>CM061747.1:110295259-110910885 GCA_030979885.1 Lolium multiflorum
ATTACAATACTTGAGTGTTTTACACATACTTTACAACGTTATTTTACATTTTCCGGCACTAACCTATTAACAAGATGCCGAAGTGCCAGTTGCTGTTTTTCTGCTGTTTTTGGTTTCAGAAATCCTAGTAAGGAAATATTCTCGGAATTGGACGAAATCAACACCCAGGGGCCTATTTTTGCACGAAGCTTCCCGAAGTCCGAAGAGGAAACGAAGTGGGGCCACGGGCGGCCGGACACACCGGGCGCGCGGACCAGGCCCAGCCGCGCGGCCTGTTGTGTCGGCGCCTCACGTCGCCCTCGACCTACCCTTCCGCCTACTTAAAGCCTCCGTCGCGAAACCCCCTGTACCGAGAGCCACGATACGGAAAACATTGAGAGGCCACCGCCGCCCCATCTCGGGGATTCGGAGATCGCCTCCGGCCCTGCCGGAGAGGGGAATCATCACCGGAGGGGCTCTACATCATCATGCCCGCCTCCGGATTGATGCGTGAGTAATTCATCCTTGGACTATGGGTCCATAGCAGTAGCTAGATGGTTGTCTTCTCCGCTTGTGCTTTCATTGTATTAGATCTTGTGAGCTGCCTAACATGATCAAGATCATCTATTTGTAATGCTACATGTTGTGTTTGGCGAGATCCGATGAATATAGAATACTATGTTAAGTGGATTATCAATCTATCATATATGTGTTGTTTATGTTCTTGCATGCTCTCCGTTGCTAGTAGAGGCTCTAGCCAAGTTGATACTTGTAACTCCAAGAGGGAGTAATTATGCTCGATAGTGGGTTCATGCCTCCATTGAATCTGGGATCGTGACAGTAGGTTCTAAGGTTGTGGATGTGCTGTTGCTACTAGGGATAAAACATTGATGCTTTGTCTAAGGATATTTGTGTTGATTACATTACGCGCCATACTTAATGCAATTATCTGTTGTTCGCAACTTAATACTGGAAGGGGTTCGGATGATAACCTGAAGGTGGATTATTTAGGCATAGATGCATGCTGGATAGAGGTCTATGTACTTTGTCGTAATGCCCTGATTAAATCACATAGTAATCATCGTTGATATGTATTGAATCTTTATTTGTCAATTGCTCGCCTGTAATTTGTTCACCCAGCATGTTAGTTATCTTATTGGAGAGACACCTCTAGTGAACTGTGGACCCCGGTCCATTTTTTACATCTGAATACATTCTACTGCTTTTACTGTTCATTGCAAACAAACACCATTTTCCACTCGATACGTTTAATCCTTTGTTTTCAGCAAGCGGTGAGATTGACAACCTCACTATTACGTTGGGGCAAAGTACTTTGATTGTGTTGTGCAGGTTCCACGTTGGCGCCGGTTTCACGGTGTTGCGCCGCACTACACTCCTCCACCAACAACCTTCACGTGCTTCTTGGCTCCTACTGGTTCAATAACCTTGGTTTCATACTGAGGGAAACTTGCTTCTATACGCATCATACCTTCCACTTGGGGTTCCCAACGGACGTGTGCTTCGCGCGTATCAGCCATGTATATTTTAATTGGTGTTAATCTACGGTTTGCTACCTAGCTGCTATATATATAGAGCATGTTTCATTAGATCGGGTTATATCTAGTATAGTTTAGGGTTATGTGTTTTAATTAAGTAGAGTTGATTAGCTAGGGTTAGTTACATATATATGGTTTAGGGTTAATGCATGACGCATTTAATTTAATTAGAGGACCGCGAGGCACCCCTGGGCTGCTCGATGCACAATTAAGTGTCGTTGGCCTATACATAGGGTTTAATTAGGGTTTAGGGTTATCTAGGGTAGAGGGTTAGGGTTAGGGTTAGGGTTTAGGGCCTAGGGTTTAGTGTTTAGGGTGTTTAGGGTTTAGGGATTAGGGATTAGGGATTTAGGGTTTTAGGGTTGTTTAAGGTTTAGGGATCATCGATCGAGTGCGCACACACATTATTAGAGGCACCCGCGCCTTTACGCATAAAGTGCATGCGTATATATGTGTGTTTTTTGGGCCACCAACGATATATAGATGATCGAGAGAGAGATTGAAATCCCCAAGAATATGTTCAAATATACATTAAAATATATGCACGAATGCATTGTAGGCCATGCATGCACACTAATTATATATATATATTATGAGGCAACTTAATCAAATGTGTTTTCATTCGAGAGAACTTGTCAAAATTCAAGTTAATTAATTTATCACGATAATTATATAATTAATTAATGAATCTCAGGGATATGTTATACAACATGATCGATATAGGCCATGTATATTTTAATTGGTTTTAATCTACGGTTTGCTAGCTAGCTATATATATATAGAGCATGTTTTTATTAGATCGGGTTATAGCTAGCTAGTATAGTTTAGGGTTATGTGTTTTAATTAAGTAGGGTTGATTAGCTAGGGTTAGTTACATATATATGGTTTAGGGTTAATGCATGGCACATTTAATTTAATTAGAGGACCGCGAGGCACCCCTGGCCTGCTCGATGCACAATTAAGTGTCGTTGGCCTATACATAGGGTTTAATTAGGGTTTAGGGTTAGCTAGGGATTAGGGTTAGGGTTAGGGTTAGGGTTTAGGGTCTAGGGTTTAGGGTTTAGTGTTTAGGGTGTTTAGGTTTAGGGATTAGGGATTAGCGATTAGGGATTTAAGGTTTTAGGGTTGTTTAAGGTTTAGGGATCATCGATCGAGTGCGCACACACATTATTAGAGGCACCCGCGCCTTTACGCATAAATTGCATGCATATATATGTGTGTGTTTTGGCCACCAACGATATATAGATGATTGAGAGAGAGAGAGATTGAAATCCCCAAGAATATGTTCAAATATACATTAAAATATATGCACGAATGCATGGTAGGCCATGCATGCACACTAATTATATATATATTATGAGGCAACTTAATCAAATGTGTTTTCATTCGAGAGAACTTGTCAAAATTAAAGTTAATTAATTTATCACGATAATTATATAATTAATTAATGAATCTCAGGGATATGTTATACAACATGATCGATATAGGCCATGTATATATTAATTGGTGTTAATCTACGGTTTGCTAGCTAGCTGCTATATATAGAGCATGTTTTTATTAGATCGGGTTATAGCTAGTATAGTTTAGGGTTATGTGTTTTCATTAAGTAGGGTTGATTAGCTATGGTTAGTTACATATATATGGTTTAGGGTTAATGCATGGCACATTTAATTTAATTAGAGGACCGCGAGGCACCCCTGGCCTGCTTGATGCACAATTAAGTGTCGTTGGCCTATATATAGGGTTTAATTAGGGTTTAGGGTTAGGGTTTAGGGTATAGGGTTTAGTGTTTAGGGTGTTTAGGGTTTAGGGATTAGGGTTTCAGGGTTGTATAAGGTTTAGGGATCATCGATCGAGTGCGCACACACATTATTAGAGGCACCCGCGCCTTTGCGCATAAAGTGCATGCGTATAGTTTAGGGTTATTTGTTTTAATTAAGTAGGGTTTGATCAGCTAGGGTTAGTTACATATATATGGTTTAGGGTTAATGCATGGCACATTACATATAGTTTAAATCTCAAGAATGTTTATACATGATAGGCCATATGTGCAAAGGAATTTTTTCCCCGTGAACTTGTCAAAATTCAAGTTTATCAGTGCCAATGGAAACTAGTCCAAAAAATTACATAGAGGACCAAAAGTACTAGACAATAACTAATAGAACCTGCAACTTTACAAAAAGGACCCCAAAACATATAGAAGAAAATCAATCGAGTCCTTCTCGACCGCACATCAGATCTCTGCTCCGCATCCTTTCCAGCAACTCCGTCGCCGGGGACGCACCACTTGGGACGGTGTCGCCGGTAGTCGCCAGGACGAAGGAGAAGAAGGGCCTCAGCAATGGCATATTGGCTCTGAGAAGGGCCGCTGAAAGGCCAAGATGTGCACGGGCAAGACGGATGACGCCGTCGTATGCCCCGAGCTTGTGAACTTTAGCAGCTTGACTTCCCCATTGGCCAGATCTGAAGCACTGACCAAAGCAAGCCTCACCGTTAGCGCCATCACATTGATGGCACCAGATCGGGGTTTGGCCGGCAAGATCCGCCAGATTCACCATAGGCCAGATCTGAAGCCGATGACGAGATCCCCGACTCCATTGCGCCATTCTGCTCATGGGAAACACTGGATCTAAGCTTACAACAACACTAACTCCCTCGGATCCAAATTAGCTGACTCAACTTTGCTTATCTAAATATGGATGTATCCACACATGTTTTTACTCTAGATACATACACGTCTAAGGAAAGTTGAATCAATTAATTTAGTTCGGAGGGTGTACAATATACAGAGAGAAGTCGGCCTCGTCTCCGGCCGGCGAGGCCGCCGGAGAGAAGGGGGAGAGGAGCCGGGGGAGTGGGAGAGACTCGAGAGAGAAAGAGAAGAGGAAGAAATGAGAGCTCCCTGGGGAAGAACATTATTTTTGTCGTTCTGCTCGTAGCTTGAAACTGAAAATTTCGGCCGCGCGCCAAATCATCCCGCCGCATCCATTCGAAAATCCCGTGACCAGTTTTACCCTTTTAACCCTGGTCCGGAAGCTACAACCCACCGACCATGGAGGGCTCATTCGGTAACAATGAAATATCTTGCCTAGATCCCGAACCCTCCCCACAGGCCCACACCCACCCACCAACCATTCACCCCATTAGCTCAAAAATACTCTCACACGCCAAAGCTCTGACTCTCTATAGTACTAGATCTGCTTCGCCGCCGGCATACTCCTCCACAGCGTAGCCTTGATCGTGTTGGCTGTCCACCCACCTGATCCGCTCCCCCGCCGCCCTCGTCACCGACGGATCTGCTTCACCGCCGACCTCGCCACCGACGGATCTGCTTCACCGCCGACCTCGCCACCGACGGATCTGCTTCACCGCCGACCTCGCCACCGACTACCTCGCCGCAGCGGCTGTATCAACTTCACCGAATCCCTTGCCAGCCAACCAGATCTGCTTCACTAACGCCCGCTTCTACTGAAACAGGGTCGATTCATCGTCTCCCGCGTTCGCCGCCGCTGGAATGCAAGTTGCCGCCCCCGTCCACCCCGCCGCAGCTTGGTTAGTACGCTGGCCCGTTAGATCGCGGTGTTTCTTTAGCCATGTTTTGTGTAGTTATTTGCAGATCTCATATGCCGTTAACTTTCTTGATGTGTTGCTTCGCATGAAGTTTGTTTAAATATTGTACAGTACAAAAGCATTATCCGGTCGCTACCATCCTGTTCATTCTACTGACACCTGTGTGCATCCACATATTTATAGCCTTATACCCATTCATTTGCTGCCAACTGTTTTTGTACTGCATGCTATTGTCGCACTGCTTTTATAGTCATGCTATGGGCATTTCCAATCTGCTTGTTCTTATACCACGTCATTAGCTCACCGCTAGCCGCTAGCTGTTTTCTCGTGTCTGCTATTCTCACACTGCTTTTATAATCATGCTATGTGCATTTCCAATCTGCTTGCTCTTATACCTCGTCTTTAGCTTATATAGTTATTGCTGCGTGCATGTCTGGTCTTTGTATTATCGTAGACTGACTTGTCAATGTTATTTTTCCTAGGGATTGATCATGCGAACCACTTATTAGAACATCCAACATTAACAGCGGGGACGCTAGGGAAGGTTGGAATCTGAGTTCTTGGTTGGTAATTTTGGTAGTTTACTTCCGTTATTATCTATAACCTATATGCATTGTTCCTTATGCAAGAGATTAACACTTGGAACCCTGCCATAGCAATGCCATTCATGCTTTACTATGTTTCTGCCTATTTGATATGCTTGTCTTGGAGAAACTGCGAAGGTGATTTGAACCTGACATTTGGTCATTCTTAATGCCAGTTTACTTTATGTGGAAAACCTTGGCATTACCCTACTCTAAATCTGAATGTCTGAAATTCGTATCTCATGCAAAGCAACATCTAGTTGGTTTTAATCTGATATCTGGTAAATATTGGCTTATTCATTTGGCAGCTCAAGTTTTTTGTTATTTGAAACCAGCTGACTTGGTCTTAAATGTGATATCTAAACACAGATTAAGGACAATGGAGCAGGAGGATTAGCATTTCACTTGATGGCTGAACCTAAAATGACAGGCATGTTGACCACGACTAGTGCATGCAAGAGAAGGACCTGCAGTGAGCCAGTATGTGCTTAGTACATGCATCTTATCTTATCTTGTGCTTATTTCTGCTACATGTTGTTATCTGATCTCTACATTGCGTAATACATGTTTGAATAGTTAATTGTTGTAACTATGTTTGCAATGTTACCAGAATGCAGTTTTAATGAAGCAGTCATCATTAGAAGATAGTCGCCAAAAAAGGATCTGTAGCGACCCTGTGCAACATTATGATGTAAGTTTGTGCTTAGTACAAGTTCCATACATTGTCTCATTTATGCAACTTGTTATTATCTTATATCTACATTGCATAATAAATGTTTGCATAGTTCATCGTTTAACTCTTTTTGCATTATTATCAGAATGCAGTTGTGATGAAGCAATCTTCATTAGAAGTGAGGCCCACAAAAAGTTCTGATCTTTCTTCTGATGCATCTTCTCATAGCCGTCAACCTAGACCATTTCTTTCATCAAACAGTAAATATCTCAAGGCTGTACTTTATAAAAGACATGGTATTGCTGCTTTAAGATCTGTAGCTGATATGTTGACAAAGAGTACACAAGATTCAATCAAGGCGATTGCCAAATGTCAACGTGTTATTGATGATGCTAATAGAAGTCCTCAATGATTCTATGTAATTTTTTTTATTTGGGCACATTAATTGCCTTGTAATTTTCCTACTTGTTTTATTTGTGTATGTAATTGTGTGTATCATTGATATCAGATTTTAGGCTCATGAAATTTAATGCAAGTTGACTAGTCAAACAAGTAGGGCCCTACAACAGATTGGGCCGGCCCACTTACAGTAGTGTGGGACCCACTTTCATTTTGGGCCGGCCCACTTCTTTAATAGGCCGGCCCGGTTACACGATAGTGGGCTCCACATGCTTATTGGGCCGGCCCACTATCTTGTTGGGCCAGCCCATTTGCTATATGGTGGTCCCACATGGTAAATGGGCCCCTGGGAAGGTGGGACCCACCTGTGTTTTTGGCCGCCCACTATCTTGTTGGGCGGCCCACTTGCTATATGGTGGACCCCACATACCGAATGGGCGGCCTTTTAAGCTGGAAAGTAGGACCCACCTGTGTTTTGGCCGGTCCACTTTTTTGTTGGCCCCACTTCTATATGGTGGACCCCACACATCAAATGGGGCCCTTTAACAGAAAGTGGGACCCACCTGTGTTTTTGCCCGGCCCACTATCTTGTTGGGCGGCCCACTTGCTATATGGTGGACCCCACATACTAAATGGGCCGACCCTTTAACTGGAAAGTGGGACCCACTGTGTTTTTGGCCCGGCCCACTTGCTATATGGTGGACCCCACACACTAAATGGGCCGGCCCTTTAACTGGAAAGTGGGACCCACCTGTATTTTGGCCCGGCCCACTTGCTTCTTGGGCCGGCCCAGTTGCTATAAGGTGGACCCCACATGTTAAATGGGCCGGCCCATTTAAGTTTTGACCAGTCAACCTTAGAGGTTAGGCCCGGCCCACGTAACTAATGGACCAGCCCAGCTATATAGTTGACCGGTCAAACTATGTCGCTGGCCCGCCCGCTTAAGACGTGGCAGGCCTCGTGTGGGCCTACCATCTACCACGGGGTTTCAGGGTTAACGCCGTTGCCGATTAACGGCGTACGCCACGTGTCGTTGCATGACGTCGCGTCAACGGGCTCCCAAACACATGCGCAACGGTCTGATTTTCCGTGGCGGAAGGGCGCCCAAGCGCGACGGACCGAAAAATCGTCGTAGGACTTTGCCTGACGCAGTTTCCACAACAGAACCCATATCGTCGGGTTAGGCCCATAGGCGACGAAAAATATCCCTTAGCGGACGATTTTGAGACGTTGTCTATCAGAACTTTTCTTGTAGTGTTAGCAAATTGGACATCTTCTCGTCGTAGGTTTGAGAAACATGTGGATGGGAGAAACATAGAAAATCAACAAGATTGCTTGTAAAAATCAAGGGTTACATAACACAAATAACCGCATTAAAGATTCCCTAAAAAAACTACATGAAAGCTCATTTAGATGGAATACAGAAAAATTACAAGAAACATGTTTCGATCTTACATGAACAATATAAAAAAGGAGGTTGGGGTGGTTGATGATATTTTTTATAAAATAAAGGCAATGGAACACAAGGATGTTTGATAAAGACTTTCTTAGGAGGAATATCCCTTACATTGAAACCCTTTTGCATAGCAGGATTGAGAAATGTGGGATATGCTTGCTAGTGCAAAATAGAAGATTGCAAAACACTAGTAAAAAAAGTGGTGATACAAGTTTGTATGGAAACAGGAAAAACAAGAAAAAGAAAGTGTCTCGGTCCTATGAGGCTGGCCATAGTGCTAGTATCTTAGATAGTATCATGCATCCTAGACCCAAAAAATGCTGATATGATATCTAATTAAGGAGGAGAAATATGATTAGAGTAACATAGGTAGATAATGTATCATAGCGCATATTACGAGAAAAGTTAATGCTAAATAGATCTTGTAAACAGATTTATATTGAGATTCTACAAAATAATAAATTTAAAATATTATGATACTAGTATATAAGGCTGGTCATAGTGGTAGTATCATAGATAGTATCATGTATTTTAGGCCCACAAAAATGATGATGTGGCATCTAATTAAGGAGGAGAGATATGATTAGAGTAACATAGATGAATACTGTATCATAGCGCATGTTACGAGAAAAGTAAATGGAAAATAAATCTTGTACGTAGATTTACATTGAGATTCTACAAAACAATAAATTTGGAAGTTTATGATACTACTATATAATACCACCCACTATAGAGATAGTATCATAGACAAGTATCATATGCATGATACTAGTATATGATACTATGCACTATGACCCATCTAATACCACACACTATAGAGATAAAATCATAGACTAGTATCATATGCATGATACTACTGTATAGTAATATGCACTATGACCAGTCTGAGGCTGAGAGTCTTTTAAAAAAGGTTGTAGTAGATACTCAGACTTTTACGAAATTGAGGCGTAAGAATCCAATCCATAAGAATTTTGGTAGCACCATTACTTCCAAGGCAATCCACATTAAACATACCATGGATGAGAATACTACAAAAACCTACCAAATTCCTACAGTCCAACTAAGGCCTGAGATCTCTATGAATATCATTCAATCCGAAAGAGGCCCACAAAGTGATTTTTTTTGATTAAGCAGCAGGACTCTACTGCACGCCTTTATAAATTAAAGCACACTTACATCATCCACCAACAAAGGTAAAATAAAATTAGGTGGCTCCTCAAGCCAAACAACTGGTTGCCTTGCACACTCCTTTGCCAAACCATGACCTACCTTATTAGAATTTCTAGAACAAAATGAAAACTCTACTCTACTAAAAGTTGTAGCTTGAATGCTAATATCATCATATATTGGAGTTGCTGCTGTAGATGAAAACCCTCCTTGGTTCATTGTTTCTATTGCTTCGAGACAATCCGACTGAACTACCATATTGTTCGCTCCAATTTGGTTTGCTAGACATAGTCCATACCTGATTGCCAAAGCTTCAGAAGCGCATAATCAACATTATTGCTACATTCTGCAAGAATTTTTTTCGTATAATAGCTCCTGTAGCTCCTTTTCTTGTTTCAAGATCAAAAGCCGCATCAACATTGATCGAAACAAATCCCTCTCTTGCTTTCTTCCAGCAGCTTTCCTTTTCTTTCTTCTTTTGATTCATTGCATGGACAAAATTAGTTACTAACACTTGGATTGACATAGCCATCTTTTTTTTGGAGGGAGATTGACATAGCCATCCTTGATACTGGTTGAACAATCTCTCCATGTACCTTTTGGCGTCTAATCCACCATATATACCACGTTGTAGTAATCTGATACGTCCAATTTGCATCACTATTTTATATCATAACTTGCTGTTATTCATTGATATATTTCATATTGGGACACAATACTTATGTTATTTCATCTATTTTGCATGTTTCATCATTATTGGAGGATCAAGCACCGGAGCCAGGATTCTGCTGGAAAAAGCACCGTCGAACGCAATATTTCGGAAGATCAACTGTGGAAGGAAATTACACGTAAATTCCTATTTTTCAGATGACGAAGAAAGCGAGAAGGGGAGCTGGACCCAAGGTGACAGACAACATGGCGGCGCGGCCCATGGCCCGCGCCACCATGGTGTGTGGGGGCCCCACAGCCCCTCTCGCCTCCTTTTCTTCGCGTACTCCTTCGTCCCGAAGACCTAAGCCACAGAGGGTACCTCACGAGGAGTTACAGCCGCCTCTGCGGGGCGGAGAACACCAGAGAGAAAGAGCTCTCCGGCGGGCAGGAATCCGCCGGGGAAATTCCCTCCCGGAGGGGGAAATCGACGCCATCGCCATCGTCATCGAGCTGGACATCATCTCCATCATCATCATCATCATCTCCACCATCTACACCGCCATCACCACCGCTGCACCTCGTCACCGCTGTAACGATTTGGGTTGGATCTTGATTGTTTGATAGGGGAAACTCTCCCGGTGTTACTTTCTACTTGTTATTGATGCCATTGAGTGAAACCATAGAACCAAGGTTTATGTTCAGATTGTTATTCATCATCATATCACCTCTGATTGTATTCCATATGATGTCTCGTGAGTAGTTCGTTTAGTTCTTGAGGACATGGGTGAAGTCTAAATGTTAGTAGTGAATTATGGTTGAGTAATATTCAATGTTATGATACTTAAGTTGTGGTGTCATTCTTCTAGTGGTGTCGTGTGAACGTCGACTACACGACACTTCACCATTTATGGGCCTAGGGGAGTGCATCTTGTATTCGGTTGCTAATTGCGGGGTTGCCGGAGTGACAGAAACCTGAGCCCCCGTTAGTATATCGATGCAAGAGGGATCGCAGGATCTCAGAGTTTAAGGTTGTGGTTAGATTTATCTTAATTACTTTCTTGTAGTTGCGGATGCTTGCAAGGGGTATAATCACAAGTATGTATTAGTCCTAGGAAGGGCGGTGCATTAGCATAGGTTCACCCACACAACACTTATCAAAACAATGAAGATTATTTAGCTACATGAAGCGAAAGCACTAGACTAAAATCCCCGTGTGTCCTCAAGAACATTTGGTCATTATAAGTAAACAAACCGGCTTGTCCTTTGTGCTAAAAAGGATTGGGCCACTCGCTGCAATTATTTCTCTCGCATTTTACTTACTCGTACTTTATTCATCTATTACATCAAAACCCCTTGAATACTTGTTTGTGAGCATTTATAGTGAATCCTTCATCGAAACTGCTATCAACACCTTCTGCTCCTCGTTGGGATCGACATTCTTACTTATCGAAGATACTACGATACCCCTATACTTGTGGGTCATCAAGACTATTTTCTGGCGCCGTTGCCGGGGAGTGAAGCGCTATTGGTAAGTGGAATTGGTAAGGAAAACCTTTACTGTTTGTGCTGATTTAATTTCTGCCTGCTGCTATAAGTCATTATGGAGAGATCTTCTCTTCAATTTCTATTTGGGAAATCTACTACTACTGCAACGGTAGTGGATGAAGCGCCAGGTGAGGAAGTGATACCATATAAAATACCTATGAAAATTATTGAACGTGTTATGGATAACCGCTATGAAGGGGATTCATCCTGGTGATCATTTACTGTTTTTGCATGAATTATGCGGGTTATTCAAATGTGCAGGTATTGCTATGAATGAAGTTAGAAAGAAACTATTCACTATATCGCTGTCTGGTAAAGCGGCGCATTGGTATAAATTGCTGAAGAATGGTGATTCTCTTGATTGGGAGGACATTGTGCCTTTATTTTATTCTAAATTCTATCCTCCAAGTGAAATTCACAAAGATCGGAACCGCATATATAATTTCTGGCCTCATGATGGAGAGAGTATTGCCCAAGCTTGGGGAGATTGAAGTCTTTAATGCTCAAATGCCCCATTCATGAGCTTCCTGGTAATGTTATTATTGATAATTTCTATGCAAGACTTTCTTTTCAAGACAAGACCTTGCTGGATACTTCTTGTTCTGGATCATTTACACGCAACAAAGAAGAGTTTAAAAGGGACCTTCTTGATCGGATCCAGGAGAATACTGAAGGATGGGAGAACGACAAAGATAGAGAATCAGGTATAATTTATGATTATAAATGCATTGAAGCTTTTATGGATACTGATAAATTTCGTAATATGAGTGCTACATATGGTCTTGATTCCCAAGTTGTTGCAAATCTTTATAAAGCTTTTGCCTCTCATTATGAATTGCCTAAGAAGAATTTTGATAAGTATCATGAACCGTATAAAGATAAAGTTGATTCATCTGTAAACAAATGTGTAGTGATTGAAACTGTTGATCATGTTATTCCTGAAGCTTATATTGAAAAAACTCCTTTCCCTGCTAAAATGAAAGAGTATTCTGTTATATCTAGTGCGGTTAATAAAAGTGAAAAGAAACCTAAAGAACCTGAAGAACAAATTAAAGTTGAACCTGCTGTTGCAATAGTTAAAGATCTTGTGACTGAAAATGTGGAGGATGGTCATATTATTTTCTGTGAAGATGCTTCTAATATTGTTTCACATCCTAATAAACCCAAACAAGTTAGTGTTCCTATGTTATCTGTTAGAATTGGTGATCATTGCTATTATGGTTTATGTGATATTGGTGCAAGTGTTAGTGCTATTCCTTATGAGCTTTACACGGAGATTATGCACGAAATTGATTCTTGTGAACTTGAAGATATTGATGTGGTTATTCAGCTGGCTAATAGAGAAACTATTTCTCCAATTGGTATTGTTCGAGATGTGGAAGTTCTATGTGGTAAGATTAAATATCCTGCTGACTTTTTGGTACTTGGTTCTGCTGCTAGTGATCATTGTCCTATCATTTTTGGTAGACCTTTTCTAAATACTTGTGGAGCTATTATAGATTGCAAGAAAGAGAAAATTTTGACTAAATTTGCTGGTGAATCTTATGAGTTTAACTTCTCTAAATTTACCAAAACTCCTTATAAAGCTGATTTGCCTAGTGATGATTTCAAAATGGAGCAGTGTGCATCTATTGTTCTTGTTCCTAATAATCCTTTGCAGCAACATTTGGAGAATAGCGAAAGTGAAGCTTTTAGGAAAGAAAGAGATGAGCTTGAGGAAATTTTTCTTCGCCAACCTATTCTCAAGCATGATTTACCGGTGGAAGATTTGGGTACAACACCGCCACCAAAGGAAGATCCTGTTTTTGATTTAAAGCCTTTACCTGATAATCTTAAATATGCTCATATTGATGATAAGAAAATATATCCTGTTATTATTAGTTCTAAGCTTTCAGAGATTGAGGAAGAAAGGTTATTGGAAATATTGAAGAAACATCGAGGAGCTATTGGCTACACTCTTGATGATTTGAAAGGGATTTCTCCTTCTATTTGCCAACATGCTATTAATATGGAAGATGATGCAAAGCCTGTTGTTGAACATCAACGTCGTCTAATTCCGAAGATGAAAGAGGTGGTAAGGAATGAGGTATTAAAACTTCTTGAAGCTGGTATTATATATCCTATTGCTGATAGTAGATGGGTTAGTCCTGTGCATTGTGTTCACTACAAAGGAAAACAATTTTTTTGACAAATCACTTTCGTCATATTAAGGCCAATTTTCGTCAAGGATTACTTCGCGGTGACAAAATTTGATCGTCATGGGGTTCGTCAAGGAAGCTCCGTCATAAAATATCGGGGGTGACGGTATGCATTTTTTCGTCAACGTCAAATGTTTGATGGTGACGACCTGCAAATTCGTCAACATCAAAGGTTCATTGTTGACAGACAGGTTTGTCACGAAAAATTGCAACTTTCGTCAATATCTAAATCTTGGGAAGTTTCTGATTGGTCCAAAAAAAGCATACGTGGCCTTACATGTGGGTCCCATTTGGCTTCTGACAACATGGGTCCGACGGCGCTGACATGGATATCTGTCATGTGGGACCGGCATGGTGCTGACTGGTGGGACCGACAAAATATTATGACAAGCTGGACCCACAATATTCTGACCGGTGGGATCCACAAAATTCAGACAAGTGGGACCAGGTTGTTGCCGACATATGGGTCCCAATAATGCTGACTGGTGGGACCCACAAATTCTGACAAGTGGGACCACAAATTGGTGCCACGTGGTTTCATTTAATAGTGACGTTGTGACATTTTCCGTCACCTTTTGAATTTGACAAAATTTGAGAGCATTTGAATTATTTGCGAAATTTGGGGAACAAAAAAACTGGCGAAATATCAAAAAGTAGACAATAAATATCATACTTAAATGGTGGCACAAGAAGTATATATGTCTCTCACAGACCGAAAGATTCATAAGAAAATTACAATTGGAACACAAAGAAATTAAAAGACCTATGATTAATAATGTTGTAGGACGGTGGTGCAATAGATTAGTTGCCCTGGGATTGAGACATGGATGGTGGCTGGGATGTCCTCAAGAGCAAATTAAGCACGGCATCCATTTCTGTCAGCCTCTTTTCATAAGCCAGAGTCTTTTCTTCTTGGGCTTTCTTCACAGCTTCAAGTTCTTCCTCCTGCTTCTTCCTGATGTCTTCAAATTTTTCATCTTGTTCTTGCAGTCTTGCCTGCATCTCACTGTGGTACGTTTCAGCTGCCTGTATGGAGTTCTGCTCTTGATCTGCCAGTCTTTGTTGTAGCTCTCGGATGCGTGTAGCTGAGACAGAAGACTTCCTGGAACTTGTTGCGACGCCCAATCTTGGTAGGAATGTGCTGTTGCAGGTGGTGGATGGGCTTTTCTCGCTCAGAACTAGCTGAACAATTTGCAAATCAGTCAAATCAGGTTCATCTTCATTGCGTGGCGCCGCTTTTTTTGCCACCATTTGATCCTGCATAAAGATTACAATCATTGCATGGACAACATACAAAACTGGATTATATTATATTGTGCTAATAAGAAATATTTCTTACATATGCACTTTTTGCTTCAGCACTCATAATGTTATCCTTGGTAGTGTGTGTGATTCTAAAAAATTCAATTGGAGAGGTTTCTTGTTCCTGCTGCTTAGCCTTCTGCTTGAAAAAATGTAGAATGCACATTACCATTGTACACTGTGTATGACAGAAGTATGAACTGTATTGGGAAATTCAGAACACTTACTAGATGTTCCCAGTGAGCAACATAGCTTCGAGATCCAGTGGTATGGAACTGTTTCACAGCTTCTCTGTTCTTTCCATTTATTACACACAGTCCCTATGTTCAGTACATGCATTTTATTTATCCAGATCAGAGAAATGTAAGAATTCAGTAGCTGTTATTGAAAGGAATAACGTTTATGTACCTGGTACTTCTCATCAAACCATCTTTTCACCAGTTCTTTCCAGCTTTTCTCTTCTACGTGACCTGGCTTCTCGAGATATGCTTGCTCCAGTGTGAGATTTTTAATTTTGGGCCAATACTCCTTTTTAAGCCTATATCGGAACTGCCGAATACTAACTTGCAGCATATCAGTGCACACATCTTGAGCCACCTCATCATTTTTGTCCATATTAAACTTTCCCTGCAAAATAGTGAAGCATTAATCAGTAGATTCTTAGATAGTTGATCATGTAGCATACTAATTAGGTTAAACCAAGATTGTACAGGACTCACCGCTACTGTACTTATAGCATGAGGAATGACATGTTTGAGAGTTGCATCTTTCCTGTACTGTGTCCAGTGTGTTGCAAGCGGCATTTTTTCACGGATGTGAATACCAACCTCATTGCTCAGCTTTGCTGACTGGACATAATCCTTGGGTCTCCTGACACCAGGAGTGAATTCAATTGGCATCTTATTGCCACCATGTCTTCTTGTGTACTCATGTAGTCCATGGCCCATGGTACGTCTGCGTCCACCTCTCTTTCTCTTACTACCGTCAGATGTTGTCAATGTCTCTGAAATAAGAGATATGAAATGATTCTCTTTTATATGAAAATATGCGGTACAGTGTTTAGTTTTTACAAATTTTCATACCTTGCCGCTCAAAGTTTACAATTTGATTGTCCTCAGGAGATGAGGTGCTGCCTCCAGATGTCATGATCTGGTTAGGTGAGGGTGCTCCTTCAGTGTTCAGACCAGCAGTGGCCGTCGGCTCATCAGATGACCCAGCTTGAGGTTCAGTTGTTGCCATTGATCTTGTTGCAATGTTGGATGGTGCAACTTCAGGTCTGGATCGCTTCTTCTGTGCAACTATTGCAGAAGAAGCAACTATCTGCAAGCAAAGTAGAGGCTACATTAGTAGGAAACATTTAGCATGTACGTATTTCCTATCATAGTTCAGACATAGTTCCACAGACCTGAGCTGAAGTTTTGCCGACAGTGCGCTGATCCTCATCTGAATGAAGATCATCATCAGCAGTAGCTATCTCTTCTGGATTCGGTTCATACGAAGGGTCCTCTTCGACCTCCATCTCTTCGCAGTCTGTGTCCTTTAGATTGTTACTAGTTCCTATTTGTACCCCACCATACACTAATGTACGTGCAAAACCAGTGAAATCTTTCTGAAATTTGTGGCCAGGTCCATATCTGTCAGCGAAATTTTTTTCCATGCGTACTACATTTTCTTGCATTTGTTTCTCCTTGGCAAGCTCATATGCCGGCTTGACGGGTTTTTGTGTCTCCGCTGAAATAATCGGAAGAGCGGAGCGTGAACAAAACATAAGAGGGGGCCAATTCCATAGAAAACAGCAAATAATTGTCTTTGCAAAATATTGTACAGCAGCAAATGATTGAAAACATAAGAGTCTACGTATGATGTCGGCGAACAAAACATAAGAGGGGGCATATGCCAGGCTAAGGGACATCATGTGCTTTTAGATATCTACTCGTAACAAATAATTGACACAAGAGACTCCCCTCGCACACTGAATTATGCATGTCTGTTGATAGCTTGGCGGGCTTGGTATGCACGTAATGAGGTATGGGTAGTTCAGTCCTATACCGATAGAAGTTCAGATATGTGCTGATAGAAGTTCAGATATGTGCTGATAGAAGTTCAGATTTGTGCTGATAGAAGTTCAGATATGTGCTGAAATTTGATTTTTGACTTTTGAAAGACATAGATAAACAAAAATTGTGGAAATAAATAGACTGATGAAACAAAGTACATGATTAAAAAAACTTCATTACATTGTTAAGACGTGCATTGCACGTGCAAACTAACTAGTTCCATAGAAAACAGCAAACAATTGTTCTAGATCAAACTCTGCTTCCCTCTGAAACTGAGGAATAAAAGTCTGAAGCAATGTCGTTGTTCACTGTAGCTCGTCAGGCTGTTTTCGGCAACGGCTGGAATTAGTTCAGTTAAGTGTTTCGGCAAACAATTGTCTATGCAAAAGATTGTACAGCAGCGGGATGGCAAAGATTGTATAGCACGGCATGATTGTCTCTGGAATAAAAACGATAAACCCTATACGTATGATGTCGGGATTGGATCTATCAAATATGCAAGATCTAGATATAGGTCAAACGGGCGTGGTAGACATGTAAAACCGATCTCTCGATCTAACCATCCGAAAAACACAACAACAAGCCGATCACCGACAGATTTACCTTGGCGTTTCTTCGAGCTGGGCGCCTTCTTCGGCGTGTGTGCGCGATTTTCCTTCCCCCCGACGTTTCGACGACTGCCGGCCATGGCGACCACCGGCCGGGGAGATAGTTGCGAGATGGAAGAACGTCCGGCGAAGACACCGGATCGGGGTGAGCACGAGAGGATGAGGTCGGGGGGTGGGGAGTTAAGATGCTCGTAAATCATGGGGGAGAGGCACGACGTATATAAGGGAGGGCGAAATATTTGATAGGTGGGGTGCGCGGGAGGAGTGGAGGGAACGAAAAATTTGTGTGTTTTGGCAGCCGTCGTACTAAAATTTGGAGGGAACAAGGTTTTGCCGTGGAAGAAAAAATATTACTCTGAAAATGGAACTGTACATGTATATTTAAAAAATACCAGAACATGAATGGGATGCATGAAAAAAATCTAAATTTGGGACCCTCCTTTCGTTCGAAAACCCCTCTTTGGACACATGAATGGAACATGAATGGGCCATTCCCCCCTCTTTTCGTCCGAAAACCCCTCTTTCGACACATCTACACCATGGGGACACCATGCCACCAACTCCAAAAAATCAAAACCCATAGCAACCAAGGTTTCATATCACAATGTGCACAAGGGTGCCAAATCATGCCCCAATCCATGGTGGTTTGGTCAGTTTTTGGCCATTCCCCCTCTTTTCGTCCGAAAACCCCTCTTTCGACACATCTACACCATGGGGACACCATGACACCAACTCCAAAAAATCAAAACCCATAGAAACCAAGGTTTCATATCACAATGTGAACAAGGGTGCCAAATCTTGCCCCAATCCATGGTGGTTTGGTCAGTTTTTGGCCATTCCCCCTCTTTTCGTCCGACACATCTCCACCATGGGGCCACCATGCCACCAACTCCAAAAAATCAAAACCCATAGCAACCAAGGTTTCATATCACAATGTGCACAAGGGTGCCAAATCATGCCCCAATCCATGGTGGTTTGGTCAGTTTTTGGCCATTCCCCCCTCTTTTCGTCCGAAAACCCCTCTTTCGACACATCTCCACCATGGGGACACCATGCCACCAACTCCAAAAAATCAAAACCCATAGAAACCAAGGTTTCATATCACAATGTGCACAAGGGTGCCAAATCATGCCCCAATCCATGGTGGTTTGGTCAGTTTTTGGCCATTCCCCCTCTTTTCGTCCGAAAACCCCTCTTTCGACACATCTACACCATGGGGACACCATGCCACCAACTCCAAAAAATCAAAACCCATAGCAACCAAGGTTTCATATCACAATGTGCACAAGGGTGCCAAATCATGCCCCAATCCATGGTGGTTTGGTCAGTTTTTGGCCATTCCCCCTCTTTTCGTCCGAAAACCCCTCTTTCGACACATCTCCACCATGGGGACACCATGCCACCAACTCCAAAAAATCAAAACCCATAGCAACCAAGGTTTCATATCACAATGTGCACAAGGGTGCCAAATCATGCCCCAATCCATGGTGGTTTGGTCAGTTTTTGGCCATTCCCCCTCTTTTCGTCCGAAAACCCCTCTTTCGACACATCTACACCATGGGGACACCATGACACCAACTCCAAAAAATCAAAACCCATAGAAACCAAGGTTTCATATCACAATGTGAACAAGGGTGCCAAATCTTGCCCCAATCCATGGTGGTTTGGTCAGTTTTTGGCCATTCCCCCTCTTTTCGTCCGAAAACCCCTCTTTCGACACATCTCCACCATGGGGACACCATGCCACCAACTCCAAAAAATCAAAACCCATAGAAACCAAGGTTTCATATCACAATGTGCACAAGGGTGCCAAATCATGCCCCAATCCATGGTGGTTTGGTCAGTTTTTGGCCATTCCCCCTCTTTTCGTCCGAAAACCCCTCTTTCGACACATCTACACCATGGGGACACCATGACACCAACTCCAAAAAATCAAAACCCATAGAAACCAAGGTTTCATATCACAATGTGAACAAGGGTGCCAAATCTTGCCCCAATCCATGGTGGTTTGGTCAGTTTTTGGCCATTCCCCCTCTTTTCGTCCGAAAACCCCTCTTTCGACACATCTACACCATGGGGACACCATGACACCAACTCCAAAAAATCAAAACCCATAGAAACCAAGGTTTCATATCACAATGTGAACAAGGGTGCCAAATCTTGCCCCAATCCATGGTGGTTTGGTCAGTTTTTGGCCATTCCCCCTCTTTTCGTCCGAAAACCCCTCTTTCGACACATCTCCACCATGGGGACACCATGCCACCAACTCCAAAAAATCAAAACCCATAGCAACCAAGGTTTCATATCACAATGTGCACAAGGGTGCCAAATCATGCCCCAATCCATGGTGGTTTGGTCAGTTTTTGGCCATTCCCCCCTCTTTTCGTCCGAAAACCCCTCTTTCGACACATCTACACCATGGGGACACCATGCCACCAACTCCAAAAAATCAAAACCCATAGCAACCAAGGTGTCATATCACAATGTGCACAAGGGTGCCAAATCATGCCCCAATCCATGGTGGTTTGGTCAGTTTTTGGCCATTCCCCCCTCTTTTCGTCCGAGAAAACCCCTCTTTCGACACATCTACACCATGGGGACACCATTTTTTGAGGTACCTAACTTGAAATGGACTGAAATTTGGCACAAGGGTGCATCAACATGTGGGTAATGACGCTTGCATGCTATCTTGGCAGTTTGGTTTGAAAATTTTCAAAAATTCATCCCCTAAACTCAAGAAGAGGCATCACTTGTCAAGCATGTACATCTTAGGGTATTGGGAAAATTGGGAACACGTGTTGGTCTGATTTGGCATCACCACATTACCCTAGAACAGAAGTTTCACTTTGAAAAGGTTTGACAACCTCTTAGTACAATGGGGTGAACCTAGGTTTGACCAAACACTCAAAATTCCAGCCCTAATCATGTTATGAAATTCTTAGAAATTTGAAAGAATTTACATACTCGATTCATTTTTTATTTATTTCTTTCTATGTGTGATCACTAATTCGTATTTAAAATATTTTATAGTTTTTAATACCCATCTTGAAAATTCTGTGCCTGCCCATCCGTCATGCGTGGGACCCATGTCAAAGTAATGGGAAAGTGGACTACATGCAGGAATCCACGTTTTCACACGCACGCGTCACACAGAGGAACCCAAACGGCAGCATCTACTGTATATCCATCGGCCCCATCGTCTCTCCCACCCGCAACTTCTATTCCCCAATCTGGCAAAAAACCCTGCTTGCACCTCCACCAGCGCACCACCGACCTCCCCTTCCACCGAAGATCCCGAAGATGAAGCGTGTTCGCGGAGACGAGCCGGAGGCGAGTGCGGTCGTCAACGTCGACAGAAGCGACGGCGATGCTCCGGTAGTCGTCGACGCCGCGGAGGCGGGATCTTCCTCCGGAACTAGCAGAGCCGCTCTTCGCCGCGCCGTGACCGTGGAGGGCTCCGCCCAACCGGCCGTGGTCGCCGTCGCTGATGAGGCCAACGGAGACGTCCTCGCTCCCGCGGCACAAGCAGATGACCAGGGCTTTGATCCGAATGACCCGTTCTACCGCCACTCCAGGCAGTACCGCGAGCTATATGGCCCCAGAGAGTGCGACGAGTTCGAAGAGGAGGCCTCGGACAACTGCAGCGAGGTACTCTACTTTTCCGATCGATCCCCTGTTTTTCTTGATCTTACTGTTCACCTTAGGGTTTGCTCGTACGGTAGATTGATTTGCCCTGTCTGCAACTTGTTGTACAAATTGATGATTCTGGGGGTTCTTACTCATCCGATTTATGGTTTGTAGTTACTAGATTTGTAATATTTGATGCACATCTTGATTCAACTGTACCAAAGTATCAACCAAATGATTTATGGTACCATGAATATTCATGCATGTTTCAAATTAGTAGATGACAGTTATCTTAATTAGGTCATGATTCCTTGTGTGTGATGAATCATACCTGCTTAGTGTAATGCTCACTGCATTTCAAACTTAAATTCATCCGAATATGGATCATACCAGAGTGATCAGATGCATGTAATAGTGTGTACATCATTTTTATTTAGGGAACAAATGAATGATCAGATGCATGTAATTTATGACCACCATTCTTGAATTCCTGCTTATTGACGTCATGAATCCATATTGTTTTATGAATCAGTACATCTTCAGGGAACAAATGATTGATCCCTGATCCATGATATTTATAATCACCATTTTATCTTAAATTGGTGCTTAGTTATATTACTGAAATAATGATTGGACTACCCATGAACAATTTGTGACAACAGTTTAAATTGGTGCATATTTATATTAGTGAACTAATTATGTATGGTTGGATCTGGATCATAAATGTTGATTCTACATGATGATTACTTCTTAGTAATGTTCATAAAAAATATTTAATGCTTGAATTGTATTTCAGTTAATTTCCTTCTCTCACTTCTTCTTTACTTTCAAATTCGCAGGAAGACTCTGAGGACATTGGCAGCGACAAGGAGGACCGGGACCGGAAGAGCCGCTTCGTTCTGAAGAAGCTGAAGACTGGCCAGATCCCTTTCCGCCGGGACGGTAAGCCTAATTGCCCATTCTGCGGCAGGGTTTTCCCGAAGGATATTGAGAGTCTGATCCAGCACGCGACGGGAGTTGGAAAAGGTAGCGCGCACAAGCACAAGGCTGCTAGCAAGGCGAAGCACGCTGCCTTTGGCAAGTTCCTCAGGGACTACGTCAAGACTGGCCTCATCCCGCTCGTCGGTCCAGCTGTTGGCCCTCATGTTGTCCACTAAATTTAGTTTCTGTTTAGTTGTTCCCCTGGAGGTTCATGGTTAAACTATGTCATGTTTCAAAGACTATGTTCTACTTTTGTTATTTGGAACCTGGGCAATCATACCCAGTTGTTTAAGACTATGTCATGTTTATATGTTGTTTGCTGTTGCAGAAGCATTACTGCTGCACATCTTATCTCTTTTTTCATGTTGATGCACGCTGCATTTGTGTAGATGTTTGGCTACAGCAGAGTTGTGTAGATTACATATCCCTTTGTCCCACAAGTTTACTACTTTTATGTCTCCTTTTTTCGACTTGTAGTTGTTGTTGTTAGTTTCAAGTTTTGTTTTCATAAATACAATCTGTGTTGGTAATCAGCAAAATTGAAACCTCACATGACAATTTGGAGGATGTGGTGCTCGAATAATAGTGGAAATGTGATATTATTTTTTACATGCATAATATATAGAAAATAGCTAGATCTCTAAATCGATGCATATGAAGCTACATATAAATTCTTGGTCATAATCCCCTTATCTAAAGGGGATGGATGCATGGCTTCACGTCGTCGTCGCTTTCATCGTCAGTATCTTCGCCGTCTGAGTAGTAGTACCTCCTGCACATTGTTCCGTCGAACACCTTCACTGTGAGCACATCATCGCCTTCATATTTGAAGTGTAAGAACCAGCCGAAATCCACACCATGCGCGATGGCGAATTTCTCCCAGCCCTTGTCGAGGTACATCCGGCCTTGTCCGTCAAATAGGACCTCCACGGTCCAGAGACGAGGACCGCAGTCAGCTGCTCGCAGATACACCTTAGCTGGCTCCTGGCCGTGAAGATAGTCCGCAAATTTGTTTGGTAGTTTCTGCAAAGAGATCGAGCGCCGATCGTTTCAAATTAAAGGTTTTTTAAAACATGCCCATAATTAATCACATGCATCATATATGTGGGAACGCGTACATACCTTCTTGACCAAAGGGTCTTCACAGACGACGATGAAGAACTCCTCTATGATCAATGGCAGTGTTGACGGTGGTGGTGGCAATGATGATGATCCACTTCCCCTTCCCCTTCCCCTTCCCCTTCCCCTCCGCGTCCGAGACGTGGAAGCCATGGCAATGGATCAACTGTATGTGAACAAAGAAGAGAGAGGCAGAACCAAGAAGAGAGAGGCAGAACCTATTGACAGAAGAGATGGCCGTGTGGGTGTTTATAAGGGAGAGATGACCGTTGTAGGTGTTTACACAATAAAATAAGGAGGAGATGACCGTTGTGGGGGTTTACACAATAAATTATGGAGGAGAAGACCGTTGTGGGGGTACATATCTCAACTAAAAAGTAATGCAGACTATCTTGACGGAAATTGAACAAATGGGTACAACAAATCGTTGATGGTTTATCTTTTTTGCGTGAAGAGTTGTGTAGATTACATATCCCTTTGTCCCACAAGTTTAGTACTTTTATGTCTCCTTTTTTCGACTTGTAGTTGCTGTTGTTAGTTTCAAGTTTTGTTTTCATAAATACAATCTGTGTTGGTAATCAGCAAAATTGAAACCTCACAGTACAATTGTTGACATTTCATGGCAAAATATTTACTTATATATAGTAAAAACCAACTAGCAAAAAGCATCTACAGTTTGAAAATAACTGAGTAGTAGCCAAAAGCACCTCACGCAGGAGGGACACAAAACCAAAATATCAGGTGGTCATGCAGCATCAAGGACTCTGTCGACCACGATCTTGCGGTAGAGCTCGTAAGAGACCCAAGCATCAATGGCTGCATAGTCGATGTTCATATTTGGAAGTGGGAAGTCCCCCCACAGTCTGTGCCGATGGTGGTGGAACTTCTTCTTCATATCACCGTAAGATGAATCAATGAGTCTGGCTGCCATGGTAGCCATGCCAGCCCTCGGATGACCAGTGTACTTGAAGTACTCGTCCTGGAGATCGACGTAGTACTCAGGAGGAATCTGCATGTGCCATGACCTCCACAGAACTTTCGTGTCACCACGGATGTCAACACTCGCAAACGTGATTCCTTCTCGAAAGAAATCGCAGATAGCCGGAGCGTCCCACCGGGCAGCACTGCAGTAAACAAAGTAATGTACTAGTCACAGATCGAGCATATGAACTAGGAAACAAATTGGGGATCAAGTAATGTAAAAAGGAAGTGACAGATCGACCATATGAACTAGTCAATCAAATGAGGAATCAAGAAAACTAAAAAAGAGTCACAGATCGAGCATATGAACTAGTCAATCGTACGACGAATCAAGTAAACTAAGTAGCAAATATGCAAGAACCTACATATATAGGAGACGAAGATGAAACAAATTAATAAATCGGGAACAATGTCTAGCAGATTTAGATCGGGAATGTACTGATATTCGGGAACAATGTCTAGCAGTTGTAGATCGGGAATGTACTGATTTTCGGGAACAATGTGTAACGAGAGTCGAAGAGAGACACAACGGCGGAAACTAAAAAACCCCAATCCAAAGATTCAAAAAGGGGATTAGTTCTAACGCTGCGTAGTGGAACACCAGCACATGTCGACGCATGCAGAGTTGAACCACGGCGATCTTCTTCTCGTCCTCGGCTCGATGGTTGGTGTACTCGAAGTCGAGGCCCACGAACTTGTGCTCCTCTTCCTTGAGCCACTCCGTGTACATGTCGAGGACGCGGCGCACTTGCCAGGGGTCGTTGGTGTAGACGACTTCCAGTTCCTGGCCGTCGTGGATGTGGACTACGCGCGTGCTGGACCAGTAGTACACTTCCTGCTCATCCATGTCCATGGCGACGCGGCGGCGGGAGACGAGGACAGTGAGGGAGCGGAGACGACGAGAAGTGGGAAACCAGGAAGCGGTGCGAATATTGAGACGGTAGGGGAGGGGGAAGGGGATAAAAATCATCCCCATTAATTACTCCGTGCGAATATTGAGACGCGTAGACGACGAGAATATTGACGCGGGTCTTGACTTCTGACGTGGAGTCCAACTGACCAGTGGGGCCTGCGCATTCGATCGTGTTGTCACGTCAAAACCCAGCACCGCCCATTTGCCCTCCTCTTGACCTACCGAAATTTACTCCACGATATAACTGGCCATCATATCACGACCTCCTTCAGCCGCCGCCAGATCTCGCCACGTCTCTCGCCGCCACAGCTCGCCACGTCTCTCGCCGGCGACACTTGTAAGACTCTCGCTCCGCGTCGAGACCAAGGATGGCGCCTACTAGTGGAGTAAGTAAATAAAATGTACGTCTCGCGATCGATCGTTGTTTCCGATTTGTAATCTTTCTTCATATTTTTTCCAGTGTCCAGTTTGCTTTGACAAGAAGGGGATGTGCGGCGGAGGGGGAGTCACGTTAGGTTTTTTCGTGCAAACACTACAAGAGGGTTTTGAGGAGAAGACGGTACATGCGCTTATAAGTTTAAAATTCATTCAGATGTTTTATTAATTCACCGCCACATCAAAGTTTAACACGTGATCCTATTAGTTATTGCTAGTTTAGTACTATTATTCAGATGTGTGTAATAATTGTTCTTCACCATATGTATTAACCGCTTATTTATGGTTGAGTTTTAGGATAGTTGTGATAAATTTTACGTTCATATGAGTTTTACGATAGTTGTAGCTGTTAGAGATAGAGGTATCGGTAGAAGTTCAGTCATAGAAGTTCAGTCCTATACCGATAGAAGTTCAGATATGTTCTGATAGAAGTTCAGATATGTGCTGATAGAAGTCCTAGATACATACGATGTATTACTTGCGCAACAATGTACCTCCCCTATATATTAATGAGATCTGAGAATAGTTAACTTACTTTTGTATTAACTCTACTGAATTTAGGTCATCCCTTGCTACTATAGACCGTATTTCCTTCAGAAGTATGGTGTCCAGACCTCCGACAGGACAACTTTTGAAGTTGCACTTAGAACCAAAGATGGCCATGCATTTGTTGTTAATGTTACCAACAGAGCTGGCAGAACCTATATCAACGGAAGATTTTGGAACGAATTTGCTAGAGTGTACAATTTTAAGGTTGGCATGGAGTTAATTTTCAGAATTAACTCATCTGGTCAGGATACTCTTGTAATAACTGGAACTGAACCACTAATCCATCCAGGTAATTTTCCACCTTTGGACAGAATGATTGATCATATTAATTATTCCATATTAAGTCAGTTATTTTAATTATGCAGCTTACTACCAGTTGTCCCGTACGAAGCGTGACATTGTTGACTCGCTCAGTACTACTGATGGAACAATGATAAATTGGAGGATGATGCATACCGTCATTCTTCAGGTGGACAACTTGGACTACCTTGTTGAGTACCACAATGCTGGAGATTATGATCAAGGAGCACTAGTTGTCCCAATGCTGCATACTCTGAATTGGACAAACAACGAAAATTACAACAAACACGTGGTAAGCAGTAGATCATATCATTTCATTAACTTTGCGACCTACATTACGTACAACTGTTTAACTAAACTATGTCTCTACTGTTGGAACAGAAAATCCCTAGCCGTTTGGTTCCTAAAGATATGGAACAATATGGTGCAATCAGTATTGTGTGCCATCCCAGTACTTTGGTGCGTGCGTCCTACGCAATTTCTTCTGACGATGGTCGTCTCTGCGTCAGTGGGTGGAAGGAGTTCATGGACAAGGAAAAGCACCTTGAGATGGGTGACAAGATGTTGTTCTTGCTTTACCTGGGAAATGCAGGGGTTTACTTGTTTGCTACCCATGTGCCTGAAATCGATCTGGAGTAACTAGTCAGTGATTCATGGTGCCCGTGAGTCCAACTATGCAGCCCCTTTAGGTTTAAATTAAGTTGTAAAACTCTTTATGCGATTGTCGATTTTGCTTGTGTTAAAACAATAGTTAGTCATATCGTGCTGCTGGTTGTAATCGTGTCAAGTGTCGATTAATTAAAACCATTGTCCAAGTTATGGTACCGAACATATAAATAAGAACATTTCAAATGTTTGGAACAAAACATATAGTTGTATGTATGCATTACATGTTTCTATCAATCAACATCACTATCTTCTTCTGAATTTTTTCCCTCGTCATCATGTATGTTCTCTTCCAATATGAGACTCTCTTCCTCATTCTGTAGTTCATCTTCGCTCATATCCATGTCAACATTGGGACTATCTTCCCCATTCTCTAGTTCACGAATTGTACGAGCATCATGAATACGTACAACTTCATCAGCACGATGATCATCCTCCTCTGCTTCCACCTCTGCTTCCTCGTCTAGGTCGACAACATCATGAAATGTATGGTCGACTGAACCTTCATCCTCCTGGTATGCGTCTTCATTCCGTACAAATGCATCATCGTTACCATCTTCTAATTCTGGAACGTCGTACACGTGTCTATGGCTGAACTTCTGCACCACTTTCCACGGATCACCAAACTTTGTATCCTCCAAATAGAAGCATGTTTCAGCTTGACTGGCCAATATGAATGGTGAATTCTTGAACCATAGGACAGAAGTGTTAACGCTTTTAAAATAACCATCATCTTTTATCTTGGAACCCCTGCTCGCAAGGTCGAACCAGTCGCAACGAAACAAGTACACGGACCTGTCACCGTGCTTGTTACTCCCGTACTGCAGTTCAAGAACTTCTTGCAGAACACCATAGTACTCGGTCTCATCTGCATCACCAAAAGATCCCTTAGTCGCTACGCCCGAATTTTGAGTCTTCAGGTCTTTATCCCGAGTAAGCGTGCGAAACCTCGCACCCTTTACGTTGCAACCAGCGTATACTACTACACGCCGGTCTGGCCCAGCAGCCAGAGACTTCAAATCTTCTGATGCATTGTCCAACTGTCTCACATGGTTTGAAAACCAACCTGCAAACTCTCTCTGAACCGTCTCCTCGATGTCACGCACACCCCTACCTCCCAATTCTTGTCGGAATTCACTGAAACATAGAAAAAACACATATGAAATACAGGACAATTATGTCTGCAACATTGAGAAGTAGTTATTAAAGTGAAGCTAACTACTTACTTGATATAACGTTCTACATCGTCACAGTTGTTCAGCACATACCAAACCATTTTGTCAAATTCCTTGTCAAAATGTTTCAAAATGGATTTCCCAAGACCTTTAGCTCCAACTGAAAATACTTCCATCTCGTCACGATCAGGTTTTCGCCGTACGTCTTGGTTCCTATCATCTTTGTTAAATCTTGTTTCTGTGCCATCCTTGAAAAATCTAGAGCAAAAAATCAAACACTCATCAACAATGTAGCCCTCTGCGATAGAACCTTCTGGCCTTGCTTTGTTACGGACCGTAGACTTTAGATAACCTAATCTTCTCTCAACTGGATACATCCAACCATAATGAACAGGACCCCTCAAAAGAGCCTCCTCAGGAAGATGAATAGCTAAGTGCACCATTACATCAAAAAAAGCTGGGGGGAAGAGCTTCTCAAGTTTGCATAGGATCACAACAATTTCAACCTTCAATCGATTCAGCACATCAACTTTCAGTGTTTTGGCACACAGCTCCCTAAAAAATCTTCCTAGCTCTGCAATAGCCACATACATTTCCTTGGATGCAATTCCCTTGAGCCCAGCCGGCAACACTCGCTGCAGAAGTATGTGGCAATCATGCGTCTTCATACCGGTAACCTTACAACCATCAATATTCACACATCTTCCCCAGTTTGCGCAATAACCATCTGGGAACCTAGTGTTTGCCAAATACCTACACAAATGTCTCTTCTGTTCCTTCGAAAGCGTCCACGGTGCAGGGGGCTTCGCATAAGTTACTGCTGCATCATCATCATCCTTCACAATTTTCTTCAACCAATACTTCTCCCAGATTTTGAATTTCTTCAAATCAATTCTAGCACTAACAGTGTCCTTATTCCTGCCCTCAAGTTCAAGTAGTGTACCAACAATATTGTCACATATGTTCTTCTCAATATGCATCACATCTAAGTTGTGAGCTATCTTAAGTTCTGGCCAGTACGGTAGATGATGTAAGCTGACTTTCAGGTGCCATGTTGGTTCACCGGGTACAGTTGCACGCTTCCGCTTTCTACTTATTGGATTTTTCCCATGTTCAAAATCCTTAACCCTTTCTACCTTCGCAGCTACCTCTTTGGGTGTGTACTTCCTTGGTGGATCTCTAGTCTCAGCTTTACCATTGAAAAGTCTGCTTCTCCTGTATGGGTGACTTTTATCAAGAAATCGCCGATGCCCAATATATCCAATTTTGTTTTTCAAAGATTCAGCGCAAGGATTCTCATCGCAATGCACACACGCATGAAATCCTCTTGTGCTTCGGCCTGACATAGTGGCATATCCAGGATAATCATGAATAGACCAAAGAAACGCAGCATGCAATGGGAAATATTCTTCTGTGCATGCATCAAATGTCTGCACACCACTCCATAGCTGCATCATATCTTTTATCAGTGGCTGCATAAATACATGAAAATCTTTCCCTGGGGAATACTTTCCGGGAATTAGCAATGCCATCATGTAATTCGATTGATCCATGCACATCCATGGTGGGAAGTTGTAAGGAATCACAAAAACAGGCCACATACTGTAAGGATTACTCATACTTCCAAAGGGACTGAAGCCGTCTGTGGCAAAACCTAGTCTTATGTTACGAGGATCTTTAGCAAACCAATCAAACTTGCCATCAAAGTGCTTCCATGCCTCACCATCAGCAGGGTGCCTCAGTACATTGGGCTCAACAACCCTCTTCTCTTTGTGCCATCTAGTATGTGTCGACATTTCCTTTTTAACAAATAGTCTCTGCAACCTTTTAATTATAGGAAAGTACCTTAACACCTTGTGAGGGATTTTCTTTTTTCCAGTAGGGTCTCTATATCTTGATACTCCACAAACATGGCAGTGCGTATCGTCCTTGTGATCTCCCCAAAATAAAGAACAATCAAACTTGCATGCATGAATTGTCTCATAACTAAGCCCAACATCAGAAAGAACACTCTTAGCATCAGCATATGATTTGGGAAAGTCCACATCTGGCAAAGCTGTACGTAAAAGCTGAAGTAAGAGATCAAATCCTCTGTTTGTTATCCGGCTGTATGATTTGACATGAAGGAGCTTAATAATGAACGACAACCTAGTGAAAGTGGTGCATCCCTTATGAAGTTCTTTTTTCGCTGACTCAATTAGATTAGCATACATATTTGGCAGGTCAGGACCTTTATTTCCAGACTTCTGCAGTTCATCGATCATACTAGACGAATCATCAACATAACAATCACCATTGTCTTCCTCTTCATCGTTGTCACTATCATACGCACCATCGTCGTCTCTATCCCGCCCTTCGTCATCACTAAAATCTTCCCCATGTCTAGTCCATCTTGTATACGTCATGGACATACCTGAACAATTGCAGTGATCCTCGACTGTTTTTATATCCTGACGTATCAGATTTAGGCAGTCCTTGCAAGGGCACAAGATTGGTTCATCTGTATTGTCCAAGTGTTCTTGCGCAAACTTGATGAAATCCCTAACACCTGCCACGTACTTTGTTGTGAACTTCTTGGTGCCATCAGTTATCCAACTTCGATCCATTGCCTACAATTCAGTTAAGAACATGCCAACGTTCTTCAGAACAGATCTTGACAACTGATTAAAAAATCTAGACCTAACGAACAATCAGGAGAACTCACCGATGATGCGTCTCGCCGCCACCACAATGGAGCCTTCACGGAATTCTTCTCACCTCGACGAGAACCCTAGTCGATTCGACTGTTAGCAAGATCACCTATATAGGCCGTGTCTGCTAGCGGCGCGACTTAAACGAGGCACCCTCGGCCGACATAAATATTAATAAGGGAATTATTATGTCGTAACATCTAGATCACACCATTGAAATAAATATGTAGAATAGACAAGTTACGGATCCAGATCAAAATTCCATATCTACCTTAGCGGTAAGACTCCGCGTCGGTCACGCCAAAGCCCTGGTTCGATTCTTCCAAACCACAATTTTTACTTAATTAAATATGTTCCTGACAAGTGGGTCACGCATGATATATAAAACTAATAACATTTAATAAAGTAACTTAGTATTATTTCGTCACCACGATCTTTGATTTCGTCACCTATTAACAGACACGATGGAAGCCCTTCCCGCTTGGGTAATGGGTGACGATTTTTTGTTGACGAAAAATCATACCGTCAAGCATTACCTTAAATGCTTGACGAAAGATGAATTCGTCACCTATAAGGACACATCCTTGACGGTATGCATTTTTGTCACCAGGGTTTTCGTCAACAAATCCCCCATCTCTTGTAGTGGTTCCTAAGAAAGGAGGAATGACTGTTGTGCCTAATGATAATGATGAGCTCATCCCTCAAAGAGTAGTTGTAGGGTATAGAATGTGCATTGATTTTCGAAAAGTTAATAAAGTTACTAAGAAAGATCATTACCCTTTACCATTTATTGATCAAATGCTAGAAAGGTTATCTAAAAATACTCACTTTTGTTTTCTTGATGGTTATTCTGGATTTTCACAAATTGCTGTTAAAGCTAAAGATCAAGAGAAAACCACGTTTACTTGTCCTTATGGAACTTATGCTTATAGGCGTATGCCTTTTGGTTTATGTAATGCTCCTGCTACTTTTCAAAGATGCATGTCTGCTATTTTTCATGGCTTTTGCGAAAGTATTGTAGAGGTGTTCATGGATGATTTTTCTGTCTATGGGAATTCTTTTGATAATTGCTTGCGAAACCTCGATAAAGTGTTGCAGAGATGTGAAGAAACTAACCTTGTTCTTAATTGGGAGAAATGCCACTTTATGGTTAATGAAGGAATTGTATTAGGACATAAAATTTCCGAGAGAGGTATTGAAGTTGATAGAGCTAAAGTTGAAGCAATTGAGAAGATGCCCTATCCAAGGGATGTTAAAGGTATTCGTAGTGTTCTTGGTCATGCTGGGTTTTATAGGAGATTTATTAAAGATTTCTCTAAAATTTCAAAGCCTCTTACTAATCTTCTTCAAAAAGATGTACCTTTTGTTTTTGATGATGATTGTAAGGAAGCTTTTGAAACTCTAAAGAAAGCCTTAACAACTGCTCCTGTAGTTGAACCTCCTGATTGGAATTTGCCTTTTGAAATTATGTGTGATGCTAGTGATTTTGCTGTAGGCGCTGTTCTTGGACAGCGAGTAGATAAAAAATTAAATGTTATTCATTATGCTAGTAAGACTCTTGATGCTGCTCAAAGAAATTATGCTACAACTGAAAAGGAATTGTTAGCGGTAGTCTTTGCTTGTGACAAGTTTAGACCCTATATTGTTGATTCAAAAGTCACGATTCATACTGATCATGCTGCAATTAGATACCTTATGACAAAGAAAGATGCTAAGCCAAGGCTTATTAGGTGGGTACTTCTGTTGCAAGAATTTGATTTACATATTATAGATAGGAAAGGTGCTGATAATCCTGTTGCTGATAATTTGTCTAGATTGGAAAATATTGCTTATGATCCTGTTCCTGTTAATGATAGTTTTCCAAATGAACAATTGGCTGTAATAAAGGTGAGCTCGCGAGAGAGCCCTTGGTATGCTGATTATGCTAACTTTATTGTTTCGAAGTATTTGCCTCCAACCTTTTCAGCTCAGCAAAGGAGGAAATTCTTTTATGACTTGAGGCATTATTTTTGGGATGACCCACACCTATATAAAGAAGGAGTAGATGGTATTATGCGAAGATGTGTTCCTGAATATGAACAACAGGAGATATTGAGTAAATGTCATGGTAGTGTTTATGGAGGACATCACGCTGGAGATAGAACCGCACAAAAGGTTCTACAATCAGGTTTTTATTGGCCAACACTTTTCAAAGATGCAAGGAAGTTTATCTTATCTTGTGACGAATGTCAAAGAGTTGGTAATATCTCTAGACGCAATGAAATGCCTATGAATTATACTCTTGTTATTGAACCATTCGATTGTTGGGGATTCGACTTCATGGGTCCTTTCCCTTCTTCAGAAGGTAACACTCATATACTTGTCGCTGTTGATTATGTTACTAAATGGGTAGAAGCTATACCTACAAAAAGTGCTGATGGTGAGACCTCTTTAAAAATGCTTTTAGATATTATTTTTCCTAGATTTGGAGTACCTAGATATATTATGACTGATGGAGGTTCTCATTTTATTCATGGAGGTTTTAGAAAAACTCTTGCTAAGTATGGTATTAATCATAGAATTGCTTCCGCTTATCACCCTCAAACTAGTGGTCAAGTAGAGTTATCAAATAGAGAGATTAAATCTATTTTGGGAAAGACCGTTAATAAATCTAGAAAGAATTGGGCTAGCAAATTGAAGGAAGCACTATGGGCTTATAGAACTGCTTATAAAAATCCTATGGGAATGTCACCTTATAAAATGGTTTATGGAAAAGCTTGTCATTTACCTTTAGAACTAGAGCACAAAGCTTATTGGGCTGTTAGAGAACTAAATAAAGATCCGAAACTAGCCGGTAATAAGAGGTTGCTGCAATTAAGTTCTCTAGATGAATGGAGAAGTGAAGCTTATGAAAATGCTAAACTCTTTAAAGAAAAAGTTAAGAAATGGCATGATAGAAGGATCATCAAAAGAGAGTTTAATATTGGGGATAAAGTCCTATTGTATCGGTCTCGTCTCAGATTCTTTGCAGGGAAATTACTCTCGAAATGGGAAGGACCATATGTTGTTGAGGAGGTGTATCGTTCAGGAGCAATTAAAATTAGCTCTCTCCAAGGCAATGCTACGCAAGTGGTGAATGGACAAAGACTCAAGCATTATATCTCGGGTGATTCTTATAATGTTGATGTTGATATTATTCAAGTGGAAACACCGGAGGCTTTCATCAAAGGAAAATTGACAGTCCGCCAGAACTCGACTTTGAATAGGTAACAGTACAGGTAATAAAAAGTTCGCGATTTACTTTCCGAACAATGTTTTTGCTGTTTTTGGAAAATATGAAAAATTACGAGATCGAAACGGAGTGGAGGAGACGCACGAGGGCGTGCCCCCATAGGCCGGCGCGGGCCCCAGCCTGGCCGCGCCGCCCTATGAGGACACCGCCTCGTTGTCCCCCTCCGACTCTTGTTCGACCTGGAACCTTCCTTTTATCGTAAAAATATTTGCTATATAATCCCCCGGACCCCTGGAGGTCCGTATATCGTTTTCTCGTCGTGTTTTGTTTCGAGCTGTTTTCTGCCAGGATCTGCTTTGATCTAGAAGCACCATGGTCTCCAACAACAAAGACAAGGGGCCTTGGAAGGAAGAGATGGATGAAAGGATCAATAAGGAGAAGAAGAAGATAGCATCAGCGAAAGGAGAGTGGGAAACTACGAAGAGTAAGCCAATCTTGGTGGGATCGGTTAACACTGGGCGTTCTTTTTCTCATAACTTGCAGGGAGCTCTTCCGCCTGCTCTGGACCTCGACTCTTTCCCTTGTGTGGAGGAAGCAATACGGGTTGCTGATGAGTTTTGTGATCAATATCGTGCTCTCAAAAGGGAAGTGGAGATACTTCAGGAGGAGAACCAGCGACTTCGCAGAATGCTGGAATATTACTCAATTCCCAGCACAAGGCCGTCACCGCCACATTCGGATAACAATGAGTCTCTTCAAGTTTTGGTGCAGAATTGCAAAATTGAGAAGCTGAAGCTGAAGGAGATCCTTATGAAGCGTGAGAAGAATCCATCGCCATCACCACCGAAGGAGTAATTCATCATCGGTATTGGCATCCCCTTGGTTTGTTCCAAGCTTGGGGGAGTGCCGCGGTATCACATTATCACTACCTTTATCTTTTATTATCAAGTAGTGTCATATCATGAGTAGGGAAGTTATCATATGGAATAGTATGCAATGTGGAAGTATCTTTCTTAGTTGGTTATCTATGTATCCGTTGGTGTGAGTTATCGTTATGGAATATTAATGAGAAGTCTTATCATTTACTTTTTGCACACCTTATTTTAGTTTGCAATCTCTATTATATGATTACTCTTGACATGAGTATTGATATCACTTTGGGAGCATCAAGTAAATCTATTTGGTTTTGGCAAACTTAGCATTGGTCAATAGCAACAACACCCTGATGTTTAATAGAAGAGAGAAATACACTTAGATATATTATTCTATTATCTCTATGCTAATGAGTTTAGTATTCTGAAGTTAAAATTTCTTGTGCTTATGAGAAAGATGCATGATTGTTCTATCATATGTATATTTGTTTGTTTCCTTCAACCTTTATGCTTGCTATCAAACCTTGCTAGCCAAAAACCTGTATTGAGAGGGAATGCTTCTCATACATCCATAACCTTAGACCAAACTCATGCCATTTGTGTCCACCATACCTACCTACTACATGGTATTTTCTGCCATTCCAAGTAAATACTTCATGTGCTACCTTTAAATAATTCAAACTATATTACTCCTTATTTGTGTCAATGTTTTATAGCTCATGAGGAAGTATGTGGTGTTTTATCTTTCAATCTTGTTGGGCGGACTTTCACCAATGGACTAGTGGCACATCCGCTTATCCAATAATTTTGCAATAAGAGCTGGCAACGGGGTTCCCAGCCCCAATTAATAACTTTCATTAATAATTCTCTTCACATGTTTTGCCCTGATTATTAAGCAACTTAATTTTGCAATAGACACTCCTCCATGGTATGTGAAAGTTGGAAGGCACCCGAGGATTCGGTTAGCCATGGATTGAGAAAGCCAAGGTTGGGGGAGTGTCATCCATAATAAAACTAAAATACATGTGTAAACAAAAGAGAAGGGGGATGATCTACCTTGCTGGTAGAGATGCCGTCCCTCATGGGAGCCGCTCTGGAAGGTTCGTTTGGCAAGGGGGTTAGAGTGCCCGCTACCATTCATTGACAACAACAAACACCGCTCAAAATCTTACTTTTATGCTCTTTATATGATTTCAAAACTTGAAAAGCTCTAGCACATGATTTAATCCTGCTTCCCTCTGCGAAGGGCCTATCTTTTACTTTTATGTTGAGTCAGTAAACCTATTTCCCTCTATCTCAAGCAAGCAATTGAGTTGTTGTGAACCAACCATTTATGCTATGATTCAGTTAATCATGTCTTTTATACTTTCTTGTTTAGTACAATTTTATCTGAATGAATATGACTTTGAAGTTATCAATGATTATGAGGAGATTGTTATGATTGAATATGAAAGCCCTGCTATATAAGTTCTAATATGAAAGCCTTGCTTATTAAATAAGAGCAATCCGTTAGTAGTTCTCTGACCAAGAACAAAGTTTGCCATAACCATTTATGATTTCCTATGCACCTTTACTTGTGATTTTTCTTTACTTATTTCAAGTTGAGTTATATGAAGAGAATGTTTACTAGAATATCTTGTGTGAATCAATATGATGCTTCTTGTTCGTATTTTATTTATCAACTCTTCATTCCATAAACATGTGGTCTTGTTCATCGAGCTCAGTTTCGCTTGGGGACAAGCGAGGTCTAAGCTTGGGGGGAGTTGATACGTCCAATTTGCATCACTATTTTATATCATAACTTGCTGTTATTCATTGATATATTTCATATTGGGACACAATACTTATGTTATTTCATCTATTTTGCATGTTTCATCATTATTGGAGGATCAAGCACCGGAGCCAGGATTCTTGGAAAAAGCACCGTCCGAACGCAATATTTCGGAAGATCAACTGTGGAAGGAAATTACACGTAAATTCCTATTTTTCCAGATGACGAAGAAAGCCAGAAGGGGAGCCAGCTGGACCCAAGGTGGGCCCAGACAACATGGCGGCGCGGCCCATGGCCTGGCCGCGCCACCATGGTGTGTGGGGGCCCCACAGCCCCTCTCGCCTCCTTTTCTTCGCGTACTCCTTCGTCCCGAAGACCTAAGCCACAGAGGGTACCTCACGAGAGTTACAGCCGCCTCTGCGGGGCGGAGAACACCAGAGAGAAAAGAGCTCTCCGGCGGGCAAGAATCCGGGAAATTCCCTCCCGGAGGGGGAAATCGCCATCGCCATCGTCATCGAGCTGGACATCATCTCCATCATCATCATCATCATCTCCACCATCTACACCGCCATCACCACCGCTGCACCTCGTCACCGCTGTAACGATTTGGGTTGGATCTTGATTGTTTGATAGGGGAAACTCTCCCGGTGTTACTTTCTACTTGTTATTGATGCCATTGAGTGAAACCATAGAACCAAGGTTTATGTTCAGATTGTTATTCATCATCATATCACCTCTGATTGTATTCCATATGATGTCTCGTGAGTAGTTCGTTTAGTTCTTGAGGACATGGGTGAAGTCTAAATGTTAGTAGTGAATTATGGTTGAGTAATATTCAATGTTATGATACTTAAGTTGTGGTGTCATTCTTCTAGTGGTGTCGTGTGAACGTCGACTACACGACACTTCACCATTTATGGGCCTAGGGGAGTGCATCTTGTATTCGGTTGCTAATTGCGGGGTTGCCGGAGTGACAGAGACCTGAGCCCCCGTTAGTATATCGATGCAAGAGGGATCGCAGGATCTCAGAGTTTAAGGCTGTGGTTAGATTTATCTTAATTACTTTCTTGTAGTTGCGGATGCTTGCAAGGGGTATAATCACAAGTATGTATTAGTCCTAGGAAGGGCGGTGCATTAGCATAGGTTCACCCACACAACACTTATCAAAACAATGAAGATTATTTAGCTACATGAAGCGAAAGCACTAGACTAAAATCCCCGTGTGTCCTCAAGAACGTTTGGTCATTATAAGTAAACAAACCGGCTTGTCCTTTGTGCTAAAAAGGATTGGGCCACTCGCTGCAATTATTTCTCTCGCATTTTACTTACTCGTACTTTATTCATCCATTACATCAAAACCCCTTGAATACTTGTTTGTGAGCATTTACAGTGAATCCTTCATCGAAACTGCTATCAACACCTTCTGCTCCTCGTTGGGATCGACATTCTTACTTATCGAAGATACTACGATACACCCCCTATACTTGTGGGTCATCATAATCCAAGTTTGCTTGACGTCACCAACACGTCAGATGGCCCCACTCAGAGGTACCCACTTGTCTTCCCAAATATTAATTTGCTTGACGTCACCAACACATCAGACGGCCCCTTTCTTGAAAGTTTGTAAGCCCACGATTATGCTCTGCCAAGTAAAAGAAGAACCTTTCTTTAACTTTGCTTCTAGAATTTCTCCATCGGGATAATATTTGCTTCTCGATCAGCACCCTTGCACATTTTTTCGATAAAGAGAATATATTAATATCAAGAAGATACCAATTACACCCAAGCTCTGCAACAACGCACCACCCTAATGGCACTACGGATGCACACAGCCAAAAACAAGAAAAGAAAACTAAGAAACAAAAGTCCCGCTACAGTATCTTGGGCCTAACAACAGCAATACATCCACCACCAAGACAACACCTGAATTACAGACTCTCCAAAAACGACGCCTCCAAGAAGGGAACAGTGCTCAAACACCGTCGTCGCTCGATCAAAGATCTTAGGTTTTCACCCTGAAGATAGTCCCCGCTCTTAAAACAATGCCTCCACCAAGGACATTGCCAGGCACAACCAGTTAAGGCCAGACCTTGGGTTTTCACCCTGAAAGGTAGGACTCTGCACTTCACCTGTGTTGTCGCCCCCACTTTCATACCGCTGCTGTGAAGCCCGGAACACCAAGCAAGTCCCTCAACAGCGCGGAGACTTGAACCTCCCTTAGCTAGTCCTCCCCTCCGGCCTTCAAGAAATTCTCTTCTTCCGACTTTCATCATGGATCCATAGTCACTTGATGTCAACAAAGAAAAAGAGCTTCGCGCCGCTCCCTCCAGAACCAATCGGTCGGAATAAAAACATGGGTGCGCACGACCGAATACCTCCGATCCAACAAACTCCAGGCAAAAGCACTGTTACATTCACCGGCGGAGCCTTCCGGAACTCAACACTCCGGCCAGATCACGAGTCCAGGCCTCCGGTAGGTCCTCCTCTTCACGCAAGAGAGGCCCTAGGACCGCCGCCTTTATTCAGGTCGGACCCCCACGTCGGCGACCATCCTGGGCTGGCCACTCCAACCCTCCACCGGCGACACCATCGCCGGCTTCCAAGCTCCTCCATCTCGCCGCCGGAACGAGTAGGTTAGCGATAGTTGCTTGACGATGCCTTCAACAAGATAACGGCGCAGACGCCGCCATCGCCCGCCATGACCGGAGTCGGCTCGGTTTTCACCGGCTACTATGCCTCCCCGTCTCGCTGCCGGCGCTGAAAGTGGGATCAAAAATCCAACACAGCCAGCCTGGCCGACTGCCTTCAGTGGATGAAGTCACCACCACCACCATGCCCGGGCCGAAGACCCGGACGTCCTCAAGCCGCGAAGAAGACCCAGCGAAGCCTCCTCGTGCCATTGACGAGACGCAGCCGCGATGGATCGCGATCCGAACCAGCACCCTTGCACATAAACTATTTGGTTCTGAAATCAAACGCCAAATCTGTTTTGCAAGCATCTTTGTTAAAACAGTGAGAGCTAAACATTGTTGACACGTCTATATTTTTTTAATACAAAGTACAGTAACTTTTTAAGATTTAGAAAATGCGGTCTCACCATCTCAGTGAGGACTACTACAACCAACTGCATGCATAGGAAACGAAGAAGCCGGCGGCCACGATTGACCGCGTGCGAGGAATTAGTTAGTGAAAGTGCGTCTCGCCGATCGTCATGGTCGTATCACGGGCAAGATTAGGATTGTGAGTGCGACAAACATTCAGTTTGCGCAAAGCCAGAAGACTGAGATTGGGGCAGCACTAATATTTCTCCTCGTCATTCACGGTCGTCATGCATGATGTGTATACCTCCTGCAAACAACTCCCGTGCAGCTAATGCCCAGCCGGCCTACTTTTTTTCAAGTGCTAACTAAAACTAAGCATAGTACTGCGTAGTACAGTATACACGATTAACTCGGAATGATTTGATGGTGTAGCTAAAAACTTGATTTTCTGTTGAAGATAGACAATAAACATTGAGTACACAATCATATAAAGAGTATCTGAATACTGAACGCGTGGAGCATGCAATTCACAAAGTCGTCATAAGTGTGACAATATTTTCTAGATACTGACATAGTATCTATGCAGTATTAAAATGTGTTTAGTTATGAATGTATTTAGACACATTTTCATATGTTGATATGCCTATATATATCTAGTAGAAAAAATTGCGACATTTATTTTAAAACGGATCTATTAGTGTAAATTTAAATGTATCGCTTGAAAAATGTTCAAAATTCCGTTGCGAGACGCCAGCCATTGGTCCAATATCCGATTATCCTTGTATGCAGACGTCGCTAGCTACGTGGCTGCTGCTGCCTTTGTCCGCTCCAAATAATTGAGGCTGCTAAGATAGGATTATTGACTTGCTTGCTGCATTCCCTAGTCAACGCTGCATATATAGGTTAAAGTACTTGGCCGGAAGAGAGATAGCAACTGTACTAGAATCGGTTAGGCCATCAGGAACAGAATGCAACGTTGACAGCGCCGTCTGAACGGAATGATTTGGCGATTGCAGGGCGAACCGGGGAACCATATATCTTCTCAGAAGTCGTTGTTCCTGGGGTCACATAGGGGATAATAATCCAACCTACGGCTGATGCGTCATGGTCCCAGGAAAGCGACACGATACTTGTGAGACTGGGAGGAAGAATCCGGCGAGCCGTGGAAGATTGGGAAAATGAGGCAAGCTGGACGGAGAAACCTCGGAAAGACGAGACTGTTCCACGGTCTAGCGCTCGATCATGGTGAGGACAATGCCTTTCTTTATCTTGATACCTCACTCCCACGTCTCAACTGATCTAATTATACGCTCCATCCAAAAAATCACATATAGTACCTCCTCGGTTCCACAAAAGTTGTAATATCCAAGAGATTTCTTAGAATACTACGACTTCACATGATTTTCAGCCAACATGATACATAGCTAAATTTCACTGGCTTAGGATGTCATTCATTAAGGGTGTGTTTGGTAGCCCGGTTCAACAGAGAAGTGCTATTTAACCTCATACAAGCTGACCCTAGCATAGTTGTGCACAGATTTTCTCATGTGTTTGGTAGCTCGGGCGAATAGAGACATGCTGAGTGCATCTGTTGTTTGGTGGATTGTATGTGGTGAGAATAGCTGAGGAGGTATACAATTTGCAATCGAATCCCTGTAAACAAAAATAAAAGCAATCGGGTCCCTAGCAACTTTGGGCTGGAATTCCGGCGAGGTAGCTCCGGCGAGCTTGCTCCGGCGAGGCGTGGGAACTCCGGCCAGCAGAAGCAGCTCGTCCTGTGCGCATCCCGTGGCTCTCCAGCTCGTCGCCGCCCGCGTGAAGACCGGCTGCAGTTCGTTATGTGCGCATCAGGAGATGGTGGAGCGCTCGGGCGCGGCGGCCTTGGTGCGTCGGGGTAAAGGGACACTACAAGAAAAGTTGCCATGGCCGACGAAGTTGAAGTCGCGCCGTGGTTGCTGGTGTACCATGGCCGACGATTTTGGTCCCTCCGTGGTGCATGTCAAAACTTTTTTTTCTCGTTTTTGAGGCCACCTAGCCCGAGCGGCCAAAACGTGGCGTATGGTGGCCCGGGACGTGGTGCATCTCGAAATCTCGGGTTCGCCGGCCGAGTCAACGCAAATCCGCACCGCCGAGGGATGTAGGGCCCAGATGGCAGCCTCTCTGGCATTGTTTTTTCTACATCGCGCCATCTCGTTCAACGTTCTCCGATCGAGCCGTTTACGATGCAGGATCATGGGTCCCGCATGTCATCCTCTATGAACCAAAATTCTTTCTATTCTTGGATTTTTTTTGACCCCTGATTTCTGGCTACTTCCTTTTTCTTTTGATCCCTTGCCGCCTTGGAAACGTTGAGACCGCTGCTGCTAAATGGGACCCGCATGTCATCCTCTATGTGCAATCAACTTTCTTTTCTTGGAGTTTTTTTGGCACCTCAAATTTGGTCACTTGCCTTTTTCTTTCGATCCCCTGCCGCCTCTCAAACGGTGATACCGCTGCTGCTAACTGGGACCCGCATGTCATCCTCTATGTACTATAAAACTTTCTTTTCATGGATTATTTTTGGCACCTCAAATTTGGTCACTTGCCTTTTTCTTTCGATCCCCTGCCGCCTCTCAAACGGTGATACCGCTGCTGCTAACTGGGACCCGCATGTCATCCTCTATGTACTATAAAACTTTCTTTTCTGGATTATTTTTGGCACCTCAAATTTGGTCACTTGCCTTTTTCTTTCGATCCTGCCGCCTCTCAAACGGTGATACCGCTGCTGCTAAATGGGACCCGCATGTCATCCTCTATGTACTATAAAACTTTCTTTTCTGGATTATTTTTGGCACCTCAAATTTGGTCACTTGCCTTTTCTTTCGATCTGCCGCCTCTCAAACGGTGATACCGCTGCGCTAACGGGACCCGCATGTCATCCTCTATGTACTATAAAACTTTCTTTTCTTGAATTATTTTTGGCACCTCATATTTGGTCACTTACCTTTTTCTTTCGATCTGCCGCCTCTCAAACGGTGATACCGCTGTTGCTAAATGGGACCCGCATGTCATCCTCTATGTACTATAAAACTTTCTTTTCTTTTTTTTGGCACCTCATATTTCGTCACTTGACTTTTTCTTTCGATCCCTGCTGCCTCTCAACGGTGATACCGCTGCTGCTAAATGGGACCCGCATGTCATCCTCTATGTACTATAAAACTTTCTTTTCTTTTTTTTGGCTCCTCATATTTGGGCACTTGCCTTTTTCTTTCGATCCCTGCCGCCTCTCAAACGGTGATACCGCTGTTGCTAAATGGGACCCGCATGTCATCCTCTATGTACTATAAAACTTTCTTTTCTTGAATTATTTTTGGCTCCTCATATTTGGGCACTTGCCTTTTTCTTTCGATCTCATGCCACGTTTGAAACGTTGAGGAACCTGCTGGCTCATGGGACCCGCATGTCATCCTCTATGTGCTATAAAAGTTTCCTTTGTTGGATTTTTTCACCCTCGATTTTTGGCTTGCCTTTTTCTTTTGATCCTGCCCCTTTGAAACGTTGAGTATTTGTTGGCTCAAGGGACCGCATGTCATCCTCTATGTCCATCAACTTTCTTTTCTTAGATTTTTTTCACCCCTAATTACTAGCTACTTTCTTTTTCTTTTGATCTCAAGCCGCATTACAAACATTGAGACCGCTGCTGCAAAATGGGACCCACATGTCATCCTCTATGTACAATAAATCTTGGATTATTTTTGGCTCCTGATATTTGGTCACTTGCCTTTTCTTTCGATCTCATGCCGCCTTTGAAACGTTGAGTAAGCTGCTGGCTCATGGGTCCCGCATGTCATCCTCTACGAACAATAAAAGTTTCCTTTCTTGGAGTTATTTTTACCCTAATTTCTGGCTATTTGCCTTTTTCTTTTGATCCCCCTGCCCCGTTGAAACGATGAGGACGCTGTTGGCAGGTCGGTCCCACATGTCATCCTCTATGAACAATAAAAGTTTCCTTTGGTGGATTTATTTTTGACCCCTAATTAATTTCTGGCTATTTCCTTTATTTTCTTTTGATCCCCTGCCGCCTTGGAATTGTTGAGAATGTTGCTGCCTCATTTTTCTTTTGGTCTGTGCCGCCTTGGAAACGTTGAGACCGCTGCTACAAAATGGGACCCGCATGTCATCCTCTATGTACAATAAAGTTTCTTTTCTTGGATTATTTTTGGCTCTGATATTATGTCACTTGCCTTTTCTTTCGATCTCATGCCGACTTTGAAACGTTGAGGATGCTGCTGCCTCATGGGTCCCGCATGTCATCCTCTCAGAACGATAAATGTTTTGTTTTCTTGTATTTTTTTACCAACTGATTTTTGGCTTTTTTTATTTTCGATCCCCTGCCGCCTTTGAAACGTTGACTCCGCTGCTGGCTCATGGGTCCCCGATGTCAGCCTCCCCGTACAAGAAACATGTGATATTTTATTTTGCAGACAATAAACGTTGTATTTCGCTCTGAGCTATTGCAAACGGATAAATTAAATCTTTATATCTACATAAACAAACTTATATGTTGAATCTCCTTGTTTTTTGTTTTTGCGAAGCATAGGACTTTCCTGTTTTTTTTTTTGAGAAAAATCCGACCTTTCCTGTTTTGGAGTGGGCTGAAATTGTACGAGTCAAAAGGCCCAGCAGTATAGTTCGAAGGCCCAGATGTCCAGATACAGCCCAATTAAAATCTTTCTTTTCTTGGATTTTTTCACACCCTGATTTCTGGCTACTTCATTTTTCTTTCGGTCCTGTGCCGCCTTGGAAGCGTTGAGACCGCTGCTACAAAATGGGACCCGCATGTCATCCTCTATGTACAATAAAGTTTCTTTTCTTGGATTATTTTTGGCTCCGATATTATGTCACTTGACTTTTTCTTTCAATCTCATGCCGACTTTGAAACGTTGAGGAAGCTGCTGGCTCATGGGTCCCGCATGTCATCCTCTATGAACAATAAAAGTTTTCTTTGTTGGATTTATTTTTTTCCCCTAATTTCTGGCTATTTGTCTTTTTCTTTTGATCCCCTGCCCCCTTTGAAACGATGACGACGCAGCTGGCAAGTCGGTCCCACATGTCATCCTCTATGAACAATAAAAGTTTCCTTTGATGGATTTATTTTTTACCCTAATTAATTTCTGGCTATTTCCTTTTTTATTTTGATCCCCTGCCGCCTTGAAATAGTTGAGGATGCTGCTGCCTCATGGGTCCCGCATGTCATACTCTCAGAAAGGTAAATGTTTCTTTTCTTGAATTTGTTTACCAACTGATTTTTGGCTTATTTTTTCTTTCGATCTCCTGCCACCTTTAAAACGTTGACGACGCTGCTGGCTCATGGGTCCCCAATGTCAGCCTCCCCATACTGCAAATCCTCTTTCTGCAAAGGTTGTATTTCTAGATAGATAAGGTGGATTCGAATCTGCCATGGTTCAGGCAGCTCAGGTAAGCCTTCTTGCACTAATTAATGGAAGTAGTGTATCGCAAGGTCAAGACATGTGGCTCGGTGTAATGAATCTATATGAATCATGTTGTGGGTTCAATCTGATAGTTCTCTAACAGGTCAGCCAAAATAGAAATTAAGTTTTTTTCTAAAAGGGAAATGCAAATTAAGATGAACACAAACATTAGTTATCATAATAGCTGATCATACATACATACTTGCTAAGAGCAAAAGCTTGCCAGAGTTTTACCACCCATACAATTAATTAGCAGTTCAGATAAGATAACCTTATATAAGTATAACTACAAATGCATTTGCTAAGGGCTCATGGGACAACAGAACTAGACAACCGCGAACTTTATGACCAGCATGTCACAGCGGCATCGAAAGATCTTGACCTTCAACTTTGATCCAATGCGAAGTTTGGCACCGTCAATGAACTTTTTCCACCTGGAAGTAACAGCCAAGCGGCCATCTGTGGGACTGACAGAGTACCGTCCCTCCACGGTGAGACCTTCACTCTCCATGACGAGGGATATCTTGCCCCTTCGGCCAGCATTGAGATCCTTGGAGATACTTTTAGGCAATTTCTGATTCAAAGCAAGAGATACCACCAAAAATTAGTCAATGGCACCAATGCACTGAACCATGTGAGACTTTGAGCAGAGAAGACATCAAGATAAGAGCAGTTATGCTGTCATATACTCACGAACATAGCCTTCAGATGCGTCCTGGTCACCACACGGGTGGCCACAGCAATGAGCTGAGACCTCGGTGATCTGGCTGGGGCAGGTGCATGAGCCTGGGCTGGTACACGAGCTGGTGCTGATGCAGGAGACTGCTGGGCAGGTGCAGTAAACGGTGCCTCTAGAGGAACCGGTGCTGATGCAGGAGACTGTTGGGCAGGTGCAGTAAACGGTGCAGCTAGAGGAACCAGTGCTGATGCAGGAGCCTGCTGGGCATGTGTAGTATATGGGGCCTCTACAGGAACCAATGCTGATGTAGGGGACTGCTGGGTAGATGCAGTAAACGGAGCTGGTACAGGAACCGGTGCTGATGCAGGAGAGTGGGAAGCCGGTGCCGGTGCTGGTGTGGTTGCCCTTTGTGACATCCGCTCCTGTTCCGTCAGGGGATCTGCAGCTTTGATCATGTTAAACCCAGCAAGCTAGAACAGAGGGAATGGTTTAGAACAACTGCTCAGAATGCAGTTATCAAAAGATATGAGTAGAAAAAAGTTACATATTATATATTTGGAAGTGTCTCCAACTCTGTAAGCAGTTACGTATATCTGCCCGTTTGAGTTTCTGATCCTCAGCTCGTCGCCCTTCTTCAGACCGTAGTCAAAAGCAAACTTTCTCCAATCATGTCCATACAAATATGTGATGGCCTGCGTCTTGTAGACATACACCTCATAGACCGTGTAGGTGTTCATCAATTTGCCATTGCCATGCATAGTGAAAGATCCTTCATGCGGACACATCTGGTTAATCATTGGACGAAGTTCACAAGGTACAGTCTGCATGTGAAAATTGATACAAATGTAAGAAGCAGGAAGACTAAAAACAAGACTTTACTATATGCCAATTCATGCTAAACCACTGAGAATACATACCTGTAACTCTGTGAAGGAGCTACTAGAAAGGTAGATAGAGCCATAGGAGGTGTTATATGCGGGGTATGTACATGGGCCCGCCATATTCCCGCAAGCTCGGCATCGGGATGGTGAAGGAAACATGGGAGGTACTACTGGTGCGTAGCGCTGAACGTAAGTGGAAGAATTAGGTTGTGTAAAGTGCATAGTTCAGAGCAATGCAAATGTTGACAAGCAAGTGCATAACACTATGTTACAAACTGAACAGTGAAAAATTAGTGTATGATGAATATAAGCATGCTAATTTGGTGTTTCCGAATTCCAAAAAGCATTAGACAGAGCCGGTGATAATATCAGACATAAATCATGGCATGTATATGTGGCTTAAGAAAATATACCCGAACCCTTGGATGGTTACGGCCCGGCTGATCCTTGGACTTGAGCTTATATAAGCATCCAGAAGGTGGGGCTGACAGTAACTTGGTGGCAGCCTCTGCAGATGCCTCATCAGCAGCAGTTGCAATCCTTTTGACCAATGAAGGCTTAGCAGTTTCAGTCTGCATATAAAAATTGAAGAGCAACAGACATCAGCAGTGATATATAAAATGAATCTATGAGACACTGATGCATATAGTGCTGGATGTAAGTGGAAGAATAGGTGTGTGTGTTTCTGAACTATTGGTAAGCATTAGACAAAGCCGGCAATAAACAGACAAAAATCAAATCATGTATGAGGATTAAGAAAATATACCTGCTTACTGAAAAGGGTACCACCCAGCTGGCCCGTGGCCTTGTGCTTGAGGAGGTTTTCAGAAGATGGTGGCAGCACCATCGTCTTCACAGCAGCCTCATCAGGATCATTTTTTATCCATTTGAGTAGAGGAACAGAAGTTTCATCCTGCATATGAATAGCAACAGAACTCATCATTGATATTTAATAAATCTATGAGATAGACTGATGCAAATAGTGCGGGGTGTAAGTGGAAGAATAGGGTTGTGCATAGAGAACAGTTGACAACAATGCAAATGATTACAAAAGAAGCCAATGGAAATCAACAGTTTATATACTGGATGAGACAGACTGAAAAGTGAAAAATTAGTGTATGATGATTGTAAGCAAACGCAGTGTTTCTGAACTTTTGGTAAGCATTAGACAAAGCCAACAGTAATTAAACAGATAATAATGAAATCATGTATGTGGATTAAGAAAATATACCAGATTCATTAAAAGGTCACCACCCAGCTGGCCCATGGCCTCGTGCTTGTAGAGGTTTTCGGAAGATGGTGCCGGCACCATCGTCCTCACAGCAGCCTCATTAGCCCCATTTTGCATCCACTTGAGTAAAGGCGCAGCAGTTTCAGCCTGCATAAGAATGGGAACAGATCTCAGCAGTGATATTGAATGACTCTGAGACAGACTGATGCATATAGTGCTAGATGTAAGTGGAAGGGTATGGCCGTGTATGGACAACAGTTCACAACAATGCAAGGGTGTGTTCGGTTCTGAAACAGCGTGGAATGGAATGGAATGGTTCCATTTCAGAGGAATGGAATGGTTACATTTTTGTTCGGTTGGGAAAAATGGAGAGCAGAAGAGATCGAGGTTAAACTAACCAATTGTCTCAAAATTGTAATTAACAATTGCAAATGACATTTTAATCTCAAAGTCGTAATTAACAGCGCCTAATGGTGCTCTTTTAATCTAAAAATCGAAATTAACATCATTTTATGTTGGGTTAGGGGAACTGGAGTAGATGAACATTACTGTATGATGATTGTAAGCAAACGAATTTGGTGTTTCTAAACTTTTGGCTTCGAGATCTTATGGGTTTCAACTCTAGCCTACCCCAACTTGTTTGGGACTGAAAGGCTTGGTTGTTGTTGTTGTTGTTGTAAACTTTTGGCAAGCATAGAAAAAACCGACAATAAACAGAGAAAAATCAAGGCATGTTTTGTGGATTAAGAAAATATACCATATTCATTAAAAGATCACCACCCAGCTGGTGCGTGGCCTTGTGCTTGTAGAGGCATTTAGAAGATGGGGCGGCATCAACATACTGGCAGCCTGATCAGCCGCAGTTTTGATCTTCCTTTTGAGTAAAGGCCCTAAAGTTTCAGTCTGCATATGAATAGCAAAACAAAAGGCAGACCTCAGCAGTGATATTGAATTACTGTATGAGATAGACTGATGCATATAGTGGATGCTCTTAGCCTTTTGCAGCGTGAACACTAGCTATGGACAGACAAAAAAACTAGTTAACTCAGCTTTGTCTAGATATGAATGTACTACCACCATCCAAAAGCTTAAGCCTTATTTATTTTTGAGAAATCAAAACAAGCAAAGTTTGACCAAAATTTTAGAACATTCTATCAACAAATATAATACTGTGTAGATACCGTAGGAAAATATATTTTATTATCTATTTAATGATATTAATTTTGTATTTTGCATGTTAATGATTTTTGGTAAAAGCTTAGTCAAACATGGTATAGTTTGACTTTCTAAAAATAATATAAGCCCAAAGCTTTGGGATGGAGGCAGTAGTATCTAGAGCTAAAACACATCTAGATACATCCGTATCTACAGATAGTTGAGTCAATTAATTTGGATCTGAGGGAGTATCAGATTCAGACTACATCATGGTAAGTTGGTTAAAAAAATTACCCCTGGGCGGTCCCTGCCCAGCTCGGCAGTGGCATTTCGCTTCTTGTGCTGCAGATCGGGCCATGCTCCTGCAGCAGGTGGGGCGCTATTCTCGTTCCCCATAGCCTCAGCACGGAACCTGGAGGTACCAACCTGATACAGAGAATATAGAGCATGGTGTCACAGAGGCTTTACGCACAAACAGCTGAAGACATGTGCTACTTTAAGCATATTCCAGAACAGGAACAGATTGAGGATGCAGAGACCAGAGAGACACTTAAAAGGTAAAGAGTGGATAAGCAAACGGAGTACCTGCTTCGCGGGGCTGGGGACGCAGCTCAGGCTCAGCCAACTGCCCACATGCGTGGTGGCCTTACGCTCCATTGCCCCCACCGCCGAGGTCTTGCCTTTCCTGTACAAGCTGACAAAAGATACAGTGAGGATCAGCAGAAACTACAAAGGTTGCAAATGTCGACAAATAAAGGAAGAACACCCCAATCCAAGCAAAGGTAGCCCCCGCCCCCCACCCCCATCAATCACTCCCAGCTCGAGGGTGACCAGAAAGACACCCCTTTGCCCAGAATAGGAAAGAGATGCGCAAGATATCGAGGAGAGGAAAAAAGAACCGATCTCGAGAAAGGAGAGAACATTACTAGTCCTACCTAATCCGCTTGGGCTAGATGCAGCTTGCCCCTCCAAGCTGGATGCCTGGACGGTGGAGGCGAAAGGAGGGGATCGAGCTAGCGGCTTGCATCCGTCGGCAATCGGCACTCGATCGGGAGAGAAGGGGTGCTACATAAAGGGGAGGGGTAACATATTTTATTACACAGTGAACTTACTGATGTGACTAGTCATTACATGTCTCACTGAAACTAGGGCCCATAGTGTGGCACCCCAAATTTACTTGAAGCTGCCCGGCGGGACGCATTGGCGCGTCAAGAAACCCCCGAATTGTAGCGGGGAAATGAAACATTTCACAAAAATTCGAAATTCAAGCACACCGCCACGCGCCAAGCACGCGGCTGTTCCTTCCTCTTCCTCGGTTCCTCCTCCCCTATCCGAAAAAACCCCAAATCCCAAGCTCAAACCAAAAAAAACAAAAAACAAATCCCCTGGCCGCCATGCATGTCCTCGTTAACCCGCTGGAGATCGTTCCCGGACGATGCGGACCACCCGCCCTGAGATCCAGAATTCCGTCCACCTCGAGGCACTGCGTGCTGTCTCGCAGCAGCGGCTTGAGGGCGCTGAAGAGGAAGTTCCGCCGGAAAGTGCTCATGGCAACCGTGCAAGCTCACCGGCGTGCTGTATCCCGAGAGGAACTGGTCAAAGCTTTGCTATTCGCCACACACAAAAAAATTGCGGGCCAAGATCTGGTCAAAGCTTCGTCGATGGCTTGCCGCGAGAGGCTTGGAGTCCAGAGTCAATAAACTAGCTGCTCGAGGACTTGGGCGGTTTACACGGATTCATATTAACTGACTCAAGTTTGTTAGTCTAGTTAACAAATGCATCTAGATACATCCATATCTAGACAGAATTGAGTCCATTAATATGAATCAGAGGGGAGTACCTGAAAGTGTTTCATGCTACCAACTAATGCGCTGGCAGGAATCGCTGTAGAAGTAATTGTGCTACTACTTGTACGATGAACTGATTGTGTGGGTGTCGAATTTTGCAACGCGATCATCCACTGAATGCTTAATCTAGCGCCAAAGGCGTACAAATCATAACATACTACAGCACCAGAACATAAGAGTACGAATCATAAAGTAGCTCAACATTTTGCATCAGGGCTGGGTGGTCCTGAGACTACCGGGACGCCCCTGATGATCTCCGGGTGTGCATCCTCTTCAACGCAAAGCTGTGTACTCGGTCCACGGCCTCCTTCTGTAGGCTGGATAATCTCAGGTGCAGGACCTTCGTCTATGAGAGGCTCGTCATCAGTACCATCCACAGGTGCATCAGGGCTGGGTGGTCTTGAGACTACCCGGACGCCCGTGATGATCTCCGGGCGTGCATCCACTTCAACGCAAAGCTGTGTACTCGGTCCACGGCCTCCTTCTGTAGGCTGGATAATCTCAGGTGCAGGACCTTCGTCTATGAAAGGCTCGTCATCAGTACCATCCACAGGTGCATCAAACTGAGATTCATCTTCAAATCTCCCATCAAACTGAGAGACCTCTTTAACTCTATGCTTCTGCAATTAGTACATCAACCGATTAGACAAACATCTAAGGGATGCAACCTGAACAAATGCCGTTTTACATATTTACCTTCTCATCTGGCACAGCACATGTCCCAGAGCTGAAACCCGTTTCCTGAAGCAAGCGCTTTTTCTCTCCTTCCCGTCCATCCATCTGCAACAAGTTAAATTTGAGTACAGAACCTTGCACAGCAATGCAAACTATTGATTGAAACAGCGGCAGCATCAATATAAATAATTAACTACATATGCCAGCACACATACAGTGTGAGCAAGATCTGCTTCTCCTGCTAAAGGATCATTATATGGTTCACCATGCTAAACCCGCCTAACATATGTGCGGTCCATCCCAAAAATGTGTAAATGATCTGCCACTACAGGGTGAGGCCTCTTCTCACCATTCATACATGTGCAGCGCGGGCAATACACGTCCAGGTTGTGACCATCATGAGCTCTAATAAACCCCATAAAGGGTTGAACACCATTTATATATGAAGGGGAACATAAGTGTCCATGCAGTTTCCAAGTTCTGTCCATCTGTTTAATTATGAGATACAGTGGTTGGTGATTAATTTAAGGCGAAGTAGGAAATGTATATCCATCGAGTACAAAACTATACTACATGATTATGCATTTCAGCAATCATGTCGAGTACAAAACAAAAAATGCCCATCGACATTTTAGCAAACAGATCGTGTACAAAACTCTGCCATGGCATTTCAGCAAATTAACGGATCGAGTGCAGAACTGACTCTATATGCCCACGCAAATGAACAAATTGATCGATGACAAATCGAGCGGAAAACTATAAAGTGCCAATTAGTTCGAGCATACTGACGAATTTTTTAGCAGCATCAAGAAAATATAAATCGTTAGGCTGTCTTGCCCGATACATGATTGAGCTAGAGATAGCAGCCCTACCGTGGATCAACTTGACCGCCGGTGCGTCTCGAGAAGAACGACGGGGAGGGGAAGCTTCTTCTTCGCACGGACGGGACGGGGAGGGGAAGCTCTTCGCACGGACGGGGATAAGTTGTGTACGGGTGGGTGGGGGGTCATGCGGCCGGGCCGCCGGGGTGATAATTAAGGTTGGTAGGTGGCGTTTAATGGAGTTGCGTGTGTAATTTGCCGTGCACAAGGTTGAGGAATAGGCGGTTCCCTTTGCCGCGCGCACAATTCAAACTATCCCGCCCATGTAGTTTAAATTCGCCATATTTTCGTTAAATCGACATAAAGTCATGTGAGTGGGGGAAAATTAGCAAAGTTGCTTGAAAAATAGTAAAACTCTGGAATTATCCTTTAAATATGCTCTACTTCGTGTGAAAATCGGGGTGTGGAAGCATGTTGAGCTGTTTTATTTGTACTTTCTTCATTAAAACTCCCATTTTATGCACTTTGGATGGAAAGAAATCATTTGTACATAAATTTTGACAACGCCATTTGCAAACACTAATTGTTTACATGCCAAGATGCACCCATCCACCAAATATATATGTGGCAAAAGTTTATCACAATCTAGCAGATATGCATAATTAGTGAGGGACCCCTTTTGATTTTGTGCAATTTCCACTAATTAGGTAGAGATCGAGAAGGGTTAATTAATTAGGCCATGTTAGGGGTTATGTGTTTTAATAGGTTGTGTGGATTCAAATACAACTTCTTTATTTGTGTGCTATGATTAATCAAAACTAGATCGATCGACTGCGCACACATTATTAGAGGCGCATGCCTTTGCGCACAAAGTGCATGTGTGTGTTGTTGGCCACCAACGAGAGAGAGAGAGAGAGAGAGAGAGAGAGAGATAGAGGTAGAGAGAGCTACATACGAGAGAGCGATTGAAATCCCCAAATTAAACACATATATATGCATGGCACATTTAATTTAATTAGAGGACCGCGAGGCACCCCTGGCCTGCTTGATGCATAATTAAGTGTCATTGGCCTATATATAGGGTTTAATTAGGGTTTAGGGTTTAGGGTTAGGAGGTTAGGGTTTAGGGTTTAATGTTTATGGTGTTTAGGGTTTAGGGATTAGGGATTAGGGTTTATTTAGGGTTTAAGGTTTAGGGATCATCGATCGAGTGCGCACACACATTATTAGAGGCACACGCGCCTTTGCGCATAAAGTGCATGCGTATATGTGTGTGTTTTTTGGCCACCAACGATATAAAGATCGAGAGAGAGAGATTGAAATCCCCCAAGAATATGTTCAAATATATATTAAAATATATGCACGAATTAATGCATGCATGGTAGGCCATGCATGCACACTAATTATATATATATTATGAGGAAACTTAATCAAATGTGTTTTCATTCGAGAGAACTTGTCAAAATTCAAGTTAATTAATTTATCATCGATAATTATATAATTATTTAATGAATCTCAGGGAGATGTTATACAACATATGATCGATATATAGGCCATGTATATATTAATTGGTTTTAATCTACCGTTTTTGCTAGCTAGCTGCATGCTATATATAGAGCATGTTTTTATTAGATCGGGTTATAGCTAGTATAGTTTAGGGTTATGTGTTTTAATTAACTAGGGTTTGATTAGCTAGGGGTTAGTTATATATATATGGTTTAGGGTTAATGCATGTCACATTTAATTTAACTAGAGGACCGCGAGGCACCCCTAGCCTGCTTGATGCACAATTAAGTGTCGTTGGCCTATATATATAGGGTTTAATTAGGGTTTAGGGTTAGCTAGCTGGGTTTAGGGTTTAGTGTTTTGGGTGTTTAGCTAGGGTCTAGGGTTTAGTGTTTAGTGTTTACTGTGTTTAGAGGGTCTAGGGTTTAGTGTTTAGGGTGTTTAGGGTCTAGGGTTTAGGGTCTAGTGTTTAGGGTCTATGGTTTAGGGTTTAATTAGTGTTTAGGGTGTTTAGGGTTTAGGGTTTAGTGTTTACGGTGTTTAGGGTCTAGGGTTTAGGGTTTAGTGTTTAGGGTCTAGGGTTTAGGGTTTAATTAGTGTTTAGGGTGTTTATAGGGTTTAGGGTTTAGGGTTTAGGGTTTTAGGGTTTAGGGTTTAGGGTTTAGGGTTTATGGTTTAGGGTTTACGGTGTTTAGGGTCTAGGGTTTAGGGTTTAGTACATGTTTAGGGTGTTTAGGGTCTAGGGTTTAGTGTGTTTAGGGTGTTTAGGGTTTAGGGGATTAGGGATTAGGGTTTTAGGGTTGTTTAAGGTTTAGGGATCATCGATCGAGTGCGCACACACATTATTAGAGGCACACGCGCCTTTGCGCATAAAGTGCATGCGTATATGTGTGTGTTTTTTGGCCACCAACGACATATAGATGATCGAGAGAGAGAGATTGAAATCCCCCAAGAATATGTTCAAATATATATTAAAATATATGCACGAATTAATGCATGCATATGGTAGGCCATGCATGCACACTAATTATATATATATTATGAGGAAACTTAATCAAATGTGTTTTCATTCGAGAGAACTTGTCAAAATTCAAGTTAATTAATTTATCATCGATAATTATATAATTAATTAATGAATCTCAGGGAGATGTTATACAACATATGATCGATATATAGGCCATGTATATATTAATTGGTTTTAATCTACCGTTTTTGCTAGCTAGCTGCATGCTATATATATAGAGCATGTTTTTATTAGATCGGGTTATAGCTAGTATAGTTTAGGGTTATGTGTTTTAATTAACTAGGGTTTGATTAGCTAGGGGTTAGTTATATATATATGGTTTAGGGTTAATGCATGTCACATTTAATTTAACTAGAGGACCGCGAGGCACCCCTGGCCTGCTTGATGCACAATTAAGTGTCGTTGGCCTATATATATAGGGTTTAATTAGGGTTTAGGGTTAGCTAGCTGGGTTTAGGGTTTAGTGTTTTGGGTGTTTCGCTAGGGTCTAGGGTTTAGGGTTTAGTGTTTACTGTGTTTAGAGGGTCTAGGGTTTAGTGTTTAGGGTGTTTAGGGTCTAGGGTTTAGGGTCTAGTGTTTAGGGTCTATGGTTTAGGGTTTAATTAGTGTTTAGGGTTTAGTGTTTACGGTGTTTAGGGTCTAGGGTTTAGGGTTTAGTGTTTAGGGTCTAGGGTTTAGGTTTTAATTAGTGTTTAGGGTGTTTATAGGGTTTAGGGTTTAGTGTTTAGGGTTTATGGTTTTAGGGTTTAGGGTTTAGGGTTTAGGGTTTAGGGTTTATGGTTTAGGGTTTACGGTGTTTAGGGTCTAGGGTTTAGGGTTTAGTGTTTAGGGTGTTTAGGGTCTAGGGTTTAGTGTGTTTAGGGTGTTTAGGGTTTAGGGGATTAGGGATTAGGGTTTTAGGGTTGTTTAAGGTTTAGGGATCATCGATCGAGTGCGCACACACATTATTAGAGGCACCCGCGCCTTTACGCATCAAGTGCATGCGTATATATGTGTGTTTTTTGGGCCACCAACGATATATAGATGATCGAGAGAGAGAGATCGATTGAAATCCCCAAGAATATGTTCAAATATACATTAAAATATATGCACGAATGCATTGTAGGCCATGCATGCACACTAATTATATATATATTATGAGGCAACTTAATCAAATGTGTTTTCATTCGAGAGAACTTGTCAAAGTTCAAGTTAATTAATTTATCACGATAATTATATAATTAATTAATGATTCTCAGGGATATGTTATACAACATGATCGATATAGGCCATGTATATTTTAATTGGTGTTAATCTACGGTTTGCTAGCTAGCTGCTATATATAGAGCATGTTTTTATTAGATCGGGTTATAGCTAGCTAGTATAGTTTAGGGTTATGTGTGTTAATTAAGTAGGGTTGATTAGCTAGGGTTAGTTACATATATATGGTTTAGGGTTAATGCATGGCACATTTAATTTTATTAGAGGATCACGAGGCACCCATGACCCACTCGATCGATGCACAATTAAGTGTCGTTGGCCTATACATAGCTAGGGTTTAATTGGGGTTTAGGATTAGCTAGGGTTTAGGGTTAGGGTTAGGGTACGTTTAGGGTCTAGGGTTTAGGGTTTAGTGTTTAGGGTTTAGGGATTAGGGATTTAAGGTTTTAGGGTTGTTTAAGGTTTAGGGATCATCGATCGAGTGCGCACACACATTATTAGAGGCACCCGCGCCTTTACGCATAAATTGCATGCATATATATGTGTGTTTTTTGGGCCACCAACGATATATAGATGATCGAGAGAGAGAGATCGATTGAAATCCCCAAGAATATGTTCAAATATACATTAAAATATATGCACGAATGCATTGTAGGCCATGCATGCACACTAATTATATATATATTACGAGGCAACTTAATCAAATGTGTTTTCATTCGAGAGAACTTGTCAAAGTTCAAGTTAATTAATTTATGACGATAATTATATAATTAATTAATGAATCTCAGGGATATGTTATGCAACATGATCGATATAGGCCATGTATATTTTAATTGGTGTTAATCTACGGTTTGCTAGCTAGCTGCTATATATAGAGCATGTTTTTATTAGATCGGGTTATAGCAGCTAGCTAGTATATATAGTTTAGGGTTATGTGTTTTAATTAAGTAGGGTTGATTAGCTAGGGTTAGTTACATATATATGGTTTAGGGTTAATGCACGACACATTTAATTTTATTAGAGGATCACGATCGAGGCACCCATGACCCGCTCGATCGATGCACAATTAAGTGTCGTTGGCCTATACAGAGGGTTTAATTGGGGTTTAGGATTAGCTAGGGTTTAGGGTTAGGGTTAGGGTTAGGGTTAGGGTATGTTTAGGGTCTAGGGTTTAGGGTTTAGTGTTTAGGGTGTTTAGGGTTTAGGGATTAGGGATTTTAAGGTTTTAGGGTTGTTTAAGGTTTAGGGATCATCGATCGAGTGCGCACACACATTATATTATTAGAGGCACCCGCGCCTTTACGCATAAATTGCATGCATATATATGTGTGTTTTTTGGGCCACCAACGATATATAGATGATCGAGAGAGAGATTGAAATCCCCAAGAATATGTTCAAATATACATTAAAATATATGCACGAATGCATTGTAGGCCATGCATGCACACTAATTATATATATATATATTATGAGGCAACTTAATCAAATGTGTTTTCATTCGAGAGAACTTGTCAAAGTTCAAGTTAATTAATTTATCACGATAATTATATAATTAATTAATGAATCTCAGGGATATGTTATACAACATGATCGATATAGGCCATGTATATTTTAATTGGTGTTAATCTACGGTTTGCTAGCTAGCTGCTATATATAGAGCATGTTTTTATTAGATCGGGTTATATCTAGTATAGTTTAGGGTTATGTGTTTTAATTAAGTAGGGTTGATTAGCTAGGGTTAGTTACATATATATGGTTTATGGTTAATGCATGGCACATTTAATTTTATTAGAGGATCGCGAGGCACCCATGACCCGCTCGATCGATGCACAATTAAGTGTCGTTGGCATATACATAGGGTTTAATTGGGGTTTAGGATTAGCTAGGGTTTAGGGTTAGGGTTAGGGTACGTTTAGGGTCTAGGGTTTAGGGTTTAGTGTTTAGGGTGTTTAGGGTTTAGGGATTAGGGATTTAGGGGTTTTAGGGTTGTTTAAGGTTTAGGGATCATCGATCGAGTGCGCACACACATTATTAGAGGCACCCGCGCCTTTACGCATAAATTGCATGCATATATATATATGTGTGTTTTTTGGCCACCAACGATATATAGATGATCGAGAGAGAGATTGAAATCCCCAAGAATATGTTCAAATATACATTAAAATATATGCACGAATGCATGGTAGGCCATGCATGCACACTAATTATATATATATATATTATGAGGCAACTTAATCAAATGTGTTTTCATTCGAGAGAACTTGTCAAAATTAAAGTTAATTAATTTATCACGATAATTATATAATTAATTAATGAATCTCAGGGATATGTTATACAACATGATCGATATAGGCCATGTATATATTAATTGGTGTTAATCTACGGTTTGCTAGCTAGCTGCTATATATAGAGCATGTTTTTATTAGATCGGGTTATAGCAGCTAGCTAGTATAGTTTAGGGTTATGTGTTTTCATTAAGTAGGGTTGATTAGCTATGGTTAGTTACATATATATGGTTTAGGGTTAATGCATGGCACATTTAATTTAATTAGAGGACCGCGAGGCACCCCTGGCCTGCTTGATGCACAATTAAGTGTCGTTGGCCTATATATAGGGTTTAATTAGGGTTTAGGGTTAGGGTTAGGGTTTAGGGTCTAGGGTTTAGTGTTTAGGGTTTAGGGATTAGGGATTAGGGTTTCAGGGTTGTATAAGGTTTAGGGATCATCGATCGAGTGCGCACACACATTATTAGAGGCACCCGCGCCTTTGCGCATAAAGTGCATGCGTATAGTTTAGGGTTATTTGTTTTAATTAAGTAGGGTTTGATCAGCTAGGGTTAGTTACATATATATGGTTTAGGGTTAATGCATGGCACATTACATATAGTTTAAATCTCAAGAATGTTTATACATGATAGGCCATATGTGCAAAGGAATTTTTTTCCTCGTGAACTTGTCAAAATTCAAGTTTATCAGTGCCAATGGAAACTAGTCCAAAAAATTACATAGAGGACCAAAAGTACTAGACAATAACTAATAGAACCTGCAACTTTACAAAAAGGACCCCAAAACATATAGAAGAAAATCAATCGAGTCCTTCTGGACCGCACATCAGATCTCTGCTCCGCATCCTTTCCAGCAACTCCGTCGCCGGGGACGCACCACTTGGGACGGTGTCGCCGGTAGTCGCCAGGACGAAGGAGAAGAAGGGCCTCAGCAACGGCATATTGGCTCTGAGAAGGGTCGCTGAAAGTCCAAGATGTGCACGGGCAAGACGGATGACGCCGTCGTATGCCCCGAGCTTGTGAACTTTAGCAGCTTGACTTCCCCATTGGCCAGATCTGAAGCACTGACCAAAGCAAGCCTCACCGTTAGCGCCATCACATTGATGGCACCAGATCGGGGTTTGGCCGGCAAGATCCGCCAGATTCACCATAGGCCAGATCTGAAGCCGATGACGAGATCCCCGACTCCATTGCGCCATTCTGCTCATGGGAAACACTAGATCTAAGCTTACAACAACACTAACTCCCTCGGATCCAAATTAGCTGACTCAACTTTGCTTATCTAAATATGGATGTATCCACACATGTTTTTACTCTAGATACATACACGTCTAAGGAAAGTTGAATCAATTAATTTAGTTCGGAGGGTGTACAATATACAGAGAGAAGTCGGCCTCGTCTCCGGCCGGCGAGGCCGCCGGAGAGAAGGGGGAGAGGAGCCGGGGGAGTGGGAGAGACTCGAGAGAGAAAGAGAAGAGGAAGAAATGAGAGCTCCCTGGGGAAGAACATTATTTTTGTCGTTCTGCTCGTAGCTTGAAACTGAAAATTTCGGCCACGCGCCAAATCATCCCGCCGCATCCATTCGAAAATCCCGTGACCAGTTTTACCCTTTTAACCCTGGTCCGGAAGCTACAACCCACCGACCATGGAGGGCTCATTCGGTAACAATGAAATATCTTGCCTAGATCCCGAACCCTCCCCACAGGCCCACACCCACCCACCAACCATTCGCCCCATTAGCTCAAAAATACTCTCACAAGCCAAAGCTCTGACTCTCTACAGTACTAGATCTGCTTCGCCGCCGGCATACTCCTCCACAGCGTAGCCTTGATCGTGTTGGCTGTCCACCCACCAGATCCGCTCCCCCGCCGCCCTCGTCACCGACGGATCTGCTTCACCGCCGACCTCGCCACCGACGGATCTGCTTCACCGACCTCGCCACCGACGGATCGCTTCACCGCCGACCTCGCCACCGACTACCTCGCCGCAGCGGCTGTATCAACTTCACCGAATACCTTGCCAGCCAACCAGATCTGCTTCACTAACGCCCGCTTCTACTGAAACATGGTCGATTCATCGTCTCCCGCGTTCGCCGCCGCTGGAATGCAAGTTGCCGCCCCCGTCCACCCCGCCGCAGCTTGGTTAGTACGCTGGCCCGTTAGATCGCGGTGTTTCTTTAGCCATGTTTTGTGTAGTTATTTGCAGATCTCATATGCCGTTAACTTTCTTGATGTGTTGCTTCGCATGAAGTTTGTTTAAATGTTGTACAGTACAAAAGCATTATCCGGTCGCTACCATCCTGTTCATTCTACTGACACCTGTGTGCATCCACATATTTATAGCCTTGTACCCATTCATTTGCTGCCAACTGTTTTTGTACTGCATGCTATTGTCGCACTGCTTTTATAGTCGTGCTATGGGCATTTCCAATCTGCTTGTTCTTATACCACGTCATTAGCTCACCGCTAGCTGTTTTCTCGTGTCTGCTATTCTCACACTGCTTTTATAATCATGCTATGTGCATTTCCAATCTGCTTGCTCTTATACCTCGTCTTTAGCTTATATAGTTATTGCTGCGTGCATGTCTGGTCTTTGTATTATCGTAGACTGACTTGTCAATGTTATTTTTCCTTGGGATTGATCATGCGAACCACTTATTAGAACATCCAACATTAACAGCGGGGACGCTAGGTAAGGTTGGAATCTGAGTTCGTGGTTGGTAATTTTGGCAGTTTACTTCCGTTATTATCTATAACCTATATGCATTGTTCCTTATGCAAGAGATTAACACTTGGAACCCTGCCATAGCAATGCCATTCATGCTTTACTATGTTTCTGCCTATTTGATATGCTTGTCTTGGAGAAACTTCGAGGGTGATTTGAACCTGACATTTGGTCATTCTTAATGCCAGTTTACTTTATGTGTAAAACCTTGGCATTACCCTACTCTAAATCTGAATGTCTGAAATTCGTATCTCATGCAAAGCAACATCTAGTTGGTTTTAATTTGATATCTGGTAACTATTGGCTTATTCATTTGGCAGCTCAAGTTTTTTGTTATTTGAAACCAGCTGACTTGGTCTTAAATGTGATATCTAAACACAGATTAAGGACAATGGAGCAGGAGGATTAGCATTTCACTTGATGGCTGAACCTAAAATGATAGGCATGTTGACCACGACTAGTGCACGCAAGAGAAGGACCTGCAGTGAGCCAGTATGTGCTTAGTACATGCATCTTATCTTATCTTGTGCTTATTTCTGCTACATGCTGTTATCTGATCTCTACATTGCGTAATACATGTTTGAATAGTTAATTGTTGTAACTATGTTTACAATGTTACCAGAATGCTGTTTTAATGAAGCAGTCATCATTAGAAGATAGTCGCCAAAAAAGGATCTGTAGCGACCCTGTGCAACATTATGATGTAAGTTTGTGCTTAGTACAAGTTCCATACATGTCTTATTTATGCAACTTGTTATTATCTTATATCTACATTGCATAATAAATGTTTGCATAGTTCATCGTTTAACTCTTTTTGCATTATTATCAGAATGCAGTTGTGATGAAGCAATCTTCATTAACTGTGAGGCCCACAAAAAGTTCTGATCTTTCTTCTGATGCATCTTCTCATAGCCGTCAACCTAGACCATTTCTTTCATCAGACAGTAAATATCTCAAGGCTGTACTTTATAAAAGACATGGTATTGCTGCTTTAAGATCTGTAGCTGATATGTTGACAAAGAGTACACAAGATTCAATCAAGGCGATTGCCAAATGTCAACCTGTTATTGATGATGCTAATAGAAGTCCTCAATGATTCTATGTAATTTTTTTATTTGGGCACATTAATTGCCTTGTAATTTTCCTATTTGTTTTATTTGTGTATGTAATTGTGTGTATCATTGAAATCAGATTTTAGGCTCATGAAATTTAATGCAAGTTGACTAGTCAAACAAGTAGGGCCCTACAACAGATTGGGCCGGCCCACTTAGAGTAGTGTGGGACCCACTTTCATTTTGGGCCGGCCCACTTCTTTAGTAGGCCGGCCCGGTTACACGATAGTGGGCTCCACATGCTTATTGGGCCGGCACACTTGCTCTATGGTGGTCCCACATGGTAAATGGGCGGCCCTTTAATAGGAAGGTGGGACCCACTGTGTTTTGACCCGGCCCACTATCTTGTTGGGCCCACTTTCTAGATGGTGGACCCCACATACCAAATGGGCCGGCCCACTTTCTATATGGTGGACCCCACACACCAAATGGGCCGGCCCTTTAATAGGATGGTGGGACCCACTGTGTTTTGGCCCGGCCCACTATCTCGTTGGGCGGCCCACTTTCTACATGGTGGACCCCACATACCAAATGGGCCGGCCCATTAACAGGAATGTGGGACCCACATGTGTTTTTGGCCGGCCCACTATCTTGGTGGCCAGCCCACTGCTATATTGTGGACCCCACATACTAAATGGGCCGGCCCTTTAACAGGAAGATGGGTCCCACTGTGTTTTTGGCCGGCCCACTATCTTGTTGGGCCGGCCCACTTGATATATGGTGGACCCCACACACTAAATGGGCGGCCCTTTAACAGGAAAGTGGGACCCACTGTGTTTTGGCCCGGCCCACTAGCTTGTTGGGCCGGCCCTTGCTATACGGTGGACCCCACACACTAAATGGGCCGGCCTTTTAACAGCAAGTGGGACCCACTGTGTTTTTGGCCGACCACTTGCTTCTTGGTGGCCGATTCTTGTAGGTGGACCCCACATGTTAAATGGGCGGCCCATTTAACTTTTGACCAGTCAACATTAGAGGTTAGGCCCGGCCCACGTAACTAATGGACCGGCCCAGCTATATAGTTGACCGGTCAAACTATGTCATCTGGCCCGGCCCGCTTAAGACGTGGCAGGCCTCGTGTGGGCCTACCATCTACCACGGGGTTTCAGCCGGTTAACGCCGTTAACTGGCGTTAACGGCGTCTGCCACGTGTCGTTTGCATGACGTCAGCAGTCAACGGGCTCCCGAAAACACTTCCGCAACGGTCCGATTTTCCGTGGCGGAAGGGCGCCCAAGCGCGACGGACCGAAAAATCGTCGTTGGACTTTGCCTGACGCAGTTTCCACAACGGAACCCATATCGTCGGGTTAGGCCCATAGGCGACGAAAAATACCCCTTTGCGGACGATTTTGAGACGTTGTCTATCAGAACTTTTCTTGTAGTGGGAACTCGGACGTCCATGGCGCATCGGGCGAGGCAGAGCTCGGGCACGGGTGGTCACGACGCGTCTGGCCGAGGCGGCGGCCTTGGTGCGTCGGGAGAAGGAGCTCGGGCATGGGCGGCCATGGCGCATCTGGCCGAGGCGGAGCTCTGGGCGCGGGCAGCCATGGCGCATCCAGCGGCGCCTCGTCCCCGTGGAGATACATGAGGAGGAGGGCTGGAGCGGGATGAGGACCGGCCTGGGGTCACCGGCGGCGGGCGGGGCGCCGGCGCGGTTTCTCTCCTTGCTCCAAATCGGCCCGGCGCTCACGGGAGAAGGAATGGGGGAAATGAGAGAGAATAAAGATGGGGGTGGGGGTCTGGGGGCGACGGGGCTCCGTTACAGTGTTCTGTGGGTACGAGTTCAGCCTGGGCGGGTTGTGAAGCTCGATTTCAGCTTCTCAACCCGGCCTGGCTGAGAGGTGTTTTTGGTATGAGGTGGGCAGTGCTGAGCTGACCCGACCCGACCTAACAAACAAGAAATAGTGGCTGGAGCTAGGCTGAGAAGAGAAATTCTGAGGTAAGCCGGGCTACCAAACACACCCTAAATGAGCAGGCAACCTTCAACCGTTTTGCTACACCAAGGTAATATATCGAGATCTCTCTCCCTCTTAGAAAAACTCTGTTTCCTCTTCATGGCAACAAGAGCTCATGCAGTCCTCGAGCTCTTGCTGGTGGTGCTGCAGCTCCTCATTTGGGAGTGTCTAGTTCAAACCAAATTTCTGAAAAAACACACAATAATATGTAAAACAAAAATGAAATCAAGATGAATATTAAAGCTTGGAGATCACAAACTACATAGCAAGAGCCCAAGCCAGAAAATAACAAATATACAAGTATTACAGGGAAGTTCCAGGGACCTGAGCTGTTCCATAGCACGCTACACGGAATTGGTTTTCGGCTGAGGACGTCCCAAAACTTGTGCTTACCGGTAAGAACAAACAGAATAAAGAAACATGTGTCTACAAACTCCAAACAAACTATACAAGAGAGGCTATGGCTTGAGAAAATAAACAGAAAATTCGTTGTGCTTTCTTCGATTCTAGATTGTGAAAACTCGGTGGCATCATCCAATACATGCACAAGTTGCACGAGCAATCTGGTGCTGCTGGTATTATATATATGATGGATCAAATAATAAGATCATAATGCTTATAGATTGATCGGGCGCAGTTTACCATAACCAACATTGCTCAAGGATCTCTTGTGAGTCATCTTCATCTTTCATATGCGCACAACGTTGTGTCTTGGTTGCACTCTAGCTTTGTCTGACATTGCAAATTCCGTTCTAGCTTCCAATATCTGCACCAAGCCACCAAGTTAACCAGAACCTGATATTTTTTGCTAGCAAACAAGGTATGTGTGATAGCAGTTTATGTTTCCCCCAATTATAGAAATTTAAAAGGTGATCATGGATTGCAATTTCAAGAAAACAAATCGATAAGACAAAAAGAGGAATCTTAAAGTTAGAAGTAGATCACTTAAATCATTTGTTTTGACGCATGAATGTAGACGTGAGAGGAGAGCTAACACATCTGGCTGGATAGGAGCTACTGTAAAAAAATTCAAAATATCATCTAGCTCATGATAGAGCAAAGCTGATTTAAGCAAAGCTAGCAAGATACCTGCCCATCCAACAACAATTACGAAGAAAAATACGCATCCTTATAGCATACAAATTCCATTGTCGATGCAGGATTTCAATTATCTTGGCGAAAAGAACACATCACGTCGAACAATTATCCTACACATTCATACTGCAGGAGTTTATTCACCATTAAAGATAGCATATATGCACTGAGCTATTTAGTACAAGAGCCACCTTCCCAGGTTATGTGATTGTCCTGCAAAACAGATCGAGGACAACCAACATTAAGAAGAGGTGTGGATACTGTCATAGCCAAACAAACTATATTTTTTTTGAAACAAACTATAATAGTAAGTGTAAGCGGACAAATGGAAACACTCATATAGCTGTGCACAAACCAAGATTAAAAAAATAGGGAGCACCATGCTCATAAAAAAAGAGTGATCTAAAATACTACAAACTCGGGTGTAGCCTCTCTAGGCTTGTTTCAAACTCTCTCTATCAATACATCGAAACACAAGCTTCTGCGTTTTCTCGAACAAAAAATACTACAAAATGATTTAAAAACAGCAAGCTCAAATAATGAAAGACTCATTTTAGGATTGCAACTTTGCAAGCTACCTAGTATTTCCATCATAATTTGGAGGCGGGGCTAAAGTAAAACTTACAAATCACCTGGAACCTAACTAATGCAATTAATTGATTGGCAATAAATCACCCGAAATGCATATGAACCAACTTGCATCGATGAATCCGAGAGCTCACTCAATGGCCTGGCAGGTGCACATTTTATCGAACACATGGCATACACACAATACAGATAATGGTAGGCTGTAGAGGATGTGCCAACAAATCTTTCATAGTTTCAAAGAGTGGGGTATTAAAAGATTACCGGTTGCAGGATGTGGCAGGCTGGCTCATCGAGTCTTGCATATCCAGCATTCACGAAGTACAGATCGTCACTATTGTCGTTGGCAGCCATGTCCACCTACGTTTATTCTCGCCTAGCTGCTTCACTACAACCAATCCAGCTTCCACCTACCTACTTGGTCAAAGTACCACCATTCAGCTTCTGTGCCAGACCCCCTAGCCTCACCATGACGGGCGCGGCTCGTCTGGAATCAGTGGTGAAGGACGAAATTTTTTTGAGGTCGGGCGACTCTAAAATATAAAAACTGTTGATGCAAAAAAAATAAAAATCTCTAAGACTTTGGCTAGCTCCTGAAAATACTGTGGATGGTGACAGCGTTCTGGCCAGCCCTGTAAAGGGCCACGGATTCCGGTCTTCTTCATGGGATGCCTGGCGGCTTGCAGGGTCCGTGAGTTTCCTTATATGCAGACGATGCAGTCATCTTCTTGACCCCCTCCGAGCACGACGTCTCGGCCCTGGCCAATATCCTTCAGAACTTCGGGGAGGTGTCCGGTTTGGAGACAAATGTGGCAAAAATCTCCATAGCCCTAATTCATTGCTCTGATATTGACCTTGCGCCGGTCCTGACAAATTTCTCTGCTGCTATTGTTCAGTTTCCACTCAAGTACCTGGGCCTGCCTCTGTCGCTTGGGAAGCTAAGGCGGGCGGATCTCCAACCCTTCATCGATAAGGCGGTTGCTCGTTTGAACCCTTGGAATGGCAAATTTCTAAATAGGGCTGGTTGCACCGCTTTTGTGAAGTCGGTTCTCTCCTCACTGCCCATTTTCCTATAATCTGCCTTAAGAGTGGATAAGAGCATTGCTTGTGACGGTAAAGCACACGTTCGTTGGGAACCCCAAGAGGAAGGTGTGATGCGTACAGCAGCAAGTTTTCCCTCAGTAAGAAACCAAGGTTATCGAACCAGTAGGAGATGAAGGCCACGTGAAGGTTGTTGGTGAAGGAGTGTAGTGCGGCGCAACACCAGGGATTCCGGCGCCAACGTGGAACCTGCACAACACAATCAAAATACTTTGCCCCAACTTAATAGTGAGGTTGTCAATCTCACCGGCTTGCTGAAAACAAATGATTAAACGTATGGTGTGGAGAATTATGTTTGCTTGCAGAAAACAACAGAGAACAGTGATTGCAGTAGATTGTATTTCAGATGTAAAGAATAGGACCCGGGTCCACAGTTCACTAGTGGTGTCTCTCCAATAAGATAAATAGCATGTTGGGTGAACAAATTACAGTTGGGCAATTGACAGAATAGAGATGCACATACATATCATGATGACTACTATGAGATTTACTTAGGGCATTACGACAAAGAACATAGACCGCCATCCAGCATGCATCTATGCCTAAAAAGTCCACTTTCAGGTTAGCGTCCGCACCCCCTCCAGTATTAAGTTGCAAACAACAGACAATTGCATTAAGTATGATGTGTAATGTAATTAACACAAATATCCTTAGACAAAGCATTGATGTTTTATCCCTAGTGGCAATAGCACATCCACAACCTTAGAACTTTCTGTCACTGTCCCAGATTCAATGGAGGCATGAACCCACTATCGAGCATAAATACTCCCTCTTGGAGTCACAAGTATCAACTTGACCAGAGCCTCTACTAGCAACGGAGAGCATGCAAGAACATAAATAGCACATATATGATAGATCAATAATCAACTTGACATAGTATTCAATATTCATCGGATCCCAACAAACACAACATGTAGCATTACAAATAGATGATCCTGATCATGATAGGCAGCTCACAAGATCTAAACATGATAGCACAAGAGGAGAAGACAACCATCTAGCTACTGCTATGGACCCGTAGTCCAAGGATGAACTACTCACGCATCAGTCCGGAGGCGGGCATGGTGATGTAGAGCCCTCCGGTGATGATTCCCTCTCCGGCAGGGTGCCGGAGGTGATCTCCAGAATCCCCTGAGATGGGATTGGCGGCGGCGTCTCAGTAACTTTTCTCGTATCGTGGCTCTCGGTACTAGGGTTTTCGCGACGGAGGATTAAGTAGGCGAAGGGGCAGCGCAGGGGGCACCCGAGGGCCCATACCATATGGTGGCGCGGCCAGGGGTGGGGCCGCGCCGCCCTATGGGGTGGCCACCTCGTGGCCCTTCTCCGTCTCCTCTTCGGTGTTCTGGAAGGCTCCATGGAAAATAAGACCGTGGGCTTTTGTTTCGTCCAATTCCGAGAATATTTCCTGTGTAGAATTTCTGAAACCAAAAACAGCAGAAAACAGGAACTGGCACTTCGGCATCTTGTTAATAGGTTAGTACCGGAAAATTCATAAAAACATTATAAAGTATGACTAAAACATGTTGGTATTGTCATAAAACTAGCATGGAACATAAGAAATTATAGATACGTTGGAGACGTATCAAGCATCCCAAAGCTTAGTTCCTACTCGCCCTCGAGTAGGTAAACGATAAAAACAATAATTTCTGAAGTGACATGCTACCAACATAATCTTGATCAACATTATTGTAAAGCATATAAGATGAATGAAGTGATTCAAAGCAATGGTTTGCTAACAAAAAGATAATGACTAAACAACTGAATCATATAGCAAAAACTTTTCATGAATAGTACTTTCAAGACAAGTATCAAAAAGACTTGCATAAGAGCTAACTCATAAAGCAATAGATTCAAAGTAAGAGGTTTCAAAACAACACAAAGGATGATTAAGTTTCAGCAATTGCTTTCAACTTGTAACATGTATATCTCATGGAAAATTGTCAACATAAAGTAATATAACAAGTACAATAAGTAAACATGTAAGAATCAGTGCACACAGTTGACACAAGTGTTTGCTTCTAAGACAGAAAGAAGTAGGTAAACTGACTCGACATAAAGTAAAAGAAAGGCCCTTCGCAGAGGGAAGCAGGGATTACTCATGTGCTAGAGCTTTTTATTTTGAAAACATGGAAACAATTTTGTCAACGGTAGTAATAATTCATATGTGTTATGCATAAAACTTCCTATAAGTTGCAAGCCTCATGCATCGAATACCAATAGTGCCCGCACCTTGTCCTAATTAGCTCGGATTTCCATGGATTATCATTGCATCACATATGTTTCAACCAAGTGTCACAAAGGGGTACCTCTATGCCACCTGTATAAAGGTCCAAGGAGATAAATCGCATTTGATTTCTCGATTTTGATAGATCTCAACTTGAGGACATCCATACCGGGACAACATAGAAAACAGATAATGGACTCCTCTTTTTAATGCTTAAAGCATTCAACAAATAATATTCTCATAAGAGATTCTGAGGATTAATGTCCAAGCTGAAACTTCCACCATGATACATGGCTTTGGTTGCGGCCCAATGTTCTTCTCTAACAATATGCATACTCAAACCATTTAATCATGAGAAATCTCCCTTACTTCAGACAAGACGAACATGATATTCAACACAAAAGTTGATGGCGTCCCCAGAAACATGGTTACCGCTCAACAAGCAACTTATAAGAACTAAGATACATAGCAACATATTCATCACCACAATAGTTTTTTAGGCTACTTTCCCATGAGCTATGTATTGCAAAGACAAGGAATGAAATTTTAAAGGTAGCACGCAAGCAATTTACTTTGGAATGGCAGAAAAATACCACATATAGGTAGTTATGGTGGACACAAATGGCATGGGTTTTGGCTCAAGGTTTTTGGATGCACGAGAAGTATTTCCTCTCAGTACAAGGCTTTGTCTAGCAAGGTTGTTTGAAGCAAACACAAGTATGAACCGGTACAGCAAAAACTTACACAAGAACATATTGCAAGCATTATAAGACTCTACACTGTCTTCCTTGTTGTTCAAACACTTTTACCAGAAAATATCTAGACCTTAGAGAGACCAATCATGCAAACCAAATTTCAACAAGCTCTACGGTAGTTCTCCACTAATAGATTTAAACTACATGATGCAAGAGCTTAAACATGATCTACTTGAGAGCTCAAAACAATTGCCAAGTATCAAATTATTCAAGATAATATACCATTTACCACATGAAGCATTTTCTGTTTCCAACCAAATAAATAAGTGATGCGGCTTTCAGCTTTCGCCATGAATATTAAAGCAAAACGAAGAACACAAGTGTTCAAATGAAAAAGCGGAGCGTGTCTCTCTCCAATACAAGGATTGCTGGGATCCGAATTTATTCAAACAAAAACAAAAATAAAAGCAAACAGACGCTCCAAGTAAAGCACATAAGATGTGACGGAATAAAAATATAGTTTCACTAGAAGTGACCTGATAAGTTTGTTGATGAAGAAGGGGATGCCTTGGGCATCCCCAAGCTTAGACGCTTGAGTCTTTTTGAAATATGCAGGGATGAACCACGGGGGCATCCCCAAGCTTAGACTTTTCACTCTTCTTGATCATACCATATCATCCTCCTCTCTTGATCCTTGAAATCTTCCTCCACACCAAAATTAAAGCAATCTTATTGGAGGGGTAGTGCATAATAAAAATTCACATGTTCAGAGAGGACACAATCATTCTTAACACTTCTGGACATTACCCAAGGCTACTGAAATTTAATGGAGCAAAGAAATCCACTCAACACAGTAAAAGAGGCAATGCGAAATAAAAGGCAGAATCTGTCAAAACAGAACAGTCCGTAAAGACGAATTTTTTTGAGGCACTTAACTTGCTCAGATGGAAAAACTCAAAACTAATGAAAGTTGCATACATATCTGAGGATCATGCATGAATTTTCTCTGATTTTTGTGATTTTCTACAGAGAGAAAAACGTGAATTCGTGACAGCTAAGAAATCTGTTTCTGCGCAGAAATCCAAATCTACTATCAACCTTCTATTAGAGACTTTACTTGGCACAACAATGCATGAAAATAAAGATACAAAGGTACTGCTACAGTAGTAACAAGCACCTTGACTCAAATATAAAACAAAAATTGCAGAAGTAAAATAATGGGTTGTCTCCCATAAGCGCTTTTCTTTAACGCCTTTCAGCTAGGCGCAGAAAGTGCAAATCAAGTAACATCGAGAGATGAAGCATCAACATCATAATTCGTTCTAATAATAGAATCAAAAGGCAACTTCATTATCTTTCTAGGGAAGTGTTCCATACCTTTCTTAAGAGGGAATTGATACTTAATATTTCCTTCTTTCATATCAATAATAGCACCAACAGTTCGAAGAAAGGGTCTTCCCAAAACAATAGGACAAGATGCATTGCATTCAATATCCAAGACAACAAAATCAACGGGGACAAGGTTATTGTTAACCGTAATGTGAACATTATCAATTCTCCCCAAAGGTCTCTTTATAGAATTATCAGCAAGATTAACATCCGAATAACAATTTTCCAAAGGTGGCAAGTCAAGCATATCATAAAGTTTCTTAGGCATAACAGAAATAGTTGCACCAAGATCACATAAATCATTACAATCAAAATCATTGAGTTTCATTTTAATGATGGGCTCCCAACCATCTTCCAACTTCCTAGGAATAGAAGCTTCAAGTTTTAATTTCTCTTCCCTAGCTTTAATGAGAGCATTTGTAATATGTTTTGTAAAGGATAAATTTATAGCACTAGCATTAGGACTTCTAGCAAGTTTTTGTAAGAACTTAATAACTTCAGAAATATGACAACTATCAAAATCTAAACCATTATGATCTACAACATTCTGAAAAATTTCAGCACTTTTATCACAAACAGTTTCAGCAGTTTCAGGCAATTTTGCACGCTTTGCAGTAGAATTAGAGACATTGCCAACACCAATTATTCTACCATTGATAGTAGGAGGTTTAGCAACATGTGAAGCATCAACATTACTAGTGGTGGTAATAGTCCAAACTTTAGCTACATTATTCTCTTTAGCAAGTTTTTCTTCTCTTTCTTCTCTTTCCCACCTAGCATGCAATTCAGCCATCATTCTAATATTATCATTAATTCGAACTTGGATAGCATTTGTTTTAGCAAGAATTTTGTTATCATTATCCTCAGGTTTAGCAGCCATTTTATTAATTAAAGAAGCTTGTGACTCAGACATGTATGAAATTCGGTTTTCAGCATTTGAAAGCTTAGTTTGCAAACCAGAAATTTCCATATTCAAATTCTCAAGTTGATTCCCTATATTTTTCAACAAGGCAGATTGTTCATTCATAGTTTTAGTAAACAATTTATTTTGCTCATATTGTGATTGCATATAGCTCTTAGTAGCTCTTTCAATTTCCAGCATCTTTTCCTCACTAGGCAAAACAGATCTACCATAAGAATTACCATAACCACTACCACTATTAGAAGGATATGGCCTATAGTTGTTGTTACCAAAATTATTCCTATAAGCATTGTTGTTGAAATTATTATTCTTAATGAAATTCACATCAACTGTCGTTGCCTATTCGACGGTACCTCGGAGGAGGGATCCTCACGAGGGGAGAAGAAGTAGGGGCCATAGGGCGGAGTGCACACGGGACGGTGGTACGCGAGTTACCCAGCTTCGGAACACCGCACGATGACAGGGCCTACTGCTGCTTGTCTGGAATTATCTGGGCGCTTGCGCGTTGTTACAATGGTTGTGGTTGTCTCGTCTAGCTCTCTCAGGGCTCCCGGGATCCGGCTTATAAAGGCGCACGGATCTAGGGTTTACATGGAGAGTCCTAGCCGGAATACAAGTTGCCTAACTACGGTACAATGTCTTGCCGTGTACGTCAAGGATCCACCTATTCCTAACTTGTCGTCATGGATCCGGCTTCCTTCATGGGCCTTCACGGATCTGACTCCTGGCATAGACCTCTTCGGATCCGGGTACCTCTGTAGGTCGGTTCGGATCCGGGTACCTCTGTAGGGCGGTTCGGATCTGGCTACCTTCCTAGGGCGGTGCGGATCCGGGTACCTCTGTAGGTCGGTTCGGATCCGGGTACCTTCCTAGGGCGGTGCGGATCCGGGTACCTCTGTAGGGCGGTTCGGATCCGGCTACCTTCCTAGGGCGGTGCGGATCCGGCTCCTTGTTCCTGGGCTGGACATCTTCCATCTTGATCAACAGCAACTGGGCTGCCCGGTGGGCCATATGTCATCACCACCATCTGTGGGCCACCCGGGCTTGCCGGAATCGGACCATGTCGATGGTATACCTATGAAGTATATCCACAACACATGCTCTTCTTGAGCAACCAATGAAGCTAAAGGAACATTATTAGGATCAACATGAGATCTACCATTAACAAGCATAGACATAATAACATCAATCTTATCACTCAAAGAAGAGGTTTCTTCAACAAAATTTACCTTCTTACCTTGAGGAGTTCTTTCAGTATGCCATTCAGAGTAGTTGATCATCATATCATCAAGAAGCTTTGTTGCAGCACCCAAAGTGATGGACATAAAAGTACCTCCAGCAGCTGAATCCAATAGGTTCCTCGAAGAAAAATTCAATCCTGCATAAAAGGTTTGGATGATCATCCAAGTAGTTAGTCCATGGGTAGGGCAATTCTTTACCAAAGATTTCATTCTCTCCCATGCTTGGGCAACATGTTCATTATCCAATTGCTTAAAATTCATAATGCTACTTCTCAAAGATATAATTTTAGCAGGAGGATAATATCTTCCAATGAAAGCATCTTTACATTTAGTCCATGAATCAATACTATTTTTAGGCAAAGATAGCAACCAATCTTTAGCTCTTCCTCTTAAGGAGAAAGGAAACAATTTCAGTTTTATAATATCCCCATCTATATCCTTATACTTTTGCATTTCACAAAGTTCAACAAAATTATTAAGATGAGCAGCAGCATCATCAGTACTAACACTAGAAAATTGCTCTCTCATAACAAGATTTAGTAAAGCAGGTTTAATTTCATAAAATTATGCTGTTGTAGCAGGTGGAGCAATAGGAGTGCATATAAAATCATTATTATTTGTGCTAGTGAAATCACACAACTTAGTATTTTCAGGAGTATTCATTTTAGCAGTAATAAAAAAAATAAACTAAGCAAACAGAATTAAATAAAGTAAAAACAAGTAACTAATTTTTTGTGTTTTTGATATAAAGAAAGCAAACAAGACAGAAAATAAAATAAAGTAAAGCAAGACAATAAACAAAGTAAAGAGATTGGATGTGAGAGACTCCCCTTGCAGCGTGTCTTGATCTCCCCGGCAACGGTGCCAGAAAAAGAATTGCTTGTGACGGTAAAGCACACGTCCGTTGGGAACCCCAAGGGGAAGGTGTGATGCGTACATCAGCAAGTTTTCCCTCAGTAAGAAACCAAGGTTATCGAACCAGTAGGAGATGAAGGTCACGTGAAGGTTTTTGGTGAAGGAGTGTAGTGCGGCGCAACACCAGGGATTCCGGCGCCAACGTGGAACCTGCACAACACAATCAAAATACTTTGCCCCAACTTAATAGTGAGGTTGTCAATCTCACCGGCTTGCTGAAAACAAAGGATTAAACGTATGGTGTGGAGAATTATGTTTGCTTGCAGAAAACAACAGAGAACAATGATTGCAGTAGATTGTATTTCAGATGTAAAAGAAGGACCGGGGTCCACAGTTCACTAGTGGTGTCTCTCCAATAAGATAAATAGCATGTTGGGTGAACAAATTACAGTTGGGCAATTGACAGAATAGAGATGCACATACATATCATGATGACTACTATGAGATTTACTTAGGGCATTACGACAAAGAACATAGACCGCCATCCAGCATGCATCTATGCCTAAAAAGTCCACCTTCGGTTAGCATCCGCACCCCCTCCAGTATTAAGTTGCACAACAACAGACAATTGCATTAAGTATGGTGCATAATGTAATCAACACAAATATCCTTAGACAAAGCATTGATGTTTTATCCCTAGTGGCAACAGCACATCCACAACCTTAGAACTTTCTGTCACTGTCCCAGATTCAATGGAGGCATGAACCCACTATCGAGCATAAATACTCCCTCTTGGAGTCACAAGTATCAACTAGGCCAGAGCCTCTACTAGCAACGGAGAGCATGCAAGAACAGAAATAACACATATATGTGATGTCTACGTGTGCTTCTATTCTTGTAGACAGTGTTGGGCCTCCAAGAGCAGAGGTTTGTAGAACAGCAGCAAGTTTCCCTTAAGTGAATCACCCAAGGTTTATCGAACTCAGGGAGGTAGAGGTCAAAGATAGTCCTCTCAAGCAACCCTGCAATTAAGATACAAGAAGTCTCTTGTGTCCCCAACACACCTAATACACTTGTCAGATGTATAGGTGCACTAGTTTGGCGAAGAGATAGTAAAACACATGTGGTATAGATGGTAGTAAACAGTAATTGCGATCTGAAATAAATATTGCAGCAAGCGAACATGCAGTAGAACAGTAAGTAAGCGGTGTTTGCAGTATTGGAAACAAGGCCTAGGGATCATACTTTCACTAGTGGACACTCTCAACAATGCAATCATAATTGAATATAAATATAAGCACTTCACTATGCTATTCTGAATTACTCTCTGGCTGGATAACGAACACTAATTCACCATGTAGGGATGCAAAGCAAACCTTAAAGATGTATTCCCAAGTACTAATAAACACCCCACGTTGTCACTTTGAGCATTCATAGGAGGTACTAACACACCACAATTTCATAGAGACATCCAACTCAAATCATAACCCAGTGAACAAGTATTCTGTGAAATATAGCCTAAGAGACCCACACGGTGCACACACTGTCACCTTTACACACATGGGACAAGGAGTCTCCGGAGATCACATAAGTAAAATTCACTTGAATAACATAACTACTTCTAGATCACAAAGCTCATCATATGGATCTCAATCATGCAAGGCAATTCATGAGATCATTGTATTGAAGTACATGGGAGAGAGATTAACCACATAGCTACCGGTACAGCCCTTAGCCTCGATGGAGAACTACCCCCTCCTCATCATAGGGAACAGCGGCGATGAAGATGGCGGTGGTGTCGATGGAGATGCCTTCCGGGGCACTTCCCCGTCCCAGCGGCGTGCTGGAACAGAGACTTCTGTCCCACGAATCTTGCCTTCGTGATGGCGGCGGCTCTAGAACTTTTCTCGTATCGTGGCTTATCTTTTTAGGTTTTTCGAGGCGGAGGATTTATATAGGCGGAAGGGCAGCCTCGGGGGAGTCCTGGTGGAGCCACACCATAGGGGGGCGCCCCCCTTGGCCGCGCCGCCTTGTGGGGTGGGGCCCCCGGCTCCCCTCTGGCCCTTCTTCAGTGCTCTCGAAGCTTCGGGGAAAAATAAGATGGGGCGTTGATTTCGTCCAATTAGAATATTTCCTTTGTAGGATTTCTGAAACCAAAAAAACAGGAACTGGCACTTCGGCATCTTGTTAATAGGTTAGTTCCGGAAAATGCATCAAAACATCATAAAGTGTGAACAAAACATGTAGTGATTGTCATAAAACTAGCATGGAACATCAGAAATTATAGATACGTTGGAGACGTATCAAGCATCCCCAAGCTTAGTTCCTACTCGCCCTCGAGTAGGTAAACGATAACAACAATAATTTCTGAAGTGACATGCTACCAACATAATCTTGATCAACACTATTGTAAAGCATATGAGATGAATGAAGTGATTCGAAGCAATGGTAAAGATGATGATTAAACAACTGAATCATATAGCAAAGACTTTTCATGAATAGTACCATCAAGACAAGCATCAATAAGTCTTGCATAAGAGTTAACTCATAAAGCAATAGATTCAAAGTAGAAGGCATTGAAGCAACACAAAGGATGATTAAGTTTCAGCAATTGCTTTCAACTTGTAACATGTATATCTCATGGATAATTGTCAACATAGAGTAATATAACAAGTGCAATAAGTAATCATGTAAGAATCAATGAACACAGTTGACACAAGTGTTTGCTTCTAAGATAGAAAGAAGTAGGTAAACTGACTCAACATAAAGTAAAAGAATGGCCCTTCACAGAGGGAAGCATGGATTACTATTTTTGTGCTAGAGCTTTTATTTTGAAAACATAGAAACAATTTTGTCAATGGTAGTAATAATTCATATGTGTTATGCATAATACTTCCTACAAGTTGCAAGCCTCATGCATAGAATACCAATAGTGCCCGCACCTTGTCCTAATTAGCTTGGATTTACATGGATTATCATTGCATAACATATGTTTCAACCAAGTGTCACAAAGGGGTACCTCTATGCCGCCTGTACAAAGGTCCAAGGAGATCAATCGCATTTGATTTCTCGTTTTTAATAGATCTCAACTTAGGACATCCATACCGGGACAACATAGACAACAGATAATGGACTCCTCTTTAATGCATAAGCATTCAACAACAGATAATATTCTCATAAGAGATTGAGGATGAATGTCCAAACTGAAAACTTCCACCATGATACATGGCTTTGGTTAGCGGCCCAATGTTCTTCTCTAACATATGCATACTCAAACCATTTGATCATGATAAATCACCCTTACTTCAGACAAGACGAACATGCATAGCATCTCACATGATATCCAACAAAGGTAAAAAGTTGATGGCGTCCCCAGAAACATGGTTACCACTCAACAAGCAACTTATAAGAACTAAGACACATAGCTACATATTCATCACCACAATAGTTTTTAAGCTATTTTTCCCATGAGCTATATATTGCAAAGATAAAGGAATGAAATTTTAAAGGTAGCACTCAAGTAATTGTTGACGTCAGAAACCCACTGGCGGGCAGTGACTGGTCAACACCGTAGAGCCGGGAACAACTAGGGCTGCGGCCCCGATCCCTCGAGCGACGGCCCGCAAAGCCTCCTGGTCGCGCGCCGATGCAAATTGCAAGGGCGTGCCACCTGACCTATACCTGGTCAGGAAGGTGTGGATGATGCCTCGCTTAGTTTCCTGCAGGGCACACACGTACACGTTAAATACGAGCCTCGATCGGCTCTCAGGTTGTCCTGTGAATCGGCTCATGGAGCCGATCCACCCATGATTCGTCCAAGGTGGCCGAATATATGGTGGTCCTGCTTGATCAAGATAAAGCGTATGAGATCCACGACGATGGGGTTTTCACCGCATAATCGGATCATCCTACTCACGATTGGGCCTCGCGCTCACGCACGGTGATCGTAAGCCAGCCCTAGACAAGGCCTAAAAACCAACACTAGGTTGATCCTCGGAACGTCCTGTCTAGGGGCAGCAAACTACACCCGCATGCCGCTGGATCCTCCAACCCTTTGTAAGGCCTAACTATTGCAGATATTAAACTAATCCTTGATGAATCAAGGAGCGATCGTAACGGATCAGATCTACTAAACGATGATCAAGCGGGGTGCCGCCCCTGCACCCATGATGAGGTACAAGGACGGCTAGATGCGCAAGGGTTGCACTACGAAAGCATATGATACTAAGAACAATGCTAACCCTAACACATCTATGATAACTACGTTGCTCGCCATCAAAAAGGCTTCAGCACGAGCAACGCATGAACAACTAGGCAGGCTCGTGCTGCCTAGATCGCGAGATGCGATCTAGGCAGCATGGTGCTTACCGGAGGAACCCTCGAGACGAAGGAGTTGGCGATGCGCCGAGATTGGTTTGTGTTGAACGTTGGTTGTTGTTTATTCCATAAACCCTAGATACATATTTATAGTCCAGGGGACTTTCTAATGTGGCGTGCACCAACCGTGCACGGGTAAAACTCTAACTTCTAAATTAAGATGCGATCTAATATGTTATACATGGGCAATTAAGCCCGAACTCTCAGCGCCGCTCCACGTGTACTCCTTCAAGCCCATCTTCACTTACGGCCCATCTCCTGATTTGGCCAAAATCTGGTGATAACACATGCCCCCCTGGTTTTGGTAATGATAATATCAAAACCATCTGTTTTTTCCTCGAGGGGTCATGTCGTGGCAGAACCGTCGCAGTTTTTTCCTCGAGGGGTCCTTTATGATGACGTCTTGCCTCCTCGCCCTCTCTGCACGACTTGACGGTTCTGGCACCACGTCCTCGGGAACTGCTTAGGCATTAAACCATATATTCCCCCTTTTATTCGGCCACTTCCTGTAGCTCTCGTCCTCATCCTCCCGGCACTAGCACTTCCAAAGAAAAAACCCTCCTGTGCCACCATGTCCTCCTCTTCGTCGGATCTTTCTGCGCAGTCCTCCCCCTTCCGCGAGCCGACGCCGGAGTGGAACCCGGAGGAAGCCCATGCGGCCAACATTCGCCGCGCCATCGAGGCCGGGGATGAGCCAAGCCACGACTTCTCTACCTGGTCAGAGGACGACCAGTCCCTGACCGACGGGGAGAGCGACCTCCGCTTCCTTGCCAATGAGGAAGCGGTGGAGGAAAGCGACGACGACCACCTTCCCTGGGACGGGGCCCCCTCCTCCGAAGAGGAGGGGCAGGAGGAGGAGGAAGAAGATGCCAACTCCTCCGACGAACCGCCGGCCAAGCGCCACTGCCCCTGGCCCGGCAATCTCAGTGATTTCGACAGCGACGACGACGACGCTGATGAAGAAGACGAGGACCACAAGGTCCTGCCGGCGGTCGCCACAGCAGCGACGATGAGCCGGCTGGGAGCAGCGCCGACGATGGCGATGATGGCGATGATGATGAGGGCAGCAACGGCCCCTAGATAGGATCTTAGCCTAGGGCCAGCAGTAGTAGACGGGCAATGTAGCCCCTAGGATCTTCTTTTGAGAGCAATCAGCTCTTTATGTAAGAACTCTAGTTGATCAATGGAGAATTTCCCCGACTCGATCTTGTCGTCCTTCTTCATGGTAATTTAGCCGATTGCCCTTTATACCGAGCTTGCCGACTGCCAATCTGGTCGGTGCTTAAGGAGCCGATGGCAATGCATCGGACTCTCATGGCAAACTCGAGGTAGATCCATCCGGACCTCCACCTTCAGGACGAGCCGCAATCGTGCAAATCCTAGATCCTGGAAATGCAGATTCAACTGCACGGAATATTGGATCTTAGCGGCATTCTCATCTTCCGGATCTTCTTTGCCACTGTCCTGTAATGCCTCATCTCTTCGAGTCCGTCAGCGACCGTTGCTTCTTCCCATCACCTCGAGCCATTCCCTTCTGCAATAATTCACCCTTTCTCGACGAGTTATGATGCAGAGCAAGCCGATTTCAACCAACTCGGCTCCATAGAACAAGGAACCTTAAGGGCGAGCTGCCCCCCGAGCCTCAGCCCAGGCGAGGATAAAAGCAGACCAGCCGATTGAGCTACCATTGGTTTCCCGACTGTATCGCTGTGTTAGGCTCAAGGAGCCAGCACCTGGCAATTCTGGAAAGGTCAGCAGCTCCCTTGCACGAAGGAACCTCAATGTAGTGGCCTTTCAGCCCCTCCCAGCTCCATTCCCGCACCTTGCTGTTCTGATTGGCTCATCATCTTGGGCGAACTGATGCAGCTTCTGGTGCAAATGGTTCGGCTCGAATGGTTCGGCTCTATGAGATCATCGGATGATCATCGGTTGTTCTCATGACCCTAACCTGATCCGCAGGCTTGCGCAAACACTGCCGATTTGGTGATGGCTGCTCCATAAGACCTCTGCTTGTAACCATCATATCCCTTGAGTCGACGGCCAAGCGTCGGCTTTGCCCCATGAGACCTCAAACAAGATCATGACTTTTACCAGCCAACCCAGCGGGCTGGCCATCTGGTTCCGGGCAGGTGCCTACAATAGAGCCCTGTGCGTGTCACTCAATTGGCTTGTATGTAGAAACTGATATTTCTGGCGACATCAGCATCGTTCTTCTGACAAGCTGTGATGCAGGGCCGGCCGATTTCGAAAAAATCAGCTTCATATCGGCTCATCACCTTTGGCAGGCTGATGCAGCTCTTGGTGAGGACGTTTCCCTGATGCTTTCCCCCATTTTGGTCGTGACATGCCGTAGCCGATCGCCTCATCATCGACTATCCTCCTGGTTTCAGAAGGGCCGCGACCCGACATTGCCAACACAATGATCCGCCGACATGTTTGCCCTTCAGTGGAGCCTCGCTGCCTGATGACTGCTCCATTAAGCTCCTGCGTGTGACGGTCGCATCCCTTAAGTCGATGGCCGTGCATCGGCTGTGCTCAAAAATTTCGATGTCTTCGATTTTTGTGGCCGATTTGTTTATGTATCGGCCCCCACACTTGAGCTGCTCTGTTGGTCATCCGTTCCCAGCTCCGTATCATCCCTCTGTGTGCCCCCCGAGCCGATTCTGTCAAGTAATTGATGGTATCGGCTCTTCAGGCATCCGTTGGATCAATGCTTAACACAGACGAAGGTATGTTGAGGATAATTTCGGCCGATTGCCAAAATCGGCCTCCTTTTTTGTTGCAATGCTTGACGATGGGTTGCAACTCCTTGGATTTACACCGTGGCATGTTGGAGATAAGATCCTTTGCTTTTCATTTTTTGAGGGCCGATCGCAGGGATCGGCCTTGCCACGTATGTCCAATGTCTTGGACGTGCTATTCCGTTAGGCCGGTGGATAAAACCAGCCTTACCCCGTTCTTTGTCACATCGATGCGTTCGCAGTCATCCAAATTGATGCCCGAGAGTGGTTCTTGGCCTGATGCCTCCCAAATGCCCATGCCGGCTGTTGAAATCTCGGCTGAATCATCGGCGTGGACGACCTCCACTTCATCTCCATCCCACTGTATTAGGCATTGGTGCATCGTGGATGGGATGCAACAGTTGGCGTGGATCCAATCCCTCCCTAATATTACAGCATAGGTGCTTTTGCTGTCGACAACAAAGAACGTCGTAGGGATAGTCTTCCTTCCTACGGTCAGATCCACGTTTAGAACACCTTGCGCGTCAGATGCTTGGCCGTTGAAATCGCTCAATGTTACATTGGTTTTGATTAAATCCGAGGTGGAGCGTCCCAACCGCCGTAGCATAGAGTAAGGCATAATGTTGACTGCCGCTCCGGTGTCCACCAACATCTTATTGACAAGCTGCCCATTGATGTAACCTCGTAAGTACAGGGCCTTCAGATGCCTGTAACTTCTTTCTCGCGGCTTCTCGAAGATGACCGGCCGTGGGCCGCAGTCCAAATGTGCCACAGGTGCTTCAAATGACCTCGGAGCGCTAAATTCCGCAGGAAGGATGAAGACCATGTTTGTGCCAGCCGATGTTTCATCATCGGCTTTCCTCTGCTTAGGGCGCCACTCTTTTCTTTGTGGCCGACCTTCTTCATCCAGGGTTTGCTGAATTTTGGCGGCCAGGTCAGGCCGTGCCTTCCTCAGCGCGTGCAGATATAACCTTTCGGCTTCTTCCAACGCACGTAGTCGCTGAACCCTTCGTTTTTGGGAGCGGCTGAGCCCGTCAGGACACCATCTTGGCCGATGATACTTATCCTCTTCATCATCGTCCTCTAGTTCCTCGTGATCTCCCATCTGAACGGACTCAGTATGCTTGCTCCAAAGCGGGAGAGGCCCTAGACGCTCGAACACGGACACCTTAGTTGTACCCTTCTCCTTTCGTTTACATTCTGGGCAATTGCCGATTGTTGGCAATCGGCTCATTCCGGAATCCCAGCAGTGTCTGAAGAAGGGGCAGTTCCAGTGCCTATCCACGTTGTCCGGTTCCTCAGACCTCCCTCTTGTAGGATAACGTAGCATAGAAAACAAAAATTTTCCTACGGCGAACACGCAATCCAAGCCAAGATGCAATCTAGAAGACGGTAGCAACGAGGGGATTGTCGAGACTCACCCTTGAAGAGATTCCAAAGCCTACAAGAGGAGGCTCTTGTTGCTGCGGTAGACGTTCACTTGCCGCTTGCAAAAACGCGTAGAAGATCTTGATCACGATCGGTTCCGGCGCCACGAACGGGCAGCACCTCCGTACTCGGTCACACGTTCGGTTGTTGATGAAGACGACGTCCACCTCCCCGTTCCAGCGGGCAGCGGAAGTAGTAGCTCCTCTTGAATCCGACAGCACGACGGCGTGGTGTCGGTGGCGGTGTAGAAGTCCGGCGGAGCTTCGCTAAGCTATGCGGGCAATATGAAGTGGAGGAGCAAAGCTAGGGTTTGGGAGGGGGTGGCCGGCCACTCTATGGGGGGCGGCCAGCTTGTGGTCTTGGGGTGGCCGGCCCCCTCCCTTGGCCCTTCATTATATAGGTGGATCCCAAGTGTTGGTGTCCAAGTCTTCGAATAAGACCCGAAACCAAAACCTTCCATATGGTGGGAAACTTTCCCTCCCACTAGAGGTGGGAATTCCACCTTCCATAGGGGGGGTGGCCGGCCCCCTAAGGGGGAGTCCACTTGGGACTCCTCCCCCACTAGGGTTGGCCGGCCATGGAGGTGGAGTCCCATGTGGACTCCACCTTCCTTGGTGGTTTCTTCCGGACTTTTCTAGAACCTTCTAGAACCTTCCATAGAACCTTCCGCATCATTTTATTCACATAAAATGACATCCTATATATGAATCTTATTCTCCGGACCATTCCGGAACTCCTCGTGATGTCCGGGATCACATCCGGGACTCCGAACAAATATTCCAACTTCATTCCATATTCAAGTACTACCATTTCAACATCCAACTTTAAGTGTGTCACCCTACGGTTCGCGAACTATGCGGACATGGTTGAGTACTCACTCCGACCAATAACCAATAGCGGGATCTGGAGATCCATAATGGCTCCCACATATTCAACGATGACTTTAGTGATCGAATGAACCATTCACATACGATACCAATTCCCTTTGTCACGCGATATTTTACTTGTCCGAGGTTTGATCATCGGTATCACACTATACCTTGTTCAACCTCGTCTCTGACAAGTACTCTTTACTCGTACCGTGGTATGTGGTCTCTTATGAACTTATTCATATGCTTGCAAGACATTAGACGACATTCCACCGAGAGGGCCCAGAGTATATCTATCCGTCATCGGGATGGACAAATCCCACTATTGATCCATATGCCTCAACTCATACTTTCCGGATACTTAATCCCACCTTTATAACCACCCATTTACGCAGTGGCGTTTGATGTAATCAAAGTACCTTTCCGATATAAGTGATTTACATGATCTCATGGTCATAAGGACTAGGTAACTATGTATCGAAAGCTTATAGCAAATAACTTAATGACGAGATCTTATGCTACGCTTAATTGGGTGTATCCATTACATCATTCATACAATGACATAACCTTGTTATTAATAACATCCAATGTTCATGATTATGAAACTAATCATCCATTAATCAACAAGCTAGTTTAAGAGGCATACTAGGGACTTCTTGTTTGTCTACATATCACACATGTATCAATGTTTCGGTTAATACAATTATAGCATGGTATATAAACATTATCATAAACACAAAGATATATAATAACCATTTATTATTGCCTCTTGGGCATATCTCCAACAGTCTCCCACTTGCACTAGAGTCAATAATCTAGTTTACATATGTAAAGATATAACACCTTGGCCTTCTGGTGTTTTATCATGTTTTGCTCACGGGAGAGTTTTTAGTCAACGGTTCTGACATGCTCAGAAACGTATGTATTTTGCAATTCATATGCGTCTCAGCGCATCACTCATTTTCCAAATGAGTTGGCATATATGCTTAGTCCTCTGGTGGAACCTTAATTTCGCGGTCTGAAATATGTCACTAATATTGTCACACACAATATAGCTTCAAAGTTCTGACTTTGTCGGAACTACACCAAATTCTCAAAGAACCTCCTGACTTAACATCCTTTGTCATTGTCAAAACAATGACATATTCTGCCTTCTTTTGTAGAATCCATCACAATATTTAGAACTCTTCTAAATCTAGCATAGACAACTTCTAGCTCATTGTGCTACCTTTTAAACAACACTTAGTCTAATTTGAGATTTGAAATTATATTTTATATGTGACAAAACCAATATCGGTGTAACACCTTACAGCGATTTGTTTGTCATTTCTTCATACAAATATATATATATATATCCTTAGTTCTTCTAAAGTACTTAAGGATATTCTTACTGTCGTTCAATGATCATCATATGAATCATTCTGGTATATGCTCATAACACTTTATAGCACATGATATCTGATTGTGTACATGTTATTCGTGATCTATAATCACTCATGTGTTTTTACTCATTGAGTGTCAGATACACTCAAGTCTTGTTAAACCTTCACATGACAAGAACATTTTCTTAATATTTCTATATTGAACTACTTCAATATCCATCATATGTACTTTGACTTAAACTTATTTATGTGTTTCAATCTATCTTCATAGATCTTGACACTAAATTTGTTTCAGTCCATATCCTTTCATTGAAGTTAATTCTCAATGAAACCTTTTAATCAAGTATATAATTACATCATTTATAACCAACTATATGTCACCTACATAAAGTATTATAAATGTGTCTTAGCGCTCCCACTTAATTTCTTGCAAATGCAAGCCTCTTCATCGTCTCTGATGAAATCAAAAACTCTTTGACTATTTCATCTGGTGAAGATTCTAACTCCGTGATACTTACTTCATCCAATTGAAGTTCGTATACCTATCTAGTATTCCACGGACCAGCAAAACTCTTGGTTGTATCTTGTATACACCTTTAATATACACTTCTGTTAAGTAGTGTATTTTGCCATCCTACTAGCATATCTCATAAAAGAAATATGTAGTGATTACTAGAATAATCCACATAGACTATAAGCATTGCTACGGAAGATCTAATCTTATCGTAGTCAACTCTTTGAACTTTGTCGTAAACAATTTTTCGACAAGTCGAGCTTCTTTAAGGATATTTCATCCAAGTCTATAGATCCATTTACTTTCAAAAAGTATTCATCTATTATGGATTTCATGGCGCATGGCCATTTTAACGGAGTCAGGGCCCATCATAACTTCTTTGTTTGTAGTTGGTTTATCATTATTCAAAATCAATCCTTTGTTTACAAATCATTTATTTGATCACAAAGTAAATCATACCTACAAGGTTCAATAAGTACTTTGATCTCCATGACTATAACATTTTGTAGACATGGGAGCCATGATCGTCGTGGCCGAACCAATTCCGATGCTGCGCTACTCTGATCATTATGCTCAGGTTCATAAACCTTATCAAGTTCTATTGTCCTCCCACTCAAATACTTCGCTAGAAAACAATTTCTTGGAAATAAGAAACATTGACAAACACTTTTGTCTTTGTCTCGTGGGAAGAATTCCCAATTAAATCTCTGGGATAACCAACAAAGACATTCATCCGATTTTGGTTGTAAACTCTTAGACCAAAATTTAAAGAAAGACTATTAGGGTTTATACCCATACCATAACTCGTATGGTGTCATTTCAACGGATCATGATGATGCTCTATTCAGTGTAAAAGCGGTAGTCTCTAAAGCATAATCCACAAAAATATAATGGCATCAATATTTTATATCATCATTGACCCAACAAGGTTTGGATACATCTCTCGGATACTCCATCATCACTATGATACTCCAAGAAACGTGAGTTGTAGAACAATTTCATAACTCTCTTAGATGTTCGCTAAAACTCGTAATTCAAATATTTCTACCATGATCCAATCATAGATATTTGACTTTTCTATTACGATGATTTCCACTTCATGCTGAAATTTATTTGAATCTATTCAAATGTTTCAAACTTCTTTCTTATTGAATATATCCACATATATACTCAATTCATTGTTGGAAGTTTTCATGAAGTAGAAGAATCTCCCGCACACAACTATGCCCAGTGAACTACATACATCATCATGTATATTTCCACTAAGTTAGTTGCCCGTTTCAACTCTTGGCCTATGAACGGTATTTTAGTCATTCTCTTTAGAAAAGATTTGCAAACGCCAAACGATTCAAAAATCAAATGACTCCAAAAATCCATTTGCATGGAGTTCCTTCATGCGTTCCTTTCTAACATGACCTAAATGGCGGTTCCACAAATAAGTGGAATTCAAATCATTTGCCTTATGGCATTTTAGCGTCAGTGTTATGTATGTGTGTTTCACCATTAAGATTTATAATAACTTATCCATCATACATGGAGTAATGTCATAATTTGAACAACTCATTGTTTTTATTTGACCAGAGCAAAATAACAATTATTAAGTTCTTTATTATAAATTCTAAGGGCTAGATAGAATGCCAACGATGAACATAATAACACTTTATTTTTGTTCCAGACGTGCATACCTATCATATTCCTTGTCAGTCACTTAGGCCATTGTATTCTTGTATTGTGTTGTTTTGTATGACACTTCATACCAACCAATATAGGTACCCAAGAATTTCATTGTGTGACCAAATGAGGAATACATCCATAACATGTATATCATTTATATACACCTGAGCTAGACTTTCTAGTCTTTTCTTTCTTTCTTTCTTTCTGCCAATAATCTTTTATAGTTTCTCTTTTAGCTTTCCTCATTATTCAGAAAAACACTTCAACATCAATAACTTCTAGGTTTGTTGATCAAATACCAATAACCTTGAGGTTCTTTGAAGTTAATCATCATATGACAAGTGTTCCGGATTTCACTATTAGTAACCTTTTAATATGATGAACAATTTCACTCATAATTTTATCCATCATATCATGACGACTTTTCGAGACCATGTCTGTACATGCTAGGCTCGTAAAGTTTAACCTTAGTATTCGCATGTGCAAATCTGGCTTGCACCCATTGTAAGCACACGTAGAATCTATAACACCCGATCATCACGTGATGCTTCGATACGACGAGTCTTAGCAACGGTGCATACTAAGGATGATAACTTCATGGATATGCAAATATCGTTAGTGCTCCAATAGTTGGAGGATTGTGACGCCTGGCGTCTTCAACCTTCATACATTCCCATAAAACTTATGAGTTTATGTAGTCTCACCAAATTATATTCTATCATCTTGCAATAAGGTCTTAGATATCACATATATCTCATACCTTGATTATTTCTGAAAACTAAATTTTCAGCTCCTTACTTTTCAAACAGATTTGAACTTCAAGTTTCACGGAGACAAGATAACTTTAGGTACTAATTGAAACCATAGCTCTCTGAATCAACAAAGTGAGTTTCACTAAAAGTTTGCAATAGGACTTAATCAATTCTTGATTCTTTAACAATACGGTACTAATCCGTAAAGTTTCTTATCAGATTTTAACAGTATTTCTATCTCAATAACAAGACTAGCGCATAGTAGTAAACGGATGCCAATACTACAAAATTAATTCAAAATACTACTCAGACTATGTTTATGATAATTAGTTCATGTTTTAATCTAATTACTAATGAACTCCCACTTAATACAACATCCCTCATAGTTGTTAAGTGGTACACGATCCAAATCCACTACATCAAAACCGATCATCACGTGAGATGATGTAGCTTCAATGGTGAACATCAACATGTTGATCATATCATCCATATGACTCGTGTTCAACCTTTCGGTTTCCGTTGTCCCGAGGCCATGTCTGTACATGCTAGGCTCGTCAAGCAAACCCAAGTATTCCGCGTGTGCAACATGGCTTACACCCATGTCGAGTTTATCACACCCGATCATCACGAGATGCTTCAAAACGTCGAACAATGCAACGGTGCATACGAGGGAAGAACACTTTATTATCTTGATATTAATGTGAGGGATCATCTTATAATGCTACCGTCGCGATCTAAGCAAAATAAGATGCATAAAGGATTAACATCACATGCAGTTCATATGTGATATGATATGGCCCTTTTGTCTTTGCGCCTTCGATCTTCATCTCCAAAGCACGGACATGATCTCCATCATCAATGGGCATGATCTCCATCATCATCGGCGTAGCGTCAAGGTCCATGGCGCCGTCTTCATGGTTGTTCACCTCATGTAGCAACTATTACAACTACTTTGAAATACTACTCAACATGAAATATAAAGACAACCATAAGGCTCCTGCCGGTTGCCACAATACAATAATGATCATCTCATACATATTCATCATCACATCATGGCCATATCACATCACCAAACCCTGCAAAAACAAGTTAGACGTCTCTAATTTGGTTTGCATATTTTACGTGGTTTAGGGTTTTCGAGTGAGATCTAATCTACCTACGAACATGAACCACAACGGTGATACTAGTGTTGTCAATAGAAGAATAAATTGAATCTTCACTATAGTAGGAGAGACAGACACCCGCAAAGCCACTTATGCAATACAAGTTGCATGTCAAGCGTGGAGCAAATCTCATGAACGCGGTCATGTAAAGTTAGCCCGAGCCGCTTCATCCCACTATGCCACAAAGATGCAAAGTACTCAAGCTAAAGATAACATAAGCATCAACGCCCACAAAACCATTGTGTTCTACTCGTGCAACCATCTATGCATAGACACGGCTCTGATACCACTGTAGGATAACGTAGCATAGAAAACAAAAATTTCCTACGGCGAACACGCAATCCAAGCCAAGATGCAATCTAGAAGACGGTAGCAACGAGGGGATTGTCGAGACTCACCCTTGAAGAGATTCCAAAGCCTACAAGAGGAGGCTCTTGTTGCTGCGGTAGACGTTCACTTGCCGCTTGCAAAAACGCGTAGAAGATCTTGATCACGATCGGTTCCGGCGCCACGAACGGGCAGCACCTCCGTACTCGGTCACACGTTCGGTTGTTGATGAAGACGACGTCCACCTCCCGTTCCAGCGGGCAGCGGAAGTAGTAGCTCCTCTTGAATCCGACAGCACGACGGCGTGGTGTCGGTGGCGGTGTAGAAGTCCGGCGGAGCTTCGCTAAGCTATGCGGGCAATATGAAGTGGAGGAGCAAAGCTAGGGTTTGGGAGGGGGTGGCCGGCCACTCTATGGGGGCGGCCAGCTTGTGGTCTTGGGGTGGCCGGCCCCCTCCCTTGGCCCTTCATTATATAGGTGGATCCCAAGTGTTGGTGTCCAAGTCTTCGAATAAGACCCGAAACCAAAACCTTCCATATGGTGGGAAACTTTCCCTCCCACTAGAGGTGGGAATTCCACCTTCCATAGGGGGGGTGGCCGGCCCCCTAAGGGGGAGTCCACTTGGGACTCCTCCCCCACTAGGGTTGGCCGGCCATGGAGGTGGAGTCCCATGTGGACTCCACCTTCCTTGGTGGTTTCTTCCGGACTTTTCTAGAACCTTCTAGAACCTTCCATAGAACCTTCCGCATCATTTTATTCACATAAAATGACATCCTATATATGAATCTTATTCTCCGGACCATTCCGGAACTCCTCGTGATGTCCGGGATCACATCCGGGACTCCGAACAAATATTCCAACTTCATTCCATATTCAAGTACTACCATTTCAACATCCAACTTTAAGTGTGTCACCCTACGGTTCGCGAACTATGCGGACATGGTTGAGTACTCACTCCGACCAATAACCAATAGCGGGATCTGGAGATCCATAATGGCTCCCACATATTCAACGATGACTTTAGTGATCGAATGAACCATTCACATACGATACCAATTCCCTTTGTCACGCGATATTTTACTTGTCCGAGGTTTGATCATCGGTATCACACTATACCTTGTTCAACCTCGTCTCCTGACAAGTACTCTTTACTCGTACCGTGGTATGTGGTCTCTTATGAACTTATTCATATGCTTGCAAGACATTAGACGACATTCCACCGAGAGGGCCCAGAGTATATCTATCCGTCATCGGGATGGACAAATCCCACTATTGATCCATATGCCTCAACTCATACTTTCCGGATACTTAATCCCACCTTTATAACCACCCATTTACGCAGTGGCGTTTGATGTAATCAAAGTACCTTTCCGATATAAGTGATTTACATGATCTCATGGTCATAAGGACTAGGTAACTATGTATCGAAAGCTTATATCAAATAACTTAATGACGAGATCTTATGCTACGCTTTAATTGGGTGTATCCATTACATCATTCATACAATGACATAACCTTGTTATTAATAACATCCAATGTTCATGATTATGAAACTAATCATCCATTAATCAACAAGCTAGTTTAAGAGGCATACTAGGGACTTCTTGTTTGTCTACATATCACACATGTATCAATGTTTCGGTTAATACAATTATAGCATGGTATATAAACATTATCATAAACACAAAGATATATAATAACCATTTATTATTGCCTCTTGGGCATATCTCCAACACCTCTGGCGTGACGTTCGTACCCGTCGTCTCTGCCGTGTTGGCGATACCTCCCGTTTGCATCAGACCGACGATATTCTTCATTGTCGTTATCGTAGTGGTGCTGTCGGTCGTATGGCTGTTCGTATTTGCTGAGGAGATGCTCGGATAATAGGCGTGGATGCCGTGTGCTTCTCACCTCCTCATCATAGGAGACAGCAGCGGCGATGAAGATGGCGGTGGTGTCGATGGAGATGCCTTCCGGGGGCACTTCCCCGTCTCGGCGGCGTGCCGAACAGACTGTCCCCGAATCTTGGCTTCGCGATGGCGGCGGCTCGAACTTTTCTCGTGTCGTGGCTTATCTTTTTAGGGTTTCGAGGGAGGCTTTATAGGCGGAAGGGCAGCCTCGGTGGAGTCCTGGTGGAGCCACACCATAGGGGGCGCCCCTGACCGCGCCGCCTTGTGGGGTGGGGCCCCCTGGCTCCCCTCTGGCCCTTCTTCGGTGCTCTGGAAGCTTCCGGGAAAAATAAGATACTGGGCGTTGATTTCGTCCAATTCCGAGAATATTTCCTTTGTAGGATTTCTGGAACCAAAAACAGCACAAAACAGGAACTCGCACTTCGGCATCTTGTTAATAGGTTAGTTCCGGAAAATGCATCAAAACATCATAAAGTGTGAACAAAACATGTAGGTATTGTCATAAAACTAGCATGGAACATCAGAAATTATAGATACGTTGGAGACGTATCAATATGATAGATCAATAATCAACTTGACATAGTATTCAATATTCATCAGATCCCAACAAACACAACATGTAGCATTACAAATAGATGATGCTGATCATGATAGGCAGCTCACAAGATCTAAACATGATAGCACAAAGGAGAAGACAACCATCTAGCTACTGCTATGGACCCGTAGTCCAAGGATGAACTACTCACGCATCGTCCGGAGGCGGGCATGGTGATGTAGAGCCCTCCGTGATGATTCCCCTCTCGGCGGGTGCAGGCGATCTCAGAATCCCCCGAGATGGGAGCGGCGGCGTCTCGTAACTTTCTCGTATCGTGGCTCTCGGTACTAGGGTTTCGCGTTGGAGGGATTAAGTAGGCGAAGGGGCAGCGCGGGGGCACCGAGGGGCCCACACCATATGGCGGCGCGGCCGGGGGTGGGGCCGCGCCGCCTATGGGGTGGCCGCCTCGTGGCCCTTCTCCGTCTCTCTCTTTGGTGTTCTGGAAGGCTCCGTGGAAAATAAGACCGTGGGCTTTTGTTTCGTCCAATTCGAGAATATTTCCTGTGTAGGATTTCTGAAACCAAAAACAGCAGAGGAACTGGCGCTTCGGCATCTTGTTAATAGGTTAGTACCGGAAAATGCATAAAAACATTATAAAGTATGACTAAAACATGTTGGTATTGTCATAAAACTAGCATGGAACATAAGAAATTATAGATACGTCGGAGACGTATCAATTCTAAAGGCCTTCACCAAGATCGTCACGGTATGCTTTGGGCCGCAAGGAAGTCGTCAGCGGGGAAAATGCAAGGTCAGCTGGCAAAAGTGTGTCGTCCAAGAAATCTGGGTGGCCTTGGGGTCCTAGACCTTGAGCAGTTCTCTCGCGCGCTCGGACTCCGATGGCTGTGGGATAAGTGGAAGGCGCCGAAAAAACCGTGGGTAGGATCTGAAACCCCTAATGATGCCACCGACAGAGATCTTTTCAACGCCGCTACTCGGTCTCCATTGGCGATGGTTCTAAAGCTTCCTTTTGGTCCTCCTCTTGGTTGGATGGTACTCCTCCGAAGATCATCGCCCCCTTGATTTTCATAGCCTCTCGAAGAAAGAACCGGTCGGTGCGGGATGCTCTGGAGGGTCAGAATTGGGTTGCTGGCATAAATGTAGACTCTTTTACTGTCGAGCATTTGGAGCAATATGTCCGCCTTTGGGATCTACTCTCGACCATCCAGCTATCCCCTGGCATTTTGGACTCCATCATATGGACCATGTCGCCAAATGGCTGCTACTCAACCAGTTCCGCCTACAAGGCCCAGTTCCTAACCGCTTTGCCCTGCTCCTTCGGTAATCTCGTGTGGAAAACTTGGGCTCCACCGAAATGTCGCTTCTTCGCCTGGCTCGCCGTTCAAAACCGCCTTTGGACCGCAAACCGTCTAGCAAACGGGGGTGGCCGCACCAGCCTTCTTGTCAGCTTTGTAGATGCACCCCCGAGACGATGTGACATATCCTTTTTGAATGTCGTTTCTCCAGAAGGATATGGGCTGCTGCGGCTTCATGGCTTTCTTGTCCAGATCTTCTCCGCTGCCTTGGGTCGGGAAGGCAGAAAGTGTTGGATTACTGGCACGCCATCGCCAAGACTCCTTTCTCTTCTCCCAAAGGGTTACAGACTGCCATCATGCTTAACGCGTGGGAGATTTGGAAGGAAAGAAATGAGCGAGTTTTCAATAATAAATCTTCTTTGCCTTCGGTCATCATGCACAAGATCATGGAAGAAGGAAGAGATTGGATTCTTGCCGGAGCTAAAAACCTTGCGGAGCTCGTGAGCTGACCCTTTTTATATTTTTTCTCTAGTTTTGGGGTTTTTCCTTCCCCTTTCTTTTGTTTTTGTTGTTGGCATCAACCAGACCTATGTTTGCTCCTCCTATATTAATATATAAGACAAAACCTTTTTTGCCTCGTTTCAAAAAAAAAAGACTTTGGCTCTGAATTTATTGTTGAGAAACAAAATGTTTTTCTTCTAAGCTGTAAGATATGTCAGAAGAATGTAAATGAAACAACATAAATTTAGTACTTGCCTCATATGTTCATTCCCGATTTCAACAAGACGAACATAATATAGCATGAAGCAGATACAACAGGATTTTTTCAGCCACTTATGCAATAACAACACACCCATCACTCGCTACTGAAAGAAGTCATGTAACTTTTATTTTAAGCAACTTTGATCTAAACATGGAACCTCATAACACAATGGATTAAACACATCTAACCCCACCCTTGGCCCTTGGGTGCAGATAAGAAAAAGATTTACATTGTCAGCTGAACATCACAATATCGTACGTTCCAAACTGCCTGGTTATCGTAAGCGAATGAATGTTATCATCAAAAAAGTTTTTAGACGTGAACGAACCGGTACGGGTAAACACCAAGGCGATCAGGAGGCGTCTCTAAAACCCATCTAGGGTTTCGTCCCTCTCGCCGGTGACGCTGCCGGTCCGCTCCGCCTCCGGTGGCCTTGGGGCCTTGGAGGTGTGGCGGACCGCGGCCTCTCGCCGGCGGGAAGGTTTCAGTTCTTCGTTTAGTTCGTTTTTGGTGTCTTCTTCGGGATGGTGAGGCGGTGGCTACTTCCTGAAGTCAGAATAAGGTCCTCCCCGTCCTATCCTCGCTCCGGTGGTGCATCTAGTGCCGGCGGAGGGCGCGTGGAGTTGTGTGTCCGGCGGATCTCCCGTGATCCGGTCGTCTTTCATGTTCGATTGTGTGGTTTCAGGTCAGTCTCTTCTGATCTATGGTTATCATCATTGGCGATGGTTGCTGCTCTGGTGCGCTGGTCCTTTGGGGCCTTAGCACGACGACTTCCCGTCTGTCTACTACAACAAGCTCTACTACGACAAGCTTTGCCTGGCTCCGGTGATGGAGGGGTGAGGACGGCGGCGCGCCTTCGGCTCGTGCTAGTGTCTGTAGTCATCGCTAGGTGGTCCAATGATCTATTTGTAATTTTTATTACTTTTAGATATCTTTGTACTACTGTTGATGATTATTAATAGATCGGTGGAATTTTCGCAAAAAAAAAGAAATACACTATCTGAAGGACAAGAGAACATGACTACAGGACCGCGCCATGGACCTTGCTGTCGGCTGTTGCCCAGGCCCGGCGCCACGCCGGCCGGACAGAGGTGCAGCCTGCAGGGGCGGATAACCGGCGAGTCCTCGAATTCTCTCAGTTCCTTTCTGGGCAAAACCTATACACCGACCAGGTCGGTGGCTACCGGCCACCGCACACCCCCTGGTCGGGTACGGGCCAGGCCCATATGGGTCTGTTTGCTTTGTGCGATTCGTTTTTGCTTTTTTTTTCTGGTTTCTTTTTCTGTTTTCTTTTCTTTTTTCTGTTTTCGTTTTTTTATATTTTTTTAGATTCGAAAATTTTAATTTTTAAAAATTGTTCAAATTAAAAAATAAAAAATGTTCAAATTTGAAAACCGTTCAAATCTAAAAACCGTTCAAATTTGAAAACCGTTCAAATTTAAAAACTATTCAAATATGAAATTTGTTTAAATTCAAAAAAAAATTAAAATTTTAAAATGTTCAAATATAAAATGTGTTCAAATTAAAAAAATGTTTAAATGTAAAATTTGTTCAAATTTAAAATTTGTTCACATCGAAAATTGTTCAAATCCAAAAAATGTTCATATAAAAAAATAAAAAACTAGAAAATAATGTTTTCAATTTTTCGAAAATATACAAATTTTAGAAATTTTGTTTTTCCGAAAAAAATTTACATTGGCATTTTAAATTTTTAAAAAAGAAAAGAAATAAGAGAAAAACGAAAAAAAACGAAAATAAACGTTCGGGTATGGCACCCAGGTGCGGTGCTCCGCACCACCAGGGTGGCTATCCCTATTCACCGCTTATTGCGGGATGTAACTGGGGCACCGCACAGGGGCGAGCTATGTTGGGCCGGCCCGTTACTCATATGCTTCAGGTTTTCTTGGTTCGTCTGTCCATTTTTTTTCTTTTTCTATTTTTTTCTCTGTCTGTTTCCGCTGGGTTTTTTTCGTTCGGTTTTCATTTTTCAATGATTTTCGAGCGGTTTTTCTTAAAAAATTAAATCATTTTTTAATATTTTAAAATTTTGAGCATATTTTACGCTTGAAATCTTTTCGAATCTGAACATTTTTTATTTTTGGATCCTTTTTGTATTTGAACATTTTCAATTTTGAACATTTTTTACTTTCAATTTTTTGTTTGAACAATTTTCAAAATGGAACGATTTCAAAAAATGTTCATGTGTTCAAAAATAACGTTCACGGATTAAAAAATATACTTACTATATTTTCCATTTTAATATTTGTTCATGTAATTAAAATAATGTTCATGAGGTTACAATTATCTTATAGGAGATAGTTCACGAAATGAAAATTTTTGAGGAATCAAAAAGAAGTTCATGTATATGAAATAATGTTCATGGGTCAAAAAAATTGTTACATGAAATACGTTCGCAAAATGAAAAATGTTCGCAGAATCATAAAAAGTTCGTGTATACGAAAAAAAAATGTTCACGGTGAATATTCATAGGTTCAAAAAATGCATTCATTAATTCTAAAAGAAGATTCCAAAATTATGATAAATGTTCACGTGTTCGATAAATTATTCAAGATATCAAAATATATGTTTATTATTTCAAAAAAAATGTTTTCATACTTAAAATATGTTCACGTAGTTTCTAAAATGTTCACGAGATTCAAAAGTTGTTCATGGGTTTGAAAAATATGTTTTTGAACTCTTAAATGTTTAAGGATTCAAAAAAAATGTTCACACATCTGGAAACAAATGTTCACAAGGATTAAAAAAAGTTATATTCATAATTTAAACAAAAATTCCAGAGGTTCCGAAACATGTTCACGAGTTTTGAAAAATTGTTCATGTGGTTTAAGAAAATGTTTGGAGATTCAAATTTTATGTTCAATAATGTATTATTTGTACTGCTCCATTTGAGAAACCAAAAAAAAAACCAGGGAATCAACGGGTGGTTCATTAGGCAGAGCGTGGCACGCAAGTATGTGGGAGATCCGTTTATTGCAAATTGGATTGACTCAGGCTTGTGGCAACGGGAGGCACAGCAAGTCATGGCGCACGACGCACGTCATTGTAGTCAACAAAGCTCACGTGTTTCTAGAAAAAATGTCGGAGCATGCAGAGGCAGCGGGCGCGCGTGATGGTACGAGTGCAGATGTACAATAGGTGAAACAGCACCGAAACAGTGGAACACAGTAATATGGGCCGAGCCCATTTGTCGCAGGGGTACGCGGGGAATCGCGGAACTGCCGCTAAAGGCGGTATATAGGCGCTCCCCCAGGGTGGCTATCCCTATTCACCGCTTATTGCGGGATGTAACTGGGGCACCGCACAGGGGCGAGCTATGTTGGGCCGGCCCGTTACTCATATGCTTCAGGTTTTCTTGGTTCGTCTGTCCATTTTTTTTCTTTTTCTATTTTTTTCTCTGTCTGTTTCCGCTGGGTTTTTTTCGTTCGGTTTTCATTTTTCAATGATTTTCGAGCGGTTTTTCTTAAAAAATTAAATCATTTTTTAATATTTTAAAATTTTGAGCATATTTTACGCTTGAAATCTTTTCGAATCTGAACATTTTTTATTTTTGGATCCTTTTTGTATTTGAACATTTTCAATTTTGAACATTTTTTACTTTCAATTTTTTGTTTGAACAATTTTCAAAATGGAACGATTTCAAAAAATGTTCATGTGTTCAAAAATAACGTTCACGGATTAAAAAATATACTTACTATATTTTCCATTTTAATATTTGTTCATGTAATTAAAATAATGTTCATGAGGTTACAATTATCTTATAGGAGATAGTTCACGAAATGAAAATTTTTGAGGAATCAAAAAGAAGTTCATGTATATGAAATAATGTTCATGGGTCAAAAAAATTGTTACATGAAATACGTTCGCAAAATGAAAAATGTTCGCAGAATCATAAAAAGTTCGTGTATACGAAAAAAAAATGTTCACGGTGAATATTCATAGGTTCAAAAAATGCATTCATTAATTCTAAAAGAAGATTCCAAAATTATGATAAATGTTCACGTGTTCGATAAATTATTCAAGATATCAAAATATATGTTTATTATTTCAAAAAAAATGTTTTCATACTTAAAATATGTTCACGTAGTTTCTAAAATGTTCACGAGATTCAAAAGTTGTTCATGGGTTTGAAAAATATGTTTTTGAACTCTTAAATGTTTAAGGATTCAAAAAAAATGTTCACACATCTGGAAACAAATGTTCACAAGGATTAAAAAAAGTTATATTCATAATTTAAACAAAAATTCCAGAGGTTCCGAAACATGTTCACGAGTTTTGAAAAATTGTTCATGTGGTTTAAGAAAATGTTTGGAGATTCAAATTTTATGTTCAATAATGTATTATTTGTACTGCTCCATTTGAGAAACCAAAAAAAAAACCAGGGAATCAACGGGTGGTTCATTAGGCAGAGCGTGGCACGCAAGTATGTGGGAGATCCGTTTATTGCAAATTGGATTGACTCAGGCTTGTGGCAACGGGAGGCACAGCAAGTCATGGCGCACGACGCACGTCATTGTAGTCAACAAAGCTCACGTGTTTCTAGAAAAAATGTCGGAGCATGCAGAGGCAGCGGGCGCGCGTGATGGTACGAGTGCAGATGTACAATAGGTGAAACAGCACCGAAACAGTGGAACACAGTAATATGGGCCGAGCCCATTTGTCGCAGGGGTACGCGGGGAATCGCGGAACTGCCGCTAAAGGCGGTATATAGGCGCTCCCCCAGGGTGGCTATCCCTATTCACCGCTTATTGCGGGATGTAACTGGGGCACCGCACAGGGGCGAGCTATGTTGGGCCGGCCCGTTACTCATATGCTTCAGGTTTTCTTGGTTCGTCTGTCCATTTTTTTTTCTTTTTCTATTTTTTTCTCTGTCTGTTTCCGCTGGGTTTTTTTCGTTCGGTTTTCATTTTTCAATGATTTTCGAGCGGTTTTTCTTAAAAAATTAAATCATTTTTTAATATTTTAAAATTTTGAGCATATTTTACGCTTGAAATCTTTTCGAATCTGAACATTTTTTATTTTTGGATCCTTTTTGTATTTGAACATTTTCAATTTTGAACATTTTTTACTTTCAATTTTTTGTTTGAACAATTTTCAAAATGGAACGATTTCAAAAAATGTTCATGTGTTCAAAAATAACGTTCACGGATTAAAAAATATACTTACTATATTTTCCATTTTAATATTTGTTCATGTAATTAAAATAATGTTCATGAGGTTACAATTATCTTATAGGAGATAGTTCACGAAATGAAAATTTTTGAGGAATCAAAAAGAAGTTCATGTATATGAAATAATGTTCATGGGTCAAAAAAATTGTTACATGAAATACGTTCGCAAAATGAAAAATGTTCGCAGAATCATAAAAAGTTCGTGTATACGAAAAAAAAATGTTCACGGTGAATATTCATAGGTTCAAAAAATGCATTCATTAATTCTAAAAGAAGATTCCAAAATTATGATAAATGTTCACGTGTTCGATAAATTATTCAAGATATCAAAATATATGTTTATTATTTCAAAAAAAATGTTTTCATACTTAAAATATGTTCACGTAGTTTCTAAAATGTTCACGAGATTCAAAAGTTGTTCATGGGTTTGAAAAATATGTTTTTGAACTCTTAAATGTTTAAGGATTCAAAAAAAATGTTCACACATCTGGAAACAAATGTTCACAAGGATTAAAAAAAGTTATATTCATAATTTAAACAAAAATTCCAGAGGTTCCGAAACATGTTCACGAGTTTTGAAAAATTGTTCATGTGGTTTAAGAAAATGTTTGGAGATTCAAATTTTATGTTCAATAATGTATTATTTGTACTGCTCCATTTGAGAAACCAAAAAAAAACCAGGGAATCAACGGGTGGTTCATTAGGCAGAGCGTGGCACGCAAGTATGTGGGAGATCCGTTTATTGCAAATTGGATTGACTCAGGCTTGTGGCAACGGGAGGCACAGCAAGTCATGGCGCACGACGCACGTCATTGTAGTCAACAAAGCTCACGTGTTTCTAGAAAAAATGTCGGAGCATGCAGAGGCAGCGGGCGCGCGTGATGGTACGAGTGCAGATGTACAATAGGTGAAACAGCACCGAAACAGTGGAACACAGTAATATGGGCCGAGCCCATTTGTCGCAGGGGTACGCGGGGAATCGCGGAACTGCCGCTAAAGGCGGTATATAGGCGCTCCCCCAGGGTGGCTATCCCTATTCACCGCTTATTGCGGGATGTAACTGGGGCACCGCACAGGGGCGAGCTATGTTGGGCCGGCCCGTTACTCATATGCTTCAGGTTTTCTTGGTTCGTCTGTCCATTTTTTTTCTTTTTCTATTTTTTTCTCTGTCTGTTTCCGCTGGGTTTTTTTCGTTCGGTTTTCATTTTTCAATGATTTTCGAGCGGTTTTTCTTAAAAAATTAAATCATTTTTTAATATTTTAAAATTTTGAGCATATTTTACGCTTGAAATCTTTTCGAATCTGAACATTTTTTATTTTTTGATCCTTTTTGTATTTGAACATTTTCAATTTTGAACATTTTTTACTTTCAATTTTTTGTTTGAACAATTTTCAAAATGGAACGATTTCAAAAAATGTTCATGTGTTCAAAAATAACGTTCACGGATTAAAAAATATACTTACTATATTTTCCATTTTAATATTTGTTCATGTAATTAAAATAATGTTCATGAGGTTACAATTATCTTATAGGAGATAGTTCACGAAATGAAAATTTTTGAGGAATCAAAAAGAAGTTCATGTATATGAAATAATGTTCATGGGTCAAAAAAATTGTTACATGAAATACGTTCGCAAAATGAAAAATGTTCGCAGAATCATAAAAAGTTCGTGTATACGAAAAAAAAATGTTCACGGTGAATATTCATAGGTTCAAAAAATGCATTCATTAATTCTAAAAGAAGATTCCAAAATTATGATAAATGTTCACGTGTTCGATAAATTATTCAAGATATCAAAATATATGTTTATTATTTCAAAAAAAATGTTTTCATACTTAAAATATGTTCACGTAGTTTCTAAAATGTTCACGAGATTCAAAAGTTGTTCATGGGTTTGAAAAATATGTTTTTGAACTCTTAAATGTTTAAGGATTCAAAAAAAATGTTCACACATCTGGAAACAAATGTTCACAAGGATTAAAAAAAGTTATATTCATAATTTAAACAAAAATTCCAGAGGTTCCGAAACATGTTCACGAGTTTTGAAAAATTGTTCATGTGGTTTAAGAAAATGTTTGGAGATTCAAATTTTATGTTCAATAATGTATTATTTGTACTGCTCCATTTGAGAAACCAAAAAAAAACCAGGGAATCAACGGGTGGTTCATTAGGCAGAGCGTGGCACGCAAGTATGTGGGAGATCCGTTTATTGCAAATTGGATTGACTCAGGCTTGTGGCAACGGGAGGCACAGCAAGTCATGGCGCACGACGCACGTCATTGTAGTCAACAAAGCTCACGTGTTTCTAGAAAAAATGTCGGAGCATGCAGAGGCAGCGGGCGCGCGTGATGGTACGAGTGCAGATGTACAATAGGTGAAACAGCACCGAAACAGTGGAACACAGTAATATGGGCCGAGCCCATTTGTCGCAGGGGTACGCGGGGAATCGCGGAACTGCCGCTAAAGGCGGTATATAGGCGCTCCCCCAGGGTGGCTATCCCTATTCACCGCTTATTGCGGGATGTAACTGGGGCACCGCACAGGGGCGAGCTATGTTGGGCCGGCCCGTTACTCATATGCTTCAGGTTTTCTTGGTTCGTCTGTCCATTTTTTTTTCTTTTTCTATTTTTTTCTCTGTCTGTTTCCGCTGGGTTTTTTTCGTTCGGTTTTCATTTTTCAATGATTTTCGAGCGGTTTTTCTTAAAAAATTAAATCATTTTTTAATATTTTAAAATTTTGAGCATATTTTACGCTTGAAATCTTTTCGAATCTGAACATTTTTTATTTTTGGATCCTTTTTGTATTTGAACATTTTCAATTTTGAACATTTTTTACTTTCAATTTTTTGTTTGAACAATTTTCAAAATGGAACGATTTCAAAAAATGTTCATGTGTTCAAAAATAACGTTCACGGATTAAAAAATATACTTACTATATTTTCCATTTTAATATTTGTTCATGTAATTAAAATAATGTTCATGAGGTTACAATTATCTTATAGGAGATAGTTCACGAAATGAAAATTTTTGAGGAATCAAAAAGAAGTTCATGTATATGAAATAATGTTCATGGGTCAAAAAAATTGTTACATGAAATACGTTCGCAAAATGAAAAATGTTCGCAGAATCATAAAAAGTTCGTGTATACGAAAAAAAAATGTTCACGGTGAATATTCATAGGTTCAAAAAATGCATTCATTAATTCTAAAAGAAGATTCCAAAATTATGATAAATGTTCACGTGTTCGATAAATTATTCAAGATATCAAAATATATGTTTATTATTTCAAAAAAAATGTTTTCATACTTAAAATATGTTCACGTAGTTTCTAAAATGTTCACGAGATTCAAAAGTTGTTCATGGGTTTGAAAAATATGTTTTTGAACTCTTAAATGTTTAAGGATTCAAAAAAAATGTTCACACATCTGGAAACAAATGTTCACAAGGATTAAAAAAAGTTATATTCATAATTTAAACAAAAATTCCAGAGGTTCCGAAACATGTTCACGAGTTTTGAAAAATTGTTCATGTGGTTTAAGAAAATGTTTGGAGATTCAAATTTTATGTTCAATAATGTATTATTTGTACTGCTCCATTTGAGAAACCAAAAAAAAACCAGGGAATCAACGGGTGGTTCATTAGGCAGAGCGTGGCACGCAAGTATGTGGGAGATCCGTTTATTGCAAATTGGATTGACTCAGGCTTGTGGCAACGGGAGGCACAGCAAGTCATGGCGCACGACGCACGTCATTGTAGTCAACAAAGCTCACGTGTTTCTAGAAAAAATGTCGGAGCATGCAGAGGCAGCGGGCGCGCGTGATGGTACGAGTGCAGATGTACAATAGGTGAAACAGCACCGAAACAGTGGAACACAGTAATATGGGCCGAGCCCATTTGTCGCAGGGGTACGCGGGGAATCGCGGAACTGCCGCTAAAGGCGGTATATAGGCGCTCCCCCAGGGTGGCTATCCCTATTCACCGCTTATTGCGGGATGTAACTGGGGCACCGCACAGGGGCGAGCTATGTTGGGCCGGCCCGTTACTCATATGCTTCAGGTTTTCTTGGTTCGTCTGTCCATTTTTTTTTCTTTTTCTATTTTTTTCTCTGTCTGTTTCCGCTGGGTTTTTTTCGTTCGGTTTTCATTTTTCAATGATTTTCGAGCGGTTTTTCTTAAAAAATTAAATCATTTTTTAATATTTTAAAATTTTGAGCATATTTTACGCTTGAAATCTTTTCGAATCTGAACATTTTTTATTTTTGGATCCTTTTTGTATTTGAACATTTTCAATTTTGAACATTTTTTACTTTCAATTTTTTGTTTGAACAATTTTCAAAATGGAACGATTTCAAAAAATGTTCATGTGTTCAAAAATAACGTTCACGGATTAAAAAATATACTTACTATATTTTCCATTTTAATATTTGTTCATGTAATTAAAATAATGTTCATGAGGTTACAATTATCTTATAGGAGATAGTTCACGAAATGAAAATTTTTGAGGAATCAAAAAGAAGTTCATGTATATGAAATAATGTTCATGGGTCAAAAAAATTGTTACATGAAATACGTTCGCAAAATGAAAAATGTTCGCAGAATCATAAAAAGTTCGTGTATACGAAAAAAAAATGTTCACGGTGAATATTCATAGGTTCAAAAAATGCATTCATTAATTCTAAAAGAAGATTCCAAAATTATGATAAATGTTCACGTGTTCGATAAATTATTCAAGATATCAAAATATATGTTTATTATTTCAAAAAAAATGTTTTCATACTTAAAATATGTTCACGTAGTTTCTAAAATGTTCACGAGATTCAAAAGTTGTTCATGGGTTTGAAAAATATGTTTTTGAACTCTTAAATGTTTAAGGATTCAAAAAAAATGTTCACACATCTGGAAACAAATGTTCACAAGGATTAAAAAAGTTATATTCATAATTTAAACAAAAATTCCAGAGGTTCCGAAACATGTTCACGAGTTTTGAAAAATTGTTCATGTGGTTTAAGAAAATGTTTGGAGATTCAAATTTTATGTTCAATAATGTATTATTTGTACTGCTCCATTTGAGAAACCAAAAAAAAAACCAGGGAATCAACGGGTGGTTCATTAGGCAGAGCGTGGCACGCAAGTATGTGGGAGATCCGTTTATTGCAAATTGGATTGACTCAGGCTTGTGGCAACGGGAGGCACAGCAAGTCATGGCGCACGACGCACGTCATTGTAGTCAACAAAGCTCACGTGTTTCTAGAAAAAATGTCGGAGCATGCAGAGGCAGCGGGCGCGCGTGATGGTACGAGTGCAGATGTACAATAGGTGAAACAGCACCGAAACAGTGGAACACAGTAATATGGGCCGAGCCCATTTGTCGCAGGGGTACGCGGGGAATCGCGGAACTGCCGCTAAAGGCGGTATATAGGCGCTCCCCCAGGGTGGCTATCCCTATTCACCGCTTATTGCGGGATGTAACTGGGGCACCGCACAGGGGCGAGCTATGTTGGGCCGGCCCGTTACTCATATGCTTCAGGTTTTCTTGGTTCGTCTGTCCATTTTTTTTTCTTTTTCTATTTTTTTCTCTGTCTGTTTCCGCTGGGTTTTTTTCGTTCGGTTTTCATTTTTCAATGATTTTCGAGCGGTTTTTCTTAAAAAATTAAATCATTTTTTAATATTTTAAAATTTTGAGCATATTTTACGCTTGAAATCTTTTCGAATCTGAACATTTTTTATTTTTGGATCCTTTTTGTATTTGAACATTTTCAATTTTGAACATTTTTTACTTTCAATTTTTTGTTTGAACAATTTTCAAAATGGAACGATTTCAAAAAATGTTCATGTGTTCAAAAATAACGTTCACGGATTAAAAAATATACTTACTATATTTTCCATTTTAATATTTGTTCATGTAATTAAAATAATGTTCATGAGGTTACAATTATCTTATAGGAGATAGTTCACGAAATGAAAATTTTTGAGGAATCAAAAAGAAGTTCATGTATATGAAATAATGTTCATGGGTCAAAAAAATTGTTACATGAAATACGTTCGCAAAATGAAAAATGTTCGCAGAATCATAAAAAGTTCGTGTATACGAAAAAAAATTGTTCACGGTGAATATTCATAGGTTCAAAAAATGCATTCATTAATTCTAAAAGAAGATTCCAAAATTATGATAAATGTTCACGTGTTCGATAAATTATTCAAGATATCAAAATATATGTTTATTATTTCAAAAAAAATGTTTTCATACTTAAAATATGTTCACGTAGTTTCTAAAATGTTCACGAGATTCAAAAGTTGTTCATGGGTTTGAAAAATATGTTTTTGAACTCTTAAATGTTTAAGGATTCAAAAAAAATGTTCACACATCTGGAAACAAATGTTCACAAGGATTAAAAAAAGTTATATTCATAATTTAAACAAAAATTCCAGAGGTTCCGAAACATGTTCACGAGTTTTGAAAAATTGTTCATGTGGTTTAAGAAAATGTTTGGAGATTCAAATTTTATGTTCAATAATGTATTATTTGTACTGCTCCATTTGAGAAACCAAAAAAAAAAACCAGGGAATCAACGGGTGGTTCATTAGGCAGAGCGTGGCACGCAAGTATGTGGGAGATCCGTTTATTGCAAATTGGATTGACTCAGGCTTGTGGCAACGGGAGGCACAGCAAGTCATGGCGCACGACGCACGTCATTGTAGTCAACAAAGCTCACGTGTTTCTAGAAAAAATGTCGGAGCATGCAGAGGCAGCGGGCGCGCGTGATGGTACGAGTGCAGATGTACAATAGGTGAAACAGCACCGAAACAGTGGAACACAGTAATATGGGCCGAGCCCATTTGTCGCAGGGGTACGCGGGGAATCGCGGAACTGCCGCTAAAGGCGGTATATAGGCGCTCCCCCAGGGTGGCTATCCCTATTCACCGCTTATTGCGGGATGTAACTGGGGCACCGCACAGGGGCGAGCTATGTTGGGCCGGCCCGTTACTCATATGCTTCAGGTTTTCTTGGTTCGTCTGTCCATTTTTTTTCTTTTTCTATTTTTTTCTCTGTCTGTTTCCGCTGGGTTTTTTTCGTTCGGTTTTCATTTTTCAATGATTTTCGAGCGGTTTTTCTTAAAAAATTAAATCATTTTTTAATATTTTAAAATTTTGAGCATATTTTACGCTTGAAATCTTTTCGAATCTGAACATTTTTTATTTTTGGATCCTTTTTGTATTTGAACATTTTCAATTTTGAACATTTTTTACTTTCAATTTTTTGTTTGAACAATTTTCAAAATGGAACGATTTCAAAAAATGTTCATGTGTTCAAAAATAACGTTCACGGATTAAAAAATATACTTACTATATTTTCCATTTTAATATTTGTTCATGTAATTAAAATAATGTTCATGAGGTTACAATTATCTTATAGGAGATAGTTCACGAAATGAAAATTTTTGAGGAATCAAAAAGAAGTTCATGTATATGAAATAATGTTCATGGGTCAAAAAAATTGTTACATGAAATACGTTCGCAAAATGAAAAATGTTCGCAGAATCATAAAAAGTTCGTGTATACGAAAAAAAAATGTTCACGGTGAATATTCATAGGTTCAAAAAATGCATTCATTAATTCTAAAAGAAGATTCCAAAATTATGATAAATGTTCACGTGTTCGATAAATTATTCAAGATATCAAAATATATGTTTATTATTTCAAAAAAAATGTTTTCATACTTAAAATATGTTCACGTAGTTTCTAAAATGTTCACGAGATTCAAAAGTTGTTCATGGGTTTGAAAAATATGTTTTTGAACTCTTAAATGTTTAAGGATTCAAAAAAAATGTTCACACATCTGGAAACAAATGTTCACAAGGATTAAAAAAAGTTATATTCATAATTTAAACAAAAATTCCAGAGGTTCCGAAACATGTTCACGAGTTTTGAAAAATTGTTCATGTGGTTTAAGAAAATGTTTGGAGATTCAAATTTTATGTTCAATAATGTATTATTTGTACTGCTCCATTTGAGAAACCAAAAAAAAACCAGGGAATCAACGGGTGGTTCATTAGGCAGAGCGTGGCACGCAAGTATGTGGGAGATCCGTTTATTGCAAATTGGATTGACTCAGGCTTGTGGCAACGGGAGGCACAGCAAGTCATGGCGCACGACGCACGTCATTGTAGTCAACAAAGCTCACGTGTTTCTAGAAAAAATGTCGGAGCATGCAGAGGCAGCGGGCGCGCGTGATGGTACGAGTGCAGATGTACAATAGGTGAAACAGCACCGAAACAGTGGAACACAGTAATATGGGCCGAGCCCATTTGTCGCAGGGGTACGCGGGGAATCGCGGAACTGCCGCTAAAGGCGGTATATAGGCGCTCCCCCAGGGTGGCTATCCCTATTCACCGCTTATTGCGGGATGTAACTGGGGCACCGCACAGGGGCGAGCTATGTTGGGCCGGCCCGTTACTCATATGCTTCAGGTTTTCTTGGTTCGTCTGTCCATTTTTTTTCTTTTTCTATTTTTTTCTCTGTCTGTTTCCGCTGGGTTTTTTTCGTTCGGTTTTCATTTTTCAATGATTTTCGAGCGGTTTTTCTTAAAAAATTAAATCATTTTTTAATATTTTAAAATTTTGAGCATATTTTAAAGACAACCATAAGGCTCCTGCCGGTTGCCACAATACAATAATGATCATCTCATACATATTCATCATCACATCATGGCCATATCACATCACCAAACCCTGCAAAAACAAGTTAGACGTCTCTAATTTGGTTTGCATATTTTACGTGGTTTAGGGTTTTCGAGTGAGATCTAATCTACCTACGAACATGAACCACAACGGTGATACTAGTGTTGTCAATAGAAGAATAAATTGAATCTTCACTATAGTAGGAGAGACAGACACCCGCAAAGCCACTTATGCAATACAAGTTGCATGTCAAGCGTGGAGCAAATCTCATGAACGCGGTCATGTAAAGTTAGCCCGAGCCGCTTCATCCCACTATGCCACAAAGATGCAAAGTACTCAAGCTAAAGATAACATAAGCATCAACGCCCACAAAACCATTGTGTTCTACTCGTGCAACCATCTATGCATAGACACGGCTCTGATACCACTGTAGGATAACGTAGCATAGAAAACAAAAAATTTCCTACGGCGAACACGCAATCCAAGCCAAGATGCAATCTAGAAGACGGTAGCAACGAGGGGATTGTCGAGACTCACCCTTGAAGAGATTCCAAAGCCTACAAGAGGAGGCTCTTGTTGCTGCGGTAGACGTTCACTTGCCGCTTGCAAAAACGCGTAGAAGATCTTGATCACGATCGGTTCCGGCGCCACGAACGGGCAGCACCTCCGTACTCGGTCACACGTTCGGTTGTTGATGAAGACGACGTCCACCTCCCCGTTCCAGCGGGCAGCGGAAGTAGTAGCTCCTCTTGAATCCGACAGCACGACGGCGTGGTGTCGGTGGCGGTGTAGAAGTCCGGCGGAGCTTCGCTAAGCTATGCGGGCAATATGAAGTGGAGGAGCAAAGCTAGGGTTTGGGAGGGTGGCCGGCCACTCTATGGGGCGGCCAGCTTGTGGTCTTGGGGTGGCCGGCCCCCTCCCTTGGCCCTTCATTATATAGGTGGATCCCAAGTGTTGGTGTCCAAGTCTTCGAATAAGACCCGAAAGCAAAACCTTCCATATGGTGGGAAACTTTCCCTCCCACTAGAGGTGGGAATTCCACCTTCCATAGGGGGGGTGGCCGGCCCCCTGGGGAGTCCACTTGGGACTCCTCCCCCACTAGGGTTGGCCGGCCATGGAGGTGGAGTCCCATGTGGACTCCACCTTCCTTGGTGGTTTCTTCCGGACTTTTCTAGAACCTTCTAGAACCTTCCATAGAACCTTCCGCATCATTTTATTCACATAAAATGACATCCTATATATGAATCTTATTCTCCGGACCATTCCGGAACTCCTCGTGATGTCCGGGATCACATCCGGGACTCCGAACAAATATTCCAACTTCATTCCATATTCAAGTACTACCATTTCAACATCCAACTTTAAGTGTGTCACCCTACGGTTCGCGAACTATGCGGACATGGTTGAGTACTCACTCCGACCAATAACCAATAGCGGGATCTGGAGATCCATAATGGCTCCCACATATTCAACGATGACTTTAGTGATCGAATGAACCATTCACATACGATACCAATTCCCTTTGTCACGCGATATTTTACTTGTCCGAGGTTTGATCATCGGTATCACACTATACCTTGTTCAACCTCGTCTCCGACAAGTACTCTTTACTCGTACCGTGGTATGTGGTCTCTTATGAACTTATTCATATGCTTGCAAGACATTAGACGACATTCCACCGAGAGGGCCCAGAGTATATCTATCCGTCATCGGGATGGACAAATCCCACTATTGATCCATATGCCTCAACTCATACTTTCCGGATACTTAATCCCACCTTTATAACCACCCATTTACGCAGTGGCGTTTGATGTAATCAAAGTACCTTTCCGATATAAGTGATTTACATGATCTCATGGTCATAAGGACTAGGTAACTATGTATCGAAAGCTTATAGCAAATAACTTAATGACGAGATCTTATGCTACGCTTTAATTGGGTGTATCCATTACATCATTCATACAATGACATAACCTTGTTATTAATAACATCCAATGTTCATGATTATGAAACTAATCATCCATTAATCAACAAGCTAGTTTAAGAGGCATACTAGGGACTTCTTGTTTGTCTACATATCACACATGTATCAATGTTTCGGTTAATACAATTATAGCATGGTATATAAACATTATCATAAACACAAAGATATATAATAACCATTTATTATTGCCTCTTGGGCATATCTCCAACACCTACGGCGTGACGTTCGTACCCGTCGTTCTGCCGTGTTGGCGATACCTCCGTTTGCATCAGACCGACGATATTCTTCATTGTCGTTATCGTAGTGGTGATGTCGGTCGTATGGCTGTTCGTATTTGCTGAGGAGATGCTCGGATAATAGGCGTGGATGCCGTGTGCTTCTCACCTCCTCATCATAGGAGACAGCAGCGGCGATGAAGATGGCGGTGGTGTCGATGGAGATGCCTTCCGGGGGCACTTCCCCGTCTCGGCGGCGTGCCGGAACAGAGACTTCTGTCCCAGAGCTTCGCGATGGCGGCGGCTCTGAAACTTTTCTCGTGTCGTGGCTTATCTTTTAGGGTTTTCGAGGCGGAGGCTTTATAGGCGGAAGGGCAGCCTCAGTGGAGTCCTGGTGGAGCCACACCATAGGCGCCCCCCTTGACGCGCCGCCTTGTGGGGTGGGGCCCCCTGGCTCCCCTCTGGCCCTTCTTCGGTGCTCGGAAGCTTCCGGGAAAAATAAGATGGGCGTTGATTTCGTCCAATTCCGAGAATATTTCCTTTGTAGGATTTTGGAACCAAAAACAGCAGAAAACAGGAACGGCACTTCGGCATCTTGTTAATAGGTTAGTTCCGGAAAATGCATCAAAACATCATAAAGTGTGAACAAAACATGTAGGTATTGTCATAAAACTAGCATGGAACATCAGAAATTATAGATACGTTGGAGACGTATCAATATGATAGATCAATAATCAACTTGACATAGTATTCAATATTCATCGGATCCCAACAAACACAACATGTAGCATTACAAATAGATGATGCTGATCATGATAGGCAGCTCACAAGATCTAAACATGATAGCACAAAAGGAGAAGACAACCATCTAGCTACTGCTATGGACCCGTAGTCCAAGGATGAACTACTCACGCATCAGTCCGTAGGCGGGCATGGTGATGTAGAGCCCTCCGGTGATGATTCCCCTCTCGGCAGGGTGCCGGAGGCGATCTCCAGAATCCCCGAGATGGGATTGACGGCGGCGGCGTCTCGAACTTTTCTCGTATCGTGGCTCTCGGTACTAGGGTTTTCGCGTTGGAGGATTAAGTAGGCGAGGGCGGGGGGGCACCGAGGGGCCCACACCATATGGCGGCGCGGCCAGGTGGGGCCGCGCCGCCTATGGGGTGGCCGCCTCGTGGCCCTTCTCGTCTCCTCTTTGGTGAAGGCTCCGTGGAAAATAAGACCGTGGGCTTTTGTTTCGTCCAATTCCGAGAATATTTCCTGTGTAGGATTTCTAAAACCAAAAACAGCAGAAAACAGGCTGGCGCTTCGGCATCTTGTTAATAGGTTAGTACCGGAAAATGCATAAAAACATTATAAAGTATGACTAAAACATGTTGGTATTGTCATAAAACTAGCATGGAACATAAGAAATTATAGATACGTTGGAGACGTATCAAGCATTCTAAAGGCCTTCACCAAGATCAGTCACGGTATGCTTTGGGCCTGCAAGGAAGTCGTCAGCGGGGGAAAATGCAAGGTCAACTGGCAAAAAGTGTGTCGTCCAAGAAATCTGGGTGGCCTTGGGGTCCTAGACCTTGAGCAGTTCTCTCGCGCGCTCGGACTCCGATGGCTGTGGGATAAGTGGAAGGCGCCGAAAAAACCGTGGGTAGGATCTGAAACCCCTAATGATGCCACCGACAGAGATCTTTTCAACGCCGCTACTCAGGTCTCCATTGGCGATGGTTCTAAAGCTTCCTTTTGGTCCTCCTCTTGGTTGGATGGTACTCCTCCGAAGATCATCGCCCCCTTGATTTTCATAGCCTCTCGAAGAAAGAACCGGTCGGTGCGGGATGCTCTGGAGGGTCAGAATTGGGTTGCTGGCATAAATGTAGACTCTTTTACTGTCGAGCATTTGGAGCAATATGTCCGCCTTTGGGATCTACTCTCGACCATCCAGCTATCCCCTGGCATTTTGGACTCCATCATATGGACCATGTCGCCAAATGGCTGCTACTCAACCAGTTCCGCCTACAAGGCCCAGTTTCTAACCGCTTTGCCCTGCTCCTTCGGTAATCTCATGTGGAAAACTTGGGCTCCACCGAAATGTCGCTTCTTCGCCTGGCTCGCCGTTCAAAACCGCCTTTGGACCGCAAACCGTCTAGCTAAACGGGGGTGGCCGCACCAGCCTTCTTGTCAGCTTTGTAGATGCACCCCCGAGACGATGTGACATATCCTTTTTGAATGTCGTTTCTCCAGAAGGATATGGGCTGCTGCGGCTTCATGGCTTTCTTGTCCAGATCTTCTCCGCTGCCTTGGGTCGGGAAGGCAGAAAGTGTTGGATTACTGGCACGCCATCGCCAAGACTCCTTTCTCTTCTCCCAAAGGGTTACAGACTGCCATCATGCTTATCGCGTGGGATATTTGGAAGGAAAGAAATGAGCGAGTTTTCAATAATAAATCTTCTTTGCCTTCGGTCATCATGCACAAGATCATGGAAGAAGGAAGAGATTGGATTCTTGCCGGAGCTAAAAACCTTGCGGAGCTCGTGAGCTGACCCTTTTTATATTTTTTCTCTAGTTTTGGGGGTTTTTCCTTCCCCTTTCTTTTGTTTTTGTTGTTGGCATCAACCAGACCTATGTTTGCTCCTCCTATATTAATATATAAGACAAAACCTTTTTTGCCTCGTTTCAAAAAAAAAAGACTTTGGCTCTGAATTTATTGTTGAGAAACAAAATGTTTTTCTTCTAAGCTGTAAGATATGTCAGAAGAATGTAAATGAAACAACATAAATTTAGTACTTGCCTCATATGTTCATTCCCGATTTCAACAAGACGAACATAATATAGCATGAAGCAGATACAACAGGATTTTTTCAGCCACTTATGCAATAACAACACACCCATCACTCGCTACTGAAAGAAGTCATGTAACTTTTATTTTAAGCAACTTTGATCTAAACATGGAACCTCATAACACAATGGATTAAACACATCTAACCCCACCCTTGGCCCTTGGGTGCAGATAAGAAAAAGATTTACATTGTCAGCTGAACATCACAATATCGTACGTTCCAAACTGCCTGGTTATCGTAAGCGAATGAATGTTATCATCAAAAAAGTTTTTAGACGTGAACGAACCGGTACGGGTAAACACCAAGGCGATCAGGAGGCGTCTCTAAAACCCATCTAGGGTTTCGTCCCTCTCGCCGGCGACGCTGCCGGTCCGCTCCGCCTCCGGTGGCCTTGGGGCCTTGGAGGTGTGGCGGACCGCGGCCTCTCGCCGGCGGGAAGGTTTCAGTTCTTCGTTTAGTTCGTTTTTGGTGTCTTCTTCGGGATGGTGAGGCGGTGGCTACTTCCTGAAGTCAGAATAAGGTCCTCCCCGTCCTATCCTCGCTCCGGTGGTGCATCTAGTGCCGGCGAAGGGCGCGTGGAGTTGTGTGTCCGGCGGATCTCCCGTGATCCGGTCGTCTTTCATGTTCGATTGTGTGGTTTCAGGTCAGTCTCTTCCGATCTATGGTTATCATCATTGGCGATGGTTGCTGCTCTGGTGCGCTGGTCCTTCGGGGCCTTAGCACGACGACTTCCCGTCTGTCTACTACAACAAGCTCTACTACGACAAGCTTTGCCTGGCTCCGGTGATGGAGGGGTGAGGACGGCGGCGCGCCTTCGGCTCGTGCTAGTGTCTGTAGTCGTCGCTAGGTGGTCCAATGATCTATTTGTAATTTTTATTACTTTTAGATATCTTTGTACTACTGTTGATGATTATTAATAGATCGGTGGAATTTTCGCAAAAAAAAAGAAATACACTATCTGAAGGACAAGAGAACATGACTACAGGACCGCGCCATGGACCTTGCTTGGTTGTTGCCCGGGCCGGCGCCACGCCGCCGGGACGGGTGCAACTGCGGGCGGATAACCGGCGAGTCCTCGAATTCTCTCGGTTCCTCGGGCAAAACCTATACACCGACCAGGTCGGTGGCTGCCGCCACCGCACACCCCCTGGTCGGTGGGCCAGGCCCATGGGTCTGTTTGCCTGTGCAGTTCGTTTTCTTTTTTCTGGTTTCTTTTTCGTTTTTGTTTTCTTTTCTTTTTTTTGTTTCGTTTTTTTATATTTTTTTAGATTCGAAAATTTTAATTTTTTAAAATTGTTCAAATTAAAAAATAAAAAATGTTCAAATTTGAAAACCGTTCAAATCTAAAAACCGTTCAAATTTGAAAACCGTTCAAATTTAAAAACTATTCAAATATGAAATTTGTTCAAATTCAAAAAAAAATTAAAATTTTAAAATGTTCAAATATAAAATGTGTTCAAATTAAAAAAATGTTTAAATGTAAAATTTGTTCAAATTTAAAATTTGTTCACATCGAAAATTGTTCAAATCCAAAAAATGTTCATATAAAAAAATAAAAAACTAGAAAATAATGTTTTCAATTTTTCGAAAATATACAAATTTTAGAAATTTTGTTTTTCCGAAAAAAATTTACATTGGCATTTTAAATTTTTAAAAAAGAAAAGAAATAAAACAGCAGAAAACGAGAAAAACAGAAAAAAAAACGAAAATAAACGTTACTGGGCCGGCCCAACAGGCACCCTGGGGGGGTGCGGTGCCTGGTCCGCACCGACCAGGGTGGCTATCCCTATTCACCGCTTATTGCGGGATGTAACTGGGGCACCGCACAGGGGCGAGCTATGTTGGGCCGGCCCGTTACTCATATGCTTCAGGTTTTCTTGGTTCGTCTGTCCATTTTTTTTCTTTTTCTATTTTTTTCTCTGTCTGTTTCCGCTGGGTTTTTTTCGTTCGGTTTTCATTTTTCAATGATTTTCGAGCGGTTTTTCTTAAAAAATTAAATCATTTTTTAATATTTTAAAATTTTGAGCATATTTTACGCTTGAAATCTTTTCGAATCTGAACATTTTTTATTTTTGGATCCTTTTTGTATTTGAACATTTTCAATTTTGAACATTTTTTACTTTCAATTTTTTGTTTGAACAATTTTCAAAATGGAACGATTTCAAAAAATGTTCATGTGTTCAAAAATAACGTTCACGGATTAAAAAATATACTTACTATATTTTCCATTTTAATATTTGTTCATGTAATTAAAATAATGTTCATGAGGTTACAATTATCTTATAGGAGATAGTTCACGAAATGAAAATTTTTGAGGAATCAAAAAGAAGTTCATGTATATGAAATAATGTTCATGGGTCAAAAAAATTGTTACATGAAATACGTTCGCAAAATGAAAAATGTTCGCAGAATCATAAAAAGTTCGTGTATACGAAAAAAAAATGTTCACGGTGAATATTCATAGGTTCAAAAAATGCATTCATTAATTCTAAAAGAAGATTCCAAAATTATGATAAATGTTCACGTGTTCGATAAATTATTCAAGATATCAAAATATATGTTTATTATTTCAAAAAAAATGTTTTCATACTTAAAATATGTTCACGTAGTTTCTAAAATGTTCACGAGATTCAAAAGTTGTTCATGGGTTTGAAAAATATGTTTTTGAACTCTTAAATGTTTAAGGATTCAAAAAAAATGTTCACACATCTGGAAACAAATGTTCACAAGGATTAAAAAAAGTTATATTCATAATTTAAACAAAAATTCCAGAGGTTCCGAAACATGTTCACGAGTTTTGAAAAATTGTTCATGTGGTTTAAGAAAATGTTTGGAGATTCAAATTTTATGTTCAATAATGTATTATTTGTACTGCTCCATTTGAGAAACCAAAAAAAAAAACCAGGGAATCAACGGGTGGTTCATTAGGCAGAGCGTGGCACGCAAGTATGTGGGAGATCCGTTTATTGCAAATTGGATTGACTCAGGCTTGTGGCAACGGGAGGCACAGCAAGTCATGGCGCACGACGCACGTCATTGTAGTCAACAAAGCTCACGTGTTTCTAGAAAAAATGTCGGAGCATGCAGAGGCAGCGGGCGCGCGTGATGGTACGAGTGCAGATGTACAATAGGTGAAACAGCACCGAAACAGTGGAACACAGTAATATGGGCCGAGCCCATTTGTCGCAGGGGTACGCGGGGAATCGCGGAACTGCCGCTAAAGGCGGTATATAGGCGCTCCCGACCAGGGTGGTGTATAGCACCTCCCTCCTTTCTGGCCTCCTTCGGTTTGAGACAACAACGAGCGGTTCCACACCCAGCCAGGCAGCCCAATAGGCAACGCAACACGGCCCGACAGCTATTTTAGGGTTTTTTCTTCCCTTTTTCTCGTAATCAAACGAGCCAGTCCAAAATACATATACTCGTACTCGAGAAATCGCCCACAAATGAGGTAGGGCGGCCGCCCGGCCTCGCCCTACCGAGAACCTCGGAGTACCTACCGTACCGGTACAGTAATTAGCTTGATTTATCGTTCAATTGCATCCTATGGTGATCTGAAACAAGCTGAGCTTTTTTTTTCCCTTTCTTTTGTGTAACAAAATGTAATCACGGTGAACCGCCATGCGCGATTGCTCCGACGAGGATAGGTATCCAACACCTCGGTGACGGAGGGAAACATGAGCGAAGGAACGCGGGACAGCGGGCGACAGGGCGGCTCGACGCGAGCATTGCCCCTCGCGTCGGGGCGCTGCATCGGTGCCTAGGTCCGTGGCGTGAACGTACGGCTCGACGCGAGCATTGCCCCTCGCGTCGGCATCAGTGGAGGGCGCTGCATCGGTGCCTAGGTCCGTGGCATGAACGTATGGATCCTGGACTAGCTGGTACCCAGAGACGCTCTGCGCGGTGGCGCGGGTCAGCCGCGGCGTGCGCGCCGTGGCAGAGCGGGTGCTCTAGCGCGAGCTTTGCGTCTCAAGGGCGCCGGGAATGGTGTCCGCCTCACGTGATGGGTCTTCATCCGCCCCCATGTCCCGGTTCTCCAAGACATCCGACTGGAGCTTCCTGTCGGCCAGGGGCGGAGCTGGAGATAATATTTTCCTGATGTACAACTAAGCTTGGAGTCTTTGCTACTTGTATTTTTGCTTCCTGATGCACGTTTTGCTGCTTAACCTGATGCACTTCCTCTCATTGAGCACATAAATAGTAGTAAAAAAAATTCTTACCCTGATGCATGTACATCAGGGTCTGCCCAAGCAGATCCGCCCCTGCCTGTCGCGGCGTCCCGACGCAGACGTGCGGCTCACCCTTGCCAAGGTCCAGGAGGGCGTTTTGGTTGCCCAATTCGTTGAGAAGGTGATCGCGCAAATTTAATCTCTCATGGACCAAGCTACACCAAGAGGCCACCGCACCAGAAGCTACCCCGAGCCCCTATTACACATGCTAAGATCGTCATTTGCTCTTCTAGACCAGCCCTACCCAACCAATTGAGCCATGGTGGCCATCTTCTATAGCACGATTACCGTCGGTAAGTTCTCGGCTGTGGCGAGCTAACTAGGATGACAACGTCCGATTCGTTGCATCAAGAGCATCATAGCCACCTAATAAGCTGACACAGACTGTCTATTGGAGCCCGAGCATCCTACGGCGGCAGATCCCATTGCTGGACCTTGGAGGTTGAGCGTCATCTCCCTCGCGCGACGCAACAAGAATCTTCGATCATGTTAGGTGTTGTGGGCATCGTCTCAACCCGTGCCCCTCATGTGTGTTCCCCGTCTCGAGGAAGAAGACAACGTCCGAAGGATGAAAAAGAGATGAGAAATGACAAGTGGGCCCTATGTTGATACGCGCATTTTTATCATCATAATAGCAACATATATGATCAGTTTATAATGATGTTTCCATTAATACACCATTATTTATACATTTTTGTATGATTTACGAGACTTTCCTACAAAGTTTTCTTCATTGGTATTTGATTTTTCGGAGACAGAAAACCCCTTTTTCGTATTTTGTTGTTTCAAGGACCTTCTGGAATCCAAAAAAATTGAGAAAAAAATACCGTCGAAGTTTTTCATCAGGAGAAGGACTGCGGGCAAATGAACCACGCGAGAACATCCACGGAGGTCAAAAGAGCCTAGGTGGCGCAACCTCCTTACTGGGCCGGCCACCCAAACCCATTTGGACCTCGAGCGTCGTCTCGAATCTTCCTTTTTACAGACGCTTCCGTTTCGCCAAAAAACATAGCTACTTACCACTATCATCTCTTCCTCAATTAATAATATGCCATGTCATTAAAATACTTAGTTAGCATTGCATTTTGTTGATGTTACTACATAAGTTACTTCCACGTAAATAGTCTTGAGATAATGCTTATTCATGAACCAATTATGTGTTACTTGGTGTATGTGAAATGATCCGGTTGTATTTCCGTTGCTGTCATGTTGCTTTCGCAATAGATTTTCTAGAGTAATGAATGGACAATGTCATCTTTAGTGGGGTCAGTGTAATGCATGGACGTCCTTTATCCTACCCTGCATTGATTAACATATGATAGATTGATGCAATCATTTCTTCTAAAACCTAGCAAAGAATTACTTCATAAAAGTTCTTTGTATGTAACCTGAGAGTTTCTTCTTTAATGAAATTCAGAATATATTTTATCATGCTCATAATGTACGCTGAGATTTTTTTCTCAGCGAAGACTTTGCTGAGTCTCATGTAGGAAACACTCGGCTCGATCAGTTTATGCGCAGTGAAACATGAACAAACGGTCACGCGCACCCGTGTCGTCCACTAGGGAGACACCGGGGTGGAACCCTAGCCACCGCCAAGAGCTCATCCGGGCGGCTTCCTTTTGCCGCTACTGTCGGCGTTGGCCGCAGCGGTGGCAGTTCCCGATGCCGAAGGTGCTAGAAAGCGGAGGATGCGGCGGCGACTTCACAAGGGCGGCACGGGCAACTTTTGTGGAGGCGACTGCATGGGTGGTTGGTGCGGCTCCCCTAGGTAGGCAGTGGCAACTTTCCCCGGGTGGCCTCCATGGGGCTGATGCAGGTGGAGGTGGCTGCCCGCAGGTCTAGGATCCCGTCTAGATCCGCCGTTGTCTACGGCGACGTGGTTGGGGGTAGTACGGAACTGATATGTGCCATAAAGGTAGTTTGGCCCTGCTGAGCTTCGAGCCCGAAGTCATCGATCTGAGCCCTAAGTCATCGATCTGCTTTATGTTAGCCTCCTTGATATGGTTGGAGATATTCACTACTTGCGCATGGCACTACTGGATATCTAGATTGGAATCGATTCGGTCGTGCACGCCCTTATCTTCAGCCAATGATGATTTCATGAGGGCGTGGCGCCAAACTTCGCTTGCTTGTTGGTGCCATAGGATATGTCTAAGTATAGATTTCCATGATATTGCCAGAGGTGGAGAAAGCCATGGTGACTGTGGTCGGAGGTTTGTAATGAGAAAGAGGTGTATTGCCTGTGAATAAGACGTGCGACATAGGTTCTTCATGTATGTCTGGTGTTTGGTGACTTGCAGCATCGACCTTGGAAAAGGAGGGTGGCAGCACATGTGGACTGCATTTTTTGTGGTTCTCCTTGAGAACCGAGTCGCAATTTCTAGGGTGAAAGCCCAAGGTCTGACATTTGTTGGTTGTGCCGGGCAATGATCTTATTGGAAGCATTGTTTTGTGAACTCGTATTTCTCCAGCGTGAAAACCCCAGATCTTCAATTGGGCGATGACAACTCTTTTGCATTATTTATTTCTTGGAGGCATTGCTTTTGGAGAAATTTTTATGTGGTCCAGGTGTTGTTTCTTCGGTGGTGGTTAGAGTGTTGTTGTTGCGAGTGTTTTATTACCGCGCCAGTGTCTTTGTTTTATATTTCTCTTTTTTATTTTTTTATAGGTTGTGTGTATTCTTGATGTTTTTAAACATCTTGTCGGTGTAGAGGCTTGGTGTAATCGGTATCTTCTCCATATCAATTTATTTCCTTTATTAAAAAAGAAACACTCGGCAAACCTAGGTGCCACGTGGCACCACCGTCTTCGCCCATCTTTTTTTTCTTCCGAGTACCCAAATTTAGCATGCTTCCGTACAGGTGAAGAACATATGTAGAGCAATCAGTTATATATAGAGTTGTCCATATAAATATGGTTGTAGCATCAATAAATGATCTGGGATGGAATGAAACACGAATCAGTACAACTAAGTTGATATTGTGGGATGGAATGATAAAACAAGAGTACAACTAAGTTGATATTGTGGGATGGAATGATAAAAAAAGAGTACAACTAAGTTGATATTGTGGGATGAAATCACACTCACTAATGGCACGTTTGGTACCACGCAACCCCTCTAACCTGGCCCGGGGGAGACAAAAATGGGTCATTTAGATTTCTGGGCTCCCCCGCTGATGACCCACAAGTATAGGGGATCGCAACAGTCTTCGAGGGAAGTAAAACCCAATTTATTGATTCGACACAAGGGAGAAAGAATATTTGTAAGCCTTAACAGCGGAGTTGTCAATTCAGCTGCACCTGGAAATAGACTTGCTCGCAAGAGTTTATCAGTAGCAACAGTTTTATAGCAGTAGGAGTAGTGAAATAACAGCAACAGTGTAACAAAGACAACAGTAATGATTTTAGTAAACAACAAGATTAAAATACTGTAGGCACAGGGATGGATGAACGGGCGTTGCATGGATAAGAGAACTCATGTAACAATCAAGGCAGGGCATTTGCAGATAATAATAAAACGGTATCCAAGTACTAAACAATCCATAGGCATGTGTTCCGTATATAGTCGTACGTGCTCGCAATGAGAAACTTGCACAACATCTTTTGTCCTACCAGCCGGTGGCAGCCGGGCCTCTAGGGAAACTACTGGAAATTAAGGTACTCCTTTTAATAGAGTACCGGAGCAAAGCATTAACACTCCGTGAACACATGTGATCCTCACATCACCGCCTTCCCCTTCGGTTGTCCCAATTTCTGTCACTTTGGGGCCTCGGGTTCCGGACAGCAATATGTGTATACAACTTGCAGGTAAGATCATAAAACAATGAATATCTTCATGAATCAATAACATGTTCAGATCTGAAATCATGGCACTCGGGCCCTAGTGACAAGCATTAAGCATAACAAGTTGCAACAATATCATAAAAGTACCAATTACGGATACTAGGCACTATGCCCTATCAATCTTATGACTATTACATGATCAATCTCATCCAATCCCTACCATCTCCTTCAGCCTACAGCGGGGGAATTACTCACACATGGATGGGGGAAGCATGGCTGGTTGATGGAGAGGCGTCGGTGGTGATGATGGCGATGATCCCCTCCAATTCCCCGTCCCGGCGGAGTGCCAGAACGGAGTTTCTGGTCCCGAGATGGAGTTTCGCGATGGCGGCGGAGTTCTGGACGTCTTCTGGAAATATGGTCGAACCCCCTGGCGTTTTTAGGTCGAAAGGGTTATGTAGCCGAAAGGAGAGCGTCGGGGGGCGGCCGAGGCGCCCTCACCATAGGGCGGCGCGCCCCCTCCAGGCCGCGCCGGCCTATGGTGTGGGGGCCATGGGCCCCCCTGGCTCGCCCTTTTGGCCTCGTAAGTTCTCTATGAAAATAGGCCCATTGCGATTATTTTCGGGATTTTCCTGAAAGTTGAGTTTCTGCACAAAAACAAGACACCAGTGCAATTCTGCTGAAAACAGCGTTAGTCCGTGTTAGTTGTATCCAAAATACACAAATTAGAGGTAAAACAATAGCAAAAGTGTTCGGGAAAGTAGATACGTTTTGGACGTATCAACTCCCCCAAGCTTAGCTTATTGCTTGTCCTCAAGCAATTCAGTTAACAACTGAGTGCGATAAAAGAACTTTCACGAACACATTTGTTCATATGATGTAAATATTCTCATGATATGGGCAAGTACTTAAGCAATTCATAATAAGATAGATGCAAATAAAGTCATCTAATAAATGTGTCAATCATGAAAGAGATACCAACAAACTAATAACAAGCATCATGAAACACTTCCATAAGCAGGATTGCAATGTTCATAGAAAGATATGATAAAGTGGTATCTCGCTTGCCTGTATTTGTACAGCAAAACATAAATGCCCAGGCACCTCTGAATTTCATGGAAAGACTAGAAGTAAAGATTATCAAAGATAAAAGCATCAAAGTTATACCACAGCTGATCATATTTTGGGACAAGCATATTATACTAAGAATGACAGTTATGCTCTCAAGAAGGTGCTCAAAGAAAGGATGGTGACTCAACATAAAAGTAAAATATTGACCCTTCGCAGAGGGAAGCAGGGATTAACATGTGCTAGAGCTTTTCATTTTTCAAAGACAGAAGTAAAATTATTTTGAGAGGTATTTGTTGTTGTCAACGAATGATAGTGGGTACTCTAACTACCTCGCCAACCAGACTCTCAAGAGCGGCTCCCATGAAGGACGTTATCTCTACCGGCAAGGTAGATCATCCCTCTTCTCTTTTGTTTACACATGCATTTTAATTTCATTATGGATGACACTCCCCCAACCTTTGCTTACACAAGCCATGGCTAACCGAATCCTCGGGTGCCTTCCAACATTCACATACCATGGAGGAGTGTCTACTTGCAAAATTAAGTTGCTTTGATCAGGGCAAAACATGTGAAGAGAATTATTAATGAAAGTTAATTAATTGGGGCTAGGAACCCCGTTGCCAGCTCTTTTTGCAAAATTATTGGATAATCGGATGTGCCACTAGTCCATTGGTGAAAGTCTGTCAAGTAAATGACAAGGTTGAAAGATAAACACCACATACTTCCTCATGAGCTATAAAACATTGACACAAATTAAGAAGTAGTTTGAAGGTTTAAAGGTAGCACATGAGAATTTACTTGGAATGGTTTGAAATGCCATGCATAGGTATTTATGGTGGACACTTTGGAATAACTTGGTTTTCAGGTATTTGGAAGCACGAGCAGCGTTCCCGCTCAGTACAAGTGAAGGCTAGCAATAGACTGGGAAGCGACAATCAAGAGAGCAATAATTGTCATAATCATGCTTGCGACAAAATAAAATTAACGGAGGCATAAAAGTGATACAAGAACTCTGAAGCAAAGTAAATCATCGAGGCTTAATTGACTTTTGTTTAGTCATATGCATGCGTGAGCATGTGCCAAGTCGATTCGAGTGAATTATTCAGAGGAGGATACCACAATGTCATACCTATCTATGAATAGAACAATGCAAGCAAATATTCATGACATGCTACTCATTATTAATAAATTGGAACTAAACATGAGAAATCATGAACTACTAGACTTTCATTAAATGACATATACCTCACATGAACCAACTAAGCATGCTCACATGGATGAGTATATGTACAAAAAATGAAAACAAATAGAGTTCATACCAGCCTCTCACCACAGTCGAGTTGCCGTAGATCGTCATTATTGCCTTTCACTTGTGTGGCTTGAATAATAATATGAAATGAAAACCAAGCTCCAACCACCGGAGACCGCTGAACTCCCTAATAAACTTTATAAAACCAAAGAAGAACAACAAATATTTTTGGTGTTTTCGGGTTAGAAATAAGAACAAAAGGAAACAAGCAAACAAAGCAAAATCTTTTTGGATTTTCTCATAGCAAACTAACGATAGCAAATAAGGTAAAATAGGAACAAAGAACCAAATAAACAAATGGTGAAGAGAAACAACAGAAATATTTTTGGTCTTTTTGTGTTTTAGGAAAGAAACAAAGCAAAAACAAGAGAATGAAAACTAAAAGAAACACAGAAAAGCAAGATGGCAGAAATCTGCCAAAACTTGACAGCAGTACAGTAATCGATTTTTACGAAAATCTTCCGCTGCTCAGCTCGAAAAGTGTTCAACTAATGAAAGTTAGATAATAACCTGGGGAACATGCACAAAAATTGGCTTCGCAAAATAACGTTCTGGCTGTTTTTGAGAATTTTTTTGGTATCAGTCCAGAATCTGTTTTCAAACAGCACTTCCCCAAATATCATCCCCCTTATTAGAAACCACTTTAAGAAGCTAAACAAGTATATACAAGTATCCAGCAATTGTAATATGCAATGAATGAGTGATGCCGGCATACCTCCCCCCAAGCTTAGGCTTTTGGCCTAAGTGGAGATCAACCCCACGGGGCCCATGAGGTGGCACCTCCGTAGTATGACGAAGAAGGATCCTGTTCTGGGTATGTGCTGGAAGACGCACCAGGATACGTGACGGTGTACCCGTAGGAGGGCTCGGCGTCCTCGGAGTCATGCTGCTGGTGGAAACCATGTATCCTCAGCTGCTCATCCACCTCCTCCTTGGAGCGCGACCACGGTTTCCTGTGAACACTGAACAAATCGGCCTGCGGCAAGGGGATTTCCCTCTCATCCCCGTCAATAAACAACATTTTATAGACAATATTTTCTAAACTAGAGTCAGTTGTGACAAATTGGTGACTGATACGTCTCAAACGTATCTATAATTTCTTATGTTCCATGCTACTTTTCTTACAATACTTGAATGTTTTATACATACTTTACAGCATTATTATACATTTTCCGGCACTAACCTATTAACAAGATGCCGAAGTGCCAGATGCTGTTTTCTGCTGTTTTTGGTTTCAGAAATCCTAGTAAGGAAATATTCTCGGAATTGGACGAAATCAACGCCCAAGGGCCTATTTTACACGAAGCTTCAGAAGACCGAAAGGGAAACGAAGTGGGGCCACGAGGTGGCCACACACCAGGGCGGCGCGGCCCTAGTGTGTGGGCCCCTCGTGACGCCCCTGACCTACCCTTCCGCATACAAATAGCCTTCATCGCGAAACCCCATGTACCGAGAGCCACGATACGGAAAACCTTCCGGAGACGCCGCCGTCGCGAATCCCATCTCGGGGGATTCAGGAGATCGCCTCCGGCACCCTGCCGGAGAGGGGAATCATCACCGGAGGGGCTCTACATCATCATGCCCGCCTCCGGATTGATGCGTGAGTAGTTCATCCTTGGACTATTGGTCCATAGCAGTAGCTAGATGGTTGTCTTTTCCGCTTGTGCTATCATTGTTTAGATCTTGTGAGCAGCCTAACATGATCAAGATCATCTATTTGTAATTCTACATGTTGTGTTTGGTGGGATCCGATGAATATAGAATATTATGTTAAGTTGATTATCAATCTATCATATATGTGTTGTTTATGTTCTTGCATGCTCTCCGTTGCTAGTAGAGGCTCTGGCCAAGTTGATACTTGTAACTCCAAGAGGGAGTATTTATGCTCGATAGTGGGTTCATGCCTCCATTTAATCTGGGACAGTGACAGAAAGTTCTAAGGTTGTGGATGTGTTGTTGCTACTAGGGATAAAACATCGATGCTTTGTCTAAGGATATTTTGTTGATTACATTACGCACCATACTTAATGCAATTATCTGTTGTTTACAACTTAATACTGGAAGGGGTTCGGATGATAACTTGAAGGTGGATTATTTAGGCATAGATGCATGCTGGATAGCGGTCTATGTACTTTGTCGTAATGCCCTGATTAAATCACATAGTAATCATCGTTGATATGTATTGAATCTTTATTTGTCAATTGCCCCCTGTAATTTGTTCACCCAGCATGTTAGTTATCTTATTGGAGAGACACCTCTAGTGCCCCGGGCCATTCTTTTACATCTGAATACATTCTCTGCAATCATTGTTTTTACTGTTCTTTGCAAACAAACACCATCTTCCACTCGATACGTTTAATCCTTTGTTTTCAGCAAGCCGGTGAGATTGACAACCTCACCGTTACGTTGGGGCAAAGTACTTTGATTGTGTTGTCCAGGTTCCACGTTGGCGCCGGTTTCACTGGTGTTGCGCCGCACTACATTCCTCCACCAACAACCTTCACGTGCTTCTTGGCTCCTACTGGTTCGATAAACCTTGGTTTCTTTTCTGAGGGAAAACTTGCCGCTGTGCGCATCATACCTTCCTCTTGGGGTTTCCAACGGACGTGTGCTTTACCGTCACAAGGAAGTTGTTGACTACACGCCAGCAGCTACTTTTTCTGGCGCCGTTGCCGGGGAGATCAAGACACGCTACAAGGGGAGTCTCCACTTCCAATCTCTTTACTTTGTTTTTGTCTTGCTTTACTTTACTTTATTTACTGTCTTGTTTGCTTCATATTAAAAACACAAAAAAATTAGTTACTTTACTTATTGTCTTGTTTACTTGTTCTATATCAAAACACAAAAAAATTAGTTACTTGTCTTTACTTTATTTGCTTAGTTTACTTTACTACTGCTATAATGGGTACTCCTGAAAATACTAAGTTGTGTGATTTCACTAGCACAAATAATAATGATTTTATATGTACTCCTATTGCTCCACCTGCTACTGCAGCAGAATTCTATGAAATTAAACCTGCTTTACTGAATCTTGTTATGAGAGAGCAATTTTCTGGTGTTAGTACTGATGATGCTGCTGCCCATCTTAATAATTTTGTTGAACTTTGTGAAATGCAAAAGTATAAGGATATAGATGGTGATATTATAAAACTGAAATTGTTTCGTTCTCATTAAGAGGAAGAGCTAAAGATTGGTTGCTTTCTTTGCCTAAAAATAGTATTGATTCATGGACTAAATGTAAAGATGCTTTTATTAGTAAATATTATCCTCCCGCTAAGATTATATCTTTGAGAAGTAGCATAATGAATTTTAAACAATTTGATAATGAACATGTTGCTCAAGCATGGGAGAGAATGAAATCTTTGGTAAAGAATTGCCCAACCCATGGACTGACTACTTGGATGATCATCCAAACCTTTTATGTAGGATTGAATTTTTCCTCAAGGAACCTATTGGATTCAGCTGCTGGAGGTACTTTTATGTCCATCACCCTGGGCGCCGCAACTAAACTACTTGATGATATGATGATCAATTATTCTGAATGGCACACTGAAAGAACTCCTCAAGGTAAGAAGGTAAATTCTATTGAAGAAACCTCTTCTTTGGGTGATAAGATTGATGCTATTATGTCTATGCTTGCAAATGGTAGATCTCATATTGATCCTAATAATGTTCCTTTAGCTTCATTGGTTGCTCAAGAAGAAAATGTTGATGTGAATTTCATTAAGAATAATAATTTCAACAACAATGCTTATAGGAATAATTATGGTAACAACAACTATAGGCCATATCCTTTTAATAATGGTAGTGGTTATGGTAATTCTTATGGTAGATCTGTTTTGCCTAATGAGGAAAAGATATTGGAAATTGAAAGAACTACTAAGAGCTTTATGCAATCGCAATATGAGCAAAATCAATTGTTTACTAAAACTATGAATGAACAATCTGCCTTGTTGAAAAATATAGGAAATCAACTTGAAAATTTGAATGTGAAAATTTCTGGTTTGCAAACTAAACTTACAAACGCTGAAAAGCGAATCTCATATATGTCTGAATCACAATCTTCTTTAATTAATAAAATGGCTGCTAAACCTGAGGATAATGATACAAAATTTTCTGCTACAGCAAATGCCATCCAAGTTCAAATTAATGATAATATTAGAATGTTGGCTGAATTGCATGCTAGGTGGGATAGAGAAGAAAAAGAAAAACTTGCTAAAGAAAATAATGTAGCTAAAGTATGGACTATTACCACCACTAGTAATGTTGATTCTTCACATGTTGCTGCACCTCCTACTATCAATGGTAAAATAATTGGTGTTGGCAATGTTTCTACTCCTAGTGCAAAGCGTACAAAACTGCCCGACTGCTGTTTGTGATAAAACTGCTGAAATTTTTCAAAATATTGGTGACAATGATTCCATTGATGTAGAACATAATGGTTTAGATTTTGATGATTGTCATATTACTGAAGTTATAAAGTTCTTACAAAAACTTGCTAGAAGTCCTAATGCTAGTGCTATAAATTTAGCCTTTACAAAACATATTACAAATGCTCTCATTAAAGCTAGGAAAGAGAAATTAAAACTTGAAGCTTCTATTCCTAGGAAGTTAGAAGATGGTTGGGAGCCCATCATTAAAATGAAATTCAATGACTTTGAATGTAATGCTTTATGTGATCTTGGTGCAAGTATTTGTTATGCCTAAAAAGATTTATGATATGCTTGACTTGACACCATTGAAGAATTGTTATTTGGATGTTAATCTTGCCGATAATGTTAAAAAGAAACCTTTGGGGAGGATTGATAATGTTCGTATTACGGTTAACAATAACCTTGTCCCCGTTGATTTTGTTGTCTTGGATATCGAATGCAATGCATCTTGTCCTATTGTGTTGGGAAGACCTTTTCTTCGAACCGTTGGTGCTGTTATTGATATGAGGGAAGGTAATATTAAATATCAATTTCCTCTCAAGAAAGGTATGGAACACTTCCCTAGAAAGAGAATGAAGTTGCATTTTGATTCTATTATTAGAACAAGCTATGATGTTGATGCTTCTTCTCTTGATGTTACTTGATTTGCACTTTCTGCGCCTAGCTGAAAGGCGTTAAAGAAAAGCACTTCTTGGGAGATAACCCATGTTTTATTTTATTTACTGTATTGTTGAGTCTTGGAAGTTGTTTACTACTGTAGCAACCTCTCCTTATCATGTTTTTGTGCCAAGTAAAGTTTCTATGTTAAAGTTGATACTATATTTGGGATTGCTGCGCAGAAACAGCATTGCTGTCTGTCACGAATTCTCGCAGAAGTCTCTGTAAAAAAATCGCAAAATCTGCAAATTTACGAACATGATCCTCAGATATGTACGCAACTTTCATTAGTTTTGAGTTTTTCCATTTGAGCAAGTTAAGTGCCCCTGCCAGATTCATCTTTACGGACTGTTCTGTTTTTGACAGATTCTGTCTTTTATTTCGCATTGCCGCTTTTGCTATGTTGAATGAGTTTCTTTGTTCCATTAACTTTCAGAAGCTTTGTGCAATGTCCAGAAGTGTTAAGAATGATTGTGTCACCTCTGAATGTGTGAATTTTGGTTATACACTAACCCTCTAATGAGTTTGCTTGAAGTTTGTGTGAAGGAAGTTTTCAAGGGTCAAGAAGAGTGAAAGGTCTAAGCTTGGGGATGCCCCGGTGGTTCATCCCTGCATATTTTAAGAAGACTCAAGCATCTAAGCTTGGGGATGCCCAAGGCATCCCTTCTTCATCGACAACTTATCAGGTCACTTCTACTGAAACTATATTTTTATTCCATCACATCTTATGTTCTTTACTTGGAGCGTCGGTTTGCTTTTACTTTTGTTTTGGTTTGAATAAAGTTGGATCCCACCATTCTTATATTGGAGATATTACGCTCCGCTTTTTCATATGGAACACTTGTGTTCTTAATTGTGCTTTAATGTTCATGGCGAAGGCTGAAATTGCTTCGTTAAATTGCTATTTGGTTGGAATCGGAAAATGCTGCATATGGTTTGGTAAATTTGGAAATTGTTTGAGCTCTCATAGATCATGTTTAAGCTCTTGCATCATGTAGTTTAATCTATTAATGAAGAACTACCGTAGAGCTTGTTTAATTTGGTTTGCATGATTTGTCTCTCTAAGTCTAGATATTTTCGGGTAAAGTGTTTGAACAACAAGGAAGACCAGTGTAGAGCCTTATAATGTTTGCAATATGTTCTTGTGTAAGTTTTGCTGTACCTGTTCATACTTGTGTTTGCTTCAAACAACCTTGCTAGCCCAAACCTTGTACCGAGAGGAAATGCTTCTCGTGCATCCAAACACCTTGAGCCAAAACCCATGCCATTTGTGTCCACCATATCTACCTACTATGTGGTATTTTTCTGCCATTCCAAAGTAAATTACTTGAGTGCTACCTTTAAAATTTCATTCATTTACCTTTACAATATATAGCTCATGGGACAAATAGCTTAAAAACTATTGTGGTGATGAATATGTAGTTATGTGTCTTAATTCTTATAAGTTGCTTGTTGAGCGGTAACCATGTTTCTGGGGACGCCATCAACTTTACCTTTGTTGGATATCATGTGAGATGCTATGCATGTTCGTCTTGTCTGAAGTAAGTGCGATTTCATGATCAAATGGTTTGAGTATGCATATGTTAGAGAAGAACATTGGGCTGCTAACTAAAGCCATGTATCATGGTGGAAGTTTCAGTTTGGACATACAACCTCAATATCTTATGAGAATATTAACTGTTGTTGAATGCTTAAGCATTAAAAGAGGAGTCCATTATCTGTTGTCTATGTTGTCCCGGTATGGATGTCTAAGTTGAGAATAATCAAAAGTGAGAAATCCAATGCGTGCTTTCTCCTTAGACACTTGTACAGGCGGCATAGAGGTACCCCTTTGTGACACTTGGTTGAAACATATGTTATGCAATGATAATCCGTGTCTTCCGAGCTAAGTAGGACAAGGTGCGAGCACTATTAGTACTCTATGCATGAGACTTGCAACTTGTAGGAAGTATTATGCATAGCACATATGAATTATTACTACCGTTGACAAAATTGTTTCTATGTTTTCAAAACAAAAGATCTAGCACAAAAATAGTAATCAATGCTTCCCTCTGCGAAGGGCCATTCTTTTACTTTATTGTTGAGTCAGTTTACCCATTCCTTTCTATCTTAGAAGCAAACACTTGTGTTAACTGTGTGCATTGATTCTTACATGTTTATTTATTGCACCTGTTATATTACTCTATGTTGACAAATATCCATGAGATATACATGTTACAAGTTGAAAGCAATTGCTGAAACTTAATCATCCTTTGTGTTGCTTCAATTCATTCTACTTAGAATTTATTGCTTATGAGTTAGCTCTTATGCAAGTCTTATTGATACTTGTTTGAAACTACTATTCATGAAAAGTTTTGCTATATGATTCATTTGTTTAGTCATTATCTTTGTTAGCAATATTTTGTTCAGATCACTCCATTCATCTCACTTAGGAAATTATTTGTGTTATGTTACCCTCTCGAGGGCGAGTAGGAACTAAGCTTGGGGATGCTTGATACGTCTCAAACGTATCTATAATTTGTTATGTTCCATGCTACTTTTATTACAATACTTGAATGTTTTATACATACTTTACAGCATTATTATACATTTTCCGGCACTAACCTATTAACAAGATGCCGAAGTGCTAGTTGCTGTTTTCTGCTGTTTTGGTTTCAGAAAACCTAGTAAGGAAATATTCTCGGAATTGGACGAAATCAACGCCCAGCCTATTTTTCCAGAAGCTCCAGAAAGGGAAACGAAGTGGGGCCACGAGGTGGCCACACACCAGGGCGGCGCGGCCCAGGCCCTGGCCGCGTGGCCCTAGTGTGTGGGCCCTCGTGACGCCCCCTGACCTACCCTTCCGCCTACAAATAGCCTTCGTCGCGAAACCCCCTGTACCGAGAGCCACGATACGGAAAACCTTCCAGAGACGCCGCCGTCCGCCATCTCGGGGATTCAGGAGATCGCCTCGGCACCCGGAGAGGGGAATCATCACCGGAGGGGCTCTACATCATCATGCCCGCCTCCGGATTGATGCGTGAGTAGTTCATCCTTGGACTATGGGTCCATAGCAGTAGCTAGATGGTTGTCTTCTCCGCTTTTGCTATCATTGTTTAGATCTTGTGAGCTGCCTAACATGATCAAGATCATCTATTTGTAATGCTACATGTTGTGTTTGGCGGGATCCGATGAATATAGAATATTATGTTAAGTTGATTATCAATCTATCATATATGTGTTGTTTATGTTCTTGCATGCTCTCCGTTGCTAGTAGAGGCTCTGGCCAAGTTGATACTTGTAACTCCAAGAGGGAGTATTTATGCTCGATAGTGGGTTCATGCCTCCATTTAATCTGGACAGTGACAGAAAGTTCTAAGGTTGTGGATGTGTGTTGCTACTAGGGATAAAACATCGATGCTTTATCTAAGGATATTTGTGTTGATTACATTACGCACCATACTTAATGCAATTATCTGTTGTTTACAACTTAATACTGGAAGGGGTTCGGATGATAACCTGAAGGTGGATTATTTAGGCATAGATGCATGCTGGATAGCGGTCTATGTACTTTGTCGTAATGCCCTGATTAATTCACATAGTAATCATCGTTGATATGTATTGAATCTTTATTTGTCAATTGCCCGCCTATAATTTGTTCACCCAACATGTTAGTTATCTTATTGGAGAGACACCACTAGTGAACTGTGGACCCCGGTCCATTCTTTTACATCTGAATACATTCTCTGCAATCTTTGTTTTTACTTGTTCTTTGCAAACAAACACCATCTTCCACTCGATCGTTTAATCCTTTGTTTCAGCAAGCCGGTGAGATTGACAACCTCACTGTTATGTTGGGGCAAAGTACTTTGATTGTGTTGTGCAGGTTCCACGTTGGCGCCGGTTTCACTGGTGTTGCGCCGCACTACATTCCTCCACCAACAACCTTCACGTGCTTCTTGGCTCCTCTGGTTCGATAAACCTTGGTTTTTTTCTGAGGAAAACTTGCGCATCATGCCTAATATTTTCTAAACTGTGAGTCAGTTGTGACAAATTGGTGACTCTTCATAGCAGCAATATCAAGCCTTATAGGAGTTAATTTCTCATCAGTGGGATCAAGAGGAAGATCTAGATGTGCCAAAATACGCGACTCAATAATTCCTCCATAAATAGGTCCCCTAGTAGATAGGCGACGAGCAATAAGAGCACCAAGATGATAAGGTGTGTTACCAGTCAATGCAGCAACAAGAAAAGCAAGATGATAACTAGAAATGTTACTAGTGTTCTCCCTACCAAGAATGCTAGTAGCAAGATAGTAAGCGAAATATCTAATGGCGGGAAGTTGAATGTTTCTTATCTTGCCGCGCTGAATGGTGCGGCTATCATCATTGGTGACTTCTCGATAGAGCTCCGTCAAAGCCTTGGGGCTTTTCTCGATCTTCTTCGCTGTACCTACAGGAGCAATATCCAATGCAATACAAAAATCCTTCAACTTCATAGTAATAGGATTATCATAAATCCTGAATGTAACTGTTGGCGTGAAGTGCGTGTTGTTGAACTTGAAGCTTTCAACAAAGATTTTAGTTAGCATGTAGTATTGGCTCCTCTCATCTTCCATATAGGTAGATAAGCCCACATTGTTGATGAGGAATAAGAAATCATCAAGCAACCCTGCATTACGCAAAAAGTCATAGCATGGAAATGATGAAGCATTAGGAACTCCATTATCCTCTTCAACTTCGAAGCTCGGTGCGATGACATCCTCATTATAGGATCGTCTAATTCGAGTGGCTGCCCTTGAGGGCCTCCCCGTGCTCGTCGTCTCTCTTTCGAACACCTCTCCAAAGTTGTGGTTGTCCATTTTCCTTTTCTGAAATTTTTCAACAATCATTATAAAATTTGATTTCAAGGTATATAATTGAGGGAAACTACTATAGGAACTTGCTAGAGTACTAAACATGCATCAAAACTCATTTCTACAACTTGAATCAAGCATGCAAGCTCACTTAACATGTCACCTACAGCAGCAAATTTCTCAAGATATACTCAACCAAACAAAATTCTATTTGGATAATCGAAGGAGTCACATACCGGAGAGCAAATGTGCCAAATTTCAGACAGAAATCTGGGCTGAGCAAGGAGATCGAAAAATCCTGAGCTCTTGAGCAAAAACGCGAGTGAGAGAAAGTTGGTACGAGTTTTTTCGGGAGAGAGAGTGGAATGGGAGGAAGAGATGAGTTAGTGGGGCAAGGAGGGGCCCACACCACAGGGTGGCGCGCCCCCCTCCTTGGCCGCGCCGGCACATGGGGGGCAGCCCTGGGGTGCCCCACTGGTCAGGTGCTCCCAGGTGCTCTTCGAAAAATAAGACCAACGGTATAATTTTTGTAAATTTTTGAAAACTTTGAAAAATGCACATTTCTGGGTGTTAAAATTATTATTACAGGGCAGGAAAATGATTTCCAAAATTTTAAACAACTAAAGTATCTTGCAAACCAAATAGTACTACAGCAAGTAAAACAAGTGGAGAAGGAAAGAAATGTTGTTTAGCTCTTCTATGCATTTAAAATATACTTGTTAACAAGGTTGATCAAGTCTTGCTACCAAATAAATTTTACATGACATAAGAAGAAATAAACCTCAAATCAATCATGTTACCTTATATTGAATTGATATGGATCCAATCACAATAGTTTGATATTCTTCTTTAGGCTCATATATTGGACAATCAATAGTTCCCACCTTGATAGTTCTCAAATTAAAAATTGTATTAACTCCATATACTTTATCAATCCTCTTGGGAAAATAGACAGTATGTTCCTTGTCATCAACATTGAAAGTAACTTTTCCTTTATTGCAATCAATAACAGCCCCTGCAGTATTAAGAAAGGGTCTTCCAAGAATAATGGACATATTATCATCTTCAGGCATTTCCAACACAACAAAATCAGTTAATATTAAGCAATTTTGAGTAACTTGAACAGGAACATCTTCACATACACCAACAGGAACAGCAGTAGATTTATCAGCCATTTGCAAAGATATATCAGTTGGTATCAACTTATCTAAATCAAGTCTCTTGTAAAGAGAAAAAGGCATCACACTAACTCCTGCTCCCAAATCACATAGAGCAGTTCTAACATAATTATTCTTGATGGAACAAGGGATAGTTGGTATACCTGGGTCTCCCAGCTTCTTTGGAACCTTGCCATTGAAAGAGTAATTAGCGAGCATAGTGGAAATCTCCTCATTAGGAATTTTCCTTTTGTTAGAGACAATATCTTTCATATACTTTGAATAAGGAGGCAATTTAATAGCATCAGTCAAAGGGATTTGTAAAAACAAGGGTTTCATCCAATCACAAAATTTATTATAGTGTTCCTCTTCCTTTGATTTTAGTTTCTTAGCAGGAAAAGGCATTTGCTTTTGAACCCAAGGTTCTCTTTCACTACCATGTTTCTTAGCAATAAAATCTTCTTTAGTGTACTTTTTATTTTTAGCATGCTTTTCAGGTTCTTTTTCAATTTCTTCTTTATCAGGAGTATCATTCTTATCATTATCTTTATCATGTTCATTACCACTTTCAGTTTCAGCATCAGAAATAGAAATACTATTAGGATCATTAACATGTTCAGAGGATTCTACAACAGTTTTATGTTTCTTCTTCTTTTTCTTAGAAGGACTACTAGTTTCTTTGAGAATCTTGTTCAACTCTTTTGGGATGCCCTTCAGGATATAGAGGATCCTGGGTAGAAACACCGCCTCTAGTTGTTACTTCATAAGCATGCTTTTCTTTATGAGTATTTTCTAACAAATCACTTTGCACTTTAGTAAGTTGATCAATTTGAGTTTGAATCATATGAAAATGTTTAACAAGCATCTTAACATCATTGGAGGTTCTCTCCACAATATCATGCAATTTACTAATAGCTTGAGAATTTTCCATTAAATGATTCTCTACTCTCATATTAAAGTTATTTTGCTTAACAACATAATTATCAAATTCATCTAAACATTGATCAGGAGGTTTTGAGTAAGGGATATCTCCTCTATCAAAGCGTTGAAGGGAATGTACCTCAATCGTGGATGAAGGGGGAATTATCTTACATAGATCTTCTATAGGAGGTAAATTCTTCACATCTTCAGATTTAATACCTTTCTCCATAAGAGATTTCTTGGCTTCCCTCATATCTTCATCATTTAATTCAATCATACCCCTCTTCTTCAATACTGGTGTTGGGGTTGGTTCAGGTGTAGTCCAATCATCATGATTTTGGCTTATTCTAGCCAATAATTCTTCAGCTTCGTCTGGAGTTCTTTTCCTGAAAACACAATCAGCACAACTATCCAGGTATGCCCTAGACTCAATGGTTAGTCCACTATAAAATATATCAAGTAAATCATGCTTTTCCAAATCATGTCCAGGCCGAGCTCTAATAAGAGAGCAAAACCTTGCCCAAGCTTCAGGCAATTTCTCTCCATCTTCTTGATCAAAACTATAAATTCTCTGCAGAGCAATATGTTGAGCACTAGCAGGAAAATATTTTCGAAAGAAAACATCAAGCAAACAACTTGGACTATCAATAGAATCAGGAGGCAAACTATTATACCAAATTTTAGCATCATCCTTTAATGAGAAAGGAAAAAATTTAGCAACAAAATAAGTACGCATCTTAACATCATCAGAAAACAAGCTACTTAAAGTAGAAAGCTCATTCATGTGCTCTACAACACTCTCTTTTTCAGTACCACAGAAAGGTGTTTTCTCAACAATAGATATATGAGATAAATCAAGAGAAAATCATAATCCTTATCCTTAATGTTTATAGGAGATGTGGCAAATTTAGGATCGGGAGACAGTTTATATCTAACAGCATGTTGTGCAATAAGCTTTTTAAGGTTACTTGTACTAGTAGTAGCATTGCATTTATCAATAAAATCATCATCAAGTTCCACATAATCTTCATCAAGATCATCAGACTCAGGTGAATTAACAGGTGTAACAGTATTTTCATTAGGAGTTTCAGTATTTTCAATTTGTCTAGACCTAGCAATTGTAGCATCTAGAAAAGGACCTAATGAACCAGTATTATCAAGCACAGTAGAAGCATCATCAAAATTATCAGAGGAATTTTTAGATTCAGCAGAAATACCAACACGTGAAGCTTGTGGTGGTGAAACAAGTTGACTTATCACAGATGGTGAATCAAGAGCAGCAGAGGTACTCAGAGTTGTACCTTTTCTTGTAGTGGATGGTAATATGGCGACTTTAGCATCGCGAGTTTTACCCATGATGGAGGATTTGCAGCGAACAATATCAATTCAGGTGAACTTGCAAATAAAGCTATGCTCCCGGCAACGGCGCCAGAAAATAGTCTTGATGACCCACAAGTATAGGGGATCGCAACAGTCTTCGAGGGAAGTAAAACCCAATTTATTGATTCGACACAAGAGGAGCCAAAGAATATTTGTAATCCTTAACAGTGGAGTTGTCAATTCAGCTGCACCTGGAAATAGACTTGCTCGCAAGAGTTTATCAGTAGCAACAGTTTTATAGCAGTAGGAGTAGTGAAATAACAAGCAGTGTAACAAAGACAGCAGTAATGATTTTAGTAAACAGCAAGATTAAAATACTGTAGGCACATGGATGGATGAACGGGTGTTGCATGGATAAGAGAACTCATGTAACAATCAAGGCATGGCATTTGCAGATAATAATAAAACGGTATCCAAGTACTAAACAATCCATAGGCATGTGTTCCATATATAGTCGTACGTGCTCGCATTGAGAAACTTGCACAACATCTTTTGTCCTACCAGCCGGTGGCAGCCGGGCCTCTAGGGAAACTACTGGAAATTAAGGTACTCCTTTTAATAGAGTACCGGAGCAAAGCATTAACACTCCGTGAACACATGTGATCCTCACATCACCGCCTTCCCCTCCGGTTGTCCCATTTCTGTCACTTTGGGGCCTCAGGTTCCGGACAGCAATATGTGTATACAACTTGCAGGTAAGATCATAAAACAATGAATATCCTCATGAATCAATAACATGTTCAGATCTGAAATCATGGCACTCGGGCCCTAGTGACAAGCATTAAGCATAACAAGTTGCAACAATATCATAAAAGTACCAACTACGGATACTAGGCACTATGCCCTATCAATCTTATGACTATTACATGATCAATCTCATCCAATCCCTACCATCCCCTTCAGCCTACAGCGGGGGAATTACTCACACATGGATGGGGGAAGCATGGCTGGTTGATGGAGAGGCGTCGGTGGTGATGATGGCGATGATCTCCTCCAATTCCCCGTCCCGGCGGAGTGCCAGAACGGAGTTTCTGGTCCCGAGATGGAGTTTCGCGATGGCGGCGGAGTTCTGGACGTCTTCTGGAAATATGGTCGAACCCCCGGCGTTTTTAGGTCGAAAGGGTTATGTAGCCGAAAGGAGAGCGTCGGGGGGCGGCGCGCCCCCCCTCCAAGCCGCGCCGGCCTATGGTGTGGGGGCCATGGCCCCCTGGCTCGCCCTTTTGGCCTCGTAAGTTCTCTGTGAAAATAGGCCAATTGCGATTATTTCCGGGGATTTTCCTGAAAGTTGAGTTTCTGCACAAAAACAAGACACCAGTGCAATTCTGCTGAAAACAGCGTTAGTCCGTGTTAGTTGTATCCAAAACACACAAATTAGAGGTAAAACAATAGCAAAAGTGTTCGGGAAAGTAGATACGTTTTGGACGTATCACCCGCGTTGTGGCCAGCATGAGTTTTAAAGCACCCTCTGACATGCCCCGAGAGGAATGCCTGAATCGGTTCCTTTTGTGTTGTTTGAGTAAAAATCGCACGCTCTCGTGCAACGGTTCCACTTGTGGAAAACCGCAGGAGAAGCATCATGCATTTACTCCCGCGCATGCACTCCACTCCAGTTAATGTTCTCTCTCTCCCTGACTGACACTACAGTGTGACAACCCGGTAATCAAATGGGAAACTTTTATTTGTCTAAGTAATCTCTTGTAAATAATGGATCATATATATTCTCCCATCTAGTACTATTGAAGCCTAGAAACCACCTCTCCTTCCATTCAAACCTACAACTACACCTATTTTAGGTTACTTTTAGATTTAGTTTAATTTAACTTGTTTTATTATTGTTCTTATTCACAACAATTTTAAACATTTCGGTTGGTTATAGTAGTTCCGTAGCAACCTATTGAATAAGCTATTTTCAAACCATGATTTGGATGTGAACGTGGCTACACTAACAACATAGCTGCGGGGTGATGTCTACGGGTACTTCTATTCTTGTAGACAGTGTTGGGCCTCCAAGAGCAGAGGTTTGTAGAACAGCAGCAAGTTTCCCTTAAGTGAATCACCCAAGGTTTATCGAACTCAGGGAGGTAGAGGTCAAAGATAGTCCTCTCAAGCAACCCTGCAATTAAGATACAAGAAGTCTCTTGTGTCCCCAACACACCTAATACACTTGTCAGATGTATAGGCGCACTAGTTCGGCGAAGAGATAGTAAAACACAGGTGGTATAGATGAATATGAGTGGTAATAACAATCTGAAATAAATATGGCAGCGAGTAAACATGCAGTAGAACAGTAAGTAAGCGGTGTTTGCAGTATTGGAAACAAGGCCTAGGGGTCATACTTTCACTAGTGGACACTCTCAACATTGATCACATAATAAATAAATAACTTCTCCTCACTTGTGCTACATACACTCTTTTGTTGGATGACAAACACCATTCGTTGCGTAGGGCTACAAGAGCTCCCTCAAGCCGGAGTTAACAAGCGCCACAACATTCAGCATTCATATTTAAGTAACCTTAGAGCATAATAGATCTTTGCAATTTAAACCGAGTACTAACATAGCATACACACTGTCACCATTACACTATGAAGGGGGAATAGATCACATCAATACTATCATAGTAATAATTAACTCCATAACCTACAAGAGATTATGATCATAACCTACGCCAAGAACTACACGATGCACACACTGTCACCATTACACCATGAAGGAGGAATAGACTACTTTAATAACATCACATGAGTAGCACATAGACTAATAGCGATACAAAGCTCATCATATGGATCTCAATCATGCAAAAAAAATCATGAGATCATTGTATTGGAGTACATGAGAGAGAGATTAACCACATAGCTACCGGTACAGCCCTTAGCCTCGAGGGAGAACTACTCCCTCCTCATCATGGGAGCAGCAGCGTTGATGGAGATGGCGGTGGTGTCGATGGAGATGCCTTCCGGGGGCAATTCCTCGTCGGCATGCGAACGAGACTTCTGTCCCCCGAATCTTGGCTCCGCGATGGCGGCGGCTCTGGAACTTTTCTCGTATCGTGGCTTATCCGTGTCGAAGATTTAGGTCACGAGGCATCTTATAGGCGAAGAGTCGGAGTCGGAAGGGGTGGGGGACCCACACACCGGCGCCCCAGGCCGCCCGCCACCATGTGTGGTGGCCCTGGGCCTCTCCTCTGGTCCCTCTCCGGTGTTCTGGAAGCTTCGTGGAAATATAAGATCGTGGGCCTTGATTTCGTCCAATTCCGAGAATATTTCCTTACTAGGATTTCTGAAACCAAAAACAGCAGAAAACAGGAACTGGCACTTCGGCGTCTTGTTAATAGGTTAGTTCCGGAAAATGCATCAAAACATCATAATGTGTGAACAAAACATGTAAGTATTGTCATAAAACTAGCATGGAACATCAGAAATTATAGATACGTTTGAGACGTATCAAGCATCCCCAAGCTTAGTTCCTACTCGCCCTCGAGTAGGTAAACGATAACAAGAATAATTTCTGAAGTGACATGCTACCAACATAATCTTGATCAACAATATTGTAAAGCATATGAGATGAATGAAGTGATTCAAAGCAATGGTAAAGATGATGATTAAACAACTAAATCATATAGCAAAGACTTTTCATGAATAGTACTTTCAAGACAAGCATCAACAAGACTTGCATAAAAGCTAACTCATAAGCAATAAATTCAAAGTAGAATGCATTGAAGCAACACAAAGGATGATTAAGTTTCAGCGGTTGCTTTCAACTTGTAACATGTATATCTCATGGATATTTATCAACATAGAGTAATATAACAAGTGCAATAGGTAAACATGTAAGAATCAATGCACACCACAAGTGTTTGCTTCTAAGATAGAAAGAAGTAGGTAAACTGACTCAACATAAAGAAAGGCCCTTCGCAGAGGGAAGCATGGATTACTATTTTTGTGCTAGAGCTTTTATTTTGAAAAATAGAAACAATTTTGTCAACGGTAGTAATAATTCATATGTGCTATGCATAATACTTCCTACAAGTTGCAAGCCTCATGCATAGAGTACTAATAGTGCTCGCACCTTGTCCTAATTAGCTTGGATTAACATGGATTATCATTGCATGACATATGTTTCAACCAAGTGTCACAAAGGGGTACCTCTATGCCGCCTGTACAAAGGTCCTAGGAGATCAATTGCATTTGATTTCTCGTTTTTAACAGATCTCAACTTAGGACATCCATACCGGGACAACATAGACAACAGATAATGGACTCCTCTTTTAATGCATAAGCATTCAACAACAGATAATATTCTCATACGAGAGTGAGGTTGTATGTCCAAACTGAAAACTTCCACCATGATACATGGCTTTGGTTAGCGGCCCAATGTTCTTCTCTAACAATATGCATACTCAAACCATTTGATCATGAAAATTGCCCTTACTTCAGACAAGACGAACATGCATAGCATCTCACATGATATCCAACAAAGGTAAAAAGTTGATGGCGTCCCCAGAAACATGGTTACCGCTCAACAAGCAACTTATAAGAACTAAGACACATAACTACATACACTACAAGAAAAGTTGCCATGGCCGACGAAGTTGAAGTCGCGCCGTGGTTGCTGGTGTACCATGGCCGACGATTTTTGGTCTGTCCGTTGTGCATGTCAAAACTTTTTTTCTCGTTTTTGAGGCCACCTAGCCCGACGAAAGCGGCCAAAACGTCGCGTATGGTGGCCCGGGACGTGGTGCATCGCGAATTCTCGGGTTCGCCGGCCGAGTCAACGCAAATCCGCACCGCCCAGGGATGTAGGGCCCAGATGGCAGCCTCTCTAGCATTATTTTTTTTCTCGATCGCGCCATCTCGTTCAACACTCTCCGATCGAGCCGTTTACGATGCAGGATCATGGGTCCCGCTTGTCATCCTCTATGAACCAAATTTCTTTCTTTTCTTGGATTTTTTTGACCCCCTGATTTCTGGCTACTTCCTTTTCTTTTGATCCCTTGCCGCCTTGAAAACCTTGAGACCGCTGCTGCTAAATGGGACCCGCATGTCATCCTCTATGAGCAATCAACTTTCTTTTCTTGGAGTTTTTTTTGGCACCTCATATTTGGTCACTTGCCTTTTTTTTCGATCCCCTGCCGCCTCTCAAACGGTGATACCGCTGCTAAATGGGACCCGCATGTCATCCTCTATGTACTATAAAACTTTCTTTTCTTGGATTTTTTGGCACCTCATATTTGGTCACTTGCCTTTTTCTTTCGATCCCCTGCCGCCTCTCAAACGGTGATACCGCTGCTGCTAAATGGGACCCGCATGTCATCCTCTATGTACTATAAAACTTTCTTTTCTTGGATTTTTTGGCACCTCATATTTGGTCACTTGCCTTTTTCTTTCGATCCCTTGCCGCCTCTCAAACGGTGATACCGCTGCTGCTAAATGGGACCCGCATGTCATCTTCTATGTACTATAAAACTTTCTTTTCTTGAATTATTTTTGGCTCCTGATATTTGGTCACTTGCCTTTTTCTTTCGATGCCGCCTCTCAAACGGTGAGACCGCTGCTGCTAAATGGGACCCGCATGTCATCCTCTACGAGCAATCAACTTTCTTTTCTTGGAGTTTTTGGCACCTCATATTTGGTCACTTGCCTTTTTTCTTTCGATCTCATGCCACGTTTGAAACGTTGAGGAACCTGCTGGCTCATGGGACCCGCATGTCATCCTCTATGTGCTATAAAAGTTTCCTTTGTTGGATTTTTTCACCCTCTGATTTTTGGCTTGCCTTTTTCTTTTGATCCCCTGCCCCCTTTGAAACGTTGAGTAAGCTGTTGGCTCAAGGGACCCGCATGTCATCCTCTATGTCCATCAACTTTCTTTTCTTGGATTTTTTTCACCCCCTAATTACTAGCTACTTTCTTTTCTTTTGATCTCAAGCCGCATTACAAACATTGAGACCGCTGCTGCAAAATGGGACCCACATGTCATCCTCTATGTACAATAAATCTTGGATTATTTTTGGCTCCGATATTTGGTCACTTGCCTTTTTCTTTCGATCTCATGCCACCTTTGAAACGTTGAGTAAGCTGCTGGCTCATGGGTCCCGCATGTCATCCTCTACGAACAATAAAAGTTTCCTTTCTTGGAGTTATTTTTGACCCCTAATTTCTGGCTATTTGCCTTTTTCTTTTGACCCCCTTTGAAACGATGAGGACGTTGTTGGCAGGTCGGTCCCACATGTCATCCTCTAGGAACAATAAAAGTTTCCTTTGGTGGATTTATTTTTGACCCTAATTAATTTCTGGCTATTTCCTTTTTTCTTTTGATCCCCGCCTTGGAATTGTTGAGAATGCTGCTGCCTCATTTTTCTTTTGGTCTGTGCCGCCTTGGAAACGTTGAGACCGCTGCTACAAAATGGGACCCGCATGTCATCCTCTATGTACAATAAAGTTTCTTTTCTTGGATTATTTTTGGCTCCTGATATTATGTCACTTGGCTTTTTCTTTCGATCTCATGCCGACTTTGAAACGTTGAGGATGCTGCTGCCTCATGGGTCCCACATGTCATCCTCTCAGAACGATAAATGTTTTCTTTTCTTCTATTTTTTTACCAACTGATTTTTGGCTTTTTTTATTTTCGATCCCCTGCCGCCTTTGAAACGTTGACGACGCTGCTGGCTCATGGGTCCCCGATGTCAGCCTCCCCGTACAAGAAACATGTGATATTTTATTTTGCAGACAATAAACGTTGTATTTCGCTCTGAGCTATTGCAAACGGATAAATTAAATCTTTATATCTACATAAACAAACTTATATGTTGAATCTCCTTGTTTTTTGTTTTTGCGAAGCATAGGACTTTCTGTTTTTTTTTGAGAAAAATCCGACCTTTCCTGTTTTGGAGTGGGCTGAAATTGTACGAGTCAAAAGGCCCAGCAGGATAGTTCGAAGGCCCAGATGTCCAGATACAGCCCAATTGAAATCTTTCTTTTCTTGGATTTTTTTCACACCCTGATTTCTGGCTACTTCATTTTTCTTTCGGTCTGTGCCGCCTTGGAAGCGTTGAGACCGCTGCTACAAAATGGGACCCGCATGTCATCCTCTATGTACAATAAAGTTTCTTTTCTTGGATTATTTTTGGCTCCTGATATTATGTCACTTGCCTTTTCTTTCAATCTCATGCCGACATTGAAACGTTGAGGAAGCTGTTGGCTCATGGGTCCCGCATGTCATCCTCTATGAACAATAAAAGTTTCCTTTGTTGGATTTATTTTTCCCCTAATTTCTGGCTATTTGCCTTTTTCTTTTTTTTTTCTGCCCCCTTTGAAACGATGACGACGCAGCTGGCAAGTCGGTCCCACATGTCATCCTCTATGAACAATAAAAGTTTCCTTTGATGGATTTATTTTTGACCCTAATTAATTTCTGGCTATTTCCTTTTTTCTTTTGATCCCCTGCCGCCTTGAAATAGTTGAGGATGCTGCTGCCTCATGGGTCCCGCATGTCATCCTCTCAGAAAGGTAAATGTTTCTTTTCTTGAATTTGTTTACCAACTGATTTTTGGCTTATTTTTTCTTTCGATCTCCTGCCACCTTTAAAACGTTGACGACGCTGCTGGCTCATGGGTCCCCAATGTCAGCCTCCCCATACTGCAAATCCTCTTTCTGCAAAGGTTGTATTTCTAGATAGATAAGGTGGATTCGAATCTGCCATGGTTCAGGCAGCTCAGGTAAGCCTTCTTGCACTGATTAATGGAAGTAGTGTATAGCAAGGTCAAGACATGTGGCTCGGTGTAATGAATCTATTTGAATCATGTTGTGGGTTCAATCTGATAGTTCTCTAACAGGTCAGCCAAAATAGAAATTAAGTTTTTTTCTAAAACGGAAATGCAAATTAAGATGAACACAAACATTAGTTATCATAATAGCTGATCATACATACATACTTGCTAAGAGCAAAAGCTTGCCAGAGTTTTACCACCCATACAATTAATTAGCAGTTCAGATAAGATAACCTTATATAAGTATAACTACAAATGCATTTGCTAAGGGCTCATGGGGCAACAGAACTAGACAACCGCGAACTTTATGACCAGCATGTCACAGCGGCATCGAAAGATCTTGACCTTCAACTTTGATCCAATGCGAAGTTTGGCACCGTCAATGAACTTTTTCCACCTGGAAGTAACAGCCAAGCGGCCATCTGTGGGACTGACGGAGTACCGTCCCTCCACGGTGAGACCTTCACTCTCCATGACGAGGGATATCTTGCCCCTTCGGCCAGCATTGAGATCCTTGGAGATACTTTTAGGCAATTTCTGATTCAAAGCAAGAGATACCACCAAAAATTAGTCAATGGCACCAATGCACTGAACCATGTGAGACTTTGAGCAGAGAAGACATCAAGATAAGAGCAGTTATGCTGTCATATACTCACGAACATAGCCTTCAGATGCGTCCTGGTCACCACACGGGTGGCCACAGCAATGAGCTGAGACCTCGGTGATCTGGCTGGGGCAGGTGCATGAGCCTGGGCTGGTACACGAGCTGGTGCTGATGCAGGAGACTGCTGGGCAGGTGCAGAAACGTGCCTCTAGAGGAACCGGTGCTGATGCAGGAGACTGTTGGGCAGGTGCAGTAAACGGTGCAGCTAGAGGAACCAGTGCTGATGCAGGAGCCTGCTGGGCAGGTGTAGTATATGGGGCCTCTACAGGAACCAATGCTGATGTAGGGGACTGCTGGGTAGATGCAGTAAACGGAGCTGGTACAGGAACCGGTGCTGATGCAGGAGAGTGGGAAGCCGGTGCCGGTGCTGGTGTGGTTGCCCTTTGTGACATCCGCTCATGTTCCATCAGGGGATCTGCAGCTTTGATCATGTTAAACCCAGCAAGCTAGAACAGAGGGAATGGTTTAGAACAACTGCTCAGAATGCAGTTATCAAAAGATATGAGTAGAAAAAAGTTACATATTATATATTTGGAAGTGTCTCCAACTCTGTAAGCAGTTACGTATATCTGCCCGTTTGAGTTTCTGATCCTCAGCTCGTCGCCCTTCTTCAGACCGTAGTCAAAAGCAAACTTTCTCCAATCATGTCCATACAAATATGTGATGGCCTGCGTCTTGTAGACATACACCTCATAGACCGTGTAGGTGTTCATCAATTTGCCATTGCCATGCATAGTGAAAGACCCTTCATGCGGACACATCTGGTTAATCATTGGACGAAGTTCACAAGGTACAGTCTGCATGTGAAAATTGATACAAATGTAAGAAGCAGGAAGACTAAAAACAAGACTTTACTATATGCCAATTCATGCTAAACCACTGAGAATACATACCTGTAACTCTGTGAAGGAGCTACTAGAAAGGTAGATAGAGCCATAGGAGGTGTTATATGCGGGGTATGTACATGGGCCCGCCATATTCCCGCAAGCTCGGCATCGGGATGGTGAAGGAAACATGGGAGGTACTACTGGTGCGTAGCGCTGAATGTAAGTGGAAGAATTAGGTTGTGTAAAGTGCATAGTTCAGAGCAATGCAAATGTTGACAAGCGAGTGCATAACACTATGTTACAAACTGAACAGTGAAAAATTAGTGTATGATGAATATAAGCATGCTAATTTGGTGTTTCCGAATTCCAAAAAGCATTAGACAGAGCCGGTGATAATATCAGACATAAATCATGGCATGTATATGTGGCTTAAGAAAATATACCCGAACCCTTGGATGGTTACGGCCCGGCTGGTCCTTGGACTTGAGCTTATATAAGCATCCAGAAGGTGGGGCTGACAGTAACTTGGTGGCAGCCTCTGCAGATGCCTCATCAGCAGCAGTTGCAATCCTTTTGACCAATGAAGGGTTAGCAGTTTCAGTCTGCATATGAAAATTGAAGAGCAACAGACATCAGCAGTGATATATAAAATGAATCTATGAGACACTGATGCATATAGTGCTGGATGTAAGTGTAAGAATAGGTGTGTGTGTTTCTGAACTATTGGTAAGCATTAGACAAAGCCGGCAATAAACAGACAAAAATCAAATCATGTATGAGGATTAAGAAAATATACCTGCTTACTGAAAAGGGTACCACCCAGCTGGCCCGTGGCCTTGTGCTTGAGGAGGTTTTCAGAAGATGGTGGCGGCACCATCGTCTTCACAGCAGCCTCATCAGGATCATTTTTTATCCATTTGAGTAGAGGCACAGAAGTTTCATCCTGCATATGAATAGCAACAGAACTCATCATTGATATTTAATAAATCTATGAGATAGACTGATGCAAATAGTGCGGGTGTAAGTGGAAGAATAGGGTTGTGCATAGAGAACAGTTGACAACAATGCAAATGATTACAAAAGAAGCCAATGGAAATCAACAGTTTATATACTGGATGAGACAGACTGAAAAGTGAAAAATTAGTGTATGATGATTGTAAGCAAACGCAGTGTTTCTGAACTTTTGGTAAGCATTAGACAAAGCCAACAGTAATTAAACAGATAATAATGAAATCATGTATGTGGATTAAGAAAATATACCAGATTCATTAAAAGGTCACCACCCAGCTGGCCCATGGCCTCGTGCTTGTAGAGGTTTTCGGAAGATGGTGCCGGCACCATCGTCCTCACAGCAGCCTCATTAGCCTCATTTTGCATCCACTTGAGTAAAGGCGCAGCAGTTTCAGCCTGCATAAGAATGGGAACAGATCTCAGCAGTGATATTGAATGACTCTGAGACAGACTGATGCATATAGTGCTGGATGTAAGTGGAAGGGTATGGCCGTGTATGGACAACAGTTCACAACAATGCAAGGGTGTGTTCGGTTCTGAAAGCGTGGAATGGAATGGAATGGTTCCATTTCAGAGGAATGGAATGGTTAAATTTTTGTTCGGTTGGGATAAATGGAGAGCAGAAGAGATCGAGGTTAAACTAACCATTTGTCTCAAAATTGTAATTAACAATTGCAAATGACATTTTAATCTCAAAGTCGTAATTAACAGCGCCTAATGGTGCTCTTTTAATCTAAAAATCGTAATTAACATCATTTTTTGTTGGGTTAGGGGAACTGGAGTAGATGAACATTACTGTATGATGATTGTAAGCAAACGAATTTGGTGTTTCTAAACTTTTGGCTTCGAGATCTTATGGGTTTCAACTCTAGCCTACCCCAACTTGTTTGGGACTGAAAGGCTTGGTTGTTGTTGTTGTTGTTGTAAACTTTTGGCAAGCATAGAAAAAACCGACAATAAACAGAGAAAAATCAAGGCATGTTTTGTGGATTAAGAAAATATACCATATTCATTAAAAGATCACCACCCAGCTGGCGCGTGGCCTTGTGCTTGTAGAGGCATTTAGAAGATGGGGGCGGCATCAACATACTGGCAGCCTGATCAGCCGCAGTTTTGATCTTCCTTTTGAGTAAAGGCCCTAAAGTTTCAGTCTGCATATGAATAGCAAAACAAAAGGCAGACCTCAGCAGTGATATTGAATTACTGTATGAGATAGACTGATGCATATAGTGGATGCTCTTAGCCTTTTGCAGCGTGAACACTAGCTATGGACAGACAAAAAACTAGTTAACTCAGCTTTGTCTAGATATGAATGTACTACCACCATCCAAAAGCTTAAGCCTTATTTATTTTTGAGAAATCAAAACAAGCAAAGTTTGACCAAAATTTTAGAACATTCTATCAACAAATATAATACTATGTAGATACCGTAGGAAAATATATTTTATTATCTATTTAATGATATTAATTTTGTATTTTGCATGTTACTGATTTTTGGTAAAAGCTTAGTCAAACATGGTATAGTTTGACTTTCTAAAAATAATATAAGCCCAAAGCTTTGGGATGGAGGCAGTAGTATCTAGAGCTAAAACACATCTAGATACATCCGTATCTACAGATAGTTGAGTCAATTAATTTGGATCTGAGGGAGTATCAGATTCAGACTACATCATGGTAAGTTGGTTAAAAAAATTACCCCTGGGCGGTCCCTGCCCAGCTCGGCAGTGGCATTTCGCTTCTTGTGCTGCAGATCGGGCCATGCTCCTGCAGCAGGTGGGGCGCTATTCTCGTTCCCCATAGCCTCAGCACGGAACCTGGAGGTACCAACCTGATACAGAGAATATAGAGCATGGTGTCACAGAGGCTTTACGCACAAACAGCTGAAGACATGTGCTACTTTAAGCATATTCCAGAACAGGAACAGATTGAGGATGCAGAGAGACACTTAAAAGGTAAAGAGTGGATAAGCAAACGGAGTACCTGCTTCGCGGGGCTGGGGACGCAGCTCAGGCTCAGCCAACTGCCCACATGCGTGGTGGCCTTACGCTCCATTGCCCCCACCGCCGAGGTCTTACCTTTCCTGTACAAGCTGACAAAAGATACAGTGAGGATCAGCAGAAACTACAAAGGTTGCAAATGTCGACAAATAAAGGAAGAACACCCCAATCCAAGCAAAGGTAGCCCCCGCCCCCACCCCCATCAATCACTCCCAGCTCGAGGGTGACCAGAAAGACACCCCTTCGCCCAGAATAGGAAAGAGATGCGCAAGATATCGAGGAGAGGAAAAAAGAACCGATCTCGAGAAAGGAAAGAACATTACTAGTCCTACCTAATCCGCTTGGTCTAGATGCAGCTTGCCCCTCCAAGCTGGATGCCTGGACGGTGGAGGCGAAAGGAGGGGATCGAGCTAGCGGCTTGCATCCGTCGGCAATCGGCACTCGATCGGGAGAGAAGGGGTGCTACATAAAGGGGAGGGGTAACATATTTTATTACACAGTGAACTTACTGATGTGACTAGTCATTACATGTCTCACTGAAACTAGGGCCCATAGCGTGGCACCCCAAATTCACTTGAAGCTGCCCGGCGGGACGCATTGGCGCGTCAAGAAACCCCCGAATTGTAGCGGGGAAATGAAACATTTCACAAAAATTCGAAATTCAAGCACACCGCCACGCGCCAAGCACGCGGCTGTTCCTTCCTCTTCCTCGGTTCCTCCTCCCCTATCCGAAAAAACCCCAAATCCCAAGCTCAAACCAAAAAACAAATCCCCTGGCCGCCATGCATGTCCTCGTTAACCCGCTGGAGATCGTTCCCGGACGATGCGGACCCCCCGCCCTGAGATCCAGAATTCCGTCCACCTCGAGGCACTGCGTGCTGTCTCGCAGCAGCGGCTTGAGGGCGCTGAAGAGGAAGTTCCGCCGGAAAGTGCTCATGGCAACCGTGCAAGCTCACCGGCGTGCTGCATCCCGAGAGGAACTGGTCAAAGCTTTGCTATTCGCCACACACAAAAAATTGCGGGCCAAGATCTGGTCAAAGCTTCGTCGATGGCTTGCCGCGAGAGGCTTGGAGTCCAGAGTCAATAAACTAGCTGCTCGAGGACTGGGCGGTTTACACGGATTCATATTAACTGACTCAAGTTTGTTAGTCTAGTTAACAAATGCATCTAGATACATCCATATCTAGACAGAATTGAGTCAATTAATATGAATCAGAGGGGAGTACCTGAAAGTGTTTCATGCTACCAACTAATGCGCTGGCAGGAATCGCTGTAGAAGTAATTGTGCTACTACTCATACGATGAACTGATTGTGTGGGTGTCGAATTTTGCAATGCGATCATCCACTGAATGCTTAATCTAGCGCCAAAGGCGTACAAATCATAACATACTACAGCACCAGAACATAAGAGTACGAATCATAAAGTAGCTCAACATTTTGCATCAGGGCTGGGTGGTCCTGAGACTACCGGGACGCCCCTGATGATCTCCGGGTGTGCATCCTCTTCAACGCAAAGCTGTGTACTCGGTCCACGGCCTCCTTCTGTAGGCTGGATAATCTCAGGTGCAGGACCTTCGTCTATGAGAGGCTCGTCATCAGTACCATCCACAGGTGCATCAGGGCTGGGTGGTCTTGAGACTACCCGGACGCCCCTGATGATCTCCGGGCGTGCATCCACTTCAACGCAAAGCTGTGTACTCGGTCCACGGCCTCCTTCTGTAGGCTGGATAATCTCAGGTGCAGGACCTTCGTCTATGAAAGGCTCGTCATCAGTACCATCCACAGGTGCATCAAACTGAGATTCATCTTCAAATCTCCCATCAAACTGAGAGACCTCTTCAACTCTATGCTTCTGCAATTAGTACATCAACCGATTAGACAAACATCTAAGGGATGCAACCTGAACAAATGTCGTTTTACATATTTACCTTCTCATCTGGCACAGCACATGTCCCAGAGCTGAAACCCGTTTCCTGAAGCAAGCGCTTTTTCTCTCCTTCCCGTCCATCCATCTGCAACAAGTTAAATTTGAGTACAGAACCTTGCACAGCAATGCAAACTATTGATTGAAACAGCGGCAGCATCAATATAAATAATTAACTACATATGCCAGCACACATACAGTGTGAGCAAGATCTGCTTCTCCTGCTAAAGGATCATCATATGGTTCACCATGCTAAACCCGCCTAACATATGTGCGGTCCATCCCAAAAATGTGTAAATGATCTGCCACTACAGGGTGAGGCCTCTTCTCACCATTCATACATGTGCAGCGCGGGCAATACACGTCCAGGTTGTGACCTTCATGAGCTCTAATAAACCCCATAAAGGGTTGAACACCATTTATATATGAAGGGGAACATAAGTGTCCATGCAGTATCCAAGTTCTGTCCATCTGTTTAATTATGAGATACAGTGGTTGGTGATTAATTTAAGGCGAAGTAGGAAATGTATATCCATCGAGTACAAAACTATACTACATGATTATGCATTTCAGCAATCATGTCGAGTACAAAACAAAAAATGCCCATCGACATTTTAGCAAACAGATCGTGTACAAAACTCTGCCATGGCATTTCAGCAAATTAACGGATCGAGTGCAGAACTGACTCTATATGCCCACGCAAATGAACAAATTGATCGATGAAAAATCGAGCGGAAAACTATAAAGTGCCAATTAGTTCGAGCATACTGACGATTTTTTTAGCAGCATCAAGAAAATATAAATCGTTAGGGCCTTGCCCGATACATGATTGAGCTAGAGATAGCAGCCCTACCGTGGATCAACTTGACCGCCGGTGCGTCTCGAGAAGAACGACGGGGAGGGGAAGCTTCTTCTTCGCACGGACGGGACGGGGAGGGGAAGCTCTTCGCACGGACGGGGATAAGTTGTGTAGGGGTGGGTGGGGGGTCATGCGGCCGGGCCGCCGGGGTGATAATTAAGGTCGGTAGGTGGCGTTTAATGGAGTTGCGTGTGTAATTTGCCGTGCACAAGGTTGAGGAATAGGCGGTTCCCTTTGCCGCGCGCACAATTCAAACTATCCCGCCCATGTAGTTTAAATTCGCCATATTTTCGTTAAATCGACATAAAGTCATGTGAGTGGGGGAAAATTAGCAAAGTTGCTTGAAAAATAGTAAAACTCTGGAATTATCCTTTAAATATGCTCTACTTCGTGTGGAAATCGGGGTGTGGAAGCATGTTGAGCTGTTTTATTTGTACTTTCTTCATTAAAACTCCCATTTTATGCACTTTGGATGGAAAGAAATCATTTGTACATAAATTTTGACAACGCCATTTGCAAACACTAATTGTTTTACATGCCAAGATGCACCCATCCACCAAATATATATGGGGCAAAAGTTTATCACAATCTAGCAGATATGCACAATTAGTGAGGGACCCCTTTTGATTTTGTGCAATTTCCACTAATTAGGTAGAGAGAAGGGGTTAATTAATTAGGCCATGTTAGGGGTTATGTGTTTTAGATTAGGTTGTGTGGATTCAAATACAACTTCTTTATTTGTGTGCTATGATTAATCAAAACTAGATTGATCGACTGCGCACACATTATTAGAGGCGCATGCCTTTGCGCACAAAGTGCATGTGTGTGTTGTTGGCCACCAATTAACGAGAGAGAGAGAGAGAGAGAGAGAGAGGTAGAGAGAGAGCTACATACGAGAGAGCGATTGAAATCCCCAAATTAAACACATATATATATGCATGGCACATTTAATTTAATTAGAGGACCGCGAGCTAAGGCACCCCTGGCCTGCTTGATGCACAATTAAGTGTCATTGGCCTATATATAGGGTTTAATTAGGGTTTAGGGTTTAGGGTTAGGAGGTTAGGGTTTAGGGTCTAGGGTCTAGGGTTTAATGTTTATGGTGTTTAGGGGTTTAGGGATTAGGGATTAGGGTTTATTTAGGGTTTAAGGTTTATGGATCATCGATCGAGTGCGCACACACACATTATTAGAGGCACACGCGCCTTTGCGCATAAAGTGCATGTGTATATGTGTGTGTTTTTTTGGCCAACAACGATATATATATAGATGATCGAGAGAGAGAGATTGAAATCCCCAAGAATATGTTCAAATATATATTAAAATATATGCACGAATGCATGCATGGTAGGCCATGCATGCACACTAATTATATATATATATTATGAGGAAACTTAATCAAATGTGTTTTCATTCGAGAGAACTTGTCAAAATTCAAGTTAATTAATTTATCATCGATAATTATATAATTAATTAATGAATCTCAGGGAGATGTTATACAACATATGATCGATATAGGCCATGTCGTATATATTAATTGGTGTTAATCTACCGTTTAATTTGCTAGCTAGCTGCTATATATAGATCGAGCATGTTTTTATTAGATCGGGTTATATCTAGCTAGTATAGTTTAGGGTTATGTGTTTTAATGAACTAGGGTTTGATTAGCTAGGGGTTAGTTATATATATGGTTTAGGGTTAATGCATGGCACATTTAATTTAACTAGAGGACCGCGAGCTAGGCACCCCTGGCCTGCTTGATGCACAATTAAGTGTCGTTGGCCTATATATAGGGTTTAATTAGGGTTTAGGGTTAGCTAGGGTTTAGGGTTTAGTGTTTAGGGTGTTTAGCTAGGGTCTAGGGTTTAGTTTAGGGTGTTTAGGGTCTAGGGTTTAGGGTTTAATTAATGTTTAGGGTGTTTAGGTTTTAGGGATTAGGGACTATTAGGGATTAGGGATTTAAGGTTTTAGGGGTTGTTTAAGGTTTAGGGATCATCGATCGAGTGCGCACACACATTATTAGAGGCACCCGCGCGCCTTTACGCATAAAGTGCATGCGTATATATGTGTGTTTTTTGGGCCACCAACGATATATGATCGAGAGAGAGAGAGATTGAAATCCCCAAGAATATATATGTTCAAATATACATTAAAATATATGCACGAATGCATTGTAGGCCATGCATGCACACTAATTATATATATATTATGAGGCAACTTAATCAAATGTGTTTTCATTCGAGAGAACTTGTCAAAATTCAAGTTAATTAATTTATCACGATAATTATATAATTAATTAATGAATCTCAGGGATATGTTATACAACATGATCGATATAGGCCATGTATATTTTAATTGGTGTTAATCTACGGTTTGCTAGCTAGCTGCTATATATAGAGCATGTTTTTATTAGATCGGTTTATAGCTAGCTAGTATAGTTTAGGGTTATGTGTTTTAATTAAGTAGGGTTGATTCGCTAGGGTTAGTTACATATATATGGTTTAGGGTTAATGCATGGCACATTTAATTTAATTAGAGGACCGCGAGGCACCCCTGGCCTGCTCGATGCACAATTAAGTGTCGTTGGCCTATACATAGGGTTTAATTAGGGTTTAGGGTTAGCTAGGGTTTAGGGTTAGGGTTAGGGTTAGGGTTAGGGTATAGGGTTTAGGATTTAGGGTTTAGGGTTTAGGGTTTAGGGTTAGGGTTAGGGTTAGGGTTAGGGTTAGGGTTAGGGTTAGGGTTAGGGTTTAGGGTTTAGTGTTTAGGGTGTTTAGGGATTAGGGATTTAAGGTTTTAGGGGTTGTTTAAGGTTTAGGGATCATCGAGTGCGCACACACATTATTAGAGGCACCGCGCGCCTTTACGCATAAAGTGCATGCGTATATATGTGTGTTTTTTGGGCCACCAACGATATATATAGATGAGAGAGAGATCGAGATTGAAATCCCCAAGAATATATATGTTCAAATATACATTAAAATATATGCACGAATGCATTGTAGGCCATGCATGCACACTAATTATATATATATATTATGAGGCAACTTAATCAAATGTGTTTTCATTTGAGAGAACTTGTCAAAATTCAAGTTAATTAATTTATCACGATAATTATATAATTAATTAATGAATCTCAGGGATATGTTATACAACATGATCGATATAGGCCATGTATATTTTAATTGGTGTTAATCTACGGTTTGCTAGCTAGCTGCTATATATAGAGCATGTTTTTATTAGATCGGGTTATAGCTAGCTAGTATAGTTTAGGGTTATGTGTTTTAATTAAGTAGGGTTGATTGGCTAGGGTTAGTTACATATATATGGTTTAGGGTTAATGCATGGCACATTTAATTTAATTAGAGGACCGCGAGGCACCCCTGGCCTGCTCGATGCACAATTAAGTGTCGTTGGCCTATACATAGGGTTTAATTAGGGTTTAGGGTTAGCTAGGGTTTAGGGTTAGGGTTAGGGTTAGGGTTTAGGGTCTAGGGTTTAGGGTTTAGGGTTTAGGGTTTAGGGTTTAGGGTTAGGGTTAGGGTTAGGGTTAGGGTTAGGGTTAGGGTTAGGGTTAGGGTTTAGGGTTTAGGGTTTAGTGTTTAGGGTGTTTAGGGTTTAGGGATTAGGGATTATTAGGGATTAGGGATTTAAGGTTTTAGGGGTTGTTTAAGGTTTAGGGATCATCGATCGAGTGCGCACACACATTATTAGAGGCAGGCACCCGCGCCTTTACGCATAAAGTGCATGCGTATATATGTGTGTTTTTTGGGCCACCAACGATCGATATATAGATGATCGAGAGAGAGATCGAGATTGAAATCCCCAAGAATATATATGTTCAAATATACATTAAAATATATGCACGAATGCATTGTAGGCCATGCATGCACACTAATTATATATATATATTATGAGGCAACTTAATCAAATGTGTTTTCATTCGAGAGAACTTGTCAAAATTCAAGTTAATTAATTTATCACGATAATTATATAATTAATTAATGAATCTCAGGGATATGTTATACAACATGATCGATATAGGCCATGTATATTTTAATTGGTGTTAATCTACGGTTTGCTAGCTAGCTGCTATATATAGAGCATGTTTTTATTAGATCGGGTTATATCTAGTATAGTTTAGGGTTATGTGTTTTAATTAAGTAGGGTTGATTAGCTAGGGTTAGTTACATATATATGGTTTAGGGTTAATGCATGGCGCATTTAATTAATTTAATTAGAGGACCACGAGGCACCCCTGGGCTGCTCGATGCACAATTAAGTGTCGTTGGCCTATACATAGGGTTTAATTAGGGTTTAGGGTTAGCTAAAGAGGGTTAGGGTTAGGGTTAGGGTTTAGGGTCTAGGGTTTAGGGTTTAGTGTTTAGGGTGTTTAGGGTTTAGGGATTAGGGATTAGGGATTTAGGGTTTTAGGGTTGTTTAAGGTTTAGGGATCATCGATCGAGTGCGCACACACATTATTAGATCGAGGCACCCGCGCCTTTACGCATAAAGTGCATGCGTATATATGTGTGTTTTTTGGGCCACCAACGATATATAGATGATCGAGAGAGAGATTGAAATCCCCAAGAATATGTTCAAATATACATTAAAATATATGCACGAATGCATTGTAGGCCATGCATGCACACTAATTATATATATATTATGAGGCAACTTAATCAAATGTGTTTTCATTCGAGAGAACTTGTCAAAATTCAAGTTAATTAATTTATCACGATAATTATATAATTAATTAATGAATCTCAGGGATATGTTATACAACATGATCGATATAGGCCATGTATATTTTAATTGGTGTTAATCTACGGTTTGCTAGCTAGCTGCTATATATAGAGCATGTTTTTATTAGATCGGGTTATATCTAGTATAGTTTAGGGTTATGTGTTTTAATTAAGTAGGGTTGATTAGCTAGGGTTAGTTACATATATATGGTTTAGGGTTAATGCATGGCGCATTTAATTAATTTAATTAGAGGACCGCGAGGCACCCCTGGGCTGCTCGATGCACAATTAAGTGTCGTTGGCCTATACATAGGGTTTAATTAGGGTTTAGGGTTAGCTAGGGTTTAGGGTTAGGGTTAGGGTTAGGGTTTAGGGTCTAGGGTTTAGGGTTTAGTGTTTAGGGTGTTTAGGGTTTAGGGATTAGGGATTAGGGATTTAGGGTTTTAGGGTTGTTTAAGGTTTAGGGATCATCGATCGAGTGCGCACACACATTATTAGATCGAGGCACCCGCGCCTTTACGCATAAAGTGCATGCGTATATATGTGTGTTTTTTGGGCCACCAACGATATATAGATGATCGAGAGAGAGATTGAAATCCCCAAGAATATGTTCAAATATACATTAAAATATATGCACGAATGCATTGTAGGCCATGCATGCACACTAATTATATATATATATTATGAGGCAACTTAATCAAATGTGTTTTCATTCGAGAGAACTTGTCAAAATTCAAGTTAATTAATTTATCACGATAATTATATAATTAATTAATGAATCTCAGGGATATGTTATACAACATGATCGATATAGGCCATGTATATTTTAATTGGTGTTAATCTACGGTTTGCTAGCTATATATATATAGAGAGCATGTTTTTATTAGATCGGGTTATAGCTAGCTAGTATAGTTTAGGGTTATGTGTTTTAATTAAGTAGGGTTGATTGGCTAGGGTTAGTTTTACATATATATGGTTTAGGGTTAATGCATGGCACATTTAATTTAATTAGAGGACCGCGAGGCACCCCTGGCCTGCTCGATGCACAATTAAGTGTCGTTGGCCTATACATAGGGTTTAATTAGGGTTTAGGGTTAGCTAGGGTTTAGGGTTAGGGTTAGGGTTAGGGTTAGGGTTAGGGTTAGGGTTTAGGGTCTAGGGTTTAGGGTGTTTAGGTTTAGGGATTAGGGATTAGAGATTTAAGGTTTTAGGGTTGTTTAAGGTTTAGGGATCATCGATCGAGTGTGCACACACATTATTAGAGGCACCCGCGCCTTTACGCATAAATTGCATGCATATATATGTGTGTTTTTTGGCCACCAACGATATATAGATGATCGAGAGAGAGAGATTGAAATCCCCAAGAATATGTTCAAATATACATTAAAATATATGCACGAATGCATGGTAGGCCATGCATGCACACTAATTATATATATATTATGAGGCAACTTAATCAAATGTGTTTTCATTCGAGAGAACTTGTCAAAATTAGAGTTAATTAATTTATCACGATAATTATATAATTAATTAATGAATCTCAGGGATATGTTATACAACATGATCGATATAGGCCATGTATATATTAATTGGTGTTAATCTACGGTTTGCTAGCTAGCTGCTATATATAGAGCATGTTTTTATTAGATCGGGTTATAGCTAGTATACTTTAGGGTTATGTGTTTTCATTAAGTAGGGTTGATTAGCTATGGTTAGTTACATATATATGGTTTAGGGTTAATGCATGGCACATTTAATTTAATTAGAGGACCGCGAGGCACCCCTGGCCTGCTTGATGCACAATTAAGTGTCGTTGGCCTATATATAGGGTTTAATTAGGGTTAGGGTTTAGGGTATAGGGTTTAGTGTTTAGGGTGTTTAGGGTTTAGGGATTAGGGATTAGGGTTTCAGGGTTGTATAAGGTTTAGGGATCATCGATCGAGTGCGCACACACATTATTAGAGGCACCCGCGCCTTTGCGCATAAAGTGCATGCGTATAGTTTAGGGTTATTTGTTTTAATTAAGTAGGGTTTGATCAGCTAGGGTTAGTTACATATATATGGTTTAGGGTTAATGCATGGCACATTACATATAGTTTAAATCTCAAGAATGTTTATACATGATAGGCCATATGTGCAAAGGAATTTTTTTCCCCGTGAACTTGTCAAAATTCAAGTTTATCAGTGCCAATGGAAACTAGTCCAAAAAATTACATAGAGGACCAAAAGTACTAGACAATAACTAATAGAACCTGCAACTTTACAAAAAGGACCCCAAAACATATAGAAGAAAATCAATCGAGTCCTTCTCGACCGCACATCAGATCTCTGCTCCGCATCCTTTCCAGCAACTCCGTCGCCGGGGACGCACCACTTGGGACGGTGTCGCCGGTAGTCGCCAGGACGAAGGAGAAGAAGGGCCTCAGCAACGGCATATTGGCTCTGAGAAGGGCCGCTGAAAGGCCAAGATGTGCACGGGCAAGACGGATGACGCCGTCGTATGCCCCGAGCTTGTGAACTTTAGCAGCTTGACTTCCCCATTGGCCAGATCTGAAGCACTGACCAAAGCAAGCCTCACCGTTAGCGCCATCACATTGATGGCACCAGATCGGGGTTTGGCCGGCAAGATCCGCCAGATTCACCATAGGCCAGATCTGAAGCCGATGACGAGATCCCCGACTCCATTGCGCCATTCTGCTCATGGGAAACACTGGATCTAAGCTTACAACAACACTAACTCCCTCGGATCCAAATTAGCTGACTCAACTTTGCTTATCTAAATATGGATGTATCCACACATGTTTTTACTCTAGATACATACACGTCTAAGGAAAGTTGAATCAATTAATTTAGTTCGGAGGGTGTACAATATACAGAGAGAAGTCGGCCTCGTCTCCGGCCGGCGAGGCCGCCGGAGAGAAGGGGGAGAGGAGCCGGGGGAGTGGGAGAGACTCGAGAGAGAAAGAGAAGAGGAAGAAATGAGAGCTCCCTGGGGAAGAACATTATTTTTGTCGTTCTGCTCGTAGCTTGAAACTGAAAATTTCGGCCGCGCGCCAAATCATCCCGCCGCATCCATTCGAAAATCCCGTGACCAGTTTTACCCTTTTAACCCTGGTCCGGAAGCTACAACCCACCGACCATGGAGGGCTCATTCGGTAACAATGAAATATCTTGCCTAGATCCCGAACCCTCCCCACAGGCCCACACCCACCCACCAACCATTCGCCCCATTAGCTCAAAAATACTCTCACACGCCAAAGCTCTGACTCTCTACAGTACTAGATCTGCTTCGCCGCCGGCATACTCCTCCACAGCGTAGCCTTGATCGTGTTGGCTGTCCACCCACCTGATCCGCTCCCCCGCCGCCCTCGTCACCGACGGATCTGCTTCACCGCCGACCTCGCCACCGACGGATCTGCTTCACCGCCGACCTCGCCACCGACGGATCTGCTTCACCGCCGACCTCGCCACCGACTACCTCGCCAGCGGCTGTATCAACTTCACCGAATCCCTTGCCAGCCAACCAGATCTGCTTCACTAACGCCCGCTTCTACTGAAACAGGGTCGATTCATCGTCTCCCGCGTTCGCCGCCGCTGGAATGCAAGTTGCCGCCCCCGTCCACCCCGCCGCAGCTTGGTTAGTACGCTGGCCCGTTAGATCGCGGTGTTTCTTTAGCCATGTTTTGTGTAGTTATTTGCAGATCTCATATGCCGTTAACTTTCTTGATGTGTTGCTTCGCATGAAGTTTGTTTAAATATTGTACAGTACAAAAGCATTATCCGGTCGCTACCATCCTGTTCATTCTACTGACACCTGTGTGCATCCACATATTTATAGCCTTATACCCATTCATTTGCTGCCAACTGTTTTTGTACTGCATGCTATTGTCGCACTGCTTTTATAGTCATGCTATGGGCATTTCCAATCTGCTTGTTCTTATACCACGTCATTAGCTCACCGCTAGCTGCTAGCTGTTTTCTCGTGTCTGCTATTCTCACACTGCTTTTATAATCATGCTATGTGCATTTCCAATCTGCTTGCTCTTATACCTCGTCTTTAGCTTATATAGTTATTGCTGCGTGCATGTCTGGTCTTTGTATTATCGTAGACTGACTTGTCAATGTTATTTTTCCTAGGGTTTGATCATGCGAACCACTTATTAGAACATCCAACATTAACAGCGGGGACGCTAGGGAAGGTTGGAATCTGAGTTCTTGGTTGGTAATTTTGGCAGTTTACTTCCGTTATTATCTATAACCTATATGCATTGTTCCTTATGCAAGAGATTAACACTTGGAACCCTGCCATAGCAATGCCATTCATGCTTTACTATGTTTCTGCCTATTTGATATGCTTGTCTTGGAGAAACTGCGAAGGTGATTTGAACCTGACATTTGGTCATTCTTAATGCCAGTTTACTTTATGTGGAAAACCTTGGCATTACCCTACTCTAAATCTGAATGTCTGAAATTCGTATCTCATGCAAAGCAACATCTAGTTGGTTTTAATCTGATATCTGGTAAATATTGGCTTATTCATTTGGCAGCTCAAGTTTTTTGTTATTTGAAACCAGCTGACTTGGTCTTAAATGTGATATCTAAACACAGATTAAGGACAATGGAGCAGGAGGATTAGCATTTCACTTGATGGCTGAACCTAAAATGACAGGCATGTTGACCACGACTAGTGCACGCAAGAGAAGGACCTGCAGCGAACCAGTATGTGCTTAGTACATGCATCTTATCTTATCTTGTGCTTATTTCTGCTACATGCTGTTATCTGATCTCTACATTGCGTAATACATGTTTGAATAGTTAATTGTTGTAACTATGTTTGCAATGTTACCAGAATGCAGTTTTAATGAAGCAGTCATCATTAGAAGATAGTCGCCAAAAAAGGATCTGTAGCGACCCTGTGCAACATTATGATGTAAGTTTGTGCTTAGTACAAGTTCCATACATTGTCTTATTTATGCAACTTGTTATTATCTTATATCTACATTGCATAATAAATGTTTGCATAGTTCATCGTTTAACTCTTTTTGCATTATTATCAGAATGCAGTTGTGATGAAGCAATCTTCATTAGAAGTGAGGCCCACAAAAAGTTCTGATATTTCTTCTGATGCATCTTCTCATAGCCGTCAACCTAGACCATTGCTTTCATCAAACAGTAAATATCTCAAGGCTGTACTTTATAAAAGACATGGTATTGCTGCTTTAAGATCTGTAGCTGATATGTTGACAAAGAGTACACAAGATTCAATCAAGGCGATTGCCAAATGTCAACGTGTTATTGATGATGCTAATAGAAGTCCTCAATGATTCTATGTAATTTTTTTATTTGGGCACATTAATTGCCTTGTAATTTTCCTACTTGTTTTATTTGTGTATGTAATTGTGTGTATCATTGATATCAGATTTTAGGCTCATGAAATTTAATGCAAGTTGACTAGTCAAACAAGTAGGGCACTACAACAGATTGGGCCGGCCCACTTACAGTAGTGTGGGACCCACTTTCATTTTGGGCCGGCCCACTTCTTTAGTAGGCCGGCCCGGTTACACGATAGTGGGATCCACATGCTTATTGGGCCGGCCCACTATCTTGTTGGGCCAGCCCATTTGCTATATGGTGGTCCCACATGGTAAATGGGCCGGCTTTAACAGGAAGGTGGGACCCACTGTGTTTTTGGCCCACCCACTATCTTGTTGGGCCGGCCCACTTGCTATATGGTGGACCCCACATACTAAATGGGCCGGCCTTTTAACTGGAAAGTGGGACCCACTTGTGTTTTGGCCCGACCCACTATCTTGTTGGCCCATTTATATATGGTGGACCCCACATACTAAAGGGCCGGCCTTTTAACAGAAGGTGGGACCCACGTGCTTTTGGCCCGGCCCACTATCTTGTTGGGCGCCCACTTGCTATATGGTGGACCCCACACACCAAATGGGCCGGCCCTTTAACAGAAAGTGGGACCCACCTGTGTTTTGGCCCGGCCCACTATCTTGTTGGGCCGGCCCACTTGCTATATGGTGGACCCCACATACTAAATGGGCCGACCCTTTAACTGGAAAGTGGGACCCACCTGTGTTTTTGGCCGGCCCACTTGCTATATGGTGGACCCCACACACTAAATGGGCCGTCCCTTTAACAGGAAAGTGGGACCCACCTTGTTTTTGGCCGCCCACTTGCTTCTTGGGGGCCCGGTTGCTGTAAGGTGGACCCCACATGTTAAATGGGCGGCCCATTTAAGTTTTGACCGTCAACCTTAGAGGTTAGGCTCGGCCCACGTAACTAATGGACCAGCCCAGCTATATAGTTGACCGGTCAAACTATGTCTGGCCCGGCCCGCTTAAGACGTGGCAGGCCTCGTGTGGGCCTACCATCTACCACGGGGTTTCAGCCGGTTAACGCCGTTGGCAGTTAACGGCGTCTGCCACGTGTCAGTTTGCATGACGTCAGCAGTCAACGGGCTCCCGGAAACACTTGCGCAACGGTCCGATTTTCCGTGGCGGAAGGGCGCCCAAGCGCGACGGACCGAAAAAAACGTCGTTGGACTTTGCCTGACGCAGTTTCCACAACAGAACCCATATCGTCGGGTTAGGCCCATAGGCGACGAAAAATACCCCTTAGCGGACGATTTTGAGACGTTGTCTATCAACTTTTCTTGTAGTGATATTCATCACCACAATAGTTTTTAAGCTATTTGTCCCATGAGCTATATATTGCAAAGATAAAGGAATGAAATTTTAAAGGTAGCACTCAAGTAATTTACTTTGGAATGGCAGAAAAATACCACATAGTAGGTAGATATGGTGGACACAAATGGCATGGGTTTTGGCTCAAGGTGTTTGGATGCACGAGAAGCATTTCCTCTCAGTACAAGGTTTGGGCTAGCAAGGTTGTTTGAAGCAAACACAAGTATGAACAGGTACAGCAAAACTTACACAAGAACATATTGCAAGCATTATAAGATTCTACATTGTCTTCCTTGTTGTTCAAACACTTTACCAGAAAATATCTAGACTTAGAGAGACCAATCATGCAAACCAAATTTTAACAAGCTCTACGGTAGTTCTCCACTAATAGATTAAATTACATGATGCAAGAGCTTAAACATGATCTAATGAGAGCTCAAAACAATTGCCAAGTTTCAAGTTATTCCAAACCATATGAAGCATTTTCTGATTCCAACCAAATAGCAATCAACGAAGCAATTTCAGCCTTCGCCATGAACATTAAAGCACAATTAAGAACACAAGTGTTCCATATGAAAAAGCGGAGCGTAATATCTCCAATATAAGGATGGTGGGATCCAACTTTATTCAAACCAAAACAAAAATAAAAGCAAACAGACGCTCCAAGTAAAGAACATAAGATGTGATGGAATAAAAATATAGTTTCACTAGAAGTGACATGATAAGTTGTCGATGAAGGGGATGCCTTGGGCATACCCAAGCTTAGATGCTTGAGTCTTCTTAAAATATGCAGGGATGAACCACCGGGGCATCCCCAAGCTTAGACCTTTCACTCTTCTTGATCATATTGTATCATCCTCTTCTCTTGACCCTTGAAAACTTCCTCCACACCAAACTTCAAGCAAACTCATTAGAGGGTTAGTGCATAATAAAAAATTCACATATTCAGAGGTGACATAATCATTCTTAACACTTCTGGACATTGCACAAAGCTTCTGAAAGTTAATGGAACAAAGAAACTCATTCAACATAGCAAAAGCGGCAATGTGAAATAAAAGGCAGAATCTGTCAAAACAGAACAGTCCGTAAAGACGAATTTTACAGAGGCACTTAACTTGCTCAAACGGAAAAACTCAAAACTAATGAAAGTTGCTTACATATCTGAGGATCACACGTAAATTGGCAGATTTTTTTGATTTTTTACAGAGAGTTCTACGCAAATTCGTGACAGACAGCAATTCTGTTTCTGCGTAGTAATCCAAATCTAGCATCAACTTTACCATAGAGACTTTACTTGGCACAAAAACATGATAAGGAGAGGTTGCTACAGTAGTAACAACTTCCAAGACTCAACAAAACAGTAGTAAAATAAACACATGGGTTATCTCCCAAGAAGTGCTTTCTTTATAGCCATTAAGATGGGCTCAGTAATTTTAATGATGCTCTCGCAAGAAATAAGAGTTGAAGCAAAAGAGAACATCAAGAAGCAAATTCAAAACACATTTAAGCCTAACCCACTTCCTATGAAAAGGAATCTTGTACACAAATAAATTAATGAAGAACAAAGTGACAAGCATAGGAAGGCAACACAAGCGCAACTTTAAGATTCTCAACATAAAGAGGGGAAACTTAATATTATTAAGATGCATATAACCATGTTTCCCTCTCTCATAATAACTTTCAGTAGCATCATGAACAAACTCAACAATATAACTATCACATACAACATTCTTGTCATGAGCTACATGCATAAAATTATTACTCTCCACATAAGCATAATCAATTTTATTAGTTGTAGTGGGAGCAAATTCAATAAAATAGCTATCATTATTATTCTCATCACCATAATCATCATATATAGGAGGCATATTGTAATCATAATTAATTTTATCCTCAATAGTAGGTGGACTGAAAATATCATATTCATCATTGCAAACATCATATATAGGAGGTAAAGTATCATCAAAGTAAATTTTCTCCTCCATGCTTGGGGGACTAAAAATATCACAACCAGCTTCCCCAAGCTTAAATTCTTCCATAGCTTTAGCAATAATGGTGTTCAAAGAGTTCATGCTAATAACATTGCTACAACTATTTTGCAAACAAAGTTCCATGGGTTTTTTAATTTTCTCTTCAAACACATCATGTCCTAATTCAAGATAAAGTTCATAAAGATCTCTAATTTTTTTGTTGTTTTCCATTAAGCCTAACTAGTGAAAACAAAAACAAGAAACAAAAAGATTTAATTGCAGAATCTAAAGGAGATACCTTCGAGCACTCACACACCGGCAACAGTGCTAGGAAATAGCTTAGTAGTCGGAGGATGTGAATACCTTTTACCTTACCTCCCCGGCAACGGCGCCAGAAAATAGCTTGATGTCTACGGGTACTTCTATTCTTGTAGACAGTGTTGGGCCTCCAAGAGCAGAGGTTTGTAGAACAGCAGCAAGTTTCCCTTAAGTGAATCACCCAAGGTTTATCGAACTCAGGGAGGTAGAGGTCAAAGATAGTCCTCTCAAGCAACCCTGCAATTAAGATACAAGAAGTCTCTTGTGTCCCCAACACACCTAATACACTTGTCAGATGTATAGGCGCACTAGTTCGGCGAAGAGATAGTAAAACACAGGTGGTATAGATGAATATGAGTGGTAATAACAATCTGAATAAATATGGCAGCGAGTAAACATGCAGTAGAACAGTAAGTAAGCGGTGTTTGCAGTATTGGAAACAAGGCCTAGGGATCATACTTTCACTAGTGGACATGGCGTGTAACTCACACGTTCGTTGGGAACCCCAAGAGGAAGGTATGATGCGCACAGTAGCAAGTTTTCCCTCAGAAAGAAACCAAGGTTTAATCGAACCAGGAGGAGCCAAGAAGCACGTTGAAGGTTGATGGTGGCGAAATGTGATGCGGCGCAACAACAGGGATTCCGACGCCAACGTGGAATCTGCACAACAAAACCAAAGTACTTTGCCCCAACGAAACAGTGAGGTTGTCAATCTCACCGGCTTGCTGTAACAAAGGATTAAGCGTATCGAGTGGAAGATGATTGTTTGCAAGAAAACAGTAAAACACAATTGCAGTAGATTGTATGCTATGTAAAGAATAGGACCGGGGTCCACAGTTCACTAGAGGTGTCTCTCCCATAAGATAAAGCATGTTGGGTGAACAAATTACAGTCGGGCAATTGACAAATAGAGAAGGGCATAACAATGCATATACATGATATGATAAATATAGTGAGATTTAATTGGGCATTACGACAAAGTACATAGACCGCCATCCAACTGCATCTATGCCTAAAAAGTCCACCTTCAGGTTATCATCCGAACCCCTTCAGTATTAAGTTGCTAAGCAACAGACAATTGCATTAAGTATGGTGCGTAATGTAATCGACAACTACATCCTTAGACATAGAATCAATGTTTTATCCCTAGTGGCAACAGCACATCACAACCTTAGAACTTTCTGTCACGGTCCCAGGTGTCAATGAAGGCATGAACCCACTATCGAGCATAAATACTCCCTCTTGGAGTTAAGAGTACAAACTTGGCCAGAGCCTCTACTAATAACGGAGAGCATGCAAGATCATAAACAACACATAAACAATAGATTGATAATCACCATAACATAGCATTCTCTATCCATCGGATCCCGACAAACACAACATATAGAATTACAGATAGATGATCTTGATCATGTTAGGCAGCTCACAAGATCCAACAATGAAGCACAACAAGGAGAAGACGACCATCTAGCTACTGCTATGGACCCATAGTCCAGGGGTGAACTACTCACTCATCACTCCGGAGGCGATCATGGCGATGAAGAGTCCCCGGGAGATGAATCCCCTCTCCGGCAGGGTGCCGGAGGCGATCTCCTGAATCCCCGAGATGGGATTCGCGGCGGCGGCGTCTCTGGAAGGTTTTCCGTATCGTGGCTCTCGGCTGGGGGTTTCGCGACGGAGGCTTTAAGTAGGCGGAAGGGTAGGTCGGCGACGCGAGGGCCCACACACAGGCCGGCGCGGCCAGGGCCTGGGCCGCGCCGCCCTATGGTGTGGCCACCTCGTGGCCCCACTTCCTCCCTCTTCGGTCTTCTGGAAGCTTCGTGCAAAAATAGGACCCTGGGCGGTGATTTCGTCCAATTCCGAGAATATTTCCTTACTAGGATTTCTGAAACCAAAAACAGCAGAAAACAGCAAATGGCTCTTCGGCATCTTGTTAATAGGTTAGTTCCAGAATGCATAAATATGACATATAATGTGCATAAAACATGTAGGTATCATCAATAAAGTAGCATGGAACATAAGAAATTATCGATACGTTGGAGACGTATCAGCATCCCCAAGCTTAGTTCTGCTCGTCCCGAGCAGGTAAAACGATAACAAAGATAATTTCTGAAGTGACATGCCATCATAATCTTGATCATACTATTTGTAAACATATGTAATGAATGCAGCGATCAAAACAAAGGTAATGACATGAGTAAACAAGTGAATCATATAGCAAAGACTTTTCATGAATAGTACTTCAAGACAAGCATCAATAAGTCTTGCATAAGAGTTAACTCATAAAGCAATAAATCAAAGTAAAGGTGTTGAAGCAACACAAAGGAAGATTAAGTTTCAGCGGTTGCTTTCAACTTATAACATGTATATCTCATGGATATTGTCAACATAAAGTAATATAACAAGTGCAATATGCAAGTATGTAGGAATCAATGCACAGTTCACACAAGTGTTTGCTTCTTAAGGTGGAGGGAGATAGGTAAACTGACTCAACAATAAAAGTAAAAGAATGGTCCTTCAAAGAGGAAAGCATCGATTGCTGTATTTGTGCTAGAGCTTTTATTTTGAAAACATGAAACAATTTTGTCAACGGTAGTAATAAAGCATATGAGTTATGTAAATTATATCTTACAAGTTGCAAGTCTCATGCATAGTATACTAATAGTGCCCGCACCTCGTCTTTAGCTTGGACTACCGGATCTTTGCATGCCATGTTTCAACCAAGTGTCACAAAGGGGTACCTCCATGCCGCCTGTACAAAGGTCTAAGGAGAATGCTCGCATTTTGGATTTCTCGCTTTTGATTATTCTCAACTTAGACATCCATACCGGGACAACATGGACAACAGATAATGGACTCCTCTTAAATGCATAAGCATGTAGCAACAATTATTATTCTCATATGAGATTGAGGATATATGTCCAAAACTGAAACTTCAACCATGATTCATGGCTTTAGTTAGCGGCCCAATGTTCTTCTCTAACAATTTTGCATGCTCCAACCACTAAGGTGATAGATCCTTCAGACAAGACGGACATGCATAGCAACTCACATGATATTCAACAATAGTTGATGGCGTTCCCCAGAAGCATGGTTATCGCACAACAAGCAACTTAATAAAAGATAAAGTGCATAAGTACATATTCAATACTACGATAGTTTTTAAGGCTATTTTGTCCCATGAGCTATATATTGCAAAGGTGAATGATGGAATTTTAAAGGTAGCACTCAAGCAATTTACTTTGGAATGGCGGAGAAATACCATGTAGTAGGTAGATATGGTGGACACAAATGGCATAGTAGTTGGCTCAAGGATTTTGGATGCATGAGAAGTATTCCCTCTCGATACAAGGTTTAGGCTAGCAAGGTTATTTGAAGCAAACTCAAGGATGAACAGGTGCAGCAAAACTCACATAAAAGACATATTGTAAACATTATAAGACTCTACACCGTCTTCCTTGTTGTTCAAAACTCAATACTAGATATTATCTAGACCTTAGAGAGACCAAATATGCAAATCAAATTTTAGCAAGCTCTATGTATTTCTTCATTAATGGGTGCAAAGCATATGATGCAAGAGCTTAAAAATGAGCACAACAATTGCCAAGTATCACATTATCCAAGACATTTTAGAATTACTACATGTAGCATTTTCCAATTCCAACCATATAACAATTTAACGAAGAAGAAACTTCGCCTTGAATATTATGAGTAAAGCCTAAGGACATATTTGTCCATATGCAACAGCGGAGCGTGTCTCTCTCCCACAAAGTGAATGCTAGGATCCATTTTATTCAAACAAAAACAAAAACAAAAACAAACCGACGCTCCAAGTAAAGAACACAAGATGTGATTGAATAAAAATATAGTTTCAGGGGAGGAACCTGATGATGTTGTCGATGAAGAAGGGGATGCCTTGGGCATCCCCAAGCTTAGAGCTTGAGTCTTCTTAAAATATGCAGGGTTGAACCACGGGGGCATCCCCAAGCTTAGAGCTTTCACTCCTCTTGATCATAGTATATCATTCTCCTCTCTTGACCCTTGAAAACTTCCTTCACACCAAACTTCAAGCAAACTCATTAGAGGGTTAGTGCACAATTAATAATTCACATGTTCAGAGGTGGCACAATCATTCTTTACACTTCTGGACATTGCATAAAGCTACTGGACATTAATGGATCAAAGAAATGAATCCAACATAGCAAAAGAGGCAATGCGAAATAAAAGGCAGAATCTGTCAAAAACAGAACAGTCCGTAAAGACGAATTTAAAGATGGCACCAGACTTGCTCAAATGGAAAAACTCAAAACTAATGAAAGTTGCGTACATATCTGAGGATCACGCTCGTAAATTGGCAGATTTTTTCGAATTTTCTACAGAGAACTGTGCCCATATTCGTGACAGACAGCAATGCTGTTTCTGCGCAGCGATCCCAAATATAACATCAACTTTGACATAGAAACTTTACTTGGAGCAAAAACATGATAAGGAGAGGTTGCTACAGTAGTAAGCAACTTCCAAGACTCAAATATAAAACAAAGTACTGTAGTAAAAACATGGGTTGTCTCCCATAAGCGCTTTTCTTTAACGCCTTTCAGCTAGGCGCAGAAAGTGCAAATCAAGTATTATCAAGAGTAGAAGCATCAACATCATAACCAGGGGTGTTGGGAGTTTTCTCAACTAAGCATAGTATATTGGATACATAAGTTTTAGCGTCTCCCTTTTCATTAGTCTTGGGCTTGCTACTCTCATCGAACAAATTTTCAGGAACAAGCCAAGCATAGTTATTTTCTAGTGCATCATTCATAGCTAGGAGTTTACATGGTATTGGTGCTTTGATCTCCCCACCATCATTAATATTATTAGTGTATCTTATTCTATCTATGTCCATTTTTTCAAGGAGACCAACAAAATTAGTATGAGAACCTAGCATATTAAATTTAGCAAAGACCTTTCTAGCCTCTCTTGCTAATCCCCCAAATTCTCTAAGAAGAGTTTCTAGAACAAAATCTTTCTTTTCCCCTTCTTCCATATCACCAAGTGTAAGAAACATGTGTTGGATTATAGGATTGAGATTAACAAATTTAGTTTCCAACATGCGAACTAAAGCAGCAGCAGCAATTTCATAGGTAGGTGCAAGTTCTACCAAGTGTCTATCTTCAAAATCTTCAGTAATACTAACATGATTGAAAAATTCTTCTATATTATTTCTCCCAACTATGGACCCACGTCCTACCGGTATGTCTTTTGTGGTGAAATTAAAAGGAAACATGATGCAATAAGCAAAAAGTAAACAAGGCGAATAAAGTAAAGACAAGTAACTAATTTTTTTGTGTTTTCAATATAGAGAGCAAGACAATAAATAAAGTAAAACTAGCAACTAATTTTTGTGTGTTTTGTTTAGGTGCAGCAAACAAAGTAGTAAATAAAAAAAAGCAAGACAAAAACAAAGTAAAGAGATTGAGAAGTGGAGACTCCCCTTGCAGCGTGTCTTGATCTCCCCGGCAACGGCGCCAGAAAAAGAGCTTGATGGCGTGTAACTCACACGTTCGTTGGGAACCCCAAGAGGAAGGTATGATGCGCACAGTAGCAAGTTTTCCCTCAGAAAGAAACCAAGGTTTAATCGAACCAGGAGGAGCCAAGAAGCACGTTGAAGGTTGATGGTGGCGAAATGTGATGCGGCGCAACAACAGGGATTCCGGCGCCAACGTGGAATCTGCACAACAAAACCAAAGTACTTTGCCCCAACGAAACAGTGAGGTTGTCAATCTCACCGGCTTGCTGTAACAAAGGATTAAGCGTATCGAGTGGAAGATGATTGTTTGCAAGAAAACAGTAAAACACAATTGCAGTAGATTGTATGCTATGTAAAGAATAGGACCGGGGTCCACAGTTCACTAGAGGTGTCTCTCCCATAAGATAAAGCATGTTGGGTGAACAAATTACAGTCGGGCAATTGACAAATAGAGAAGGGCATAACAATGCATATACATGATATGATAAATATAGTGAGATTTAATTGGGCATTACGACAAAGTACATAGACCGCCATCCAACTGCATCTATGCCTAAAAAGTCCACCTTCAGGTTATCATCCGAACCCCATTCAGTATTAAGTTGCTAAGCAACAACAATTGCATTAAGTATGGTGCGTAATGTAATCGACAACTACATCCTTAGACATAGAATCAATGTTTTATCCCTAGTGGCAACAGCACATCACAACCTTAGAACTTTCTGTCACTGTCCCAGGTGTCAATGAAGGCATGAACCCACTATCGAGCATAAATACTCCCTCTTGGAGTTAAGAGTACAAACTTGGCCAGAGCCTCTACTAATAACGAGAGCATGCAAGATCATAAACAACACATAAACAATAGATTGATAATCACCATAACATAGCATTCTCTATCCATCGGATCCCGACAAACACAACATATAGAATTACAGATAGATGATCTTGATCATGTTAGGAAGCTCACAAGATCCAACAATGAAGCACAACAAGGAGAAGACGACCATCTAGCTACTGCTATGGACCCATAGTCCAGGGGTGAACTACTCACTCATCACTCCGGAGGCGATCATGGCGATGAAGAGTCCTCCGGGAGATGAATCCCTCTCCCGCAGGGTGCGGAGGCGATCTGAATCCCCGAGATGGGATTCGCGGCGGCGCGTCTCGGAAGGTTTTCCGTATCGTGGCTCTCGGTCGGGGTTTCGCGACGGAGGCTTTAAGTAGGCGGAAGGGTAGGTCGGGGGCGGCGCGGGGCCCACCCACAGGCCGGCGCGGCCAGGGCCTGGGCCGCGCCGCCCTGGTGTGGCCACCTCGTGGCCCTTCCCTCTTCGGTCTTCTGGAAGCTCCGTGCAAAATAGGACCCTGGGCGGTGATTTCGTCCAATTCCAAGAATATTTCCTTACTAGGATTTCTGAAACCAAAAGCAGAAAACATCAACTGGCTCTTCGGCATCTTGTTAATAGGTTAGTTCAGAAAATGCATAAATATGACATATAATGTGCATAAAACATGTAGGTATCATCAATAAAGTAGCATGGAACATAAGAAATTATCGATATGTTGGAGACGTATCAGACACTCTCAACATTGATCACATAATAAATAAATAACTTCTCCTCACTTGTGCTACATACACTCTTTTATTGGATGATAAACACCATTCGTTGCGTAGGGCTACAAGAGCTCCCTCAAGCCGGAGTTAACAAGCGCCACAACATTCAGCATTCATATTTAAGTAACCTTAGAGCATAATAGATCTTTGCAATTTAAACCGAGTACTAACATAGCATACACACTGTCACCATTACACTATGAAGGGGGAATAGATCACATCAATACTATCATAGTAATAATTAACTCCATAACCTACAAGAGATTATGATCATAACCTACGCCAAGAACTACACGATGCACACACTGTCACCATTACACCATGAAGGAGGAATAGACTACTTTAATAACATCACATGAGTAGCACATAGACTAATAGCGATACAAAGCTCATCATATGGATCTCAATCATGCAAAGCAATTCATGAGATCATTGTATTGGAGTACATGAGAGAGAGATTAACCACATAGCTACCGGTACAGCCCTTAGCCTCGAGGGAGAACTACTCCCTCCTCATCATGGGAGCAGCAACGTTGATGGAGATGGCGGTGGTGTCGATGGAGATGCCTTCGGGGGCAATTCCCGTCCGGCGGCGTGCCGGAACAGAGACTTTCGTCCCCGAATCTTGGCTTCGCGATGGCGGCGGCTCTGGAACTTTTCTTGTATCGTGGCTTTTCCGTGTCGAAGATTTAGGTCACGAGGCATCTTATAGGCGAAGAGTCGGAGTCGGAAGGGGTCTGGGGGACCCACACACTAGGGGGCGCCCCCCTTGGGTCGCGCCGCCACCATGTGTGGTGGCCCGGGGCCTCTCCTCTGGTCCCTCTCCGGTGTTCTGGAAGCTTCGTGGAAATATAAGATCGTGGGCCTTGATTTCATCCAATTCCGAGAATATTTCCTTACTAGGATTTCTGAAACCAAAAACAGCAGAAAACAGGAACTGGCACTTCGGCATCTTGTTAATAGGTTAGTTCCGAAAAATGCATCAAAACATTATAAAGTGTGAACAAAACATGTAAGTATTGTCATAAAACTAGCATGGAACATCAGAAATTATAGATATGTTTGAGACGTATCACGGGGTTGTGTTGTGTCCATTCTGCAAAACTCCCATGGGACCGATCTTTTAATAAATGATTGTTGTTGTTATTGCAATAACCATGTGTTGGTGTTGGAAATCCATTCATCTAACAAGGCACCGTTACCAGGGAGCAAAGACTTACACACACTACCTCCATCCCAAAGCTTAAGACTTACACATACTACCTCCATCCCAAAGCTTGGTCATTATCTTCCCACTCACACATACTACCTCCATCCCAAAGCTTAAGACTTATATTATTTTTAGAAAGTTAAACTATGTCAAGTTTGACTAAGATTTTACCAAAAATCATTAACATGCAAAATACAAAATTAATATCATCAAATAGATAATGAAATACTTTTTTATGGTATCTACAAAATATTATATTTGTTGATATTATGTTCTAAAAGTTTCAAACTTTACTTGGTTTAACTTTTTTTAAAGCCTTAAGATTTGGGATGGAGGTAGTATAGTTTATTTTCGTTTGTTGCTATTTGTCTTATTGTATTCATTTGTATTAAAAGCAACAATAAAAAAATAATCTATGCCTCGCTACATGGCTTTAAAAAAGCGCTTCCCTAGAGGTAACCCGGAAATTTGTAGGTGCGTTTCTCAGGTTTGTGTCTTTGATTTTAGTTGAATTCATGTTGCATCGACACTTTTATTTTCCGCATGACTTATTATTAGCTTTGGCTTGAGACTAACCTTCGAAATATATTATTCATTTTTTTGCTCAATATGCATAGTCCTACTTAGTAAAACTCCTCTAATAAATATATATGTATATATGCATGTCCCATTTGGTATGTTAAACTGACATGACACTTCGTTAAGAAAAATTCAAGGAGAACAAGACTTTTTTTTAGTTAAGAGTGATTGTTAAAATCATTGGTATGGGAAGCCCAACCGTACCATGTGACCGTACCTTCATTGTTAGACGAAATGGCGAAAAAAAACCCTTCAAGATCAACAGGTTTAACGATCACTGGTACGGGTTGGCCTACCCGTACCAAGTGACCGTACTAACATCACAAAGAGAAATCCGAAGACGAAGTAAAATCCAGAAGTTTTGACGAGCAATGGTGCGGGCAGCCTACCCGTACCACATGACCGTACCACCCAGAGGAAAAATCAGCTCCTCCTTAAAAGTTTAACGAGCACGGTTACGAGGACCCACGCCTGTACCATCCAAGAGTTAAGCAAGAAGAAGAATACAAGGTGTAGCGTGGGTATACACTCATGGTAGCACCCATATCGAAGGACAACACTGAGCAACAAGGTACTGTTATTTATTTTAGATATCTTAGATACTCTCTAGCCTATAATTATCTGTAGTACTTTTTGTGTTTTCTCTTTATTTATTTTTCTCGGTTGGGCGAACAAACTCCGCTCATATACCGAATCGAACATATTTATTTTGTTTGCTATTTTTGCAACGACGTGAACCTTGTGCAAAGACAAGTAGCTAGGGTATGGTGTCAACCATGCAAAACCCCCGCATAAGGCACTTGGTTGTTTCATTGATTTGAAGCAAAGATCCATGTCCGTTGAAGGAGAAGTTATTTCTACCTTAGGTTAAAGTGTATCACTGCTAGCTTGTAGAAGCTTCCTTGTGACGGTACAGCACACGTCCGTTGGGAATCCCAAGAGGAAGGTATGATGAGCACAACAGTAAGTTTTTCCTCAGTAAGAAACCAAGGTTTATCGAACCCGTAGGAGATGAAGGCCACGTGAAGGTTGTTGGTGGAGGAGTGTAGTGCGGCGCAACACCAGTGATTCCGGCGCCAACGTGGAACCTGCACAACACAATCAAAATACTTTGCCCCAACTTAATAGTGAGGTTGTCAATCTCACCGGCTTGCTGAAAACAAAGGATTAAACGTATGGTGTGGAGAATGATGTTTGTTTGCGAAGAACAACAAAGAACAGAGATTGCAGTAGATTGTATTTCAGATGTAAAAGAAAGGACCGGGGTCCACAGTTCACTAGTGGTGTCTCTCCAATAAGATAAATAGCATGCTGGGTGAACAAATTACAGGTGGGCAATTGACAAATAAAGATTCATATACATATCATGATGATCACTATGAGATTTAATCAGGGCATTACGACAAAGAACATAGACCGCCATCCAACATGCATCTATGCCTAAAAAGTCCACCTTCAGGTTAGCATCCGCACCCCTTCCAGTATTAAGTTGCAAACAACAGACAATTGCATTAAGTATGGTGCGTAATGTAATCAACACAAATATCCTTAGACAAAGCATTGATGTTTTATCCCTAGTGGCAACAACACATCCACAACCTTAGAACTTTTGTCACTGTCCCAGATTCAATGGAGGCATGAACCCACTATCGAGCATAAATACTCCCTCTTGGAGTTATAAGTATCAACTTGGCCAGAGCCTCTACTAGCAACGGAGAGCATGCAAGAACATAAACAACACATATATGATAGATCAATAATCAACTTGACATAGTATTCCATATTCATCGGATCCCACCAAACACAACATGTAGCATTACAAATAGATGATCATGATCATGATAGGCAGCTCACAAGATCTAAACATGATAGCACAAGAGGAGAAGACAACCATCTAGCTACTTCTATGGACCCATAGTCCAAGGATGAACTACTCACGCAGTCCGGAGGCGGGCATGGTGATGTAGAGCCCTCGGTCATGATTCCCCTCTCCGGCAGGGTGCCGGAGGCGATCTCCTGAATCCCCCATGATGGGATTGGCGGTGGCAGCGTCTCTGGAACTTTTTCCGTATCGTGGCTCTCGGTACTAGGGTTTTCGCGACGGAGAGATTATATAGGCGAAAGGGCAGAGTCGGAGGGCGCTCGAGGGGCCCACCCCATAGGGGGGCGCGCCCTGCCCCTTGGCCGCGCCGCCTTGTGGGGTGGGGCCCCCTTGGCCCCTCTCCGTCTCTCCTTCGGTGCTCTGGAACCTTCCGCGGAAAATAAGACCGTGGGCTTTTGTTTCGTCCAATTCCGAGAATATTTCTGTGTAGGATTTCTGAAACCAAAAACAGCAGAAAACAGGAACTAGCGCTTCAGCATCTTGTTAATAGGTTAGTGCCGGAAAATGCATCAAAACATCATAAAGTGTGAACAAAACATGTAGGTATTGTCATAAAACTAGCATGTAACATAAGAAATTATAGATACGTTGGAGACGTATCAAGCATCCCCAAGCTTAGTTCCTACTCGCCCTCGAGTAGGTAAACGATAAAAACAATAATTTCTGAAGTGACATGCTACCAACATAATCTTGATCAACATTATTGTAAAGCATATGAGATGAATGAAGTGATTCGAAGCAATAGATTGCTAACAAAGAGATAATGACTAAACAACTGAATCATATAGCAAAACTTTTCATGAATAGCACTTTCAAGACAAGTATCAAAAAGACTTGCATAAGAGCTAACTCATAAAGCAATAGATTCAAAGTCAGAGGTTTCGAAGCAACACAAAGGATGATTAAGTTTTAGCAATTGCATTCAACTTGTAACATGTATATCTCATGGATAATTGTCAACATAAAGTAATATAACAAGTGCAATAAGTAAACATGTAAGAATCAATGCACACAGTTGACACAAGTGTTTGCTTCTAGGATAGAAAGAAGTAGGTAAACTAACTCAACATAAAGTAATAGAAAGGCCCTTCGCAGAGGGGAGCATGGATTACTCATGTGCTAGAGCTTTTATTTTGAAAACATAGAAACAATTTTGTCAACGGTAGTAATAATTCATATGTGTTATGCATAAAACCTCTTATAAGTTACAAGCCTCATGCATCGAATACCAATAGTGTTCGCACCTTGTCCTAATTAGCTCGGATTTCCATGGATTATCATTGCATTACATATGTTTCAACCAAGTGTCACAAAGGGGTACCTCTATGCCACCTGTACAAAGGTCCAAGGAGATAGATCGCATTTGATTTCTCAGTTTTGATAAATCTCAACTTGTGGACATCCATACCGGGACAACATAGAAAACAGATAATGGACTCCTCTTTAATGCTTAAGCATTCAACAACGATAATATTCTCATAAGAGATTGAGGATTAATGTCCAAACTGAAACTTCCACCATGATACATGGCTTTGGTTGGCGGCCCAATGTTCTTCTCTAACAATATGCATACTCAAACCATTTAATCATGATAAATCACCCTTACTTCAGACAAGAAGAACATGCATAGCAACTCACATGATATTCAACAAAGGTGTAAAAAGTTGATGGCGTCCCCAGAAACATGGTTACCGCTCAACAAGCAACTTATAAGAACTAAGATACATAGCTACATATTCATCACCACAATAGTTTTTAAGCTATTTTCCCATGAGCTATGTATTGTAAAGACAAAGGAATGAAATTTTAAAGGTAGCACGCAAGCAATTTACTTTGGATTGGCAGAAAAATACCACATATAGGTAATATGGTGGACACAAATGGCATGGGTTTTGGCTCAAGGTGTTTGGATGCACGAGAAGCATTTCCTCTCAGTACAAGGCTTTGGCTAGCAAGGTTGTTTGAAGCAAACACAAGTATGAACAGGTACAGCAAAAACTTACACAAGAACATATTGCAAGCATTATAAGACTCTACACTGTCTTCCTTGTTGTTCAAACACTTTTACCAGAAAATATCTAGACCTTAGAGAGATCAATCATGCAAACCAAATTTCAACAAGCTCTACGGTAGTTCTCCACTAATAGATTTAAACTACATGATGCAAGAGCTTAAACATGATCTATGAGAGCTCAAAACAATTGACAAGTATCAAATTATTCAAGACCATATGAAGTATTTTCTGATTCCAACCAAATAGCAATCAACGAAGCAGTTTTCAGCCTTCGCCATGAACATTAAAGCAAAACTAAGAACACAAGTGTTCAAATGAAAAAGCGGAGCGTGTCTCTCTCCAATACAAGGATTGTGGGATCCAAATTTATTCAAACCAAAACAAAAATAAAAGCAAACAGACGCTCCAAGTAAATAACATAGGATGTGATGGAATAAAAATATAGTTTCACTAGAAGTGACCTGATAAGTTGTCGATGAAGAAGGGGATGCCTTGGGCATCCCCAAGCTTAGATGCTTGAGTCTTCTTAAAATATGCAGGGATGAACCAGGGGCATCCCCAAGCTTAGACTTTTCACTCTTCTTGATCATATTATATTATCCTCTTCTCTTGACCCTTGAAAACTTCCTCCACACCAAACTTTAAGCAAACTCATTAGAGGGTTAGTGCATAATCAAAATTCACATGTTCAGAGAGGACACAATCATTCTTAACACTTCTGGACATTACCCAAAGCTACTGAAAGTTAATGGAACAAAGAAATCCATTCAACATAGCAAAAGAGGCAATGCGAAATAAAAAGGCAGAATCTGTCAAAACAGAACAGTCCGTAAAGACGAATTTTCTGAGGCACTTAACTTGCTCAGATGGAAAAACTCAAAACTAATGAAAGTTGCGTACATATCTGGGGATCACGCATGTAAATTGGCAGATTTTTTTGATTCTTCTACAGAGAGAAGGACGCGAATTCGTGACAGACAGCAAATCTGTTTCTGCGCAGAAATCCAAATCTAGTATCAACCTTCTATCAGAGACTTTACTTGGCACAAGAACATGATATGGAGAGGTTGCTACAGTAGTAACAACTTCCAAGACTCAACAAAAAAGTAGTAAAAATAACATGGGTTATTTCCCAAGAAGTGCTTTTCTTTAACGCCTTTCAGCTAGGCGCAGAAAGTGCAAATCAGATATTATCAAGAGAAGAAGCATCAACATCATAATTTGTTCTAATAATAGAATCAAAAGGAAACTTCATTCTATTTCTAGGGAAGTGTTCCATACCTTTCTTGAGAGGAATTGATACTTAATATTCCTTCTTTCATATCAATAATAGCTCCAACAGTTCGAAGAAGGGTCTTCCCAAGACAATAGGACAAGATGCATTGCATTCAATATCCAAGACAACAAAATCAACGGGGACAAGGTTATTATTAACCGTAATGTGAACATTATCAATCCTCCCCAAAGGTTTCTTTATAGAATTATCAGCAAGATTAACATCCAAATAACAATTTTTCAATGGTGGCAAGTCAAGCATATCATAAATTTTCTTAGGCATAACAGAAATACTTGCACCAAGATCACATAAAGCATTACAATCAAAATCATTAACTTTCATCTTAATGATGGGCTCCCAACCATCTTCCAACTTCCTAGGAATAGAAGCTTCAAGTTTTAATTTCTCTTCTCTAGCTTTAATGAGAGCATTTGTAATATGTTTTGTAAAGGCCAAATTTATAGCACTAGCATTATGACTTCTAGCAAGTTTTTGTAAGAACTTAATAACTTCAGAGATATGACAATCATCAAAATCTAAACCATTATGATCTACAGCAATGGGATCATTGTCCCCAATATTTTGAAAAATTTCAGCAGTTTTATCACAAACAATTTCAGCAGTTTTAGCAGTTTCAGACAGTTTTGCACGCTTTGTACTAGGAGTAGAAACATTGCCAACACCAATTATTTTACCATTGATAGTAGGAGGTTTAGCAACATGTGAAGAATCAACATTACTAGTGGTGGTAATAGTCCAAACTTTAGCTACATTATTCTCTTTAGCAAGTTTTTCTTTTTCTTCTCTTTCCCACCTAGCATGCAATTCAGCCAACATTCTAATATTGTCATTAATTCGAACTTGGATGGCATTTGCTGTAGCAGAAATTTTTTTATCATTATCCTCAGGTTTAGCAGCCATTTTATTAATTAAAGAAGATTGTGATTCAGACATATATGAGATTCGATTTTCAGCATTTGAAAGTTTAGTTTGCAAACCAGAAATTTCCATATTCAAATTTTCAAGTTGATTTCCTATATTTTTCAACAAGGCAGATTGTTCATTCATAGTTTTAGTAAACAATTGATTTTGCTCATATTGTGATTGCATAAAGCTCTTAGTAGCTCTTTCAATTTCTAACATCTTTTCCTCACTAGGCAAAACAGATCTACCATAAGAATTACCACTATTAGAAGGATATGGCCTATAGTTGTTGTTACCATAATTATTCCTATAAGCATTGTTGTTGAAATTATTATTCTTAATGAAATTCACATCAACATGCTCTTCTTGAGCAACCAATGAAGCTAAAGGAACATTATTAGGATCAACATGAGATCTACCATTAACAAGCATAGACATAATAACATCAATCTTATCACTCAAAGAAGAGGTTTCTTCAACAGAATTTACCTTCTTACCTTGAGGAGTTCTTTCCGTGTGCCATTCAGAGTAATTGATCATCATATCATCAAATCTTTGTTGCAACACCTAAAGTGATGGACATAAAAGTACCTCCAGCAGCTGAATCCAATAGGTTCCTCGAAGAAAAATTCAATCCTGCATAGAAGGTTGGATGATCATCCAAGTAGTTAGTCCATGGGTAGGGCAATTCTTTACCAAAGATTTCATTCTCTCCCATGCTTGAGCAACATGTTCATTATCTAATTGCTTAAAATTCATAATGCTACTTCTCAAAGATATAATCTTAGCAGGAGGATAATATTTACCAATAAAAGCATCTTTACATTTAGTCCATGAATCAATACTATTTTTAGGCAAAGACAACAACCAATCTTTAGCTCTTCCTCTTAAGGAGAAAACAATTTCAGTTTTATAATATCACCATCTATATCCTTATACTTTTGCATTTCACAAAGTTCAACAAAATTATTAAGATGGGCAGCGGCATCATCAGTACTAACACCAGAAAATTGCTCTCTCATAACAAGATTCAGTAAAGCAGGTTTAATTTCATAAAATTCTGCTGTAGTAGCATGTGGAGCAATAGGAGTACATATAAAATCATTATTATTTGTGCTAGTGAAATCACACAACTTAGTATTTTTAGGAGTATTCATTTTAGCAGTAATAAAAGTAAACCAAGCAAACCGAATAAAATAAAGTAAAAACAAGTAACTAATTTTTTGTGTTTTTGATATAAAGAAAGCGAACAAGACAAATGAAATAAAGTAAAGCAAGACAATAAACAAAGTAAAGAGATTGGATGTGAGAGACTCCCTTGCAGCGTGTCTTGATCTCCCGGCAACGGCGCCAGAAAAAGTAGCTGCTAGCGTGTAGAAGCTTCCTTGTGACGGTACAGCACACGTCCGTTGGGAACCCCAAGAGGAAGGTATGATGAGCACAGCAGTAAGTTTTCCCTCAGTAAGAAACCAAGGTTTATCTAACCAGTAGGAGATGAAGGCCACGTGAAGGTTGTTGGTGGAGTGTAGTGCGGCGCAACACCAGTGATTCCGGGGCCAACGTGGAACCTGCACAACACAATCAAAATACTTTAAACGGTGAGGTTGTCAATCTCACCGGCTTGCTGAAAACAAAGGATTAAACGTATGGTGTGGAGAATGATGTTTGTTTGCGAAGAACAACAAAGAACAGAGATTGCAGTAGATTGTATTTTAGATGTAAAAGAAAGGACCGGGGTCCACAGTTCACTTGTGGTGTCTCTCCAATAAGATAAATAGCATGCTGGGTGAACAAATTACAGGTGGGCAATTGACAAATAAAGATTCATATACATATCATGATGATCACTATGAGATTTAATCAGGGCATTACGACAAAGAACATAGACCGCCATCAACATGCATCTATGCCTAAAAAGTCCACCTTTAGGTTAACATCCGCACCCTTCCAGTATTAAGTTGCAAACAACAAACAATTGCATTAAGTATGGTGCGTAATGTAATCAACACAAATATCCTTAGACAAAGCATTGATGTTTTATCCCTAGTGGCAACAACACATCCACAACCTTAGAACTTTCTGTCACTGTCCCAGATTCAATGGAGGCATGAACCCACTATCGAGCATAAATACTCCCTCTTGGAGTTACAAGTATCAACTTGGCCAGAGCCTCTACTAGCAACGGAGAGCATGCAAGAACATAAACAACACATATATGATAGATCAATATCAACTTGACATAGTATTCCATATTCATCGGATCCCACCAAACACAACATGTAGCATTACAAATAGATGATCCGATCATGATAGGCAGCTCACAAGATCTAAACATGATAGCACAAGAGGAAGACAACCATCTAGCTACTGCTATGGACCCATAGTCCAAGGATGAACTACTCACGCATCGGAGAAGCGGGCATGGTGATGTAGAGCCCTCCGGTGATGATTCCCCTCTCCGGCAGGGTGCCGGAGGCGATCTCCTGAATCCCCCGAGATGGGAGGGCGGTGTGGCGTCTCTGGAACTTTCCGCATCGTGGCTCTGTGCTAGGTTTTCGACTGAGAGATTATATGGCGAAAGGGCAGAGTCGGAGCGCTCGAGGGCCCACCCCATAGGGGGCGCCCGCCCTTGGCCGCGCCGCCTTGTGGGGTGGGCCCCTTGGCCCCTCTCCGTCTCTCCTTTGGTGCTCTGGAACCTTCCACGGAAAATAAGAATGGGCTTTTGTTTCGTCAATTCCGAGAATATTTCTGTGTAGGATTCTGAAACCAAAAACAGCAGAAACAGAACTGCGCTTCGGCATCTTGTTAATAGGTTAGTGCCGGAAAATGCATCAAAACATCATAAAGTGTGAACAAAACATGTAGGTATTGTCATAAAACTAGCATGGAACATAAGAAATTATAGATACGTTGGAGACGTATCAATCATCCCTTGCTTTAATTGGGAGAGATAACCACTTCTCACACTCTCTTTTGATTACTGAAAATTTCTCTTTTATTTTTGCATGTGTAGAGTCGTGTTTAATATTCTCCATCTCATAAAGTTTGCATGCAACCATGTATTCCGTTGTTTAAATATGCTTGCTTAGATAAGTTTTGTTCATATCTATGTAAGGGAAATAAAAGATGAGAAAGGATCTCTCAATGATGATTTTTGTGTTGTAATAATTGTCTTAAGGGTCTATCCTTCGAAGTAAACTCAACCCCATCGAAGTGAGTTGTTTGATTGAACCTTGTTTTGCGGTAACTGAGATTCATGCCAAAAACATATAAATAATGAGATATTGCTTTTCACGTGTCTTACCCCTCTGGCATATTATGGAAAGCTCCGTTGGCCTTTAAACGATCTACCATGAGATAAAATTCTAATAAGCCTACTAGTTGTGCAAGTCTCTCATCAAAATAAATCAATACTTGTAATCATGCATCAATGACATTGTAAATAATGTCATAGATGCATGGTTAGAAGTATTCATTTATTTTGATGAGATACTTGCACAATTAGTAGGTTTATTAGAATTTTATCACTTTTCCTTATCTTAGGTATGTGTATGTGTTATAAATCTTAATGGATAAATCACGAAGAAACGAACCAAGAGGAGGCAACATGGAGGATTTAAAGGCACTAGGACTTGGCCATTAGAGGGTGGAGAAAATCAAATTTTCCATCACAAGATAATGAATATCCAATACTATGGTGCTGTACCCCTTGTCGATATAAATCCAATGAGTCAAAGAACACCTAAATCTAAATTTGTATGAAGAAATAATGGACAAAATACCGAAGGAGGAAGAAGTTTTAACGGGCACGAGAAAGCGCCAGGATATGATACGATTTCCCACGGATTGCATTCCCATTTTTCCTAGACTTTCCTTAGGTGTTAAGTTCAGATGGGGGAGCATTAAAGACCCCTCCTAGGCAGGGACGGGCCCACTTCAATTCAAGGGTATTCATCTAAACACGCAAACATTTCGAAAAATATACTAATATATGAATGTTCGGTGCAATATATAAAAATGAAAATTTTCCTCTTATGACATGAATGTTGAACTACTAAAAATTGTTGGATGGAACCCTTTATTCATTGGGTCCTGAGTTCAAGCCCCGTGTATAGCAATTTATTCCTTATATTTTAGATAACATTTTTCATGTATTAATTGTTATAAAAAATCGAATATTGTTTGTTCTACACTTACATTTTCAGGTTAACTCCAATTGTTGGAAATTTGTAAGAATTTACATACTCGAGTCACTTATTTTGGTAAATTAATATATATGTTTCTCAAGCACAAATATCCTTCATTATGAGGGTTTCTCAAGAAAATATGAGATATGCATGATTAAATATTTCACATGTTCGCACTCAAATATGAGATATGTGCGATCACTAATTCATATTAAAAATATTATATAATTTTGAATACCTCAAAATTCTGGGGCTGCCTCTGCTCCTAGGCATATAAAAATGAGGGGAGAGCCTCCACAAGAACCAACCTCATTCACATCTCCATACGACGGAGCCCTGCCGCAGTGCCGCTTCCATAGACCTTCATCACCACCACCGCACCATTGAAGGAAGAGGAGAAGGAAGAGGAGGAGAAGGGGCACGCCGTCATCACCACGGGCATCAGCCCTAGGCCGTGCGCGCCACCATGATCACCATCTCCATGAATGCCACATCTCTCCCTCCATAGTTTGTGTAACTGTAGAATTGAACATGGTTGTGATCTCAATAATATATTCATCTATGTTTTGTTATTCATCCATGTGTGAGTGATTGATTTGATCATAGGTGAAGGTAAGATCTAGTGCGCTAAGTTAGAATGCGTTGTGATCAAGTATTCATGTACATGTGTTACCACTAGTGGAGAACAGGCCTAATGTCGCGGGTGGTAAGGGCCTTTTGTCGCGGGCGGCCATCCGCGACAACGAAGGCGCGATAAAAGGTCCACCCTTTTGTCGCGGGTCGCTTACCACCCGCGACATATAGTCCACCACGTGGCAGGCACGGGGCGCGAGGAGACACCCTTTTGTCGCGGGCGGTATTACCACCCGCGACAAACGGTCCTCTACGTGGCGCGCGCAGAACGCTGCTGCTTTAGGGTTTGAGGGGTGCAGCCCCCCCTGCCCCTTTTATTTCATTTTTCGTTCGAAAATAAAAGTTGCATATATTTGTACGCTACTAGAAGTTGTACACGTTCATTCATTATATATAGATCGATCAAACAAATATTGGAAGCAAAAGTCGATTCCCCTTACATATTCGTAGATTCCCTACATATATACATGGAGCTCACGACTACCGGGACTAAAGACCGTCTATTTGGAGGGAGAGGGAGAGCGCCTATTTGGACTAAACAAGCCGTTGTTGTCTATTACTTCTCTAACCAAAAGTCCCGCCACTTCCTCCGCAATTCCTAGTAGGTGTTCCTTTGGTTGGAGTGTGTCCCGCATGAAGTCGACCTATATAGGAAAATGAGATGAGTATGACTATATCAATCTTGATAACGAAATATTGACGATAATAAATAAAGTTGTGAATGTTATTGCTTACGTTGAATTTATTATTGTTCTGCTTCTCAGTGGTTAACATGCGAATGGACTCGCAAACGTAGTATCCACATAGATTCGTCCCTTGTGGCTGCTGGATGCACGGTACAGGAGTAAATGTTAGCCTCTCTGCCCAGGTACCCTCAGTATGTTTCCTGAAAGCTATCCAAGCCCTGCCAGGCAAAAGAATGATTGAATGAGTGGATAATTAATTGATATGTCACGAAAGATATGGCGCGGCGATGAAGGAAATTACACTTGGAGCAACTTCTGCAAGTCGCGGAACCCGTCCAGGCCTCTACTCATTGGGTCCCTTACTTCAACTATTCCCTTATCAACTTGAATGTCTAGTAGAATCCAGTGGAAGCTGCACATGTTTATGTATATACGTCAGGAATTACACTTAACATTGAGTAAGCAAAATTAAATGTGCATAAAAGATCATTAAGACTCTCACTCGTAGTTGTAAGGAAACAATATTGAATCACATAAACTTTGCTCCCCCAAAAACCTTAGTAGGTTTCCCCCCGTTTTTTCGCCTTTATGCTTTACCGTTTGAACATGTACTTTATCTGGGTCAACAAACCCAATATTGATAATATTATTACTTTTGCATTCACTGATCTTCAGTCTGCATAAGAGAACACATAAGATATAATGAGTATATGCAATGAAAACGAACATGAACTGAATGAAAATGAACTTATATGTAGTTAACAACTTACAAGCAATAGCAACTCATGAGAGATTTGTCGAGGGCTTCTAAATTGAATAACTGCCAGAGTTCATTCATCTCAATATGGATCTCCTCCTTTCGGTAGTAATATTCAAATGGGATCTTCGCCATGATGTAAGTTATATTCTCCTTGCACGCATCAAGGTACCACTGATGCAAATTCCGCATATGCGTTGGCAGTTTATGCAGCCGCTCTCTGCTGACCAAGTCGGCCCCGTATACAAATTTAGGAGCTATATCAGCAGTGGGTAGTGCAGCATCTGCGGCACTGTCAACACCCGGATTTTAAGTCCAGATGCCTATTATGCCATTCATCGCAATCCCAGGAATATTGTTTTTGCGAGACATAATAGATTTATATCACAACACATCATTCATTACATAACATCATTGTCTTACATAGAGGGATCACATGATCCAGTCTTACAACATAATGGATCTAGAGATCCTATTACAAAACACATAGCGGAAGCGAAGTAGTAGCGGTCGTGGTCCATCTGTTCCACATGCAACTGTTGACGTTAGGAGTAGTCCTAGTTGTCATAGGCGTCCTCTGTCCATCTTCCTCTTCTTGTTCTCCTTCATAGTCTGGCCATTTGAATAGCCAGGGACAAAGCCATGAGTACTTTAAAGTACTCGCAAACTAATACTAATGTAAGCACTATCAACTATAGTAAGGGGGTGCTAAGCTCTAGGTTGAGTTGCATAAAGCCAATTTTAGTTCATAAACATTTATTAAAAGACTCCTCATTTGCCTAACTTACTCAAGTGGGAACATTAGTGTCATTCCCACAACTCTGTTGTGATTCAAGTCAAATTCACCATTCACCTTTCAAGTTCAAGTCACAAGTCATATGTCACATTTTTGAAAATGGTCTGATGACGGAACAGTATGGCCTTTCCAACCGTCCTTAACCGTGGACGCGGATATTCGAATAGTTTTACACTCTGCGGAGTTGCACACTTGTGCCACAACATTTGATTACATCCGTCGGGATAACCCCGAATAATCGTAACTCAGTACGCGGATCATCAACCATAACCTTTCACTTACATATCCTAGTATAGGCACCTCTCCCCATGAGCTTGGCCTCCAGGTGAACAAAAACCTGGGAACTGCATAGGGCTTGGGCCGGACATTCACCTCATTTCACGTCATTTCTTTTGTTGTGGAGGCAGCTTTCGGCATAACCCCGATAGAGGGAACCCATACTAAGACACATAAACTTCCAGTTAAGCCCTACCCATAATCAGGTATTGTGGGGGTTGATACGTCTCAAACGTATCTATAATTTCTTATGTTCCATGCTACTTTTATGACAATACTTGAATGTTTTATACATACTTTACATCATTATTATACATTTTCCGGCACTAACCTATTAACAAGATGCCGAAGCGCCATTCCTGTTTTCTGCTGTTTTGGTTTCAGAAATCCTAGTAAGGAAATATTCTCGATTGGACGAAATCAACGCCCGGGGTCCTATTTTTCCACGAAGCTTCCAGAAGACCGGGGAGATATGAAGTGGGGCCAGGCCGAGACCATGAGGCGCGCGACCAGGCCCTGGCCGCGCGGCCTATGGTGTGGGCCTGTGCCCCCTCGACCTGCCCTTCCGCCTACTTAAAGCCTTCGTCGCGAATACCCCCGTACCGAGAGCACGATACGGAAAACCTTCCGGAGATGCCGCCGCCAATCCCATCTCGGGATTCAGGAGATCGCCTCGGCACCCTGCCAGAGGGGAATCATCACCGGAGGGGCTCTACATCATCATGCCCGCCTCCGGATTGATGCGTGAGTAGTTCATCCTTGGACTATGGGTCCATAGCAGTAGCTAGATGGTTGTCTTTTCCGCTTGTTCTATCATTGTTTAGATCTTGTGAGCTGCCTAACATGATCAAGATCATCTATTTGTAATGCTACATGTCGTGTTTGGCGGGATCCGATGAATATAGAATATTATGTTAAGTTGATTATCAATCTATCATATATGTGTTGTTTATGTTGGGGCAAAGTATCTTGATTGTGTTGTGCAGGTTCCACGTTGGCGCCGGTTTCACTGGTGTTGCGCCGCACTACACTCCTCCACCAACAACCTTCACGTGCTTCTTGGCTCCTACTGGTTCGATAACCTTGGTTTCGTCTGAGGAAACTTGCTTCTATACGCATCATACCTTCCACTTGGGGTTCCCAACGGACGTGTACTTCACGCGTATCAAGCTAAATTTCTGGCGCCGTTGCTGGGGAACTGAAGAAAAGTTACACCACAGAGAATTGCCTCCCACGACAACAGCTAAATTTCTGGCGCCGTTGCCGGGAGATCAAGACACACGCTGGGGAGTCTCCACATCCAATCTCTTTACTTTGTTTTTGTCTTGATTTACTTTATTCTATTTACTGTCTTGTTTGCTTCATATTAAAAACACACCAAAAATAGTTACTTTACTTTCTGTCTTATTTACTTGCTCTATATCAAAACACAAAAAAATTAGTTACTTGCATTTACTTCATCAAGTTTACTTTTGTTTATTTCATCATGCTTCATCCTAAGTTTACTTTGAAAGATATACCGGTAGGTAGTGGGTCTATCATTGGAAAAGATAATATAGAAGAATTTTTCACTCATGTTAGTAAAACTGAAGATTTTGAAGATAGATCCTTGGTAGAACTTGCTCCTGATTATGAAATTGCTACTGCCTCTTTAGTGCACATGTTGGAGGCTAGATTTGTTAATCTTAATCCAATAATGCAACATATGTTTCTTACACTCGGTGATATGGAAGAAGGAGAAAATAAAGATTTTATTCTAGAAACCCTTCTTAGAGAATTTGGTGATGTAGCTAGAGAAGCTAGGAAAGTCTTTATTCGATATAAGATGCTAGGCTTGTGTACCAATTTTGCAAGTATCCTTGAAAAAAGGGAAAAATATAGGCTAAGATACACTAATAAATTCAATTATGAGGGGGGAGATTAAAATACCAATACCTCATAAACTCATAGGAATGCATGAGGCATTAGAAAAGAATTTTGATTGGATTGTCCCTGAAAATTTATTTGAGGAGGATAGTAAGCCTAAGGGTATTGAAAAGGGAGTTCCATACATAAATAATATACAATGCATAGTTGAGAAAACTCCCGACTCCCGAGGTAATGATGTTGATGTTTCATCTCTTGGAAATACTTGATTTGCACTTTCTGCGCCTAGCTGAAAGGCGTTAAAGAAAAGCACTTCTTGGGAGATAGCCCAAGTTTCATTTTATTTACTGTATTGTTGAGTCTAGGAAGTTGTTTACTACTGTAGCAACCTCTCCTTATCATGTTTTTGTGCCAAGTAAAGTCTCTATGTTAAAGTTGATGCTAGATTTGATTGCTGCAGAAACAGCATTCTATGCTGTCACGAATTACGAGATCTCTGTAGAAGAGTCGAAAAAATCTGAAAATTTACGTGCGTGATCCTCAGATATGTACGCAGCTTTCATTAATTTTGAGTTTTTCCATTTGAGCAAATTAAGTGCCCCTGTAAAATTCGTCTTTACGAACTGTTCTGTTTTTGACAGATTCTGCCTTTTATTTCGCATTGCCGCTTTTGCTATGTTGAATGGGTTTCTTTGTTCCATTAACTTTCAATAGCTTTGTGAAATGTCCAGAAGTGTTAAGAATGATTTTTTCACCTCTGAATGTGTGAATTTTTGATTATGCACTAACCCTCTAATGAGTTTGCTTGAAGTTTGGTGTGGAGGAAGTTTTCAAGGGTCAAGAGAAGAGGATGGTATACTATGATCAAGAAGAGTGAAAGGTCTAAGCTTGGGGATGGGTGGTTCATCCCTGCATATTTTAAGAAGACTCAAGCATCTAAGCTTGGGGATGCCCAAGGCATCCTTCTTCATCGACAACTTATCAGTCACTTCTAGTGAAACTATATTTTATTCCATCACATCTTATGTTCTTTACTTGGAGCGTCTGTTTGCTTTTATTTTTGTTTTGGTTTGAATAAAGTTGGATCCCATCATTCTTATATTGGAGATATTACGCTCCGCTTTTCATATGGAACACTTGTGTTCTTAATTGTGCTTTAATGTTCATGGCGAAGGCTGAAATTGCTTCGTTAAATTGCTATTTGGTTGGAATCAGAAAATGCTGCATATGGTTTGGAAATTTGGCAATTGTTTGAGCTCTCATAGATCATGTTTAAGCTCTTGCATCATGTAGTTTAATCTATTAATGAAGAACTACTGTAGAGCTTGTTTAATTTGGTTTGCATGATTGGTCTCTCTAAGTCTAGATATTTTCGGGTAAAGTGTTTGAACAACAAGGAAGACAGTGTAGAGTCTTATAATGCTTGCAATATGTTCTTGTGTAAGTTTTGATGTACTGTTCATACTTGTGTTTGCTTCAAACAACCTTGCTAGCCCAAACCTTATACTGAGAGGAAATGCTTCTCGTGCATCCAAACACCTTGAGCCAAAACCCATGCCATTTGTGTCCACCATATCTACCTACTACGTGTTATCCGAGCTGATTAGGACAAGGTGCGAGCACTATTAGTACTCTATGCATGAGACTTGCAACTTGTAGGAAGTATTATGCATAGCACATATGAATTATTACTACCGTTGACAAAATTGTTTCTATGTTTTCAAAATAAAAGCTCTAGCACAAAAATAGTAATCCATGCTTCCCTCTGCGAAGGGCCATTCTTTTACTTTATGTTGAGTCAGTTTACCCACTTCTTTCTATCTTAGAAGCAAACACTTGTGTTAACTGTGTGCATTGATTCTTACATGTTTACTTATTGCACTTGTTATATTACTCTATGTTGACAAATATCCATGAGATATACATGTTACAAGTTGAAAGAAATTGCTGAAACTTAATCATCCTTTGTCTTGCTTCAATGCATTCTACTTTGAATTTATTGCTTATGAGTTAGCTCTTATGCAAGTCTTGTTGATACTTGTCTTAAAACTACTATTCATGAAAAGTTTTGCTATATGATTCATTTGTTTAGTCATTATCTTTGTTAGCAATCTTTTGTTCAGATCACTCCATTCATCTCATATGCTTTACAATAATGTTGATCAAGATTATGTTGGTAGCATGTCACTTTTGTGTTATCGTTTACCTACTCGAGGGCGAGTAGGAACTAAGCTGGGGATGATACGTCTCAAACGTATCTATAATTTCTTATGTTCCATGCTACTTTTATGATAATACTTGAATGTTTTATACATACTTTACATCATTATTATACATTTTCCGGCACTAACCTATTAACAAGATGCCGAAGCGCCGTTTGTTTTCTGCTGTTTTTGGTTTCAGAAATCCTAGTAAGGAAATATTCTCGGAATTGGACGAAATCAACGCCCAGGGTCCTATTTTTCACGAAGCTTCCGGAAGACCGAGGGAGATACGAAGTGGGGCCACGAGGGCCGAGACCATAGGGCGGCGCGGCCAGGCCCTGGCCGCGCCGGCCTATGGTGTGGGGCCCTGTGCCCCTCGACCTGCCCTTCCGCCTACTTAAAGCCTTCGTCGAATACCCTGTGCAAGAGCCACGATACGGAAAACCTTCCAGAGACGTCGCCGCCGCCAATCCCATCTCGGGGTTAGGAGATCGCCTCCGCACCCTGCCGGAGAGGGAATCATCACCGGAGGGCTCTACATCATCATGCCCGCCTCCGGATTGATGCGTGAGTAGTTCATCCTTGGACTGTGGGTCCATAGCATTAGCTAGATGGTTGTCTTCTCCGCTTGTGCTATCATTGTTTAGATCTTGTGAGCTGCCTAACATGATCAAGATCATCTATTTGTAATGCTACATGTTGTGTTTGGTGGGATCCGATGAATCTAGAATACTATGTCAAGTTGATTATCAATCTATCATATATGTGTTGTTTATGTTCTTGCATGCTCTCCGTTGCTAGTAGAGGCTCTGGCCAAGTTGATACTTGTAACTCCAAGAGGGGTTTTATGCTCGATAGTGGGTTCATGCCTCCATTGAATCTGGGACAGTGACAGAAAGTTCTAAGGTTGTGGATGTGTTGTTGCTACTAGGGATAAAACATCGATGCTTTGTCTAAGGATATTTGTGTTGATTACATTACGCACCATACTTAATGCAATTATATGTTGTTTACAACTTAATATGGGGTCGGATGCTAACCCGAAGGTGGATTATTTAGGCATAGATGCATGCTGGATAGCGGTCTATGTACTTTGTCATAATGCCTGATTAAATCTCATAGTAATCATCATTGATATGTATTGAATCTTGATTTGTCAATTGCCCACCTGTAATTTGTTCACCCAGCATGTTAGTTATCTTATTGGAGAGACACCACTAGTGAGCTGTGACCCCGTACATTCTTTTACATCTGAATACATTCTACTGCAATCATTGTTTTTACTGTTCTTTGCAAACAAACACCATCTTCCACTCGATACGTTTAATCCTTTGTTTTCAGCAAGCCGGTGAGATTGACAACCTCACTATTACATTGGGGCAAAGTATCTTGATTGTGTTGTGCGGTTCCACGTTAGCGCGGTTTCACTGGTGTTGCGCACTACCTCCTCCACCAACAACCTTCACGTGCTTCTTGGCTCCCTACTGGTTCGATAACCTTGGTTTGTTTGAGAAACTTGCTATACGCATCATACCTTCCACTTGGGGTTCCCAAAGGACGTGTACTTCACGCGTATCAGGGGTACTCGTAAATTGGAATGGTATCGCATCCGAACCCAACCATCAGTTTTTGTAAAGTTCACCATGTCATTCACAAGTCATAATCACCTTCAAAATCTTTTAATAGAATGACTCGTCATTCCAAGGTTTTCAAAGTCATTTCATTTCACATGTTCCCATCTAGAGTAGTCAATTTTATTTGTTAGCACTAGCAACTAGTCCTGAGGGGTGCTAACTAGCTTATAGCTTTCTAGGCTAGGTGTGATGCTCTTGTACTACTCCATAGCTAGACCAAGTGAATCATGAATCAAAAAGTAAACTTTGATAAACCAAAGGCAAAAACTTGTAAGGTAAAAACTTGGGATAGGATCATTAAGCATAAAGTAAATTGTGACGAGGTCTTGCTCTTGTAGAGCTTTGCCTTAGGGTAACTTGCAAGAATATTAGCTTGCCTTGGTTGGTGTACTGATCAAAGTTATCTTCCTCTTCTTCAGGGTAGACCTCCTCCTCTTGATAGTCTCCGGTACTAGCGTCTATAAACAAATACGAGGATAACAATCACCAATCAATACTTAAGGGCTAGACTAATCACACAAATGGTTCACACAAGCTATTCTAGCATCACCACATTATTACATGTTGGTTGGCTTTGTTTTCTTTTAAAGAAAAATAATTTCCTCTCATTACAAATATTGATTAGGGTTTCTATTTATTTCTTTGGAGAAATAATTTCCTCTCGTTGAATCTTGTTTAAGATTTAGTCTCCTCAAATACTAAGGTATGAACACATGTTGACCAAAGTCGACACTTCATACTTATCATTTGAGAAACATGATTTAAATGAGGGAATACACCTCATGCAATTTAATATTAACATAATAGTGATTTAATGTCACCAAATAACTCAATATGAGATTATATAGACCATGGTCACTACCTCATGTTGAATTACTTGAGACAAAGATTTAAATGAGAAGAATACCTCTCATATGATTTAATACATAGTTGTGAATAATTTAAATACTACTATTGAAATGATTTAATATTCTCAAGAAGAACATATGGGGTCATGAAGACAATTGTCATCACCTCAGCTTGAATCACTTGAGAATGTGATTTAAATGAGGTGCTACACCTCATAGATTTAAATTCTTAAATTTGAAGGTAATTTAAATGGGCTAGTAATGACTACATAGCCATTATTTGATTCTAACCCATGATCATATGAAACAACCATATCATATTTTTGCATAAACAATTAGAGCATTTGAAATGTGAATTATGAGAATTTGAATCACCTCAAAATTCATCATGGTTGATTTTATAGATTTATTTGAATTCTGAAAACTCTCTGTCTTGTTATTTTTACTATTCAAATTATACAACAGATATTGATTTGAATCCAGCGTGGTTGGATAGAGCTTTTCATAAGCTTTCCAAATATATAAAATTCATTAAATTTGGTTTAGTATATTTGGAGATATTGAATTTCTAGCAAAGCATCAGTAAGTAAAAAATAACAGAAAAGAAATAAAGCAAATTTGAATTTAAACGCGGGCGGGAAGCTAACCGGGCCGGCCCAGCTGCTGCCCGGGCCTGGCGTGCATGGCACATGCACGTGGCCAGCGTGCGGGGCGCACAGGGCGTCGGATCAAGATCCAACGGCTCTGGGACGTCATCTACCTCGCGATGCTGTGAGCTTGCGGGGCCAATATCTCTCACCTCGAGGCTCGGATCACGGCGGGGTTGGGCTCGTTGGACGGGGAATTTCAAGGGCTTCAAGATGGTATAGGGGTTGGTGGCTGTGGTGATGAAAAGTGGCGTGGCTTTGAGTGATGCCGCCGGGTGCACGCCGGCGAGCTTCTTGCTCCGGTGAGCGGCAAGGAAGGAGAGAGGTTGGCTCTAGGAGGGAGAGATGGATGCGGCGAGGCGCTTTGGTGATGTCCAAGGGCAGGGGCACGGCTTATATAGGGTTCAGGGGAGAGAACGCGAGGTGGTGGCCATGGCTGCGACGTCACGGTGCACGTCGTGTGCAGGGCTCTCCGGCGTGGCTTTGGCGTCAGAGAGTGAGCTCATGGTTAGGTGATGATGTGTGCACAGTGGTGGATTCGCTGGCGTCGTGTACAGGGCACGCTAGGACATGGCTGACGTCGTGGTCCTCGCGTCATGGCGTCGCCAGGGCGCGTGAGAGGGTCAACGGTGGTGTCTAGCAGGTGTTCTGGAGTGAGGAGGTACTGGTGGCGCAGGGAGACGGGCTGGTTTGCAGTGTGCACGCGGGGAGGTGGTGGTGTCCACGGGTGGTGAGCGGGTGACGTTGGCATGGGCGGTTTTGGGTCAAGTCTTTCTCTCCTCAGCCAAGGGCTAGTACCAGCAGGTGTAGAGGGTCAATGCCAATGTAGATGACATGGTGAGAGAGAGGGAAAAGGGCCGGGCCAGGTGGGTGCATGGTGGTGATCATGTGAATGGCATGGGTTGGCAAGGGTCCTTGCAAGGCTATTCTTGGGTCAATTCCTGCAGAGTGGTGTTCATGGGAGTGTGATGAGTCAACTTGACAAGGGGAGGGTGACCAGAGAGGGAGAAGGACAAGGTTTGGCATGGTGATGTCATTTGGAGTGGCATGGCATGGCATTGATGCTTTGTGCATATTTTTCTTGTGTACAAAAGTGCTGCAAGCTTAAGTGGGGTGAGGTGAGTCTAGTAGACATGGTGGGCAAGGTGAGAGGGGTCTAGGGTGTGCACATTGGATCAAAGTTAACATGTGCATGTGACACATTCCAAGTCTTTGGCATGGTTTTGTGTGTGAGGATGACCATGCAAGGCTATGTGAGGTCATGGTGAGGGTTGGAGGTACAAAGCACTATAGATGAGCTCAAAGAGAGAGGAGGTGAGGTGGTGAATAGTGGTTGAATAGTGGTTGGAGTAGGTGTACTTCTATGTAAAAAGTGGATTCTCATGTAAAAACCTCATGTGTGGGTAAATTTTGCTAGGTTTCTTCATGGATGAGTTATAAATGATATTTGGCAGCAATGGGTGGCATTGGTTTGGGATTTGGAAATGATTTGTGAAAAATTTATAATTTGGGGGAATCTAGAATTTGTGTTAAAGTGGCATTTTGGCTTGACTATTGTGAGCAATGGTCAATGATTTGGTCAATGTGGTCAACATGAAAAATGTTCCTCTTGATGAGGTCTTGGATGAGGTGCAAAGAGTTGAGAGGGTTTGGTTTGAGAATTTCTTGATACAAGGGCTCAAAGTGAGTATCAGGTTAAAATTTGCAATCTTGACCATTAGTGCATGTGAGCACAATTTGCATTCAAATTTTATTTGATTTGAGTTTCTTTTATTCTAAAAGTGTTTATAAGTGTTTAGTAACATTCTACAATTAATGGTTCAAGCCAAATTGGCCTAGATCAAAGTTTTGCAAAAATAGCCATAAGCACAAGTATGTGTTGAATTGCATTTTTCTTATTTTCTTTTTCTTTGCTTCACTTAGGCATGGTGTAGTGTTCATTTAGTGTTAGATTGAGTTTGGTAAAGGTTTCAAACCATTTGGGTAAGATAAGAGGGCCTAGGTCAAGATTTTCCATTATGGCTATGTGCCACATATGCCTCTATGCATATTTTTATTTTCTTTTTATTTCACCTTAGATTTAGTTGGCAAATGATAGGTTGGGTTTGTTGAGGTTTTGCAAATCATCTAACAAGGTAAAAAATGGCATAGTTGGTTATTTGCAAAAAAGGCTATGGGTTCACATAGGCCTTTTCTTTTTAATTTGATTTCTTTTTATTTGGTTTTATCTTGGAGGGTAAAAAGGAGAGTCAGGTTTAGGGTTTTAGATCATTTCAAAATACTTCAACAATCAATCATGGCAATGACACAACATATAAGCATGATCACTATGCATCAAACTTAATTTAATAAAGTTTTTGTTGGTTCCAAATTTTGGAAATAGGGAAATTCATTTTATTTTTTGTTTGAAAATTTGGGATGTTACAGGCACTCAGCAAATCCTCCACGGTACAGCCCATCGAAGCCGCTAGCATCGCAGCTTCTTCCATATTTAAACCACCACCATGTTCTTCGTACACCTTGGGAACATCAAACACTTTGAGTGGTGAGATCGATTGTTTGGCCTGTTCTCCGAGCTGGGGAACTGCCTTTCTTTTTTTGCCTTTTGTCGTTTGCTTGGGCGCCTTGAGGGGTGCACTTGTTGAACTTGACTTCTTCCCGGCTACAGTTCTAGCTGATGATTTTCTCGTGCTAGCACTATCCTTCTCCTTAGCCTTGTCATCCTCCTTCTTCTTAGCCTTGTCATCAATTACCCTCGCAAGGTAGCGTGTATAGTCATCCCTCTTCTCGTGTAAGTCATATTGCGATGGTGTGTTCAGAAAAGAAATAGCATATGCTTTTTGCTTCTCGGTGTATGGCTCTAGCGCTGGAGGTTTTGGCTTATGAAAATGATCATAGTTGTGTTTCGCAACAATGGCCGCATTTTCCTCTTCAGTACGATCGTAAGGACGGGGGGAGGAACCTTTGGTACTCTTGGGAGGGGCGACATCTTGCGGATAGGACTCTTGAAACGCTTCCGGCCGGGTGCATTCCGAGTCTTAGTGGGCGGCGGCGCTGGAGATGGAGATGGACTACGGATGTCGTGGTCGACGTCGTACCCATGGGGTGATGGTGGCGACATGTGATCAGTAGGAGGAGGTGATGGTGGCATGCGATCACCTGGAGGAGGTGATGGTGACCTGGGACGACTGGTACTAGGGGCTACCCAGCCTGGCAGCCTGATGTTCTTCTTTTCCCAGAGAATGATTTCTCCCAGCACCTCTCCGAGTGCCCCCCATCACCTCCAGAGATTTCGAGCTGCAATGTCTCCCACGACGGTACAACTGAATCCACCCCGACACGAGCATAGCCAGCTGGAATCTCATTGCCATGCCATGTTGTCGGCTCACCTTCAGCTCCAAATGCAGGTAAGACATAGCCGACCGCCACCTTAACAGATATGTTCCTGAACACGTCATGGGGATCACAAGGTGTTTGCTCCTTGATTCCATCCACGAGGTCGCTGATAACGCGTGAAGCACACGTCCGTTGGAAACCCCAAGAGGAAGGTGTGATGCGTACAGCAGCAAGTTTTCCCTTAGTAAGAAACCAAGGTTATCGAACCAGTAGGAGATGAAGGCCACGTGAAGGTTGTTGGTGGAGGAGTGTAGTGCGGCGCAACACCAGTGATTCGGCGCCAACGTGGAACCTGCACAACACAATCACAGTACTTTGCCCCAACTTAACAGTGAGGTTGTCAATCTCACCGGCTTGCTGAAAACAAAGGATTAAACGTATGGTGTGGAGAATGATGCTTGTTTGCGAAGAACAACAGAGAACAGAGATTGCAGTAGATTGTATTTCAGATGTAAAAGAATGGACCGGGGTCCACAGTTCACTAGTGGTGTCTCTCCAATAAGATAAATAGCATCTTGGGTGAACAAATTACAGGTGGGCAATTTACAAATAAAGATTCATATACATATCATGATGATCACTATGAGATTTAATCAGGGCATTACGACAAAGAACATAGACCGCCATCCAGCATGCATCTATGCCTAAAAAGTCCACCTTCAGGTTAGCATCCGCACCCCTTCCAGTATTATGTTGCAAACAACAGACAATTGCATTAAGTATGGTGCGTAATGTAATCAACACAAATATCCTTAGACAAAGCATTGATGTTTTATCCCTAGTGGCAACAGCACATCCACAACCTTAGAAAACTTTCTGTCACTGTCCCAGATTCAATGGAGGCATGAACCCACTATCGAGCATAAATACTCCCTCTTGGAGTTACAAGTATCAACTTGGCCAGAGCCTCTACTAGCAACGGAGAGCATGCAAGAACATAAACAACACATATATGATAGATCAATAATCAACTTGACATAGTATTCCATATTCATCGGATCCCACCAAACACAACATGTAGTATTACAAATAGATGATCTTGATCATGTTAGGCAGCTCACAAGATCTAAACATGATAGCACAAGAGGAGAAGACAACCATCTAGCTACGCTATGGACCAATAGTCCAAGGATGAACTACTCACGCAGTCCGGAGGAGGGCATGGTGATGTAGAGCCCTCCGGTGATGATTCCCCTCTTCGTGCCGGAGGCGATCTCCTGAATCCCCGAGATGGGATTGGCGGTGGCGGAGTCTCTGGAACTTTTTCCGTATCGTGGCTCTCGGTACTAGGGTTTCGCGACGGAGAGTTTAAGTAGGCGGAAGGGCAGAGTCGGAGGGGGCACGGGGGCCCACCCCATAGGGTGGCGCGGGCCCCTCCTTGGCCGCGCCGCCCTATGGTGGCGGCTCCTCGTGGCCCCACTTCGTATCCTCTTCGGTCTTCTGGAAACTCCGTGGAAAAATAAGACCGTGGGCTTTTGTTTCATCCAATTCCGAGAAATATTTCCTGTGTGTAGGATTTCTGAAACCAAAAGCAAAAACAGAACTGGCGCTTCGGCATCTTGTTAATAGGTTAGTGCCGGAAAATGCATCAAAACATCATAAAGTGTGAACAAAACATGTAGGTATTGTCATAAAACTAGCATGGAACATAAGAAATTATAGATACGTTGGAGAAGTATCAGTCGCCAGGACCGCCATCTATCATCTTTAAAGGCGGTGCCACCTCCGAGTCGGCCATGCTGCTGTCTCGCCGCTGAGATATACCAGCGGTATTATCTGGCTGGCGCTGTCCTTTTCGTTCATTTATCTCCCGCTGCTGCTGGTGAATCTCCCGCTGCTGCTGGTCAAGTTGGCATTGGAACTCGGCAATCCGGTCATTCTGCACCTCCAGCTCGCGTTGTTTTGCTCTCGCTCGGCTTCTATAAGTCTCTGCGTCGGCCGGAAACCCAAGCGACCACGGAACACTAGGGCTGTTGACACCAATTTTGTCCTAAGTTGTAACGAAAATAAATGATCATGAAATATGGTAAAATTAATAAGTAAATTCCAAATATAAAAAAGGTCTACCAAATAATCAAATGTAAATTTATTAACATGTATGTCGCCATCGATGGTGGTAGTTTAATATTGACCTAAATTCAAAACTCCGCGAGCGACACTAAAATTCTGAAGTATTCGACGTTGCGCGTGATAAAAATCAGCCTTGTCACGAAAACACTATAGAATATAGTTACGTTAAATTAAAAAAATAGCGAATGATGTATGTAAAGTGTTTCCTAAAAAAAGGAAATTTTGCAAGGTACATGCATAGAGAGCATGGTTGCTAAAGGTTTATTAACTAAATAGCTAGCTCAGATGTCATATGCATCATATGAACCAGAAAAGCTACGTGCGGCACCTAATGAGGTGCATGCATGGATTTGGCGGCACCACGCGCAATTAACTCATTAAATTAATATAACAAGTGATTATCAGGCCCATGACCCACATGCATGTATGGCAGCAGCCCAATCAAATTGGCCAGAACGTTGTACCATGGAGGAGTTACGATCCGATTCGATCGGTCAGCACTCAGCACTCCGTGATATGCACGACATCAGGCTCGAACGATCAGCCGAGCGTAGAACCGCTGCCCCATGTTCCACGTTCTGATCGTGGGAGCGTCTCTCCGCGTCGAGGATAGAACTGTCATCGGCTCCCTCTATAAATACGAGGACAGATCGATCGCTTGCCCCGCTCAATCGCTAATCCAGACTCCATATTCATAGCCCCGCACAGACTCCAATCGCTAGCCCCGTCCGCAAATCGCCCCGCCAGTTCTCCATACACAGATTGCTAAGAAAACTACCAATCCACGCTTCGCCATCGCTGTACGCCGTCCGGCCGGCCGGCCGCTCGTCATACGCGCTGCAGAGCTGCAGCATTTGCATACTTGACGAAGAGCACCAGGAGGACATCTACAGGAAGGTGAGAATGTGATTCTTTCCTTGCTCCTTGGCTGGTCACATTGACACACGCCATGGAGTTTCCTCTCCTAATCTCTAGTTTGGTCACATTGACACAAACTAGGGATTTCTCTTCCTAAAATTGCTATCTCTCATGTTGCATTCTTTCTATGATCCTAAAATTATTGGCTCTTGTTTTGGTCACATTGACACAAAACAAGTTGCTCTAAAAACACATACTACTAAAAATCATGCTCTTGTTTTGGTCACATTGACACAATTCAAGTTGCTTTAAATCCATATAATCATGAAACAATTGGCTCTTGTTTTGGTCACATTGACACAAAACAAGTTGCTCTAAAAACACATACTACTAAAAATCATGCTCTTGTTTTGGTCACATTGACACAATCCAAGTTGCTTTAAATCCATATAATCGTGAAACAATTGGCTCTTGTTTTGGTCACATTGACACGAAACAAGTTGCTTTAAAAATACATCATTGCCCTTGGTTTGGTCACATTGACACAAACCAAGTTGCTTTAAATCCATATAATTATAAGAAATGTAGCTCTTGGTTTGGTTATATTGACACAATCTAAGTTGCTTTAAATCTACATCCACATGATAATAAAATTTGGCTTTGTTTTGATTATATTGACACAATCCAAGTTGCTTTAAATCTATATCCACATGATAATAAAATTTGACTTTGTTTTGATCACATTGACACGAAACAAGTTGCTTAAATTCATATCATATTAAATAATTGGCCCTTGTTTTGGTCATATTGACACAAAACAAGTTGCTAAAAAAAATCAAATATTGCTCAAATCAAGTGCTTGGTTTGGTCACATTGACATGAACCAAGTAGCTTTATATCAATACCCTTTAAAAGAAATATATATTGGCTCTTGGTTTGGTCACATTGACACAAACCAAGGTGCTATAAATCTACATATATACAATAAGAACCATGCCCTTGGTTTGGTCACATTGACACAAGCCAAGGTGCTCTAAATTAAAATGCTACTAAATTACGCCTTTGGTTTGTTCATATTGACATAAGCCAAAGAGTTCTAAACTCCAATATTCTAATATTAAAAAACTACCCAAATTCGTTGGCTATAATACTGTACGGCCATGCCTGAAATAGTTACATGCCTATGTTAATTAACTAGTAGCCACGTACTAGTAGAGAAACCTGCGTGTAAGCTGAAGGCAAATAAAATAGTCTGCTCATGATTGGTTTCAAATTACCATTTGGTTTGAGTGGGCTCTATAAATACAAGGCATATCTATCCATGCCAAACTTTCATGCATATGGCGGTTCTGAAACTTTGAACCCCTCCACCTATGTTAAAGAAATCAATCAATCTTCAAATAGATTGCACTAGGCATAAATAATGTCGTGTGTCATATCCAAATTTTATGCATGTAGTCCCACTGTATGTAGTGAGATAGAAAATGATACATGCCCCAGGGGTGTGCAAATAATTCAAAATCTTCGAAGTCAAATTAGTATTACATCGACTAGTGCTAAAAGAGATATAACAGACCAAGTTGCTTCATGCATGTAGAAAAGTTCTGTGCATGTTCCATAGCTAAAGTTGCATGCGCTTCTTGTACTGATAATACTAGTGCAAGAATAAATGACGATGCATGTGCATATATCCTATCCAGCAAATGTAGGATCAAAGCAAATACTATGCCTAGCTATATCAACTTCATTATATGCTACGTATATTTAAGTAGTAAAATAAATGAAGCATGCTAGGAAAACATATATTAAAAAGGATGCTAAGTATCTAGGAAGACAAACTTCAAGTTCGGCGAGCAGATTTCATCGACGACCGCAAGGAGGACTTCTTAGTTTATTTCACATTTTTGTAATAGTCATATGATGTAATGCTTTGTAATAGATATGTTGGAATTCTTAATCAGGGGTTTTCTCTTCGGAGATGTAATTAACAGAATTTTTATGCATATGTAAGAGTTCTGGAAATAAAGTACTCGCAATTCTTGATTTGTTGTGATTTACATTCGCGCAACTTTAAATTTATATACTATCTGTCTCTATGACGTGGACGCGCATTAGCTATTTTTGTCGCCGCCATTTTCCCGTCATCAGATTCTGGCACGCCCGGTGGGACATATTTCTCCCCTCATCTCCGAGTTCCAACATAGGATTGCAACATATGACTTTGTAAAATAAATATATCAAAAGTATGTATACACAAGAAAACTAATATATGGTTTTCTTGATTATATAAAGGTATGGAGAAACAAGTGCAACAGTTCATGACTCTCCGCATTGGATCATTTTGGTTTGATGTGCCAATCGGTCCTCTCATGACATTACTAAGCCAAAGTTCGCTTAGAAGCACGACACAATCACCAACCGAACAAGACCAAGAAAAAGCATCAATGGAGGGGTGCACCTGTCTCCTTTCAAGAGCCAAACGTAATATTGGATATGCTGAAAATACATCTTGTTTTGGCATTGTAAATCCAACTCCGACACCATATATGATACAGAGAGCTATAGAAGTGGGCCAATCACCCTACCAGCAGCGCAAGAACAAGATTTTTTGCGCAATATTGAACAAATCTGAATCTCTCCCACTTGATTGCAAAGGAAACATGGTGCATAAACACCAAAGCATGCAACATGGAGAAGGAGGTGACGTTGTGGCGATATCGCCTCATACAATGTCTTCAATAGGGAAACCAATCAATGGTCGGAATAAATTTGAACCCGATGTTCTAGGGTTTGTTCCTTCGATGGCCCAAAAACCCATTGAAGAATGCTCTGAAGAAATATACAAGCGTTCCCATGATTGTCGAACTAGTCAAGTGGACTCGACAATAAAATTGCCAAATCACCTGACATCCTCTAAGGTAGATAAATCCTTCGAGGTTCATGTAACCGAGTACGAGATCAACATTGTTGAAGAAAGTCTCATCGGATCAACCATTGTCGAATTTTATAGTCGGCAAGGTCCATGTCCACTTCCCCAAGAACATGGACAACACCATTTCAGATCGTCTGCTCCGAATCAACAAGGGAGGTTTGAGGATCCAACAGTTACTAGCAACCCTTCCACGGTTGTGGCTTTTGTCCGGTTCATTTGGAAAAAATATCTTAGCCATGCCAAAAGCATCGTGTTGTTGGCCTCGACTGTGAGTATACAAGATACATTCACAGAAAAGAACGTCGGAGGCTCACGCTTGACGAGCAAGCTGCTCTCTCAAACCAAGAGCCCCAACGTGTTGCTGTTTTACAGCTTTGTGTAGGTAAACATTGCCTAGTTTTCCAGCTATATCAAGCTCATGCAATGAGTTATATTCCTCCACTACTCCGTTGGTTCCTCACTAATGACACGATTCAATTTGCTGGAGCTGCAATTGGTAATGACATAAAAAGGCTCAAGTTTTATAACCTGAGTGTCGCAAATGTTGTAGACTTGCAAAAACTTGGCATCAAGGTTCGTGGTCAGAAAGAAGGCCAACTAGTGTCATTGGAGAACTTGGCAAAGAAGGTGGCAAAAATAAAACTCAACAAAGACAAGAGTATTACTATGAGTCTGTGGGAAAGCTCCAACCTCAAACATGAGCAGATCAAGTATGCGTGCTTGGATGCTTACGCAAGCTTTGAAGTTCTCAGGAGACATTTCAATATAACTGGTTATCTTAGGTCCCGTTGAAATATTTGGACCCAAGTTAGAAAATAGGATTGCTAATGTACCAAATTGTATGAAGCAATCTAAGATTTTTATTATTATTGTGATATTCTCCACCGTTCCATCATTATGCGATGGAAGTAAGATTGCATATCAGAGAATGTGTTGATTGTTTCATGAAGATATTGTAGTGAAATAGATCGTGCCAAGTGCATTCCTAGATATGAATAAATAATTAATAATTCATGTGTATTAGATGCACTGATTAAAGATCATCTATATATATACCGGAGTTATATGTACTTCATTGTGTGCAGTCTCAGAATAAATGACATGGAAGAATCTACCCTCATGTTATGGTACTCACAACTTGTTGGACCTGCATCCATTTATCCGTATATGGAAAATTTATATCTCACATTGCTGAGTGCATAACACAATCAGTTGTGACACTATATGTTACAACAGATTGCATATGCAATTGTTTTGAGAGTAGATACCTTCAAATACATCTCAAATAAGCTGGTACTTCTAGTGAGATTAGCTAAATGAGCAACTTGTTCATCACAGTTTTTTTTTTTTTTTTTTACAAAGCATACGTATAGAAGGCCATGAAAAGCCCAAGTGTTAGCTAACTGCCAGCTTCATATCTATTGCCCGACGTTTGACTACTACCTAATGAAGAAGAACGCTGCTCAAAAAAAAAAAACTAATGAAGAAGAACGGAATATCCTTCCTCAAAAAGAAAGAAGAACGGAATATCCTACCAAATACTCGCTAAAAAAATAGATGACGGTGTAGCTGGCAACGTGATCTATGCCAGATTGACGGAGTCCATTTCATCTTCCCCACATGTATATACCCCTATATTCTAGCCCAAGATCCATGGTTCGAAACAGGGGAATGAAATAATCAAGGCCTTGAATGAAGTGCATACAAAGATATGTGACTCGCACCAGTCAGGCCCTCAATTACATTATCAACTAACGTGTTTGGGTTACTATTGGCGCACGATGTACGACAATACCACTACATTTGCAAAGAAATGCCTTACAAAATCTGGAGGCATACCAAGCTAGAATGTCTCGGGATTTCGACAAATGCGTAAAAAAAGGTCATTCAAACAAGGAGATCTAGTTCTCGCCGGCATTCGCCCCATGAATATCATGTGGCGAATAAAAGGAAAATTTGAACCTAAGTGGGAAGGTCCCTGCGCCATAAAAGGAGTTTATTCTACCGACGCATACCAAATCATCTCGCCAAATGGCAAATATTCGCTGTCTCTAGTAAAAGGGAAATTCATTAAGCATTATTACACTTAAAAAAATACTCCTTGCAGTCACGAGTATAAACTGATTGCGCCAAAAAAAATACTCCTAGCATTCACGAGTATAAACTAATTGCGCCAAAAGGAATACTCCTAGCATTCACGAGTATAAACTGATTGCGCCAAAAAAATACTCCTTGCATTCACGAGTATAAACTGATTGCACCAAAAGAAAATACTCCTAGCATTCACGAGTATAAACTGATTGCGCAAAAAGGAATACTCCTACATTTATGTGTTTAAACTGATTGCGTAAAAAAAAACATACTCCATCGCTTCATGAGTATAAACTGAAGTGCAAATAAACAAAACTATTCCATTGCTTTGTAAGTATAAATTAAAGCGCAAAATAAAAAATAAAAAAATAAAGTTTACTCCACTGTCAGATGAGTATAAACTGTTGGGTATCTAAAATTTGCTCCAATGCTATAAGAGCCTAAACTACTAGCATCACATAAAAATATTTTGATTATTCGAAAATGCTCTAGTGCTTCATGAGCTAAAACTGTAAGCCGAAATTTCTACACAAATGCAAGATTAAACTGCTCGAATGCTATACAAGCCTAAACTACCAGGGTCATGGAAATTTTTAATTACCTAAAAAAATGTCAAGTGAAATTTCCTCAGAGATGAAATATTAAATTTGCTCAATGGCTTGATGAGCTAAAACAGCAAAAAAAAACATTTCTTTCCCTCTTTCATATAAAAGATGGAATATTATATTACTATGGCATTTCATAAGTCAAAGTTAGAAATGTCAAGTTCAATAATGGCTGATATTAAAAAAATACTCCAACATCTTACAAGTGTAAACTCTGATGATATCGGATAAACTATTCTCCAAAATCTTACGAGTATAAACTGTGATGATATGAAATTATACTCCAAAATCTTACAGGTATAAATTGTGATGATATTAAACTATACATCTTATGAGTATAAACCATAAAAAAATTTACTCCAACATCTAATTAGTATAAACCGTGATGACATTATAAAATCCATGCCCTCACAAGTATAAACTGGGGCACGAAAAAAAAATATACTCCAATAACTTATGAGTATAATCTGTGTTGTAAAAAAATACTCCCACCCTCACGAGTATAAACTGGGGCACAAAATAAAATATAAATTCATAATATATACTCCAATAGCTTATGAGTATAAATTGTGTCTTATAAAAAAAAACTCCAACCCCCACGAGCATAAACTGGGGCACAAGATAAAATATAAGTTCATACTCCCACCCTCACGAGTATAAATTGGGGCACAAAATAAAATATAAATTCATAATATATACTCCGTATATACTCCAATATATAGCTTATGAGTATAAACTGTGTCATATAAAAAATACTCCATACCCTCACGAGTATAAACTGGGGCACAAAATAAAATATAAGTTCATAGACCATACCCTCAAGAGTATAAACTGGGGCAAAGATAAATGAAAATTACTCCACCTCGCCATCACGAGTATAAACTGGGGCAAAGATAAATGAAAGTTCCTCCACGCCATCATGTGCATAAACTGGGGCAGAGATAAAAGAAAATTACTCCATGCCATCACAAGTATAAACCGGGGCAAAGATAAATGAAAATTCCTCCACGCCATCACGGGCGTAAACTGGGGAAAATATAAAATAAAATTACTCCACAATATCACAAGTATAAACTAGGGCAAATATAAGAGAAATATCCCTGCATTAGTATAAACAGGGACACAAAAATTACTCTAATAACTTTCGAGTCTAAAATGTGATATAAAAAAATTACTCCAATAAAACTCATGAATCTAAACTGTGACAAAAAAAACTCCAATAACTTACGAGTTTAAACTGTTGTAGTAACAAAAAATACTCTAGTGAGTCACAGGTATATCATAACCTCCTTAAAAAATACTTAAACAACATGCAATTCGGAGTGTGAATGAAATAAAAGGTCTCAAAAACATATGCCATAAAATTATAGAATATACAAATAAATTTACCTTGGTAATCATAAAACATGGTGCAATGCAAGTAGACACACCATGTCTTTATAGATTCAAGAATAAATATCACATTTAATAAATAGGTCATAGTAAAAAAAATGGCTTAATTACTCATCGTAGAAAAGACGTGCAGGTCATGATAGAGCTCCAAATTATTAGCTCCCAAATAAATAGTGCTGCATGTAGACATCAATGAATTTCAACAAGGGATGGGGGTGTAACCCATCAACTATTCAACCAATATTTCTTTAGATCATTGTGCTCTATATCATGAGCTACAAGAATTTTGCAAAATGACAGAAGTTAAATGCTCCATGATGTATGCCTTCATGCCGGGCCAGAAGAAGCTAAAAGGCGACATCAAGATGTTGTGTCAAAGATCTCTCGGCATGCTAAAAAAGTGCTCCCTTGCAGTCACAAAAGGCACATTCCATCAAAACTAAAACAAACACAATTTTGTTTCTAGGAGTATAAAATGCAGGGTGTAATTGAGTGTAACCCGGAATCTCCTATGTAACTTAGCACAAACTCATGTAAATGGGAATCCAACATGCTGGGGCATACTTTACCTTACCGTGTCCTAATATGCATGGTACATTAGATCCTGCATTACATGGATTTTTTTTTGATGTTTCCTTGATCCGTCGCCATTACCTTATGTTGAGTTCTATACAAACTCACATAAATTCACTCCAAGTTGATATTGAGACATCAAGCTCACCTCATCTTAAAGGGTTGTTGGGGATGAATTCAGCCAAAGTTTTCCAAGACATGTCAAGGATAAGTTATTTAATGCGGAAAACATTTACAAAGGCACATATGCATAACCTGTCATAAAAGGAAAGCTGGGGATTTGCTTTTGGTCCATATTACACACAGAAGAAAAAAGAAGGAACAATTCGCTTCTACATAATTAAAATTTATATATAAATGTATTAACGATCAATATACGTAAATATGGCATGGCATTATGCCAAGGTACAAAACTACCTTACCCACAAAATGTTGCATTAATCCTTTGTGCAACAACTACTAGCGAACCCGATTCAAAAGGTTCGTTGGTTCTGGATCTCGTCATGATCATATACCCAAATTTATCGCAGCATGTATAATGCCCACAAATGGAACCTACTTTGCCTTAACTGGTTAAAACTTTATCTGGTTTGGAAATAACTTTGGTATAGAAAATCCACACCATGCTCGATCAAGATCTGGAAAGAAATGCAAGAGAGGTGCCTCACCCGAACAGTTCTAAATCACCAAGAAGATTGTAGGCATCACCAAGGTACACTAAAAAAAGGTTGTTGAAATTATTACAAAGTGGAGTAATATAAGCCATGGTTGCCCGCGCCACATTTCGTATCAATCGAACCTATCCGGATAGGAATAAGCATATTTTTCCAGACATGGCTACGCAACAATGTTTTGTTGATGTGCCCATGGCTACGGCCTAAAATTATCGACGCTGATGTGTTGTATCCATGTAGGAGAATAAACAAAATGAAAAGGTGCAATAGCAACATAAGTACAAAGTTCTCCAAAAAAAAAACTCCAAAGCTACATGAGTATAAGCCGATAGCTCCATGTGGACATATACGTATGAAAATTTAATTAGTCCAATGCTATACAAGCTTAAACTATAAGCGTAATATGAAAACTTAAATTTATCCAGTGTTTTATAATCCCACTCTGAAAGCATCATGTCTAAAGAAGACTCCAATGCTCCACGAGCTTATACCGCAAGCACCAAACTTACATATGCTCCAATGCTATAAGAGTCTAAACTATAAGCGTCATACGAAAATTGCTCCAATGCTAAATGAGCCAAAACTATTAGCACAAAATAAATCAAATATGCTCCAATACTATAAGAGCCTAAACTATAGCGACATACAAAAATCATTAGCTTACTTCAAAATGCTCCAATGCCATACGAGCCTAAACTATTGGAATTAAAATTCAAAATATGCTCCAATGCTTTATGAGCATAAACTATAAGCATAAAAAATAAAAAATGCTCCAGTGCTATATGAGCCTAAACTATTAGCATAGAAACTCCACTGCTATACAAGCCTAAACTATAAGCATAAAAATATGCAACCCTATACAAAGATTTAAACAAAGTGTCATGTGCAAATTATACATTAGCATTAAAATCAAAATACGCCCCAATGCTATATGAACCTAAACTATAAGCCTCATGTGGAAATCGAAACTGCTCCAATGCTATACGATCCTAAACTATTAGCATGAAAATTCATAATATGCTCCAATGCTATACGAGCCTAAACTATTAGCATGAAAATTCATAATATGCTTGAATGCTATATGAACCTAAATTGTAAGTGTCATATGAAAATTTAAATTGCTCCAATGCTATACGAGCCTAAACTATAAGCATCGTCATATGAAAATTTAAATTTCCCCAATGCTATACGAGGCTAAACTATTAGCAAAAAAAAAAGATATCAAAATATGCTCCAATGCTATACGAGCCTAAACTATAAGCATCATCATATGAAAATTTAAATTGCTCCAATACTATATGAGCCTAAACTATTAGCATAAAAAAAATCATGATATGCTCCAATGCTATATGAGCCTAAACTATAATCGTCATATCACAAATTAAATTGTGCCAATGCTATGCGAGCCTACTATTAGCAAAAAAAATTGAAATATGCTCCGATGCTATATGAGCCTAAACTATAAGCTTCATATGACAATTTAAATTGCTCCGATGCTTTATGAGCAGCATCATGTCTAAAGAATCCTCTAGTTGCTTCATGAAATAGAAATGTAAGCTATGTTTTTCTTTAAATAAAATGAAATATTAAATCGCTCGATCCCAAATCATCATGAGATGAAATTATAAAAGAAAAACCTATTTTTTCTCTCTTTCCAAATGAAGGTGAAACGTCACATTAAGCTGACTCTTCCTAAGTCAACATGTGAAGCATCAAGTTCAGTAATGTGCATTGGCATATTATTTCCCAACACCAAAGGGAAATGTTGGTAAGCCTGAGTGCTAAAGTATTTAAAATCACATACTTCATCATAAAATAATTGTATAACGGGCGATAACAAAACATCGCTAAACAGGTGCAGTGCTCCGCTCGAATATTAGCATAAATTATATGTAAAAATATGTCAAATAAAAACATCCCTAAATTGGAATGTCTATGTTTGCATGACGTTACATTGCCAACCATAAGAACAAATTCATAATCGCAAATGGAATGCAGTCAGTAACTAAATGAATTGATGCATGCCATGAGCGGCAACTAATTCAATCTAAAAAAATATATAAGGAGCATATACGTCCGTCAGCTAAAAAGCGATCTGATACGCAGACTATAATTAGCCCACCTAAAAAAAGGGAAGAAGGTCAAAGATTCAGAAGAGAGTACATAAAAATCTTCCTGACATGAATGATTGTAGAAACGATCGATCACTCACCAGCATCGGAACTAAGGACTGATGGATCTGCACTTCTCCAGAAATTGCTAGCTTATGTGCCTAGTAAGAAAAGAACGAGAAGAACAGATCAGTTAGATGATGGAACTACAAGATCAGCTTACATCGATGTTTAGGATAGCGGTACATACTCTTTTTTTCGCCAAAGCGCGGCACAGTAGAAAAAGTGGAGCAAGCAGAATATTCAGATAGAACAAGGGATAATATACGTCTTGTTGCTGAACATGCGGAATTAAACAAACTCAGCCGGCCAGCACACTGCTAGATTATCGGCGAGTAGCTGCGGCTAACTAATTTTCAAATCAGCTAGCGCTCCTTATCCTAAAAAAAGAATCAAAATGAGGGACAAATAATGCCCCCCATCAAAAGAAAAGGGGTTCTAACCATACCATTAAGAATAAAAATATCTACATATATTTCGATCTCTGGATCCGAAAATAAAATTACATTCGCATCCAGACCTCGAGGGGCATCTGTTGACACCAATTTTGTCCTAAGTTGTAACGAAAATAAATGATCATGAAATATGGTAAAATTAATAAGTAAATTCCAAATATAAAAAAGGTCTACCAAATAATCAAATGTAAATTTATTAACATGTATGTCGCCATCGATGGTGGTAGTTTAATATTGACCTAAATTCAAAACTCCGCGAGCGACACTAAAATTCTGAAGTATTCGACGTTGCGCGTGATAAAAATCAGCCTTGTCACGAAAACACTATAGAATATAGTTACGTTAAATTAAAAAAATAGCGAATGATGTATGTAAAGTGTTTCCTAAAAAAAGGAAATTTTGCAAGGTACATGCATAGAGAGCATGGTTGCTAAAGGTTTATTAACTAAATAGCTAGCTCAGATGTCATATGCATCATATGAACCAGAAAAGCTACGTGCGGCACCTAATGAGGTGCATGCATGGATTTGGCGGCACCACGCGCAATTAACTCATTAAATTAATATAACAAGTGATTATCAGGCCCATGACCCACATGCATGTATGGCAGCAGCCCAATCAAATTGGCCAGAACGTTGTACCATGGAGGAGTTACGATCCGATTCGATCGGTCAGCACTCAGCACTCCGTGATATGCACGACATCAGGCTCGAACGATCAGCCGAGCGTAGAACCGCTGCCCCACGTTCCACGTTCTGATCGTGGGAGCGTCTCTCCGCGTCGAGGATAGAACTGTCATCGGCTCCCTCTATAAATACGAGGACAGATCGATCGCTTGCCCCGCTCAATCGCTAATCCAGACTCCATATTCATAGCCCCGCACAGACTCCAATCGCTAGCCCCGTCCGCAAATCGCCCCGCCAGTTTTCCATACACAGATTGCTAAGAAAACTACCAATCCACGCTTCGCCATCGCTGTACGCCGTCCGGCCGGCCGCGGCCGCTCGTCATACGCGCTGCAGAGCTGTAGCATTTGCATACTTGACGAAGAGCACCAGGAGGACATCTACAGGAAGGTGAGAATGTGATTCTTTCCTTGCTCCTTGGCTGGTCACATTGACACACGCCATGGAGTTTCCTCTCCTAATCTCTAGTTTGGTCACATTGACACAAACTAGGGATTTCTCTTCCTAAAATTGCTATCTCTCATGTTGCATTCTTTCTATGATCCTAAAATTATTGGCTCTTGTTTTGGTCACATTGACACAAAACAAGTTGCTCTAAAAACACATACTACTAAAAATCATGCTCTTGTTTTGGTCACATTGACACAATTCAAGTTGCTTTAAATCCATATAATCATGAAACAATTGGCTCTTGTTTTGGTCACATTGACACAAAACAAGTTGCTCTAAAAACACATACTACTAAAAATCATGCTCTTGTTTTGGTCACATTGACACAATCCAAGTTGCTTTAAATCCATATAATCGTGAAACAATTGGCTCTTGTTTTGGTCACATTGACACGAAACAAGTTGCTTTAAAAATGCATCATTGCCCTTGGTTTGGTCACATTGACACAAACCAAGTTGCTTTAAATCCATATAATTATAAGAAATGTAGCTCTTGGTTTGGTTATATTGACACAATCTAAGTTGCTTTAAATCTACATCCACATGATAATAAAATTTGGCTTTGTTTTGATTATATTGACACAATCCAAGTTGCTTTAAATCTATATCCACATGATAATAAAATTTGACTTTGTTTTGATCACATTGACACGAAACAAGTTGCTTAAATTCATATCATATTAAATAATTGGCCCTTGTTTTGGTCATATTGACACAAAACAAGTTGCTAAAAAAAATCAAATATTGCTCAAATCAAGTGCTTGGTTTGGTCACATTGACATGAACCAAGTAGCTTTATATCAATACCCTTTAAAAGAAATATATATTGGCTCTTGGTTTGGTCACATTGACACAAACCAAGGTGCTATAAATCTACATATATACAATAAGAACCATGCCCTTGGTTTGGTCACATTGACACAAGCCAAGGTGCTCTAAATTAAAATGCTACTAAATTACGCCTTTGGTTTGTTCATATTGACATAAGCCAAAGAGTTCTAAACTCCAATATTCTAATATTAAAAAACTACCCAAATTCGTTGGCTATAATACTGTACGGCCATGCCTGAAATAGTTACATGCCTATGTTAATTAACTAGTAGCCACGTACTAGTAGAGAAACCTGCGTGTAAGCTGAAGGCAAATAAAATAGTCTGCTCATGATTGGTTTCAAATTACCATTTGGTTTGAGTGGGCTCTATAAATACAAGGCATATCTATCCATGCCAAACTTTCATGCATATGGCGGTTCTGAAACTTTGAACCCCTCCACCTATGTTAAAGAAATCAATCAATCTTCAAATAGATTGCACTAGGCATAAATAATGTCGTGTGTCATATCCAAATTTTATGCATGTAGTCCCACTGTATGTAGTGAGATAGAAAATGATACATGCCCCAGGGGTGTGCAAATAATTCAAAATCTTCAAAGTCAAATTAGTATTACATCGACTAGTGCTAAAAGAGATATAACAGACCAAGTTGCTTCATGCATGTAGAAAAGTTCTGTGCATGTTCCATAGCTAAAGTTGCATGCGCTTCTTGTACTGATAATACTAGTGCAAGAATAAATGACGATGCATGTGCATATATCCTATCCAGCAAATGTAGGATCAAAGCAAATACTATGCCTAGCTATATCAACTTCATTATATGCTACGTATATTTAAGTAGTAAAATAAATGAAGCATGCTAGGAAAACATATATTAAAAAGGATGCTAAGTATCTAGGAAGACAAACTTCAAGTTCGGCGAGCAGATTTCATCGACGACCGCAAGGAGGACTTCTTAGTTTATTTCACATTTTTGTAATAGTCATATGATGTAATGCTTTGTAATAGATATGTTGGAATTCTTAATCAGGGGTTTTCTCTTCGGAGATGTAATTAACAGAATTTTTATGCATATGTAAGAGTTCTGGAAATAAAGTACTCGCAATTCTTGATTTGTTGTGATTTACATTCGCGCAACTTTAAATTTATATACTATCTGTCTCTATGACGTGGACGCGCATTAGCTATTTTTGTCGCCGCCATTTTCCCGTCATCAAGGGCCGAAGCCTCTTGTTCGTCCTCCCTTCTCAGGATTACCGAGGACAAGCGTCAGCAAGTCTTTCTCTCTATCGGGAGCAAACTTTAGTTTTCCCACCTTTATATCTGCCTTCACCATTTTTTCCCTGGGTACCCTAACCCTGTTGTCACTTTCAACAATGTTCCCTGTCTTCATGTCATACTCACAGCCATGCGCAAGGAACCAATTTCGAGCCCTAAAGTCCCATCCTTCTCGGATCTGGAGTGATCCCATTCCGCTCCATCTCAGCCTCTTGTGCAGACCACTTAGGCATGGCTACTTCGTAGCCCCCTCGCCCAGTATGATGGTGATATTTCTTTTCTCTTGCATTCTTCTTGGACAGGTTCACAACGTCCTCTGATTGTTTGTACTTCACAAATTTTTCCCAATTATGCTCCTGCTTCGCTAGATAGTTTTCGAATACTGGAGGCTTCTTCTCGGCCTTATAAGTTTCCCATAACCGGTTCTTATACGCCCGGAAAAGTTCCCCCATCTTCTTAAGAGCCCATTTCTTCACTAGCGCCCTCTGCTTAGCCATCTCAGACTCCGATTCCAAATCTGGCAAAGTGAAATGTGCCATGAGGTCATCAAAAAGTGTGTCTTTGTACCTATCGGCAACTTGACTTTCGGACACCTTCTTGGTCTTGTTCCATTCTCTAATAGTGATCGAGAGACAATCCCTAACCAGAACTCCGCACTGATTTATAAATATCGTTCTGACAACATTGGGTGCAACAGGTTGGCCTTCCGGTGATATAGCTTCAATTGTGAAGTGGTCTTTTTTGGTCAACTTCTTTGCCGGGCCTCGTTTCTCCAACTTATCTTCGGAGGCCTAAGAGAATAAAAATTAATTTATTTATATACATATGTACATATAGAATTCCATTAATGCATCTATACTAATCGTATACCTCGTCATGACCGGAGCCGTCGGCTTCTCCATCACCGGAGCCGCGGGCTTCTCCATCACCGGAGCCGCGGGCTTCTCCATCACCGGAGTCGCGGTCTTCTCGGTCGGCTTCTGGACCATCGCGGATTATGTTCTCGAAAATGTCTTCCTGTTCCAAGTCCCGATGGATTTTGAATGGATCCATTGTTTCTGCAAAAAATTAAATCGATAAGTACATGTTTCCCTAACCAAACCCTAACCCTAATCAAACCCTAACCAAACCCTAACCCTAACCAAACACTACCCAAACCCTAACCCTAACCACGGATGGCGTAGGCTCAAGGAGAGGATCTCGACAATGCTCACGTGAGGAAGAGGGTGTCGACGTAGGTTGTTTGCGAGAGGGAGAGGGTGTCGGCGACTGGTATTTGCGAGAGGGGGAGGGTGTCGGTTATTTGCGAGCGGGAGGGAAGTTGCAGCGCATGAGGGAGAGAAGAGGGGTGTTGAGAGGGAGAGAAGAGGGGTGTTTGCGAGAGGGAGAGGGCGCGTGAGGTCGGCGCGGTGCCGGCGAGAGGAGAGGAGAGGGAAGTTGCGACGTTTCAGAGGTAGAGGAGAAAAAAGTTGCGGTGTCGGGGTGTTTGCGAGAGGAGAGAAGACTGGTGTTCTCGCAACCCCACGCTAACTCCCAGCGAGGGAGGGCCGTGTCGGCGTCCGGTTAAATTACACTAACTATACTAACTAACCAACTAAATACAAACTAATTAATTACTAACTAAATACAAACTAACTAATTACACTAACTAGTTTTTTTAGTAAACTATACTAACTAATTACATAAACTACATTAACTAATTACATAAACTTTACTATACTAAAAAACTATATTAATTATAAACTAAGTAACTAACTAATTACATAAACTATACTAGCTAAATATACTAACTAATTAACCATATATATAATAAATAACTATTAACTAAAAAATAAAAAAATGGCCGGCGTCGGCGCCGGTACTGGCGCCATGCTTGCTGGCGGCGCGCGCTAGCCTGAGGAGGCGGCCAGGCGAGCTCGAGGGAGGCGGCGCCGGAGAGGAGCGGAGGCGCCGAAGAGGCCGGGTGCGGCGGCGGCCCCCGAGCGAGGCAGAGAGGAGGCGGCGTGGCGGCCTCCGAGCGCGCGTGGCAGAGGGAGGGAGGCGCGGCGGAGGAGCTCGAGGGAGGCGCCGGAGGAGCTCGAGGGAGGCGCGGCGCGGCGGTGAAATCCGGCAGCCTGGCGGCGTCAAATCGGGTTGGCCTCCCCAACGCGGTGACGCCGGCGACGCGGAGGTTATATACTCCACGCCCTTTTGTCGCGGGTCGTGGCTCGACCCGCGACAAAAGTGGGTTGGGGCTGATCCGTGGCACAGTGCATCCAACGGCTGTACAATGCATGAGCCGTTGGACGCGGATCAGCAAAATCCAACGAACATGAATATGACATCCATATACCTATTTGCATCTCGCATCATATCAAACGTTCATATCAAAATTGATCAGCAAAATCCAACGAACAAGAATATGTCAAACATGAATATGACATCCATATACCCCTAATGATATGCGAAGTAAGACCGACTAAGGTTTCTCCGCTCCGTTTAACTTTGATCCGTTTCTGTTTCTTTTCTACTACGCACCGCCGGCCTGCCACACGTGTCGCTTCCCCGTGCCACGTGTCGCCCCGCCGCTGCGGACGTGCGACGTGTGTAGCCGTGGCTTACACACGTGCCATGCCCCGCGTGCGACGTGTGTAGCCGTAGCTTACACGTGCCATGCCTCGCGTGCGACGTGTGTAGCCGTGGCTTACACGTGCCATGCCCCGCGTGCGCTATATAAGCGTGCGCGCGCAGCCACACGTCGCCACCGCCTCCGCTCATTCATCTCCGGGATGCCGCCACGTCGTCAAGGGTCGTCCGGTTTTCGTGGCGTTCGAGTGCGTCCGAGCGGTAGGTTCTACGCCGAGATACGCGCCGGTGGCTTCCGCCTCACCCTCGGCACGTACAACACGCCGGAGCTGGCGGCGCGCGCTTACGACGCGGCGGCGTGGCGCTTCGGCGGCCACGGCGCGACATGAACTTCCTGGATGTTGAATCGCTAGAGGAGGCGGAGTTCGCGCCGCGCCGTGCCTCATCGATGACGAGGACCGTCGCCGGCACCGCCAGCGCAGGATCGCCATCGCCGAGCACGACGAGCGTTGATGCGCCGTGGAGGGCGTTCCCCAACGACGTCGACAACACCGACGCTTCTTCTGCAGCCAACATCGTCCAACAAGCGCCACCGTCGGCCGTCGCCGGCCCGAGCTCGAGAACCCGAATACAACTTGGACCGAAACGCCTCGGTGGGATGACATTTGGACGGAGACAACCTCCGACGACGAGTAGAGACTAGACTAGTCATTTATCTATTTTATTGTAATTTCAATAAAGTCGTTGTCGGTTCTTTTAGTTTAAATTTAGTTTATAAAGTCATTGTCGGTTGTTTTTGTTCAATAAAGTTGTTACGAAATTTTATTACGATTGAACTGGAATTAAAGTACAGAGCTCAACTGAAAATTAAGATACATGGACAGATTCGAATGTTGGGGCCATTCAGTCATAGTCGTGCCTATCCATATAATACTCGCCACTTGTTACCACCAGATTTTGGCCAAATCAGGAGATAGGCCGTAAGTGAAGATGGGCTTGAAGGACGTACACGTGGAGCATCTTCGAGGCGGCCTTGCGCTAAGAGTTTGGGCTTAACTGCTTATGTATCTGTAATATATTAGATCGCATTATGTTTAGAATTAACAGATAGAGTCTGGCCCGTGCACGGTTAGGTGCACGCCTCAATTAGAAAGTCCCTTGGACTATAAATATGTATCTAGGGTTATCGGAAAAGGAGGACAATTGATACGTCCAAAACGTATCTACTTTCCCGAACACTTTTGCTATTGTTTTGCCTCTAATTTGTGTATTTTGGATACAACTAACACGGACTAATGCTGCAGAATGCTCTCGTGTCTCGTTTTTGTGCAGAAATCAACTTTCGGGAAAATCCTCGGAATTTAAGAGGGCCTATTTTACCAGAATATTGACGGAGCCAGAAGGGAAGAGAGGTGGAGGCGAGGCCCCACACCATGCGGCGCGGCCCAGGGGGGGCCGCGCGGCCATGTGGTGTGGCCCCCTCGGCCGGCCTCCGACGCCCCCCTCGGACTACTTATTGGTTTCGACCTGAAACGCACGGAGAGAAGTCGAAGTCGCGAAACCCTCCAGAGCCGCCATATCACGAAACTCCGTCTCGGGAGCCAGAAGTCTCCGTTCCGCCGGGACGGGGAATTGGAGGAGATCTTCACCGCCATCACCGCCAACGCCTCTCCATCAACCAGCAATGTTTCCCCCATCCATGTGTGAGTAATTCCCCATTGTAGGCTGAAGGGGATGGTAGGGATTGGATGAGATTGGTCATGTAATAGTCATAAGATTGTTAGGGCATAGTGCCTAGTATCCGTAGATGTCACTTTTATGATATTGTTGCAACTTGTTATGCTTAATGCTTGTCACTAGGGCCCAGTGCCATGATCTCAGATCTGAACATGTTATTGATTCATGAAGATATTCGTTGTTTATGATCTTACCTGTTAAGTGTACACATGTCTTGTCCGGAACCAATGGCCCCGAAGTGACAGAAATCGGGACAACCGGAGGGGATGGTGGTGATGTGAGGATCACATGTGTTCACGGAGTGTTAATGCTTTGCTCCGGTACTCTATTAAAAGGAGTACCTTAATATCCAGTAGTTTCCCACCGGCTGGTAGGACAGAAGATGTTGTGCAAGTTTCTCATTGCGAGCACGTACGACTAAATATGGAACACATGCCTATTGATTGATTAGTACTTGGATACCGTTTTATTATTAAATGCCCATGCTTTGATTGTTACATGAGTTTCTTTCATCCATGCAACGCCCGTAAATCCGTCCCGTGCCTACAAATTTTTAATCCTGCTTGTTTACTATAATCACTACTCTGTCTTTATTTCACCGCTCGTTATTTCACTATTTCCACTGCCATAAACTTTTACTACTGATAAACTCTTGCTAGCAAGTCTGTTTCAGTGCAGCTGAATTGACAACTCCATGTTAAGGCTTACAAGTATTCTTTGTCTCCCCTTGTGTCGAATCAATAAATTGGGTAATACTTCCTCGAAGTCTGTTGCGATCCCCTATACTTGTGGGTCATCAAGACTATTTTCGGCGCCGTTGCCGGAGCATAGCTTTATTTGGAAGTTCACTTGGATTGATATTGTTTGCTGCAAATTCTCCATTATGGGTAAACCTCGCGATACTAAGATCGCCATATTACCATCCACTACAAGAAAAGGTACAACTCTGAGTACCTCTGCTCTTGATTCACCCTCTGTGATTGATAAACTTGTTTCACCGCCACATGCTTCACATGCTGGTATGCTGAATCTGAAAATTCTCATAATATTGATAATGTTTTGTCTTGATGATAGTGGTTCATTGGGATCTTTTCTAGATGCTACGATTGCTAGGTCTAGACAAATTGAAAATCCTGAAACTCCTAATGCTACTACACCTGTTAAATCACCTGAACTTGATTATTCTAGTGATGATCCTGATGAAGATTATGTAGAGCTTGATGATGATTTTATTGAAAAATGCAATGCTACTACTGATGCAAGAAAAATTAAAAAGTTGCTTGCAGAACATGCTGTTAGATATAAACCATCTCCTGATCCTAAATTTGCCACATCTCCTATAAACATTAGGGATAAAGATTATGATTTTTCTCTTGATCTATCTCATATAGCTATTGTTGAGAAAACACCCTTTTGTGGTACTGAAAAAGAAAGTGTTGTTGAACACTTGACTGAGTTATCTACTCTTAGTGGCGTGTTTTCGATGATGTCAAGATGCGTACTTATTTTGTCGCTAAAATTTTTCCTTTCTCATTAAAGGATGATGCTAAAACTTGGTATAATAATTTGCCTCCTGGTTCTATTAAAAGTCCAACCGACTTGCGTGATGTTTTCTTTCGAAAATACTTTCCTGCTAGTGCTCAACATGCTGCTTTGCAGAGAATTTATAATTTTGACCAGGAAGATGGAGAGAAATTGCCTGAGGCTTGGGCGAGATTTTGCTCTCTTATTAGAGCTCAGCCTGACCATGATTTGGAAAAGCATGATTTACTTGATATATTTTATAGTGGACTAACTATTGAGTCTAGGGCATACCTGGATAGTTGTGCTGGTTGTGTTTTCAGGAAAAGAACTCCAGACGACGCTGAAGAATTATTGGCTAAAATAGGACGGAATCATGATGATTGGTCTACACCTGAACCAACCCCGACACCGATAGTGAAGAAGAGGGGTATGATTAAATTAAATGATGAAGATATGAGGGAAGCCAAGAAGTCTCTTAAAGAGAAGGGTATTAAACCTGAAGATGTGAAGAATTTACCTCCTATAGAAGATATATGTGAGACGATTCCCCCTTCATCCATGATTGAGGTACACTCGCTTCAACACTTTACTAGGGAAGATATTCCGTATTCAAAATCTCCTGCTCAATGCTTAGATGAATTTGATAATTATATTGTTAAGCAAGAAAACTTTAATATGAGAGTAGAGAATCATTTAATGGAAAATTCCCGAGCTATTAGTGAATTGCATGATATTGTGGAGAGAACCTCCAATGATGTTAAGATACTTGTTAAACATTTTCAAATGGTTCAAACTCAAATTGATCAACTTACTAAAGTGCAAAATGACTTGTTGGGAAATAATTCTAAAGAAAAACATGCTTGTGAAGTAACAACTAGAGGTGGTGCTTCTACCCAGGATCCTCTATATCCTGAAGGGCATCCCAAAAGAGTTGAACAAGATTCTCAACTAATTAAAACTAGTGCTCCATCTAAGAAAAAGAAAAAGAAACATAAGAATGTTGTAGAATCCTCTGAACATTAATGATCCTAATAGTATTTCTATTTCTGATGCTGAAAGTGGTAATGAACATGAGGAAGATAACGATAAGAATGATACTCCTGATAAAGAAGAAATTGAAAAAGAACCTGAAAAGCATGCTAAAAATAAAAAGTACACTAAAGAAGATTTTATTACTGAGAAACATGGTAATGAAAGAGAACCTTGGGTTCAAAAGCAAATGCCTTTTCCTGCTAAGAAACTTAAATCAAAGGAGGAGGAACATTATAATAAATTTTGTGATTGGATGAAACCTTTATTTCTGCAAATTCTTTGACTGATGCTATTAAATTGCCTCCTTATTCAAAGTATATGAAAGATATTGTTACTAACAAAAGGAAAATCCCCAATGAGGAAATTTCTACTATGCTCGCTAATTACTCCTTCAATGGTAAGATTCCAAAGAAGTTGGGCGACCCAGGTATACCGACTATTCCTTGTTCCATCAAGAATAATTATGTTAGAACTGCTCTATGTGATTTGGGAGCAGGTGTTAGTGTAATGCCTTTTTCTCTTTATAAGAGACTTGATTTAGATAAATTAATACCAACTGATATATCTTTGCAAATGGTGATAAATCTCTGCTATTCTGTTGGTTTATGTGAAAATGTTCCTGTTCAAGTTACTCGGCATTGCTTGATATTAACTGATTTTGTTGTGTTGGAAATGCCGAAGATGATAATATGTCCATTATTCTTGGAAGACCCTTTCTTAATACTGCAGGGGCTGTTATTGATTGCAATAAAGGCATGGTTACTTTCAATGTTGATGATAAGGAACACCCTGTCTATTTTCCCAAGAGGATCGATAAAGTATGTGGAGTTAATACAATTTTTAATGTGAAAACTATCAAAGTGGGATCCATTGATTGTCCTATATATGAGCCTAAAGAAGAATATCAAACTCTTGTGATTGGATCCATATCAATTCAATATAAGGTAACATGATTGATTTGAGGTTTATTTCTTCTTATGTCATATAAAATTTATTTGGTAGCAAGACTTGATCAACCTTGTTAACAAGTATATTTTATTGCATAAAAGAGCTAAACAACACTTCTTTCTTTCTTTCTCCCTCCACCTATTTTACTTGTTGTAGCACTTTTGTTTTGCAATATGCTTTAGTCATTTAAGATTTTAGAAATCATTTTCCTGCGCAGTAATCATTAATTTAATTGAAATGTGCATTTTTCGAAGTTCTCTAAAAATTACAAAAATTACACCGTTGGTCCTATTTTTCGACGAGGCACTGGAGCACCGAGAGGATGACCTGTGGGGCACCATGGGGTGCCACACCATAGCCGGCGGCCAAAGAGGCCGCGCCACCTTGTGGTGTGGGCCACCCCTTGCCCCACTACATCATCTCTTCCTCCCGTACTTCTCTCTCCCGAAAAACTCGTACAAGTTTCTCTCACTCGTGTTTCTGCTCAAGAACTCGCGATTTTTCGATCTCCTTGCTCAGCCCAGATTTTCTGAAATTTGGCACATTTACTCTTGGTATGTGACTCCTTTGATTGTCCAATTAGAATTTCATTTGGTTGAGTATATCTTGATTATTTTGCTGCTGTAGATAACATGTTTAGTGAGCTTGCATGCTTGTTCTAAGTGGAAGAAACTAGTTTTGATGCATGTTTAGTACTCTAGCAAGTTCCTATAGTAGTTCCCTTCAATTACATACCTTGAAATCAAATTTTATAATGATTGTTGAAAATTTCAGAAGGGGAAGATGAAGAAATTCAAATTTGGAGAATTGTTCAAGAAAGCAACAACCAGCACCGGTAGGCCCTCAAGGGCGTCTACTCAAATTAGGCGATCCTACAATGAGGATGTCATCGCGCCTAGCTTCCGAGGAGGACCATGGGGCTCCTAATGCTTCATCCACGTTATGAGTTTGACAAATGCAGGGATATTGGATGATTTCTTCACCCTTGTCAGGGCGGGCTTAGCCACCTACGTGGGAGATGAAAGGGGACACTACAGGCTCACCAAGGTTTTCGTTGAGAGCTTCAAGTTCCACAACACGAATATGAGCCGACAGTTGCATTCAAGATCTATGATATTCCTGTTACTATGAAATTGGAAGAATTTTGTTGTGCATTGGGTATTGCCCCTGTAGGTACAGCAAGGAGGATTGATGACAACCCGGGACTTGTTGGAGCTCTACCGAGAATCACCGGGATGATTGCCGCACCATCCAGCGAGGGAAGATAAGAAACATTCAACTCCCGCTATTAAATATTTCGCATATTACATTGGTACTAGCATTTTGGGTAGAGAAAATACTAGCAACATCTCTAGCTACCATCTTGCTTTCTTGAATGTTGCACTTGGAGAGACACCTTATCATCTTGGTTCTCTTATTGCTCGCGCCTGTCTAGCAGGGGGCCTATTTTTGGAGGAACTATTGCATTGCGCATTTTAACACATCTAGATATTCCTCTTGATTCTAATGATGTACCATTAACCCCTAGGAAACTAGATATTGCTGCTATGAAGAGCCATCGTTTTGTTACTACTGACTCCACTATAGATAATATGGTCTATAGAATGTTGTTTGCTGATGGGAATGAGAAGGAAATCCCTCTTCCCCAGGTTTGTTCAATATTGACAGGCAATCATGGTCGCTCACTAAGGAGGTGGTGGAGGAACATATGAAGATACAAGAATTCCACCAGCAACATGACTCCGAGAACGCCGAGCCCTCCTACGACTACACCGTCACGTACCCGACGTTTCCTCCAGCACATACATGGAACCGGGTCGTTCTTCGTCATATTACGAAGACACCACTTCATGGGGACCGTGGGAATGAACTCCACTTAGGCCAAAAGCCTAAGCTTGGGGGAGGTATACCGGCATCACTCATTCTTTGCATATTATGGTTGCTGGATACTTGTACATATTTGTTTAGTCTCTAGAGTGGTTTTCTAATGAGAGGGAGATGATATTTGGGGAAGTGCTGTCCAAAAACAGATTCTGGGCTGTTACCAAAAAAATTCGTACGCACAGCCAGAACGTTATTTTGAGTTGCCAATTTTTGAGCATGTTCCCCAGGTTGTTATCTAACTTTCATTAGTTGAACACTTTTTGGTCTGAGCAACGGAAGATTTTTGTTAATTTCGATTTCTGTACTGCTGTCAGGATTTGGCAGATTTCTGTCATCCTGCTTTTCTGTGTTTCTGTTAGTTTGCATTCTTTTGTTTTCGCTTTGTTTCTTTCCAAAAACACAAAAAGACCAAAAATATTTCTGTTGTTTCTCTTCACCATTTGGTTATTTGGTTCTTTGCTCTTAGTTTACTTTATTTGCTATCATTGGTTTGCTACAAGAAACCCAAAAAGATTTTGCTTTGTTTGCTTGTTTTCTTTCGTTCTTATTCGAAAACACCAAAAATATTTGCTGTTCTTCTTTGGTTTGTAAAGTTCATCATGAGTTCAATGGTCTTCGGTGGCTGGAGCGTGGTTTTCATTTCATATTATCCAAGCTACACAAGTGAAAAGGCAATAATGACGATCTACGACAACTGATTGTGAGAGGCTGGTATGAACTCTATTTTCTTTCATTTTTGTACATATACTCATCCATATGAGCATGCTTAGTTGGTTCATGTGAGGTATATGTTATTTGAGAAAGTCTAGTAGTTCATGATCTCTCATGTTTAGTTCCAATTTATTAATATGAGTAGCATGTCATGGATGTTTGCTTGCATTGTTTTATTCATAAGTAAGTATGGCATTGTGGTATCCTCCTCTGAATAATTCATTTATATCGACTTGGCACATGCTCACGCATGCATATGACTGAACAAAAGTCAATTAAGCCTCGATGATTTATATTGCTTCAGAGCTCTTGTATCACTTTTATGCCTCCGTTAATTTATTTTGCCGCAAGCATGATTATGACAGTTCTTGCTCTCTTGATTTGTCGCTCCTAGTCTTTTGCTAGCCTTCACTTGTACTGAGCGGGAACGCCGCTCGTGCTTCCAAACACCTGAAAACCAAGTTGTTCCAAAAGTGTCCACCATAAATACCTATGCATGGCATTTCAATCCATTCCAAGTAAATTCTCATGTGCTACCTTTAAAACTTTCAAAATGCTTCTCAATTTGTGTTAATGTTTCATAGCTCATGAGGAAGTATGTGGTGTTTAGCTTTCAACCTTGTCATTTACTTTTGACGGACCCTCATATGGACTAGTGGCACATCCGCTTATCCAATAATTTTGCAAAAAGAGCTGGCAATGGGATTCCCAGTCCAATTAATTAACTTAAATAGACACTCCCCATGGTTTGTGATTGTTGGACGGCACCCGAAGGATTCGGTTAGCTTGTGTAAGCAAAGGTTGGGGGAGTGTCATCATCATAATAAAACTTAAATAAAAGGGCACTCCTTCATGGTATGTGATTGTTGGGGCACCCGAGGATTCGGTTAGCCATGGTTTGTGAAAGAAAGGTTGGAAGGAGTGCCAACCAAAAATAAATAAAATGGGAGCCGCTCTTGTGAGTCCGGTTGATGAGGTAGTTAGTGTACCCATTACCATTCGTTGACAACAACAAACACCTCTCAAAATAATTTTACTCTGCTTTACAAATGAAAAGCTCTAGCGCATGTTAATCCCTGCTTCCCTCTGCGAAGGGTCAATCTTTTACCTTTTATGTTGTGTCTCCATTCTTTCTTTGAGCACTATCTTGAGAGCACAACTGTCATTCTTAGTATAATATGCTTGTCTCAAAATATGATTGATTGTGGTATAACTTTGATGCTTTTATCTTTGACAATCACTACTTCTAGTCTTTCTATGAACTCAAGAGGTGCCTCGGCATTTATGTTTTGCCGATCAAATACGGGCAAGCGAGATACCACTTTATCATATTCTCTTATGAACATTGCAATCTTGCTTACATACATGATTCATGATGCTTATTATTAATTGTTGGTACCTCTCCATGATTGACATAGCTGTTGGATGATCTTATTTGCATATGTCTCATTATGAACTGCTTAAGTATTAGCCATAGCATGAGAATATATACATCATATGAGCAAATGTGTTCGTGAAAGTTCTTTTATCGCTCAGTTGTTAACTGAATTGCTTGAGGACAAGCAATAAGCTAAGCTTGGGGGGAGTTGATACGTCCAAAACGTATCTACTTTCCGAACACTTTTGCTATTGTTTTGCCTCTAATTTGTGTATTTTGGATACAACTAACACGGACTAACGCTGTTTTCAGCAGAATCGCTGGTGTCTCGTTTTGTGCAGAAATCCAACTTTCGGGAAAATCCTCGGAATTTATGCGAAGGCCCTATTTTACCAGAATATTGACGGAGCAGAAGGAAAGAGGTGAGGCCCGAGGGCCCCACACCACATGGCGGCGCGGCCCGGGGGCCCGCGCGGCCATGTGGTGTGGCCCCTCGGCCGCCTCCGACGCCCCCTTCGGACTACTTATTGGTTTTGACCTGAAACGCACGGGAGAAGTCGAAGTCGCAGAAACCCTCCAGAGAGCCGCCATATCGCAAAACTCCGTCTCGGGAGCCAGAAGTCTCCGTTGGCACTCCGCCGGACGGGGAATTGGAGGAGATCTTCACCGCCATCACCGCCAACGCCTCTCCATCAACCAGCAATGTTTCCCCCATCCATGTGTGAGTAATTCCCCCGCTGTAGGCTGAAGGGGATGGTAGGGATTGGATGAGATTGGTCATGTAATAGTCATAAGATTGTTAGGGCATAGTGCCTAGTATCCGTAGATGTCACTTTTATGATATTGTTGCAACTTGTTATGCTTAATGCTTGTCACTAGGGCCCGAGTGCCATGATCTCAGATCTGAACATGTTATTGATTCATGAAGATATTCGTTGTTTATGATCTTACCGCAAGTTGTATACACATGTCGTTGTCAACCAATGGCCCCGAAGTGATAGAAATCGGGACAACCGAGGGGATGGTGGTGATGTGAGGATCACATGTGTTCACGGAGTGTTAATGCTTTGCTCCGGTACTCTATTAAAAGGAGTACCTAATATCCAGTAGTTTCCCTAGAGGCCCGGCTGCCACCTGGTAGGACAGAAGATGTTGTGCAAGTTTCTCATTGCGAGCACGTACGACTAAATATGGAACACATGCCTATTGATTGATTAGTACTTGGATACGTTTTATTATTATCTGCAAATGCCCATGCTTTGATTGTTACATGAGTTTCTTTCATCCATGCAACGCCCGTTAAATCCGTCCTGTGCCTACAGTATTTTAATACCGCTGTTTACTATAATCACTACTGCTGTCTTTATTTCACCTGTGTTATTTCACTATTTCCTCGCCATAAAATGTTACTATTGATAAACTCTTGCGAGCAAGTCCGTTTCAGTGTGCTGAATTGACAACTCCGCTGTTAAGGCTTACAAGTATTCTTTGTCTCCCTTGTGTCGAATCAATAAATTGGGTAATACTTCCCTCGAAGACTGTTGCGATCCCCTATACTTGTGGGTCATCAACAATCATCGTTCAACCAACACAAATCAGGCGCATCGCCACCCCTTTCTTCGAGGGTTTCTCCCGGGTAAGCACCATGCTCCCTAGATCGCATCTCGCGATCTAGGCATACGTTTATTCGTCTACGTGTACTGCTCGTGTGAAGCCTTGTTGATGGCGAGCGTCGATTTATCCTTAGGTGTTTAGGGGCTTGCATTGATGCTTTCTCGTGCATATCTGCGTGGCAATGCCGTCCCTCGACACCTAGCTGCCCTTACACCTATCAGGTGTAAGGGCAGCATCTTGCTTGTTCGTTACTTAGTAGATCCGATCCGTTATAGTTGCTCCTTGCTCCGCAGGATTAGTTTAATATCTGCATAGTTAGGCCTTATCTCTGGGGTCGGACGATCCGGTGGTACGTTAGGTGTTGTTCACCGTCCCTGCGAGGGATGTTCCGGGGATCAACGTTATGTTGGTTTTTAGGCCTCTCGTAGGGGTAGTTTGCATCATCTTTCGTAGCTGCTAGGCCCGATCACACGTAGGACGTTCCGGTTATGCGGTGAAAACCCTAAAATGTCGTGGATCGCTTTAGCTTTGTTTTGATCAAGCAGGATCCCCATGTCATTGTAAATCCAACGTGAACAATGGGGCGATCGGCTCTTTGAGCCGATCCACAGGAAAACCTGTAGAGCCGATAGGGCTCGTATTTAATGTTTACGTGTCTACCATGCAGGAACAATCGAAGCACTCTAACACCTTCCCGATCGGGTCTAGGTCGGGTGGCACGCCCTAGCAACCGCCGGACGTGGCTGGAAGATTTGCGGGACGACGCGAGGTGCCGGGTCCACTAAGCAGCCTTGGGAGCCCCTCTTCGTGTTTCTTGCATTGCCCGTCGGTCGGGGTTTTGGAGGGTAACACATTCTGGCACGCCCGGTGGGACATCTTCTGCAACATCAACGTCAACACCGACATCCGAGATGGCAGAGGAGCAGATCACATACGAGGATCTCCCTGTTGAACACAAGAAGAAGTACGATGAGCTGAAGGCCATCGTTGAAGCCGAACTCATCGGCTCCTTGAGAAGACGTTCGCACGGCCAGGTTCAAAGGCTTCACGCCACAAGGCGTCCTCGACGGTTGGATCTGTCTCTCCCGTCGAGGAACGTACCGAGCCCTGCGGAGATCAACTACGTGGTGGCCCATTCGCTGCATCGGCATTCCGAGAGCTGGTGAATACTTTGGAGCGCGTCGCGCTCCGTGTGGCGCAAGAGATCATGGAGCGTCGGTACTCCCCTTCGGGACCTGTTCTAGGGACTCACCAAGGAGAGGTGCAACTCCACCAGGCCACCATTGCCGTACGCGATGGCAGCTCCACAGCAACAAGGTTCACCGGCATACGTTGTCTACAAGGTTGGAGGTGATCGACTATCAGTTCTTGTATGAACCGCCCAAGGAGATCCCACATGGATACGTGTGCACGTTTGTGCCGGACTGCAACAACTTGGACACGGGCTATCCAGCTCCAAAAAGAGGATTGCGGGCAGGAGCCATTGTTCTAGAGGAACGACGCAGCAGCGGAGTTTGGGAGCGAAGCTGAGAAACGGCGTGGCTAGCCAAGTATACCACTGCAGTCCAGGAAAGCTCACCGCCACCTCCACCAGATCAGATCGGTCATCCTGAGAGATCAGTTCGGCATCTTGCGAAGAAGAAGATAATCGGCTATTCCAAGCCGTACCCCAATGAGTTCGACCTGATCCCACTACCACCTAAGCGGCTTCCGGACTTCAACAAATTGGGTCAGAAGGATCTAGCTCCATCGAGCACGTGAGCCGATACTTGGCCCAGCTGGGCATGGCTTCGGCATCGGATCAGCTACGGGTGAGGTGCTCTCGCAATCCCTCACCGGTCCAGCTTTTGGATGGGTACACCTCGCAGCCAAATTCGTACGATCATGGAAGCATCGGAGGAACAGTTTCACACCCAATATCATTCGAAGCTACGGAAAGGTATTGCCGAACTAGCACATCGGCGAGGAGGAGAGACGACGAGTACATTCAGCGTTTCAAGCGTCAGAACCGATGCTATTCGGTTCATTTAAGAGAAAGAAGCGATCGAAGCGGCCGTGGCAGCTTCAGCGTCATTCAAAGATACGACGTTCCAAGTGGAGTACAACTCGTTGACGCACTGGTCGATAGACTGACCTTATATGAAGCGCCACCCGAACTGTACCAGGACAAGTTCAAGCGCGCGATAACCCCTGGTCAACGCCGATGAGGATGAAGATTCTGCGGAAGATCAAGAAGTCGCAAGAGCGGAGTGGACTCGGACGCCACCTGTGTCCCGCAAATGGGTGAACCCGCCAGGGCCTCCAAGAGGGTTGGACTTTGATGTGAGCAAACTGAACAGATCTTCGATCTGCTCTGAAAGAGAAACAGTTGAAGCTCCACGAAGGCCACAAGATCCCTACGGCACAAGAGATGAACAAAGGCCATACTGCAAATGGCATCATACGTTCACGCACGCCACCAACGATGCAAAGTATTACGCGCACAAATTCAGATGGCGATAGAATCAGGCCGATTAACTTTCGGACAGTTTGCCATGAAGGTAGACATGCGTCCGTTTCCGGACGTCAACATGGTGGACCTAAGCCACTCCATAAGGGAGTCTGGGTTCTCTTTTGATGTCAATATGGCAGTGTGTGATCCGCCATGGCAAAGATAAAGCAGAGCAGCCACTCTCATGGCGAAGATAAAGAGGAGGCCGTTCCACGCGACCGGCCCCAAGATGATGATAGACGGTACCGACCGAGGAGAGAAGCATATGGTATCAGCGCCCACTCTCCGTGCATCTCCTCAACAAATATGAGCAGCGGACGACCGACGTCGGCGCTACGACGAAGACGATGAAAGATATCGTCGATCGCAAACAGGAGGTATCGTCCACGACAGGAACAACGACGGTACGAACGTCGCGCTAGAGGGAGGTCAGGGAGCAACACAACGTGGATAAGCACTGGGACTGTCCCTTCTTCAAACATTGGGACTCGGAATGAGCCGATTGCCAACAATCGAGAATTGCCCGAATGTAAACAGCAAAGGAGAAGGACAAACGAAGTTTCAGTTCGAACGTTTAGGGCCTCTCCCACCTATTAACAAGCGAGCTGAGTCATCTCAAGAAGAGGACTTGAGGAGTCGGATGGAGAAGAAGATAGGTATCACCGACCAAGGTGGTGCCCGATGGACTCAGCCACTCTCGAAGCGTAGAGTGCAGCGGCTGCGAAACTGGAAGAAGCCGAGGCAGGTACACTGTACACGTTGAGAAGAGCACGGCCCGATCTGGCCGTGAAAATTCAGCAAACATTGGAGACGAAGGCGCGCCCGCCAAAGAAAGTATGGCGCCCAAAACAGGCGAAAGCCGATGCACAGCATCATCGCCGATGCGAGGCATCGGCTAATACAAACATGGTATCCGTGACCCGGACGGAGTAGCAGGGTCCAAGACATTGGACGTACGTGGCAAGGCCGATCCCCGAGATCGGCCCTCAAAAATGAAAAGCAAAGGATCTTATCTCCAACATGCCACATAGCTACAGCGGAAATCCAAGGAGTTGCAAACCATCGTCAAACATTGCAATGGAAGGGAGGCCGATTCCCGCAATCGGCCAAAATTATCCTCAACCTACCTTTGTATGTGTTCAGCATTGATCCAACAGAGCTGAAGAGCCGATACCATCAATTACTTGACAGAATCGGCTCGGGGGGCACATAGATGGATAAGACACGAGGATACGAAGGAGGATGGATACCAAATGCCCAAAGAACAGCTCAAATATGGGGGCCGATACGTAAACAAATCGGCCGTAAAAATGGAAAATCCAAAATTTTGGGCCGATGCGTAGACATCGACTTAAGAATTTAAAGCCGATACACGGCCATCGACTCAAGGGATACAACGGCAAACAAGCCTAATGGAGCAGTCATCACGCAGCGAGGCTCTACTGAAGGAGTCCCTCAGTGGAAAGGTTAATGGCTCCATTAGCAAGACTTCAAGCTCGGCCGCACCAGCAGAGGCATCAGTTCGGGCGTCCAAGACGGCCCTTTTTCTCATTTAAGCTGTTAGTAGTTGCCGGCAAGTTTGAGGATCGCAGCCTGGCCAACAGCAAGAACAGTATGAACGTGCAGATCAGGCCAGGATCATGAGAACAACCGACGATCGTCCGTTGGACTAAACTCTCACCGAGATGCGCCATTGGACTGAAGCGGCTCGGGGGGCAGCTCGTCTTGGAGGTTCTCTGCTTTTGAAAGCCGATTTGGTTAGAATCGGCTGATGCTGCACTACAATTGGGAAGCCGATGGTGGCCCATTCGGTAGATGCACTTTTATCCTCGCCTTGACTGAGGCTCGGGGGGCAGCTAGCCCTGAAGATTCTTCATTCTGAAGAGCCGATGGTGTTGAAATTGGCTATCTCTGGATCGTAACCAGGTTGAGAGGTGGCGAGCTCTTGCAGAGGAAAACCACCAGGGACAGGAGGAGTTCGAAGAAGGAGCCATCATCGTTGATCAGGCTCTAGACCAGTTTGTCGCTGCAAGAAAACAGAGCATCACAAGGGAAGTTGTGAACAAATGGTACCTGTTATACAGGTGTATCAGCTTTGGCATCAAGGTATTTCAGCCATGGTCTTAGAAGCTTTCCTGGAGGCGTTAATTCAGGAGTTTTGCCGTCAGGACAAACATCACGATCGGATGATTTTGAAGTCTAAAGATCTAGGGGTCTCAAGGCTGCGCGCCGGACCCGTTCGATTGGAAGTTTGGATCTGAATTTCATGGATTGCAAGTTAACATCTGAGAAGGGGATTAGATCGGTCTGTCTTGCAATTTGTTATAAAAGCTGATGCATTACCATCGGCTCATTGAGCGTCAACAAAGGGGAGAATCGGCTAATCTAATATGGAAGAGATCGACAAAGGCAAATTGGAGAGTTTTCTTCATTGATAACCAGATTTCTTTCACAGAAGGAGCCGATTGCTCTCAAAAGAAATTGCTAGGGGATACATTGCCCCGTCTACCACTCCTAGCTCTACCCTATCTAGGGGCCGCTGCTGCCTTCGTCGTCATCGCCGCTGTCGGCGCTACTCCCGGCCGGCTGTCGTCGCTGCTGTAGCGGCCACCGGCAGGACCTTCATCGTCCTCATCTTCTCCATCAGCGTCGTCGTCGTCGTTGTCAAAGTCGCTGAGATTCCCCGGCCAGGGGCAGTGGCGCTTGGCCGGCGGCTCGTCGGAGGAGCTATCGTCCTCCTCCTCCTCCTCCACCTCCTCGAGGAGGTGACTCCCTCCCAGGGAAGGTCGTCATCGTCGCTCTCCGTCTCCGCTGCCCCATTGACGAGGCTGCGGAGGACGCTCTCCCCATCGGTCAGGGATTGGTCGTCCTCTGACCAGATGAAGAAGTCGTGGCTCGGTTCGTCCCCAGCTTTGATAGCGCGGCGGATGTTGGCCGCATGGGCTTCTTCCGGGTTCCATTCCGGCGTCGGCTCGCGGAAGGGGGAGGACTACGTGGAAAGGCCCGATGAGGAGGAAGAAGAAGACATGTTGGCCGAGGACTTTGGAAGTGCTGGTGCGAGGAGGATGAAGAAGGGAACTGCAAAGAAGTGGCTAAATAAAAGGAGATATAGCGATTTAATGCTTAGCAGTTTCGAGGACATGGGGCCAAAACCGTCAAATCGTGGGAAGTTGAGAAGGCAAGACGTCATCATGAAGAAAACTGCAACGGTTTGCACGACATGACCCTTCGAAGGGGACAGATGGTTTTGCAATTATTATTATCAAAACCAGGGGGGCATGTGTTACCACCAGGTTTTGGCCAAATCAGGAGATAGGCCGTAAGTGAAGATGGGCTTGAAGGACGTACACATGGAGCATCTTCGAGGCGGCCTTGCGCTAAGAGTTTGGGGTTAACTGCCTATGTATCTGTAATATATTAGATCGCATTATGTTTAGAATTAACAGATAGAGTCTGGCCGTGCACGGTTAGGTGCACGCCTCAATTAGAAAGTCCTTGGAATATAAATATGTATCTAGGGTTATCGGAAAAGGAGGACAATCATCGTTCAACCAACACAAATCAGGCGCATCGCCACCCCTTTCTTCGAGGGTTTCTCCGGGTAAGCACCATGCTGCCTAGATCGCATCTCGCGATCTAGGCGTATACATTATTCGCTCGTGTACTGCTCGTGTTGAAGCCTTGTTGATGGCGAGCAGTACGATTTATCCTTAGGTGTTTAGGGGCTTGCATTGATGCTTTCGTGCATATCTGCGTGGCAATGCCGTCCCTCGACACCTAGCTGCCCTTACACCTATCCTGTAAGGGCAGCATCTTGCTTGTTCGTTACTTAGTAGATTCGATCCGTTATAGTTGCTCCTTGCGCAGGGATTAGTTTAATATCTGCATAGTTAGGCCTTATCCGGGACGATCCGGTGGTACGTTAGGTGTTGTTCACCGTCCCTGCGAGGGATGTTCCGGGGATCAACGTTATGTTGGTTTTTAGGCCTCTCGTAGGGTAGTTTGCATCATCTTTCGTAGCTGCTAGGCCCGATCACACGTAGGGACGTTCCGGTTATGCGGTGAAAACCCTAAACTGTCGTGGATCGCTTTAGCTTTGTTTTGATCAAGCAGGATCCCCATGTCATTGTAAATCCAACGTGAACCATGGGGCGATCGGCTCTTTGAGCCGATCCACAGGGAAACCTGTAGAGCCGATAGGGCTCGTATTTAATGTTTACGTGTCTACCATGCAGGAACAATCGAAGCACTCTAACACCTTCTGATCGGGTCTAGGTCGGGTGGCACGCCTAGCAACCGCCGACGTTTGGAAGATTTGCGGGACGACGCGAGGTGCCAGGGTCCACTAAGCGGCCTTGGGAGCCTCCCGGCTCTTCGTGTTGCTTAGCCATTGCCCGTCGGTGGGCTTTGGAGGGTAACACCACTGTAGTCATCATAGTCGCCGACGTCATCGTCGCTAGCATCGGGGTCGCGGTTGTCGAATCTCGGCGGGTGAGCACGCGTGGGCTGGGATTGAGGGTAGCACAGGCGGGGGCCACGGTAGGCCATGATGCTCTGGAGAGTCCGGCCGCGCCACCACAGCCGACGACCGGCCTCATTGAAGTTCGAAGGAGGCGGGCCGTCCTCCTCGTACCTGGCAACCGCCCTCTCACACCAATTGACGAAGAAGCTGTCCCAAGTCGGGCTGTAGTCGGGTTCCACTGGGATTCCTCTGCTGCTCAAGCATGAGCTCGAAGTAGTAGTGGTTCTTGATGGCCATCTCGTGTGGCACACCTAGAGGGATAGGAGGGACCGGTACGCCTCCGACGCTCAGCAATCAGCCGTCGGACGCGGTAGCTGGCGGGCAGGGGTAGTTTGAGGCGCAAAGCACCTCCGCCTCCCGGGGTGTTAGACATACGATGGAAGCCATGGGAGAGAGTGATGAGGTTTGCAGATATGAGTCTAGATGTGATATGTACATGGAGGCCAATGATGCGCGTAGATGTACACGTCCTTTGGGAACCCCAAGAGGAAGGTATGATGCGCACAGCAGCAAGTTTTCCCTCAGAAAGAAACCAAGGTTATCGAACCAGTAGGAGCCAAGAAGCACGTGAAGGTTTTTGGTGGAGGAGTGTAGTGCGGCGCAACACCAGTGAACCGGCGCCAACGTGGAACCTGCACAACACAATCAAAGTACTTTGCCCCAACGTAATGGTGAGGTTGTCAATCTCAACGGCTTGCTGAAAACAAAGGATTAAGCATATCGAGTGGAAGATGGTGTTTGTTTGCAAAGAACAGTAAGAACAATAATTGCAGTAGAATGAATTCAGATGTAAAAGAATGGACCGGGGTCCACAGTTCACTAGTGGTGTCTCTCCAATAAGATAACTAACATGCTGGGTGAACGAATTACAGGTGGGAAATGGACAAATAAAGATTCAATACATATCAATGATGATTACTATGTGATTTAATCAGGGCATTACGACAAAGTACATAGACCGCTATCCAGCATGCATCTATGCCTAAATAATCCACCTTCGGGTTAGCATCCGCACCCCCTCCGTATTAAGTTGTAAACAACGAGATAATTGCATTAAGTATGGTGCGTAATGTAATCAACACAAATATCCTTAGACAAAGCATCGATGTTTTATCCCTAGTAGCAACACACATCCACAACCTTAGAAATTTCTGTCACTGTCCCAGATTCAATGGAGGCATGAACCCACTATCGAGCATAAATACTCCCTCTTGGAGTTACAAGTATCAACTTGGCCGAGCCTCTACTAGCAACGGAGAGCATGCAAGAACATAAACAACACATATATGATAGATTGATAATCAACTTAACATAGTATTCTAGATTCATCGGATCCCACCAAACACAACATGTAGCATTACAAATAGATGATCTTGATCATGTTAGGCAGCTCACAAGATCTAAACAATGATAGCACAAGCGGAGAAGACGACCATCTAGCTACGCTATGGACCCATAGTCCAAGGATGAACTACTCACGCATCAATCCGGAGGCGGGCATGATGATGTAGAGCCCCTCCGGTGATGATTCCCCTCTCCGGCAGGGTGCCGGAGGCGATCTCCTGAATCCCCCGAGATGGGATTGGCGGCGGCGCCTCTGGAAGGTTTTCCGTATCGTGGCTCTCGCAGGGATATTCGCGACGAAGGCTTTAAGTAGGCGAAGGGCAAGCGGGGGCTCACGAGGGCCCACACCATAGGGCGGCGTGCCCCCCTGGCCGCGCGGCCTATGGTGGCGGCGCCGTCGCCCCACTTCGTTATCCCTTCGGTCTTGGAAGCTTCGTGAAAAATAGGACCCAGGCGTTGATTTTGTCCAATTCCGAGAATATTTCCTTACTACGATTTCTGAAACCAAAAACAGAACAGGCGCTTCGGCATCTTGTTAATAGGTTAGTGCCGGAAAATGTATAAAAATGTTGTAAAGTATGTATAAAACATTCAAGTATTGTCATAAAAGTAGCATGGAACATAAGAAATTATGGATACGTTTGAGACGTATCAGCATCCCCAAGCTTAGTTCCTACTCGCCTCGAGTAGGTAAACGATAACACAAATAATTTCTGAAGTGACATGCTACCAACATAACCTTGATCAACATTATTGTAAAGCATATGAGATGAATGGAGTGATCTGAAGCAAAAGATTGCTAACAAAGATAATGACTAAACAAATGAATCATATAGCAAAACTTTTCATGAATAGTACTTTCAAGACAAGCATCAACAAGACTTGCATAAAAGCTAACTCATAAGCAATAAATTCAAAGTAGAATGCATTGAAGCAACACAAAGGATGATTAAGTTTCAGCAATTGCTTTCAACTTGTAACATGTATATCTCATGGATATTTTTCAACATAGAGTAGTATAACAAGTGCAATAAGTAAACATGTAAGAATCAATGCACAGTTAACACAAGTGTTTGCTTCTAAGATAGAAAGAAGTAGGTAGACTGACTCAACATAAAGTAAAAGAATGGCCCTTCGCAGAGGGAAGCATGGATTACTATTTTTGTGCTAGAGCTTTTGTTTTGAAAACATAGAAACAATTTTGTCAACGGTAGTAATAATTCATATGTGCTATGCATAATACTTCCTACAAGTTGCAAGTCTCATGCATAGAATACTAATAGTGCTCGCACCTTGTCCTAATCAGCTCGGATAACACGGATTATCATTGCATGACATATGTTTCAACCAAGTGTCACAAAGGGGTACCTCTATGCCGTCTGTACAAAGGTCTAAGGAGAAAGCACGCATTGGATTTCTCGCTTTTGATTATTCTCAACTTAGACATCCATGGGACAACATAGACAACAGATAATGGACTCCTCTTTTAATTCTTAAGCATTCAACAACAAATAATATTCTCATAAGAGATTGAGGTTGTATGTCCAAACTGAAACTTCCACCATGATACATGGCTTTAGTTAGCGCCCAATGTTCTTCTCTAACATATGCATACTCAAACCATTTGATCATGAAATCGCACTTACTTCAGACAAGACGAACATGCATAGCATCTCACATGATATCCAACAAAGGTAAAAGTTGATGGCGTCCCCAGAAACATGGTTACCGCTCAACAAGCAACTTATAAGAACTAAGACACATAACTACACATTCATCATCACAATAGTTTTTAAACTATTTGTCCCATGAGCTATATATTGCAAAGATAAAGGAATGAAATTTTAAAGGTAGCACTCAAGTAATTTACTTTGGAATGGCAGAAAAATACCACATAGTAGGTAGATACGGTGGACACAAATGGCATGGGTTTTGGCTCAAGGTGTTTGGATGCACGCGAAGCATTTCCTCTCAGTACAAGGTTTGGGCTAGCAAGGTTGTTTGAAGCAAACACAAGTATGAACAGGTACAACAAAACTTACACAAGAACATATTGCAAGCATTATAAGACTCTACACTGTCTTCCTTGTTGTTCAAACACTTTACCAGAAAATATCTAGACTTAGAGAGACCAATCATGCAAACCAAATTAAACAAGCTCTACGGTAGTTCTCCATTAATAGATTAAACTACATGATGCAAGAGCTTAAACATGATCTATGAGAGCTCAAACAATTGCCAAGTTATTCCAAACCATATGCAGCATTTTCTGATTCCAACCAAATAGCAATTTAACGAAGCAATTTCAACCTTCGCCATGAACATTAAAGCACAATTAAGAACACAAGTGTTCCATATAAAAAAGCGGAGCGTAATATCTCCAATATAAGGATGATGGGATCCAACTTTATTCAAACCAAAACGAAAATAAAAGCAAACCGACGCTCCAAGTAAAGAACATAAGATGTGATGGAATAAAAATATAGTTTCACTAGAAGTGACCTGAAAAGTTGTCGATGAAGAAGGGGATGCCTTGGGCATCCCAAGCTTAGATGCTTGAGTCTTCTTAAAATATGCAGGAAGGAACCACCGGGGCATCCCCAAGCTTAGACCTTTCACTCTTCTTGATCATAGTATATCATCCTCTTCTCTTGACCCTTCAAAACTTCCTCCACACCAAACTTCAAGCAAACTCATTAGAGGGTTAGTGCATAATCAAAAATTCACACATTAAGAGGTGACACAATCATTCTTAACACTTCTGGACATTGCACAAAGCAGCTGAAAGTTAATGGAACAAAGAAACTCATTCAACATAGCAAAAGAGGCAATGCGAAATAAAAGGCAGAATCTGTCAAAACAACAGTCCGTAAAGACGAATTTTGCAGGGGCACTTAACTTGCTCAAACGGAAAACTCAAAACTGATGAAAGTTGCGTACATATCTGAGGATCACGCACGTAAATTTTCAGATTTTTTGACTCTCCTACATAGAGATCTGCGCGAATTCGTGACAGACAGCAATGCTGTTTCTGCGCAGCAATCCAAATCTAGCATCAACTTTACCATAGAGACTTTACTTGGCACAAAAACATGATAAGGAGAGGTTGCTACAGTAGTAAACAACTTCAAGACTCAACAATACAGTAAATAAAATGAAACTTGGGTTATCTCCCAAGAAGTGCTTTCTTTAACGCCTTTCAGCTAGGCGCAGAAAGTGCAAATCAAGTAACATCGAGAGAAGAAGCATCAACATCATAACTTGTTCTAATAATAGAATCAAAAGGAAACTTCATTCTCTTTCTAGGGAAGTGTTTCATACATTTCTTCAGAGGGAATTGATACTTAATATTACCTTCCTTCATATCAATAACAGCACCAACGGTTTGAAGAAAAGGTCTTCCCAACACAATGGGACAAGATGCATTGCATTCAATATCCAAGACAACAAAATCAACGGGGACAAGGTTATTGTTAACCTTAATGCGAACATTATCAATCTTCCCCAAAGGTTTCTTTTTAACATTATCAGCAAGATTAACATCCAAATAACAATTCTTCAATGGTGGCAAGTCAAGCATATCATAAATTTTTTAGGCATAACAGAAATACTTGCACCAAGATCACATAAAGCATTACATTCAAAATCATTGAATTTCATTTTAATGATGGGCTCCCAACCATCTTCTAACTTCCTAGGAATAGAAGCTTCAAGTTTTAATTTCTCTTCCCTAGCTTTAATGAGAGCATTTGTAATATGTTTTGTAAATGCCAAATTTATAGCACTAGCATTAGGACTTCTAGCAAGTTTTTGTAAGAACTTTATAACTTCAGTAATATGACAATCATCAAAATCTAAACCATTATGTTCTACAGCAATGGAATCATTTTCACCAATATTTTGAAAAATTTCAGCAGTTTTATTTCAGCAGTTTCAGGCCAATTTGCACGCTTTGTACTAGGAGTAGAAACATTGCCAACACCAATTATTTTACCATTGATAGTAGGAGGTGTAGCAACATGTGAAGAATCAACATTACTAGTGGTGGTAATAGTCCATACTTTAGCTACATTATTTTCTTTAGCAAGTTTTTCTTTTTCTTCTCTATCCCACCTAGCATGCAATTCAGCCAACATTCTAATATTATCATTAATTCGAACTTGGATGGCATTTGCTTAGCAAAATTTTGTATCATTATCCTCAGGTTTAGCAGCCATTTTATTAATTAAAGAAGATTGTGATTCAGACATATATGAGATTTGATTTTCAGCGTTTGTAAGTTTAGTTTGCAAACCAGAAATTTTCACATTCAAATTTTCAAGTTGATTTCCTATATTTTTCAACAAGGCAGATTGTTCATTCATAGTTTTAGTAAACAATTGATTTTGCTCATATTGCGATTGCATAAAGCTCTTAGTAGTTCTTTCAATTTCCAACATCTTTTCCTCATTAGGCAAAACAGATCTACCATAAGAATTACCATAACCACTACCATTATTAGAAGGATATGGCCTATAGTTGTTGTTACCATAATTATTCCTATAAGCATTGTTGTTGAAATTATTACTTTTAATGAAATTCACATCAGCATTTTCTTCTTGAGCAACCAATGAAGCTAAAGGAACATTATTAGGATCAATATGAGATCTATCATTTGCAAGCATAGACATAATAGCATCAATCTTATCACCCAAAGAAGAGGTTTCTTCAACAGAATTTACCTTCTTACCTTGAGAGTTCTTTCAGTGTGCCATTCAGAGTAATTGATCATCATATCATCAAGTAGTTTAGTTGGCGCCCAGGGTGATGGACATAAAAGTACCTCCAGCAGCTGAATCCAATAGGTTCCTCGAGGAAAAATTCAATCCTGCATAAAAGGTTTGGATGATCATCCAAGTAGTCAGTCCATGGGTTGGGCAATTCTTTACCAAAATATTTCATTCTCTCCCATGCTTGAGCAACATGTTCATTATCAAATTGTTTAAAGTTCATAATGCTACTTCTCAAAGATATAATCTTAGCAGGAGGATAATATTTACTAATAAAAGCATCTTTACATTTAGTCCATGAATCAATACTATTCTTAGGCAAAGAAAGCAACCAATCTTTAGCTCTTCCTCTTAATGAGAAAGGAAATAATTTCAGTTTTATAATATCACCATCTATATCCTTATACTTTTGCATTTCACAAAGTTCAATAAAATTATTAAGATGGGCAGCAGCATCATCAGTACTAACACGAAAATTGCTCTCTCATAACAAGATTAAAGCAGGTTTAATTTCATAGAATTATGCTGTAGCAGGTGGAGCAATAGGAGTACATATAAAATCATTATTATTTGTGCTAGTTAAATCACACAACTTAGTATTTTCAGGAGTACCCATTATAGCAGTAATAAAAGTAAGCTAGGCAAATAGAATAAAGTAAAGACAAGTAACTAATTTTTTTGTGTTTTGATATAAAGCTAGTAAACAAGACAGAAAGTAAAGTAACTAATTTTTTTTTGTGTTTTTAATATGAAGCAAATAAGACAGTAAATAAAATAAAGTAAAGCAAGACAAAAACAAAGTAAAGAGATTGGATGTGGAGACTCCCCTTGCAGCGTGTCTTCTCTCCGCAGCGGCGCCGAAAAGAGCTTGATGCGCGTAGATGTACACGTCCGTTGGGAACCCCAAGAGGAAGGTATGATGCGCACGTAGCAAGTTTTCCCTCGAAAGAAACCAAGGTTATCGAACCAGTAGGAGCCAAGAAGCACGTGAAGGTTGTTGGTGGAGGAGTGTAGTGCGGCGCAACACCTGAAGCGCCAACGTAGAACCTGCACAACACAATCAAAGTACTTTGCCCCAACGTATTGAGGTTGTCAATCTCACCGGCTTGCTGAAAACAAAGGATTAAGCGTATCGAGTGGAAGATGGTGTTTGTTTGCAAAGAACAAGAACAATAATTGCAGTAGAATGTATTCAGATGTAAAGAATGGACCGGGGTCCACAGTTCACTAGTGGTGTCTCTCCAATAAGATAACTAACATGTTGGGTGAACAAATTACAGTGGGCAATTGACAAATAAAGATTCAATACATATCAATGATGATTACTATGTGATTTAATCGGGCATTACGACAAAGTACATAGACCGCTATCCAGCATGTATCTATGCCTAAATAATCCACCTTCGGGTTAGCATCCGCACCCCTCCATTATTAAGTTGTAAACAACAGATAATTGCATTAAGTATGGTGCGTAATGTAATCAACACAAATATCCTTAGACAAAGCATCGATGTTTTATCCCTAGTAGCAACAGCACATCCACAACCTTAGAACTTTCTGTCACTGTCCCAGATTCAATGGAGGCATGAACCCACCATCGAGCATAAATACTCCCTCTTGGAGTTACAAGTATCAACTTGGCCAGAGCCTCTACTAGCAACGGAGAGCATGCAAGAACATAAACAACACATATATGATAGATTGATAATCAACTTAACATAGTATTCTAGATTCATCGGATCCCACCAAACACAACATGTAGCATTACAAATAGATGATCTTGATCATGTTAGGCAGCTCACAAGATCTAAACAATGATAGCACAAGCGGAGAAGACAACCATCTAGCTACTGCTATGGACCCATAGTCCAAGGATGAACTACTCACGCATCAATCCGGAGGCGGGCATGATGATGTAGAGCCCTCCGGTGATGATTCTCCCGGCAGGGTGCCGAGGCGATCTCCTGAATCCCCGAGATGGGATTGGCGGCTCCTGGAAGGTTTTCCGTATCGTGGCTCTCGGTCGGTATCGCGACGAAGTAAGTGAAGGGCAACGCAGGGGCCACGAGGGACCCACACCATAGAGGCGAGGCCTCCTTGCCGCCCCGGGGCGGCGCCTCGTCGCCACCGTTATCCTTCGGTCTTCGGAAGCTTCGTGGAAAAATAGGACCCTGGGCGTTGATTTCAATTCCGAAAATATTTCCTTACTAGGATTTCTGAAACCAAAAACAGCAGAAAACAGCAAGTGGCGCTTCGGCATCTTGTTAATAGGTTAGTGCCGGAAAATGTATAAAAATGTTGTAAAGTATGTATAAAACATTCAAGTATTGTCATAAAAGTAGCATGGAACATAAGAAATTATGGATACGTTTGAGACGTATCAGCCAAGCCTACATATATATAGTGAAAAAATGGCGGGAAGACGGAGGCGGGAACGCGGGAAGAAAATAGGTGGGAACGCAGCGCGCGAAACTTTCATCCGGGTGGAGGCTCAAAGGACAAAAGATAGGGGGCCTAAGGGGAGGCTTATCTAGGAGGGCCTTATCTGGGGGGCGTGCGGGTAACCTTTTGTCACGGCTGGTGGGTGCAACCGGGACTAAAGCTGTCGGCAGGATAAGGATGTGTCGGTAACCTTTAGTCACGGTTGGTGGGTGCAACCGGGACTAAAGCTGTCGGCAGAATAAGGACGCGTGGGTGGACGCACTGCTCGATGAGATAAAGCCAAAGTAGAAGCGGTGTCGTGCCTATAAAAGGAGCATCGATACGCCTTGCCAAGCAGATCAACAAGCCAAGCAGAGTTTCGTTCCCATGGATGAAGGAAAGGGTTGGGAAATCTCCGTGGCAGCTTGTCGAAGATGTCGTTGGTGCACACGCCCTACGACATCTTCAGAAGCTGCTCCTCGGAAAAATTTCCCTGCAAGCCCGTGAAAGACTCCATCTCCTCTAACAGTGTTGGGAAAAGGGGGGTTCTCATTATTACATAAATGTAGAGATTGTCTTGGGAAATATATCTGAAGAATACATTATTACATCGCCATCTATTGATGTGATCGTCTACGCCGTAGCCATGGAGAATCTTCATCATTTAGCAAGATGCTTGGGTCAATTTTCACCGTGAAGGGAGGAATTTCTTTAAATTTATTATAATCTTCTGACATGTCTGTCTTGTCATCCACTCCCACGATGTTTCTTTTCCCCGAAAGAACTATGTGGCGCTTTGGCTCGGTTGATATATTCTTTTGTTGATTTCTTTTCTCGATTTGCTAGACATGTCCTTCACGTAGAAAACTTGAGCCACCTCGTTGGCTAGGACGAATGGCTCGTCCATGTACGCAAGATTGTTGAGATCCACTGTTGTCATTCCGTACTTATCGTCTACCTATACACCGTTGAGCTTCACCCATTTGCACCGGAACAAAGGGACCTTAAAAGTGGGTCCATAGTCAAGTTCCCATATCTCCTCTATGTACCCATAATATGTGGTGGTCTTCCCATTCTCGTCTTTTGCATCGAAGCGGACACCACTGTTTTGGTTGGTGCTCTTTTTATCTTGGTCGATCTGTAAAATGTATTCCCATTTATCTCGTACCCTTGGAATGTACATATGTTTGAAGATGGTAACTTGGCCAACAAGTACAGCTGCTCTACAACAGTGGTATTCATGAGATGTCTTTGCAACCAACTGCCGAAGGTATTCATGTGTTGACGTGTAATCAAGGACTCGGGCTGCCCCGGTTTATTTCTCGTAAAACATTCTTGTGTTTCTCGATGTACGGAGCCACCAAGCTGGAATTGTATAGAACTGTGTAGTGTGCTTGATTGAAAGAAATCTTGTCCCTGCACACCTTTGCTTTCCTTCCTAGTGTGCATTTTCCAGTCAGCCTCCCCTCATACCGAGATTCAGGAACACCAATCGGCTTAAGGTCAGGAAGAAAGTCAACACAAAACTCAATGACCTCCTCAGTTCCGTAGCCCTTTGAGATACTTCCTTCCGTCCTAGCGCGGTTATGAACATATTTCTTTAAGACTCCCATGAATCTCTCGAAGGGGAACATATTGTGTAGAAATATAGGACCGAGAATTCTAATCTCTTCAACTAGGTGAACGAGGAGGTGCGTCATAATATTGAAGAAGGATGGTGGGAACAACAACTCGAAGTTGACAAGACATTCGACCACATCATAACCCTGACAAAGTTTTGGATCCATTACCTTCTGAGAAATTGCGTTGAGGAATGCACATATCTTCACAATGGCTAGTCGAACATTTTCTGGTAAAAGTCCCCTCAATGCAACCGGAAGCAATTGTTTCATAAGCACGTGGCAGTCATGGGACTTTAGGTTATGGAATTTTTTCTCCTTCATATTTACTATTCCCTTTATATTCGATGAGAAACCAGACGGAAACTTGATACTGAATAGGGCTTCAAAAAATATTTCCTTCTCTTGTTTGGTAAGAGCGTAGCAGGCCCTTCAAACTTCCCTGGATGATTGTCGTCTCGTCCTTTATGATGTTTCTGGTCCTCACGTGTTGTATCTTTTGACTTCCCATACACGCCAGAAAACCTAGAATATTCACACAAAGATTCTTGGTCAGGTGCATCACGTCGATTGCAGAGCGGACTTCAGGGCTTTCCAATATTCTAGCTCCCAAAATATAGATTTCTTCTTCCACATGGGCGCGTGTCCGTCGGCGTCTTTCGGAACTCGCCTGGACCCTTTCCAAATATAACATTTAAATCCTTGACCATGTCAAATATATCAGCACCACTACGAGGCTTGATCTGCCTCGCCATTGAAATGCTTGCCTTTTTTCCTTAAGGGATGATTGCGCGGAAGGAAACGACGATTGAACGGGTACACAACTTTTCTGCTTTTTCCCAAATATTACTTTCAGTCTCATCTAAACAGTGTGTGCATGCATTGTATCCTTTGTTCGTCTGTCCTGAAATGTTACTAAGAGCAGGCCAATCGTTGATGGTTACGAATAGCAACGCTCGTAGGTCAAATTCTTGCTTGGTGTGCTCATCCCACACACGTACACCTGGTTTGGCCCACAACTCCAAAAGTTCATCGACTAATGGCCTTAGGTACACATGAATGTCGTTGCCGGGTTGCTTTGGGCCTTGGATAAGCATTGGCATCATAATGAACTTCCGCTTCATGCACAACCAAGGAGGAAGGTTGTAGATACATAGAGTTACGGGCCAGGTGTGACTGCAGCTCTGCTCCCCAAAAGGATTCATGCCATCGTACTTAGACCAAACCATAAGTTTCTTGCCTCACCCGCAAAATCCGGGAACTCTCTCCGATGTTTCTCCACCGACCATCAGCGGGGTGCCTCAACATCGCGTCTTTCTTACTTTCTTCCATGTGCCATCGCAACAACTTGGCATGCTCTTTGTTTCTGAACAAACGTTTCAACCGTGGTATTATGGGAGCATACCACATCACCGCAGAACCCTCTTCCTGGGTGGCTCGCCCTCAACTTTACCAGGGTCATCTCTTCTGATCTTATACCGCAATGCACCGCATATCGGGCATTTATTCAAACTCTCGTACTTCTCACCGCGGTAGAGGATACAGTCATTAATGCATGCATTTATCTTCTGCACATCTAATCCTAGAGGGCACAAGCTTCTTTTCTTCATATGTACTGACGGGCAATTTGTTATTTCTTGAAACAGCTTCTTTAATATTATCATCAATTTTTCAAATCCCGAGTCACACACCTCCTTCCATTTCAGCAATTCTAATATGCTACCCAGCTTTCTCTGCCCATCTTCACAACCTGGGTACAACAATTTGTGGTGGTCCTCTAACATCTTGTCGAACTGCAACCTCTCCTTATCCGTGCCACAGTCTCTTCTTGCATCAAAAATGGCCCAACGAAGATCATCATCAACAGGATCATCTGTTGCCTGTTCTTCACCTCCTTCTTCTTCATTGTCTTCCATTGCGGTTTCATCGCATTCAGAGAACATAGATCGGTACTGGTCATCGTTATCTTCTTCTCCATCGCCGTCTTCTATCATAAACCCTTCTTCTCTGTGCTTGGTCCAAACATTATAGCTGGACATGAATCCAAACCGAATCAGGTGGCTCTTAATGTCTCTTGAGCAAGAGTAATCCTTCTCGTTCTTACATTTCAGACATGGACAACACATAAAACCTTGCTTCGACTTCTTGGCCTCGGCCACAAGCAGGAAAGAATCACGCCCTCTCTGAAAGCGGGAGCACATCGGTTACCGTATATCCATGGATGACTCATCTGCATCATAAGTACAATTATGTATCAGATGCAATCACCTTGCTAAAATTAGTATTGTACGAATTATGTATACGAGAAAATAGTTGCTAACCTTTTAGGATCAAAATGATAAGAAATCTTATCAAACAAAATCAAGTGACATCCCTCACAAGCATTTCATCAAACACCTCTTGTGCACATGAAAAAAAAAGAGGTAGCATAACCCCCACCTTTCACCACCAAGGAAAAAAATGTAGGGAGGTGAGGGGCTGGTTGTGTATATATAGGGCTGGCCCTTTTGTCGCGGGTTGTACCACGACCCGCGACAAAAGGGAGCAGGAGGAGGCCCCTTTTGTCGCGGGCCGTACCACGACCCGCGACAAAAGACCGCGACAAAAGGCCCCGGGCGACGCAAAGGGTTTCAGGGCGACGTGGCCATGCCATTTGTCGCAGCCCCAGACGGGCCCGCGACAAAAGGCTTCCACGAAAGCCCTGTTTTCCACTAGTGTACTAAGATGAGTTCACGGGATCTTTTAGTTCGAAAGTATACTTTTGCCTTGCGAGTGCTATTATATAACTCGTTCGGGAGTCTCAATACAATCATTCACGGCATTAAGCCAATCTCATACTCTTTCGAAGACACACGTTGGAAAAAGAGGATAATTAATCCAAAATACTCCCTCCGTTCATTTCTATAGTGCCTATTGTTTTTTGGCACGGAAATTAGCGCAAGCAAATTTATTGACACAAAACCCCCCCCAACGCTATTTGAGAGAAAAAAAAGGAAACTGGAAACAGATCGGAGACGTGATCTGCTCCCTACGAGCGGCCTACTCCTTCCTAATCTCACGTGATCTGTTTTTGCTATTTCCTTAACAGACGTGTGCGTGATCTACTCCTTCCTAATCTCACGTCCAGATTTTCTCTACGTGATTGCATACCAGATTTTCTCAACGTGAACAGATTCGTTCCAGATTTTCTGGACGGAAACAAATCGGTGGAAGGGGTTATTTGCAAAAAAACACAGCTTTTCTCTTATATTCTGAAATAATTGCGAAAAAACAATAGGCATTATAGAAAGGAACGGAGGAAGTATATATTAGAGTAAAGTCTGAAATAAACCATGTATTCGTATAGGGTGTCCGAAACAAACCCTGTACTCCTACTCCCGGAAATCACAACCCTGAACTTCATGTTCCCAGTCTTTACGTCCGTTAAGCTGTGCTTCCAGCGGGATTTGGTGAGGTGCAAGAAGTCAACACCAGGATTGCTCACTCAAAAGATCCGAATGGCGAGCCTGCCCTTTGCCCTTCGTCGTCCTTGCACGCCATAGCCGAACATCTGCTGCACTGTGACTGTGGTGACCATTGTCGTACTCGCTGTCTCCGCGGCCAAAGGTGAATCTAACCCACGCGGTTCAAAGTCACGCTGCCGGCGGCGAACTTGTCAGCGCGAGGTGGAGGAAAAACGAAGCGAGGCCACGCGCCGTCGAGCTGCAGGTCGTTCGCCACGGTGCAGCCGTGCAGGCAGCAGGCCGCGCCGTCGAGCTACAGGTCGTGCGCCACGGTGCAGGCAGCAAGCCGCAGGCCGCGTCGTCGAGCTGCATGTCGCACGTCGGGCTGCAGGCCACAACGTCGAGCTCCAGCTGGTCGCGCGCCGCTCTGCAGGTCGAACCGTCGAGGTCCAGGTCACGCGCCTGCAGGTCGAACCGTCAAGGTTCCGGTCAGGCGTCATCGAGCTCCATGTCGCGCGCCGTCGAGCTCACCGTTGTGCGCCGTCGAGCTCCAGCTGGTCGCGCGCCGCTCTGCAGGTCGAACCGTCGAGGTCCAGGTCACGCGCCCTGCTGCAGGTCGAACCGTCGAGGTTCCGGTCACGCGTCGTCGAGCTCCATGTCGCGCGCCGTCGAGCTCACCGTTGCGCGCCATCGAGCTCCAGCTGGTCGCGCGCCGCTCTGCAGGTCGAACCGTCGAGGTTCAGGTCACGCGTCGTCGAGCTCCCTGTCGCGCGCCATACTGGAGGCCGCATCGTCGAGATCCCGGTCAGGCGCCGTGCTGCAGGCTGAGGTGACGATCTCTAGGCCTTGTTGTCGATCTCCACGTCGCACACGATTTTGTGGGAACGCCAGGGAGGTACGTGGTGTAGGGAACGCCAGGAAGGGAGGGGAGTCGGAGGAGAAGGGTATGATGCCGGAGGTTGTCAGGGAACTGCCGAGGGAGGCTTCGCTCTTGAGATCCACGCCGCGCACGATTTTGAGGGGCCATGCGGGCACCGCGGTGGAGGGAACGCCGGAGAGAGTAGAGATCGTTAGAGGGGATGACGAAGATGATGCATATGACATTGGGGCCTTGATGTCAACGAGAGAGAACTGGGAGTCCCGGGCAGCATCACAGCATCCCTGTTTGGAAACGAAGTAAAGATAGAAATAGACCGGGAATAATGAGTTTAGGGTGCTGATTTCCGGGATTAGAAGTATAGGGTTTGATTCCAACACTCTCTATAAATACAGGGTTTATTTCAGACTTTACTCTATATATTATTTTGTTGTGAAGTTCCAAAATAAATATGTATCGACTGCATAAAGCAAATGGGTGTGTGTGTGTCCAAATGAGATTCGATGTACATTTCTCTGATTCTCTGAATAGAGTGCAGTGACCAAAGTGAGCCAACATGTTCGATTTACTCTTTCGCACCAACCGCAAGCCTACAATCTTGTTTCTTTCAAAGTTGCCCTTGTGAAGATCGAAAGTGTACTTTCTCTTCAACAATGTATTATTTTTTCAGCTGGCTAGATCGATCATGTCTATCAGCAGAGCATGTAGATCGGTTCAGATCAAAGTGACCTGACATGGATGAAAGCATCCGTCAATCCACCTAGCCAATTCGATCAACATTTTGTCTTTTTGCGTGATTAATTCATCGGCCCTACATTTGTTTCTCTAGTTGATTTGACAGATGCATTATATCGGATAGCTGACGTGATTTATCGATGCATGCATGGACAAGGTGTTTTTTTAACCTACGAGCGCATATGCTTCTGGTTTTTAAAATAAATTTTAAATGCATTATAAAATGTTAAAAAATCGGCAAAACTATCGCGCATACATCTTAATGTTTAATGTGTTCGCAAAGTTATTTCACAAAAAGCTGATATTTTTGTGTCACGTGTAAAAAAGGGAAAATTTGATGCTAAAAATAAGCTCTTCATATCCTTGTCTTTTTTATATAGGACATAAAAATGGCCGCTTTTTCGCAAAGCTTGGTATGGGCACATAGAATGTCGATATATACACGTGAAATTTTTGTTTGATATTTTAAAATATTTTTTCCGGTGACGGGAGCATATGCACCCAAGATCAAAAGTGCATTACCGTACATGTAGGTGTATTCTTATAAATAGTGATGCGACGACTACATCTTAAAAGTAGAATAAGGTTATCTGCTCTATTCTGGCTCTCTAGCACCGGCAAATGGCACGTGAAATTATGAGTAGCGTGGATCTCCGGATCTACTCGATTTTGGTTTTCGTTTGTGTGGTTTTATGTGCGACTTTTCTGATCTACGAGTCTCATCTTTCGCGATGGTTGTTGCCGTAGCGCGTTAGTCCATTAGGCCTTTGTCAGGCTTCAGTGATGGAGTGACGAGAACATCGACTCGCCTTCGGCCACGCCGATACATGTACTTGTCGTTAGGTGGTCTATGAACCTATTTATAATTTCTATTTTTTATTTTATTACTACCATGGATCATTATCGATGGATTGGTGGATCTTTTCTCAAAACAAAAACAATTAACTCACAACCAATGGATTGATGGATGCACCACCAGCCGGCCGGCCACATCAAATTTATTCCCGCGTGCACGTACAGTTTTGTCCCATATAAATATTTGGACTATGTGTCTATGAATGCATCTTGTCCATCTCTAACATGACTGAAATTCTATCTTACCCCGGATGTTCATGGATCATGCGTGATGCAGGCTGAAAGATCCACGCATGCATGACCGGCTTAATTCCTCAAACAGTTCTGTATCTTCTTTATCTATCTTTTCGACGTAAATTTCATCTATCTGATAAGTGATAACTGTCGTGAGTAGAGAGTAGGGACAAATCAGTGAATATGAGCTAACATGAGATATAAGATTTAACCAGAGCTCAACTTATCAACTATATATATGCAGTTATGTAGCGACAAAACTGGTCTTTTCGGAAATGACATGGAGACTGGAGAGAGTAAGTGTGATTTTTTGTTGTTTGTCGATTTAAGAAATTTGGTTGGAGAGTGGAATTTATTTTTGTTTGGCGTGAAGATCGGTCCAACTCGACGTATCTATTGGTCAAAGCCATGTTGATTGATCGATGACCCCTAGATTTCTTATTAATTGGGGTAGGCATTATTGTTGTACCTAATTAATCATTCTCCTTTGCTTGTAGATATGAGACATAGCTTAGCCGGACACCTGGACTGCCAAGTATGTATTTTAATAACAATAATCTGTCGGATGAGACGTTTTGGCACCCGGAAGCATATGCTCGCTCACGGTTTTTGAAATGTCTTTTAAGCGCAGTTGGAAATGTCAAAAAACTTCGAACAAAAAATTGGCATGTGCATCTCGACATCATATGTGTTAAGAAAAGTCGTTTTGCGGAAAATGGTATTGTGTGTGTCGTGTGCAAAAAAGACAAAATCCAATGCTTAAAAAAGCTTTTAGCCAGACATTTCTTTGTCTTTTTTACACAAGACATAAAAATTTCATTTTTCCGCGAAACTTGGTGTGCACACATATAATATCGAAATATACACGTCAATTTTTTTTAGATTTTTTTAACATTTTAAAATGTTTTTTCTGTGTAGTAGGAGCATATGCTCCCATGTTCAAATGTGAATTTTCGTAATCTTTTCGTCCTATGAAAAATATCTCCGATCAGAAGATATCTTTCATGGGACGTACTATTGTACTTATAATAATGATGAAAACAATTAATTGTATATATGAACTTTTTTTAAAACTTATGAAAAACATACTCCTCGGCTTTTAAAGAATATGAAAATACGTGGTCATGTGCGGTGGAGGAAGAGATATGACCAGAAGGGACACTCCACTTGCGGCATTGTCCTGCCGCCGCTCTCCCTTAGTTCCTTCGCCTTTCCTCGTCAACGAAGGGAGAGCTGCACCTTGCCAGAGTTGGGGCCGACGCAGCTAGCCATGGTAGCGGAAAAAACTACGAGCCTACATAGAGTCGGAGGCAAGGACAATGTGTGTGGCCACAGCGGATCGGTCTACGATGAGGAATAAAACTCAATGTTTATGGTGGGGGCACGGGGGTGCTGGCGCTGAACTTAAAGGGTGGGCGCTACCAGTTGTCGACACCAATGATGAATGGGGTGGTGGGGCTTAGAGGAATGTCCAGGGGCATCGATGGACCAGCGTAGGGTGAGATTGGAAAGGGCGTGCTGGCAAGAGGGTGCCCGGTGGATACGGGTGGCATAGCCGGCGTTTCAACCGGTGTTGGAGGTTTGAACGATGCTAGTGGCGGGTGTCCAGGCGATGGTAGTTCTCTCCCTACCCCTCCTCCCCGACGTGCATCTCTCTTCCCCTTCCTATCTAGCACTTTGACAGCAAATGGCACCCGTGGGCTGGGTGAAAATCGACCACTTTGACCGCAAAATGGCACCTGTGGGCTGGGTGAAAATCGACCATACCTAGGCAACTAGCAACCCCCGTTAAAGGTACTTCCTCGTGCGCTAAATACTTGTCGTAGATTTAGGTAAAGTATAGGCTAAAGTATGTTTAAATTTATCGAACCCACAGCAAATACTTAGGGCCAGAGAGAGAATACACTATCGTATGTATATGCATGTGGCACGTATATACATGCCTTACAACTTTTTTCTCATCGTCGTGCCACCTAGAAATGTATTGATTGGACCAAAACAAAACTGAGAGCACCATAGCCTTTATTCAGGACTCAGGAGAGGAATGAGTGCATGCTAATCATCATTTCCCTCGTTTTATCAGTTAAATGATGTAATCCATTATCGAAAAACGTCATCTATGTAATCTATGTAATTGAAGAAAACGTCAACCTATTGCAGCCATACATACGTGCCGGCCAAGCGGCACCTCATAATCTGGGCACAATAATTCAGCCAGCCGTGGAGTTTGCTTCTTGATCTTGAGCGCCGTATGCTAAACTGGACACGTTGACAGGGCGGAACATGATGCGCGTCGTCGATGTGTCACCATGCATGTCATGTAACGTGTTTAGCTACACCTGTACATGGACGTTTTGCAATTGCATTAATGTGTCGCCCATATATGCGTAAACAATAAATCTGAAAACTTCACGCAAAACAAGTGTGTTGAAAATGTGGCTTAGACGTAGGGAGAAGACGAAATAGGAGTATGGTACCCAAAAAAAAAAAAAATCCAGTTCCTGCCCTGTGAACTCAAATCATTTGGTTGCGTGCGATAAATAGACAGGAGCAGAGGACGACACGAGTAGGTACTACGAGCCTATAGGCTTTCCCCCTTCTGTTTCTGCTTCCTCTCTTCTGTTCTGTTGCTCCATTGCTCGCTGCTAGCTCCCAGCTCCGGCGGCGGCTTCCACTTCGTTCCCCCCTTTTGATTTGTTAGTGCTTCGGTCCGAGCAGCCCCCCTTTTGATTCTCGAGTGCTTCGGTCCGATCTACCTTGGCCACTGCAACTCTGCAAGGGAGTAAGGAATCCGAATCCGAGGTGAATTTCCTCTCTTCTTTTTTTGTTCAGATATATCCCCATTTCAGTCTTCATTTCTCCTTTTCTCTACTTCAGAGTATTACATGCTCTCTCTATTTCTTTGCATTCATTGTTGGGATTTAGCGCAGTAGTACAAATTGTTTGATTTAATTTGGGGTTCCCTTTTTTTGCTTGCAGTCTGAATGAATGAATGAACATTCATCAAATGTAGTGTCAGAATAGAGTATATCCCTCAACCTCATCGGTTCATCTCATCTCAACTGCATCACCAGTTCACCGCTGCACTGCCAGAGCCGATTGATCAGTTTCCTCTATTTCGCATCCAGCTATTCTTAACAGGCTAGAGCAGACAGGCGAAGGAATTCAGAGGTATCTGATTCCACATCCTGCAGGTATAATAACAAGAGCATGTGTGCTGTGAGTCATTCGTCCATGAATATGCTGATCAGCACCGACACCACTAGTAGCAGGTACTTCCTCCCCATGCATATACTGCTGCTAAATCTATGTGTCAAGATACATACTGGTGGGTGGCAAGGTACTTAACGTGTCTCCACTTGTGTCTGTATCCGCAGGGTGGGAATTGTCGATGGTAACCGGAACCGTCAGGCCGTGCACGGTGTTCCTTACCTTATGCCTGCGTACCAGACCGACAGTGATAGGCTCGTCGACGACAATTTGATCAGGTATGGTAATGACTCTCACGGTGCCGAGAGAGTCGGTGCCACTGAATTCGCCCAGATGGAGGAGGGTGATGCCGTCTGGATACCGCCTGAGCCGGCCGACAGCAAGGATGAGACTCAGTTGGGTGCATACACAAACAGTGATGACGATGACAAAGATGATGGTATGAACTGGGGGCAGCCGAGTTCCAGTGAGTCGGAGCCCAGCCCCATCCCCAGTCCAAGAGAGGAGCGGCAGACGGCGATGCTCAAGGCCATGGACAGGCAGCTCAAGATGCTGGCCAGCCGGTTCCTAGCATCTGCCGGCATCTCACTGCCCCGAGAAGACGACGGCGGCGAGAGCTGGCTCGACATCGTCACCTCCCTGTCCTGGGAAGCTGCCCTGCTTATTAAGCCCGACGGCAAGGCCGGAAACGAGATGGACCCGGGGTCCTACGTCAAGGTCAAGCGCGTTGCGTCCGGTACCCGCAGACAATGGTAAAAATCCTAAACATAACCAGATTATCATCGTCACGGAGAGATTAATGGGTCTGTCTCTCGTCGCAGCGAGGTGATCAATGGCTTGGTATTCAAAAAGTATGCGGCTCATAAGCACATGCCGACCAAGTGTCACAACCCCAAGCTGCTGCTGCTTAGAGGCGCCCTCGGGGATTCCGATGTGGGGCTCTCATCATTTGATTCCATGGAACAGGTTCAAACAATACACTGAGTTTTCTTCGATTAAGAATTTGTGTACTCTCTTTTCAGAAATACAACTTAAGGTTTATATCGATGGATCAAACACCAACACTATCTTTTTTTTATCAGGAAAAGGACCATTTAGAAAAGGCTATTAGCCAAGTGATGGATACATGCGCTCCAAATGTTATTATGGTAGAGAAAACAGTTTCGCGTGATATTCAGGAGCTTCTGTTGAACCAAGGTGTCACTCTAGTGCTTGATATGAGGCTCAACCGGTTGCAGAGAATTGCTCTCTGCTCCGGCTCTCCTGTAGTATCGTTTTCAGAGATCCTAAGCACGCCAAAGTTGAAGCAGTGCGACTACTTCCATATCGAAAAGGTCGTGGAGGAGCATAACTGTACCGGTGAAGGCGGGAAGAGGCCATCTAAAACATTGATGTTCTTGGAAGGCTTTCCCAAGCCGTTGGGGTGCACGGTAAGCTTTAGTCGATTTAAAATTTTCTCCTTTGTGAATTGATGTCACATTATAAAATTCATGATGAACCTATTTTATCAACTTCAAAACCAAATTTCTATCTCTTACAAGATGATTCTTCTTTAATATGCTCGGTTGCATTGTGCTGCCATGACAATAACGGGTATATCATCTGCACAACCATTATAACTTATATTCCTGCAGATATTACTAAGAGGAGCAAATAGCGAAGAACTGAAGAAAGTCAAGCAAGTCATGCTCTACACGGTATTTGCAGCGTACCACCTGGTTCTTGAGACATCTTTCTTTGAAGATCAGAGGGCATTCTTGAATGATAGAGATACTCCAAATTGTGTCGGTATGAAGGAAGGTCCATCAGTAATTAGTCATGCAAATTCAGATGTTTTATGGTCACCGACAGATGGCTGCTTGAGTGAGCTGACGGAGGGTACAACCATCCATTATGATTCAAATCATGCACCTCCCTCTGAAAAAATTATACGATCAGTCTCAGGAAGATTCATTGATATATTCCGCCATCAGAATATTTATCTACCTGTCACTTCTCAGGAGTCAGCTGATTATCAGAAAGAAGGAGGACTTGACCTCAATCAAGAAGTACAAAGTGAAGGTTTTGATGCCGGGGTAAGTACCAATGGACCGGCCGATTCTGGTAAGTACATGGAAAATTTCAAACATTTCCAGAAACAAGTATGTGCCAAAACAAATGAACAGATGATAGAGGTTGATCATCCAACTGGTGGAGAACATGATCAATTATCAGTTGCGTCTGAAAATGGGGACCGACACAACACCGCTTACAGTGAAGAGAAAACCTCACACATCGACAAGGCTGATGATGTACTGGATCCTCAGAGCATACTGATTTTGATGTCCAGCCAATGCATCGCAAAACAAGTCGTTTGTGAGCAGAGTCATCTGTCTCGGATAAACTATTATGGGAATTTTGATGTCTCCTTAGGACGATTTTTGCAAGACATTTTGCAGAATCAGGTACCATCATTGTTACAGTATCCCATTTAGAAAATAAGATGATCAGTACTTTATATTCCGCTTGTCATCTCCTTTTGCTTTTGCTTTTGCTTTTGTTTTATTTTTTATATAACTTAGAATGAAAAGCATCAGTAGGATCTTACATTTGTTCAAATATAAAATGATTTATTGTCTTGTATTATGCTCCCTGGAACGCCCCCTGTAAGCTGCATATTTGGTACTGACAAGCATGCCCTTGTGTGATAGTCATAGAGAAGCTTGTCTGCCGTTTGATTCCAAGGATGTGCTCAACTGCTCCTGATTCGTGTACATATGTGGCAGAACCTAAGCTGTTTCTCATGCGGAGACCCTCCGGAGGCTCACATGTACTCCTACACCCACCGTGAAGGAAATCTGACCGTTCTTGTGAAGCGCTTGCTGCCTCGGCATCGTTTGTCTGGTGAGTCCAAAGGAAATATTTGGATGTGGACTAGATGTCTAAAATGTGAGCATGAAAGTGGGATATCTAAAGCATCTCAAAAGGTGCAAATGTCGACTGAGGCACGTAACCTATCGTTTGGGAAGTTCCTTGGACTTAGTTTTTCAAGCCACTCTGCCGCTAGTTTTTCAAGCCACTCTGCCGCTAGAAGGCTATCAATATGCGGGCATTTGGTGAACAGGGACTGTCTACGCTTTTTTGGGTAGGCAAATGATTCAAGAAGTTATATTATGTTTGTGTATATTTGTTGTTGATTTTCTCTTGCAAAATAATAATGTTAATATCTTTTCTTCCTTTTGGTGTGGGATCTGTCAACTTCAGGCTGGGCTCGAAAGTTGCAATGTTTCAATATTCATCAGTCGAGATATACAATGCCTGCAAGCCACAACAAACCCTTGAGTTCCATAATCCCTCTACACATGAGTTGTTCGAGCAACAGGGGAGAAATGTATGTTCTGTTTAATTTAATTATTTGTGCCATCTCAGGGATACGTTAGTACGCTACTAGCCTTCAAAATGCATCCATTAATGCCTCTATTGTGTTCATTTAGGTTCTTGCTAGAGGAGTTACCCTCTTCAGTGAAGTTGAAAGCATGTTACAGCACACGGAGAATCAGTTTCCTGAGGTGGCGATTAGCTGCAGCGCCTTACTTCCTGTTAAAGAATTCTCTCAGCTCAAAGAGATGTTGATTAAAGAGAAGACCGAGTTTGTGGTAAACTGCATGCCCCTTTTCTTCTATTACTTCAATCATGTACTCTTGATTTTTTGGAACTGTTATTTTAATGGTACTCCATTGATATTATCAAGCAGGATTATTTGGTGAAGACTGTTGATCTGCATGGTATGTCTAGGTCTTCTGTGCATGAAATTCTTGATGTAAATTGGCTCTATCAGGACCTTCTGCTTGAACTATATGTGTGGGACCGTCGGTTGCATCGACTCCTGCTGTGTAAATCTGCTGGAACAGAAAGAATGAGTAATGGCATGAAGAAGGTGACTGTTGATCTTACTCATGACCAAACGGCAACTGTCGAGACCGATGGTACTGCTGGCTGTACCAGCAGCCAACTGCGAAGGGCGACGTTGGCAAGCCCTCAGGATGTACACTATGAAGAACAAGATAGCACAGATATGCCATCGTCTGGAACATCGGATAGCTTGGATGTGCAGGGGCAGGGCAATGGTCCAACTGTACATCCCATATCCGTTAGGCAAGAGCCATTTTATATTCCACGGTTCAGAATGTCTGAATGGGAAGACAGGGAGAGATGGGTTTGGAATCCACTTTCTGAGTTAAGATTGGCTTACAGGCAGGAACTTCAGGCTGGATATACCGAAAAGTTTGAGCTTGTTAACCGCTATTCTCCGTCTCATCTGACCTCCTTGCACAAACAATCTGCTGAAGAGGTGTGCTCTCCAAGGTTCACGGTTGGTCCAGGCGGTAATGTCTTGTCTGTATCAGAAGATGAGATATCCAGCATAATCTCCCGCGCTCTCGCCATATCCGAGGATCGTCGTCATTTACTGGATTCTATCATTGAGAGTCATGCATCGGACAGTTGTAGCTTTTCATCTGAAGGTTCTTCTCCCTCCGCATCCTGGTCATCTATTGAATCTTCAGATTCTGAAGCAAGCTTTTCATCTGATGACCTCTACAACTACGATAGCTCGCTTCTATCATCCTCTCTCCATCCGGAAATATATGTCAATGGGAAAGCAGCTCTCAAGGGAAAATATTCAGTCATCTGTGTACATGCTAATCAGTTCTACACTCTTAGAAAGAAATCTTGTCCATCTGAGCTCGCATATGTCGCTTCCTTGAGCCGGTGCAAGAAATGGGACGCTCAAGGCGGAAAAAGTAAGGCTTTATTTGCAAAAACAATGGATGGCAGGTTCATCATCAAGCAAATAAAGAGGACAGAGTTTGAGTCTTTCATAGAAGTTGCCCCCGATTACTTTAAGCATGTTTACCACTCTCTTGATACCGGCAGCCAAACTTGCCTTGCCAAAATTTTAGGAATCTATCAGGTATTCTACATCAATGGAACATTATTTCCAGATTTTCTTTTGCTGTTTATTGTGTTTTAAAGTGTGAGTGTCCTAATTCAGGTTAAGCAAATAAGACATGGCAAGGAAGTGAAGATTGATCTGATGGTAATGGAAAATCTTCTCTTTGGACACAATGTGTCACGGATATATGATCTCAAAGGTTCAATTTTTTCTCGATACATTGCTGACTCAAGGGACAGTGACACTGTTTACTTGGATCAAAATTTTGTCGAGGATATGTCTGTTTCTCCGATCTATATTGGAGGAAGAACAAAACACCTCTTGCAGCGGGCGATCTGGAATGATACATCTTTTCTTACGGTATGCATTTACTTTACTTCAACTACGGGTAAATCACCAATATTTGTATCAGAAAATAAATTAACAAAATTATTACGCTTGCAGTCAATTAATGTTATGGACTACTCTCTACTTGTGGGAGTGGACAAACAAAACCATGAGTTTGTATTCGGCATCATTGATTACTTGAGGCAGTACACATGGGACAAGCAATTGGAGACATGGGTAAAAACTTCTCTCGTGGTGCCAAAGAATGTTTCGCCAACGGTAATTTCACCAAGAGAGTATAAGAAAAGGTTTAGGAAGTTCATGACCAAGTACTTCCTGACAGTTCCAGATGATTGGAGCACAGCGGAGAACCATTCTGGGACCTGTAAATCGTGTGCCCATGGCAACTGTAATTTGTCGAAAATTGACAGCCAGAAGCCTCATCATCAAGCTGAAGCATGCTCTATTCAGTGAAGAACTTCTCTCGCTCTTATCCGGTTCAACTTCTGGCTTATATTTAGTTATTTTGAAAAAGCAGTGTACAGAGAATAAGTGTCTGACTTCACTTGTAAAGTTATAGAGTATTCATCTTTTAGGCAATTTTTTTTGGAGGAAATGAGGTTCAAAATACATGTACCCTCGCAGCTTTTGTTACTTGTCCAATTCATAGTCAGTATATTGAAAATTTGAAATCACGTGATCTGCACATCATTTGTTGAGTTCTTGGTTTTATTTAATTGGAGACAATGTGTAACAGGATGGCTATGCCAAGATGATGAATATGGTGATGCTATTGATTTTCATACCAGCAACCTAAGGTCTAAACATATGGAAGCAAAACAAGAAAACAAAAGCACCGTGGTAATCACGAATCCTCCAGGGTTTAGTTAAGCTAATAACTGACAACCCTATGAGAATCAGAATAACTCACAAAACTAATAGTTTTGCCTAAATACAACATAAGCAGCCTCACAAGAAAGTATTGCCCCTACCAGACATTGGCTTCTCCCAACGTAGCATCTGTATGCCAGATCGCAGTGGTACCATCAACCGCCGAAATGGAATAGCTCTTGGATATGATATGAAAGTATTCGTCTTGCTAAACCTTGTCTTGCTTCTCGCCTACAAGGGGGAGCATCTCCACCCGACTTCTCGGCGAATTTGTTCTTGGGCTCCCTGGGGCGGCAGCTTGCTGTTGGGAGATCAGATGCCTCACATACCCATAGAAAGTACAGCCAACGAGTGTGATTGCGCATCCAATTGCATTCATGGGGGAGATCGGGTTCCGGAAGATCAACCACGACACCAGTACCGCAACAGCAACCTGCAGCGTCGCAGTGTTCAGTAGTAGAAACAGAGGAGAAACTTGAGGGAAGAAAACATAGCCCAGAATGATCTTACTTTAAGGTTGCCTGCGACATTGAAGGTCACCGCGGTGGTTGAATGGATCACGTAGAAGATGGAGAAGTTAAGGCAAAACGCAAGCACCCCTGAGCCTAGGATGATAACCAGTGCAGAAACAATCGAGTCGTGTGTGTAGAACCAGTCGATTACGCCGCCTCCTTCAAGCAGCATTGCTGGTAGAGCCAGTATCATGGTAGCAAAGGGTGCCATGTAGTACACTGTGTTAATGCTGCAAAAAAAAAGAATAGATTGAACTTGGTCGTAACACTACCGTAAGAAGTAAATTCTGTCATCATCGAACTTAAAGACCACATATCATTTTAGGGAGAAAGAAGATAGAATGTTCAGTGACTAGAGCACACCATAAGATTAGCATGTACCTGTCAAATTTGTAGCCATGGAGCAGGGACTCTGCCAGGATGGTCTTTGTAGAGGTGGCGAGGCAGCCAACCATGGCAGCACAGAAACCAAACATGTTGAAACTAAGCTCTGTCATTGAAGTTAGGAGTATCCCCCCAACTATAGGGACAAGTGAGGCCCATATGCGCCACTCGAAGTGCTTGCTCCAAACCAGCCACTGCAGAATAACTGCATCGCCAAACGACCAAGTCTATCAGAAAAGAGCAGCCACCAACACTGGCAGAAAGAGCATGGACTTGACGCCGGTACCGGTGGTGGCGGGAGTGAATGACTTGATGGTCTGCATGAAAGAGACCGGGATGTAGCGCAGGCTGATGTTCCCCAGCACAATGTTCATGCAGAATACGAACGACATGGGGAAGATCCTCCTCCAGCGGTCCTCCGGCTCGACCTGAATGAGCGGCTTCGCCTTGAGCACGTGGATCGCGATGTAGGCCCCGATAGAGGAGCAGATGAAGTGCACGCAGGAGACCGTCAGAGGAAACTTGAAGTCTAGTTTCTGCATGTATGGATTTATCCCATATGGTCAATAGTTGTTTGTCTCCGCCTAGGAGACTACGAGGTTAGCACTTCCCACAGAATAATAAGTTCATTTTGAGTTATATGTATCCAGTATAATCAGGCACATTGTTCTGGGTCACACACACAATTCAGGACAATCGTGTAGTTCTGGGTCAGAATTCAGGACATTATGATCAAATTGAATTAATCAGTGTATGAAACATACCAAAAATCAGTGGATATGGGCCAGCAGCAAGTTGAAGGAACAATGTTACCAAATCAAAGTGGAACACTGTCATGTAGTTCAGTGTGTACACATTATTGTCACACACAATTAATCAGTGTATGGACTAACTAGAAACATACCAAAAATCAGTGGATATGGGCCAGCAGCAAGTTGAAGGAACAATATTACCAAATCAAAGTGGAACACTGTGTGCACATTATGACCAGTTGAATTAATCAGTGTATGGACTAACTAGAAACATACTAAAAAATCAACAGACATGGGCCAGCAGCAAGCTGAATGACCAATATTACCAAATCACAGTGAAACGCAAGTCATATAGTTCAGTGTGTACACGTTATGATCAGTTGAATTAATCATTGTATGGACCAACCAAAAATCAGTGGATGTGGCCCAGCAGCCAGTTGAAGTCACAATGCTACCGAATCAGAGCGAGACACCTTCTTAGCAAGTGACATTGACTCAACCTCACCAAGCTACGACGAGGTTTAGCACTAGAAAGAACCAACCTAACACGCAAGTATGAATCACGAGAGAGGTGCAGTGGGTGTGGTTAGTCTGTAAGGGGGGAGAGGCGCATGTTCTGGCGGAAAGCTGCAGATCCGAACGAGCGAGCAATGGAGACGGCCAGCGACGATGAGACGCGAGGGAGCGAGATGGGAAGGAAAGGGTACCTGGAAGATCCACTTGTTGGTGATGATGACGGTGACGTTGAATCCCCACCACTGCAGGATGGCCAGCACCGCCCGCATCGTGCCCAGCCCGCCGCCGCCGCCGCCTCCCTCCATCTCAGTCCCAATCTCGCCTCTGTTGGGCTGGGCTGGGCGGCGCGCCGGGGAGAAAGCCCGACGCCTCCTTCCTGCAAACCCAACCTCACCTCCGGCGGAGAGTGGCCGTGAGAGGAGGAAGAGGAGAGGAAATCGCTGGCGATGCGATGCGAGAGGGTTGAGGAGGAGGAAGGAAAAGGGCCGGGTACAAGAGTACAAAGAAGCCGAGCTGCCGCTCACTAGTGTAGAACCAAAGGAAAAAAAATGATTTTGGCCATATATAAATCGAGCGATCGACTGATCGATTGGTGCAGCAATAGTTTCTTCTCTGCTTGTGCAGTTGCTATCTCGTTAATTGATTGATTAGCACTATGTACCTAGAAAAAGAGGAATTGTTCACAAAAATGCATACATATTACATGTGTGAATTGAGATTCTGAAGAAGATGCTTATGCTGACTTTTGGTATATTCGTTGGCACACCACCGAGCTAGCTTTGCGTGATCAAGTCCCAGGTCAAATCTGGAAAAAGTTGCTTCAAGATTTGGACTTGCTTCGCCGAACCCAATGCACTCAAATACAAGTAGTCAAGCAATCCAACTTTGTTCCCTCAAGAGAAAAAAACAATCCAACTTTGCTGACTAAACATTGACAACATGTAAGGTTTGCTTGATTAAAGGAAAAACGTAGGAATAACAAAGAAATAGGAAATTTTCTACGGTGGCACCAGCAGCATTTTTTAAAGAAGTAAACAATGATGGTAAACTCAAAATACCAAAGTGTGGGTTGTGTAAAAATGATAAAAATGAGAATATGAAGTAGCGAACAATGCAATTTTTCAAACCTCCAAATTTGCAGATTTTGTTATTTTTTGTGTGGCCTGGTATACAAGGAATTTCGGCTTGAAAATTTGCAAGTTGGTACAATACATCATAGCCAACATATAGATTGTATCACGAATTTAAAAAAAATATTTTTTTATTTTTTTAAAAAAAATCGAACTATGTGTAGTCATTTGTTGTTTTCGACGGGGGCACCCGCTATTTATCTGCTTGGTTAAAGAGCTAGAGCAAAGGAAAAGCGTGGAAAAGGTTGTTTTGATCCAATTTGAAAGGAAACACGCATGATTTATGCAATTTAGTTGGGCCTTTTCTTTTTCAAATTCCTAGGTACATAGAACAAGACTGATGGCATAGTATAATTTTGATTATACATTCTCATGTCGTTTTACTCTGATTTTACTATGTTTGTTAGGATATACCAAAATAGAAGATTATATTGTATTGGAATATTACATGACTATTGTTTTGGTACTTGTAAATTTAAAACATTTATTCTAAAATGAAGGAAAAATGTTATATTTATATATGTACGATATAAGAAAATAACTTGGGTCCGTACTAAGGATGGCAATGGGTAGGGTAGAGCAATACCATACCTATACTCTAGCTAATGGGTACAAATTTCTACCCATATCCGTACCCCATGGATACAAAGCTTTACCCGTACCCATTGGGTATCCGGTGGGTAGGTTAAATTATATACAAATCACTCACAATTTTACATTTATCAATAACAAATTTAATTAAAAATAATTATCTCAACTCAATAATAGGCAGTTGAGTACATAGCAATTAACATAATATAAAGATCACATTCTCATATTCTAACTCATAATTAAACAAAAGTGGACGGGTAATAAATCGACAATAAACGGCCAGGGTATGGGTATACGATACAAGGCTATACCGTGCCCTACCCATGAGTATAGGTACTACCAATAGGCATAAAATTGTACTCATACCTTGCCCACGCTGGTACCGATACCCTGTACCCGTGAGTGAAAGTATCATCTTAGTCCCTACCAACGTATGAGTATTTAACTTTCTTTTCGTGAACGGGCATTGAACTACTGTACTTTATATGGTACTGTATAATTTGTTGATCCGTTGCACATTCAACGTTTAGAAAATAGAATTTGAACTCTGAAGAAGTCTGAATCCGCACGGTGGAGGTTGAGCCGTTGGGGGATTGGGGCCGTTTGAATTGGAGAGAATTGCCACTATACCACTATTTAAAACCTAGTGTTCCAAAATACCACTAAAAAAACAAAGGTTGCCAAAATACCACTGCAGTTAAGGTTTTCAATGCCAGAATAGCACTGCCGTGAGTTCACAGAGTTTTCACGTTAGTCAATTCGTGTTGTGCTAGTCAGTTATTTTAGAATACCAACACTGCCCTTGTTAGATCTACCCAAAATATCAGGAGACTAACCGAACTCTCTACCAGACTGAGCGACCGAACCAAAAAAAAATCCCCTCGCGGCCTCGCCCCACCCAGGACCAGCCATGGCGGCGCGCCCGGCCGCCGCATCCTAACGCCGGAGCCGGCTGCTGCTCTCTCCCCTCTGAATCATCGCTCCGCTTCAGCCCGCGCATCTCGGCCGTCCAGCTCGCCCTCCACTCACCTCACCCTACTGCCGCCCTGCTCGTCCCCATGCCCGACGCGTCGCTGGACGAGGAGACTTTCTCGACGACGCCCGGAGAGGCGCCCTACGTTGCGCAAGCTCCGATTCTCCTCGACTCTGATATGCTAGTGCTGAATTTTGTTGAATTGCTGATCAAAATGGTGCCAAAGTGTTGTTGTCATTGTTGTTGAAATGTGTAAAGAGGTAAGGGCATATAGGTCTATTTGTGTGGCTGTTAGTCCCAATTAGTGCATAGTGGTATTTTGGAATGAAAAGCTAGACCGTGGTGGCATTTTGACAACATTGGCTTTTTTAGTGGTACTAGCAAAAATACCCGTGCGTTGCACCGGGAGAAACAAAAACTCAAATGCTCCAGCGAATCATCCGTGATGATATGCCCGAGCATTTGATGGAACAAAGCGTTCTTGGCGACACAAATCTTATTCCCACTCGCGTCAACAAGTATTCCACCTGGCATGGGACCGCTTCATATCTAGATACCGTGATACAGAATTTCCATTTCGATGCTATGCATGCCACACTATCTCGATCCACCAAAGCAACTTGAATCTAATTACATCCACCTAAGCATCTTCAAAAAGTTTTTCTTCGCAATAAAAAAAGATGGTTAATGTGCTCTAGCTCTTGCAAACAAAGCTGGCGAGCGCTGTGATTTTGGAGCATCTCTTCTGGAATTCACAACATCCATTAGTGAAAATTAGCCAGCCAAAAATATTTGTGTTCTACAAGTGGTCTGAAGTCTAGTCATGGGGAGCTCTCCATTTCGTAAATAAGAAGCAATAAGCAGCGCAAACAGACAAATATTGATTTTTCATCAACTTTCAAATTTGAATACTACCTCCTGAAAACATCCCCTCATATTTACTCTTAACTACAGTCCGAAGAAGCCTTTTGTCATACATCCTGCATGTGTTCTGTGTTCATACTTTAAATAGAAGGCGGCAACAACAGTAAAAATCATGACCATCCATGAAGTCACATAGAAGATGTGCAACCACTGGAAAAGCTGAATCGAACCTAGATTATCACCAGTAACCACACGAGCACCACTGAAAGAAGGGCATCTGCCTCTAACTTCCCTCCGGCATGTGCAAACTCAATACCTGCAGCACCAAACTCTGCTTGGGGATTTGTCGCCACATGGTCGATCCTCTCAGCACGTTTTACACTGGAATTTGCCCTGCAGGATTTCGATTGGGAATTTTTCCTGCGTTGTTGATTCCGTCAATGGCGTTCAAGCGATCCTCAAGGAGATGAACGACCGACCTGCACATGGATTCCCTGCCTCCATCACGATAGGCGCACAAGCAGTAGCACTGCAGAAAAAAGGGAAAAACTGAAAAGGCGCGCAGCGGTTTCCATCCACCAAGGACTCGCCCACGAACACACCGCCGACAGTATCGACAACCTGCCCAGGACCTCGCCGGCTAGGGTAGGGTGCAAGGGCACGCCGCAGGTAAAGAACTGGAGCTCAACCAACCCATATCGATGTGCCCAACACTACACTACAGGAGTGTGTGCAGGCATTAGCAGTGTAATAAGAAGCTAACAGTATTAATGTATCCCATCCCGGTCGTGGCTTTGTCCACAGTTCTGTATGGCACGTTGTTAGAGCGCTCTGCATAGAGTCACAATAAGATTGAAGAAAAACATCAGATTCCTCAATCACGCACTTACCCATGCCAGAGATTGAATCAACAAATTGCAGCCCTCCTTGCTTGAGAGAAAGGGGCGGTGACCCTGGTGGCGATGAAGTTGAGCTAGTAAATCAATTGGTGGCTGCTTGTGAAATCGACGCCCTCCAATCTGAGGTGCGCTCCAGCCTGGAGCTCGATGCAGTGGTGACTTTCCTCTCCGGCACCCCTCCCTTGAAGCTCGGGGCCTGGAACGCCGCGCATCCTGGAGATCGACGGAGACGGCAACCGCGACGGAGACCACACGCTGGATGATTGGATTCCAGGGCGGAATCTAGGTCGCCGGAGCTGGGGAACTTGCAAGCGAGGGCGGCAACGGCCATGAGAACGCAAGAGACGCGAGGATGTGCGAGGTCAGGGACCCATCACCCGCCATGGACATGGCTAGGTAGGCAGCTTGGTGATTGGGGCGGCGCAGAGGTGAACGCATCTAGCGGAGGGGTTGGGACGGAGGATCGAATCGTGGCTTTGGGTTCTTCGGGGCAGAGGATGGAAAAGAACGAACCGGTAAGGACTTACCAATGGCATGGTGGGTAATTTAGTTCAAATTCGATGGCAGTTAAAAAACGGACGAAAATTTTAGGGAGAAACCTTCCTTCCTTTATTAGTAGGTATAGATTTTGGAACACTTGGTTTTAACTAGTGGTATAGTGGCAATTCTCTCTTTGAATTGCTCCGAGTTTCAAGCTTTTTACCAAATTATTTACCCCTTCCTTTCTCGATGGCTCTGGTCAGGGCAACATAAACAGTTTCCAAAATCCCCAATCCGCCGCCTCGTCCCGTCGCCTGCCGGCCTTGGGCGAGCCACACCGCCCCGCCGTGGAGCCGTACTGACCGGAGCTCCTACCACCGCGGCAATTCCACACCGCACCGTTGACCACGTGGGCTCCTCGAGGTAATCCCCACTCCCACGCTATGCGGCACACCCGAATTTTCCTCTCCTTCCCCTCCCCTCAACCCACCTTGGCGAAGGCGAGACGGGGTCAGATGACGGTGAGTCCTCCGGCCTCGCTCCGTCGGAAAGATCGGATCTTGCGTCCTTTAGAGTGGGAAATTTGGTTCTTTCGGGGTTGTAGGGTTGGATCGGGCAAGGGTCCCTTCCTTTTTTACCGCTTTCTTTCTTTCTTGCTACCATCGGATGCTCTTTGCTTACGGAGGTGTATAACCCTTGAGTAATCAGGCGCTAATTGTTGTGCAGGTGGCTGATTGTTTGACGTCGTCTTTTTCACAATCAATTTCTTGATTTATTCTGCTACGGAGTCCGGGTAGTTCAAAAATCAGGGAACTTCGTCAAGTGTGCATACTTTTTTTCGCCTGTGTTAGAAGATGGAAGCATGTCCTGATAGTCGGCGCTGTCTCCCGGCTTGGATGATGAAACCGTGCTCAAGTAATGATGTTTCAAACACTAAGAAGCAGGTGGTGGAATCAGGAGCTCTAGATCAGGTCAAGCCCATCAGAAGGAAGACAAAAACTGTGGATTCGGAGGCTGCTGGTGAACTGAGAGCGTTGCAGCGATGTCAGGGTAGAGAAAAGGTCAGGAGAAAGAGCAAGGATGCTGATCACTCTGCCAATGATGGATTTGACGAAATAGAGAAAATAACTTGGAGGAATGTGAAGAAAGTGGCTGGAAGAGCTGCTCCGAAGAATAGCAGGAGAAAAAAGCTGGAGAATGTTGGATCAGAAGCGTCATCATCAGGAATAACTGACGATGAGATAGAGCTCACCGCTGGCAAATCCAGAGCTTTGCAGCGATGTCAAGGTAGAGAAGTAGTGTCCAGAAAAAAGCGCAACAGTGCTGATTATGCTGCCGAAGCTGAAGTTGAAGGAACCAGGGAAACAACTCGTAAGAATGTGACAAAAGTGACTGCCAGAGCTGCTCCGAAGAATAGCAGGAAACGAAAGCTGGATAATGTTGAATCGGAAGCATTGTCATCATCTACAACTGATGATGAGATAGAACTTACTGTAGAAGATCTTGTGAGCATAGCTGAAGAGGTAAACCATAATTCTTATTGCATTTTTTTTGTTACTTTACTTCGGGTTTGACATGTTTTAGGTGGTGTCCTGCAATGCCGCTTGAATAAGCTGGCCTTCCTTGCTTCAGCTTGAGTTTGGCTGAAATGTCATATTGTCAATTTTTGCTGACATTTTTTTTACTCTGTATAATGTAATATGTAGCCATGAACATATTACATGATACTGTTGTGAGGATCAGTGAGTGTCAACATATGCAGGCAGAAGTTGATATTAGTTTGTGCGAGGTATAGCAAATAGGGAGGGAACGTCTGGAGACCATTTGATCAGGCTGGGGAAGAAGGGATGCCTCCTGGGTTTATCATGGCCCTGACATCAAGGTGGTGAGACAGGGCGTGGGGTAGAGATAAATGTGCGAACGTCTCTAATCTTGAATTTCTTCTGTGGCAATTGAAATGGTGTAGTTAGGCAGTTTGTACTTGCATACTAATGTGCGAATGTCTCTAATCTGGAATTTCTTTCGTGCCAATTGAAATGGTGTAGTTAGGCAGTTTGTACTTGCATACTAAAAGTGAAGCTTTATTGTGCATAGTGGTTTCATTCTTTTCTGGTGTAGTTAGGCAGTTTGTACTTGCATACTAATGTGCGAACGTCTCTAATCTGGACTTCCTTTGGTGCCAATTGAAATGGTGTAGTTAGGCAGTCTGTACTTGCATACTAAAAGTGAATCTTTATTGTGCATAGTGGTTTCATTCTTTTCTGGTGCGGTAATCTGGCGCAGGGGCAGATCCAGTAGGTACATATTGGGCTCATGTGAAACAAAATACTTCTTGCTAGCCTAGTATAATTCATCAATCATTTTTAGGAAACAAATATGACCTTGCAAATAGGCAATGGCACTGTTATAATTCTTGATAGCATAGTACAACTAATTACTCATTTGTAGGAATGACCCCAACGAATACCTTTCTGGATCCGCCTGGCTTTGCCCCCTGACAACATTTGCGTATGTAAAATCTCGAGAGACAAGCATGCACAATGTATATAAACCTCTTTTTTTCACTCCAGTCCTATCATTAGGTCAGAGACATATTAATCATGAATTCCTGATGTGCCATTTCTAACTACGGAGCCAAAGATGATGCTTAAAATGGGACTTATTCTAATAATTGCTATTGCTATCTTTTCCTTTGAATTTAGGCCCTAGTTTCACGTGAGAAGGAACTAAATGGTTCATCAACCGTTTTCTAAGGACCCTTATTACATTTTCTGTCTGTCTAGTAAACTGACAATCCTGATTGAAGTTTTGTTTTTAGCAACTCCGTACAACAGTAAAGATATTCTAATGCATTTACATGTTGCAGATTGTAAATGCGGGTAAAGCGAAGCGACAAGACGGACGGACCACAAAAACAGCAAGATATGAAGAGAATTCTACATGCCCTCCAGCTTCTACTTCAGCTGATACAGGAGGACTAGCATCAAGCACTTGGAAGGGGTTGATGCAGTGCACAGCAGCCACCACAAGTAAGACTCCAAGTGAGCGCAGAATAGACAAGAGCAACGGATATGAAGAGCTGCAGCAGTGTCCATCAGGTATCACAATGACAGCACGATATGAAGAGAATTCTACATGCCCTCCAGCTTCTACTTCAGCTGATACAGGAGGACCAGCATCAAGCACTTGGAAAGGGTTGGTGCAGTGCACAGAAACCACCACAAATAAGACTCCAAGTGAGTGCAGAGTAGACAAGAGCAACGGATATGAAGAGCCGCAGCAGTGTCCATCAGGTATCACAATGACAGGTGATGGTGCTCAGGACATGCTGAACATATTGCTCGGAACGATGTGGAGCAAAACTGCAGCGTATGAAAAGAAGTCTGAGCCTGCAGCCTATGAAAAGAAATCTGAGGTCATGGAACCGACGACCATGAACATGAATCATGCGCCGATGTGGAGCCAAACTGCAGCCTGTGAAAAGAAGTCCGAGGCTGCAGATGAAAAGAAGTCTGAACCTGCTGCCTATGAAAAAAAATCTGAGGTCACAGAGCCAATGACCATGAACGTGGATCGTGCGCCAGCGCCGCCGCGGAAGAAAGACTGGCAGACTGTACCCCAAGTGCAGGGGGAACTTGTCGTGGTGAAGAAGAAGAGCAGCCTGAAAGATAAGATTGCCCTGTTTCTTTGACCGGGGCAATTGAGGTGCTGAACTATGGCTGGAGCATGGATCTGACGGTCAGCTGGTTCTCAGGTTGTGCATCGTCCTGTAAACTATAACCCGCACGGCGTTATGGTTCACGTGTAAATTATATTCTCTGGTAGGAGTAGGTTAATGAATCTCTTTTCTTTTATTTTTTTAGGAGAACTGTGTACAGTATGTTCGTGCCTTTAATTTGAAGATGTGAGTTTGTGGGCTGTGACGTGGATGTGAAAGGTATTTCCAATTTGCTAACCATATTTTGCCGAGCCAATATATCTGTCATGGGGCTATGGCTATCTAGGACGTGTCATCTTCAGAAATAAATTGGGCTAGTTTAAACTTTGAACAGACACTCAGTTTTTGGATCAGGTCATCACATGTTGCAAGTTGACGTACCAAAATGGTCTGTATGCAGTACCAGTGGCGGAGCTAGACGCACAACAAAGGAAGGGCCAATTGGCAAAAAATGCATAATTTGTAACCATAGAAGTGCATAGAACAATCAGAGAAAGATTTCATATTAATATATGTTACTGATGTTCACAAAAGACCATGTTCCCATGTCGACAACAGAGCATCTATTCAGATTTTATGCTCTGAAGCAAAATAAGATTTACCAAAATGCAAGTAAATCAAGCCATACGAATTAGATAGTAACTAAAAAACTAATCTCCTATTCTTTCGAGCCTTAAACTCAGCAATTATATCTTTGTAGCTGTATTCTGCAGTAATTTCTCGTTTGATTTAAAGAAGCAAGCTGTTCGCAAGATATTCATCTTCCATCTTATTCCGTAGCCTTGTCTTGATGATCTTTAAGCTTGAAAATGCACGCTCAGCACTAGCGGTGTAAACTGGGAGAGTAACAAGTAGACGAATCAATCTATCAAGCTTGTTATAGATCCTATGTCTTCCTGTCACAACAAGACATCGACAAAGTGCAGTCAAAGTTGAAAGATTCTTCAAATCTTCACTACCGGAGGCATCCAATGCAAAATGGTTCAATTGATGCTCTAATCCAACAATATCTTGGTTTGTGAAGTCCGCTGGATAGTACTTCTCAACCATTTTGCATATTTCTCTAGCATTGAAAGATATAAATCCATTTTTTGGTATCAGATTAACACTTATGGATAAAAGATCCATCACTTTCTCATTGAACTTCAGATTTAACTCATTCAGCTGGCTGTCCAATGTTACTCGAAATATCTCCACTCGGAAATATTGCTCTTTAGTAAAGTGATCAGGTTGGCGACGAGCACGACCGCCACGCAAAATGTATGTCTCCTTCATGTCTGGAACATCAATGGCATGTTCAGCACAAAACTCACAAACCTAGAGGAAAAAATATTCCCAACCTTCATCTTACCGCATTTGTTCTAGGAGGACTCTAGTGGATGACACTAGGCGAATTGCATTAACTATGTCCTGTGTTTTCTTTTGTAAAGCTTTGCCAAGCTCTTCGCTGATTCCCAATATTTGTCTCATCATGCATAGCATGAACACGAACTCAAAAGATGTCAAGTACTTGAATGCGGTATCTCCATCGGCGCGGCGTGTGCTGGCTGTTGCATCTGAGCCTATGATCTGCAGAACGGAATTCACTGCCATAAACATATCCATAAGGCTGGAAATAGAAGCCAAGTGAGATCCCCATCTAGTGTCTCCTGGTCGTTTCAGTGCTCTGATCTGATTTGCCCCTTTTCCTGTCTCAATCTGGCCAATTCCTAGCAAGCGTGCCATCTCAGCAATCTGTGCATCATTCAGTTCATCATGTCGCTTTGAAGATGAGTCAACCGTGTTTATGATAAAGAGAAGTTTCTGGAAGAATTGGCTAACAGGAACCACATCCTTGGATGCCGCAACAAGGGCAAGTTGCAAGTGATGAGCATAACAGTGGACATAATACACATAAGGACAATCTTTGAGGAATAGTGCTTGTAATCCGTTGAACTCCCCCTTCATGTTGCTTGCGCCATCGTAACCTTGGCCCCGGAGATTTTTTACATCAAAAGAATGCTTTGATAACTCAGCACACAACTCTCCCTTGAGTGTTAATGCTTTGGTGTTCCTTACATGTATCAGCTGAAAGAACCGTTCTTGGAGAACCCCATCTTCATCAACAAATTTGAAAACTAAAGCCATTTGCTCTCGCTTGGATGCATCACATGTTTCGTCCACTAGAATAGAGAACACTGAATCCCCAATTTCACGACGGATGTGTTGTCTAACTTTCATTGCATAAATACTCAAGATCTCTTGTTGAATCTCGTGTGATATGTATTTGGCACGTGGTGGAGCATTCTCTAAAATGACAGCTGCAATTTCAGGGCAGAATTATGCAATAAGTTTGAGCATCTTAAGGAAGTTTCCTCTATTTCTTGACTGAGGCGTTTCATCGTGGCCTCTAAAAGCGCAAGACTGAAATGTCAACCATTTAACGGTTGCTACTGAAGTTCTCAATCTTAACTGAGCCTTCTCTCTATCCTTGTTACTCTGCACCTCTATAATGTTTGCTATGTGATTTGACTGGTTCAATAAAGCTTGACAATTTCTCACAGCATCGTTTTGTTGCGAACATGGTCCTCATCCAATATGAGCTAAAAATGCACACTTCTTTCCATCATTAACTCTCTTCCAGCCATCAAATCCTTGTGATGTGTACACATCAAAACCACTCCTTTTCTTGATGTTTTTGCTGCAGAGGAAGCAGAAGAAACAATATGCACAATTGCTACTCTCAGAATAATCCAACCATGGAAACATACTGAACCAATTGTACTGGAACCTTCTTTGATGTCCGTGTGGCCCAGAAGGCTTGTATTTCTGCCTGATGGATGTAAAAAAAAAGGCACCCGTTGAGAGGTGTGACATCTAAGAGCTGGTAGCATCTCCAACAGCCTTTGTAAAGTTTGGATTAACGGGAATTTTTATAGCATGAATACTTCTAAAACCGATATTAGTTAGTCCAACAGCAAGTTACATAGTCCTTAAGTTGCAGACATGTTGAGAGGAGGAGGAGGAAGTTACCTTTAGATTCACAACTTGTTATTTTTTCCTAACCTACATACTTTTAATTTTGATTATGAAAAATGACACGGATATACATACATGCCTCCTCTACATGCAAAAAGAAATTGTTTGAAACTTTTAGAGAGTGAAAATATGATTTTTAGGGCTGACAAGTTTAGGGTTCATGAGTAGTTGAGTACTTAGGTTTACTGAGTATTTTCGAATGCATTATAGGTGCAGAAAGACCAAAGGGGGTTTACAATTCCAACAAAATTCTACTTTGCTAGCCTTCTTATAATTGGATTACCAAATCCAAAAATGGACACAACTTTTACAAATCAGCCCACGCACACGAAAAATAAAAGCAACTAAGTCCTTATAACTAAGTCTGCCCTCGCCGCAGACCTCTGCACGCTCACCGTGGGGCCGCACATCGCAGGGACGCCGATTGCTTCGGGCGTTTCCGCGAACATACTTGCCTAGCTCCACGCTTTCGGCGGTAACCATGCACCCAATTGGTCCATCATGCCGCACCTCCCCGTCGACAAGCTGGCAGATGCAGAGCGGCACCTCGTGCGCCCCTACCACGCTTGTGCGCCGGCGTCGCGGGCGAGATGGTGTTCCCGTGGCAGAAAAGAGGACTTCTTCGAGCACGATCGGCTAGAGGTCAACGGTGGTCATGTCCCGCGGCAGAGTGGGGTGCTAGGGCCGACAGAGTGGCAGCACCAAGCCATGCGCGAGCGGGGTCGTCGTGGAGGAGGAGGGGGCCATGGAGGCCACGGTGGCCAGAGAGACCGCCACAAGGCAGTGGGGCTTGGGCGGAAACTTTCGGCTCAGCGGTCGGCCTCTCCGGCCTCGTTTTGGCAATTTTTGGAGCCTAACTCTCATTTGGCACATATGTTAAATGAAGGAAAGAAATTTGCTTCGCTTCCTATTTTTTCGGAATTGCTATTTCTTAGACGGCCTGAGATTTATTAAATCTTAGTCATCTTGTTAGCCATTAGATTTTGTGCGTTGACATATAGTGCATGCTGTTGTACTTTTGTGTCTCACACTTCCGTTCTAGGCAGGCTGCATGTTGATGCTTTGCCGTGGGCTGGTGGATCTCCTACTTGGCATGAACTATATATGTAGGCCTTCTTTTTTTTTTGTTGGATTAGTGGTTTTTTGTGTGTGTTTTTCTTGTTGTGTAGCCTGCATAAACGTTGTTGGCTGATTTGCAAAATAAAATAAACCTGTGTACAACCTAGGAGATCAGCTATAGGTCGATGTGTGAACCAAGATTCAGTTACATATGTTGTGTAACCGGAGGAAAATTATTATACATACTACGCAACTAAAAAGTAGACACGGATTTTGGGGGAGGATGTCAAAAAAGTTGTGTTTAGTATTGGGGACTTGAAGGCTCCTGGGCCAAATGGGCTACATGCTCTGTTCTATAAAAAAAAATTGGCACTTAGTGGGAGATGATATTATACATGCAGTTCTTAAGGCGATTAATGACAAGGTGATCCCTATTGGATGGAATGAAACAATTGTGGTCTTCATTCCATAAATTGATGACCTAGAGGAGGTATCACAATTTCGACCTATATCTCTTTGCAATATTGTTTATAAGATTATTTCTAAGATGCTTGCAGCTAGATTAAATGTTATTCTTCCAGAAATTATATCCCCTACCCAGAGTGCGGTTGTGCTAGGTAGACTCATTACTGATAATGTGCTAGTAGCATATGAGTGTATTCACAAGAAAAAAAAGAGAGGGGAAGACAAGTTTTTGTGCAGTAAAGCTTGATATGTTTAAAGTCTATGACAGAGTTGAGTGGACTTTTCTTCGTAATATGATGATCAGGCTTGGTTTTCACACCCACTGGGTTGACTTGGTGATGTCCCATGTTACTTCGGTGACATATTCGGTGAGATTCAGTTCTCAGCTAACAAAGGGATTTACTCCCACTAGAGGCATTCGAGAGGGTGATCCTCTATCTTCCTATCTGTTTCTGTTATATGCAGAAGGATTATCGAGTTGTTTGTTGCAAGCAAAGGAGGTTGGTGGCATTGAAGGGATAATGGTGTGTAGAAATGCACCATCGGTTTCACATTTATTTTTTGCTGATGATTCCTTGATTCTCTTGAAGGCAGACTCGACTAATGCAACAAGTTCTTGATGATTATTGTGCAAATTCAGGACAGCCGGTAAGTGTAGCGAAATCAAGCATTTTCTTTAGTCCAAATACCAATGTTGATGTGAAGGTAGACATGTGCAATATTTTGAATATTAATACTGAGGCTCCCTCGGATAAATATTTGGGCCTCCCAGCTATTGTGGGGGCGGATAGGAGTGATTGTTTCATGCATTTTATGGAGAGATTAATACAAAGGATCAAAGGATGGAAATAAAAAATACTATCTATTGGTGGCAAAGAGATACCTTTGAAGGTTGTTGCCCAAGCTATTCCTATATATGCCATTTCAGTTTTTCTCTTGCCCAAGAAGGTCTGTAAGAAGATTACTGACATTATTTCTCAGTTCTGGTGGGAATGTGATGATCAAGGTAAGAAAATGCATTGGTTTTCATGGTGGAAGATATGTTTTCCTAAGAAAGAAGACAACATGGGGTTTAAAGATTTATATTCCTTCAATCTTGCAATGCTACCTAAACAAGTGTGGATGTTGATTGTTGATCCAACTCTTTGTGTACCCAAGTTCTCAAAGCAAAATATTATCCTTCGGGCGATATATTAAAAGCTGAACCAAAAGTGGGATCCTCTCTCACTTGGCAAAAGCATAGTGGCTGGAATACAAATTTTCAAAAGAGGCCATATTTGGCGCATTGGAGATGGAGAGAGTGTCAATATTTGAAGTGACATGTGGATTCCTAGTAGTGCTAATCGTAAGATAATGAATCAACATGCAACGTGTGTACTCAGTAAAGTTAGTGAACTAATTGATCTGATTACTGGCCAATGGGATCAGCAGCTGCTATCAAGTATTTACAAGGTTCATTTTCACATTTTTTTATTGTAATCATGTACTCTCTCTATCCAACAAAGTATGTCTTCATTTTATCTAAATTTGTATGCATCTTGCATTGAAATTTAGATAAAATTGAGACATTCTTTGTTGGATGGAGGAAGTAATTAAGATGTGTCAATATATAATTTCGACCCAATATCAGTATGTGTTGGTTTGTTTCCATGTACCTTGCGTGTTATGTGATGAATTGCATATGTTCATGTTTTATCTCCTCTAACCGTTTTAGACGATTTGGATATTGGTCATTCTCTTATATACACCCAATGTGTTCATATAAGCGGTGCTGGCTAAGCCGGTGAGTGAGAGTGTCCAACATATTTAATTAGCAAGTTGTATACATTTTGCTTTGACATTGTATTCTTTTTATTTACCATGAGTGGCCGGAGCACCCATTTTACCATTTACAAGGGATATTATTTTTATTGGCTCCTTATTTTCGTATGAGCTAACTGATAACATGATACTTTTTAGGATTCCAGTTTGGCTCCTTTATAGCTTTTCATTGACTCGGATGTGCAAAAAAATGGCTTCTTAAATTCTAACCAAATCCGTTTAAAACATAACTATTAGTAAAAAACTTAACTTATAGATCACACTCTTTCCGATGCTGGAGAAGGGGGGTGATCTATGGAGATGCTAAGGTGGAGGTTAGGGCATCTCTCTTCAAGAGGTGGAGCAAGTGTATGTTACCACACGTAACATTTTCTTACTCCCTTTGTTCCATACTTCTTATCGCCCATTTAGATGTATCTCATGAAAAGGGATAGAGTATTATGTTGTTATCGGTCCGCCAAAATATTGGCAGGACGGTGGAATCAATTTATGGTTACTCCCTCCATCCACAAATAAATGGACGTGCGATTTTTTTAAAGAGATTATCAAGTAGAGAGACAATTGCATTAGAAAGAAGCAAACCAAAATCTCTCCCCTCTTTAATTATTTTACCTATCATAAGCTAAGAGCATGTAGAAAATAAAGATAACACATATTAAATATTGTGGGTTTGATTTCCAGAAAAAGAAAAAAATATTGTTTGTTATTTTAAAATGCATTGGTCACATAGAAGTATACTCTTTAATAAATAAAATTTAGGCCTAAACAGTTCAAACGGAGGGTATATATTTTTTGGGCAAGCAATTGGAGACTAGATGGGCAGCGCGCTTCGCTGCGCCGGCTGCCAGGCGTGCTTCCGTGCCTCGTCTTTGGTGTTCACAGTTTCGTTCGTGCGTTTGTGTGTGAGGACATCTCCAACGGAGCGGCGTATATCGGACGGCCAAAAGTGATTGCGAATGTCCGTTTGTATCGACACGTGGAGGAGTGGTTTTGCCGGCGCCTCAGGCTGCTGTCCAGTCAAAGAACCTCCCACTGGACACACAGCAACGTTTGCCCGATCTGGGCCTTTTGTGATATATTTATACTTAACCAAGTTAGTCTTGTTACACCACTCAACATTCATATGCGCTTGGTACCTCTTAAGCAAAACAACATTATGCGGAACAACCCACCTATTATCCAAAACGTGACCATCCTTCACAACAGTCCGTCCATCATCACGCCTCCTATAAATAGGATAGCCAGACTGATCAACATGTGTCTCCTCACAAAAAGACTTCGGAAACCTCTTCGAGCAAGCACCATCTTTCATACACGGACATTTCCCGTTCATCCTACCACAAGGACCATGCACCATAAACTCATCGACCAAAGCATATGCTAGAGGATCTTCCAACACATCAGGCAACTCAGCTGACACAATGCCATCGATAAGCTGTGCTGAAGCCTCTCCAATAATCTCATCACTCCGCTGCTGCTGACGATCCAACCAAACCAATATGTGAGCATGAGGCAAACCCCTTTTCTGGAACTCAACGGTATACAGAACTGCAACAAATACCAAACGAAACCAATCAGCAAAGACCATTATATAAAAATTAAAAAAACAATGGAAGACACCAAAAAAAAACACCTGCACGCGTTTTCCCGAACGCCGTTCCATTCTTCACCTCACCATACAGCTGATCAAGCTTCATCTTAAACACTCCGGAAACAATATCCGGTCTGTCTGCCGGCTTCTGACCAGGCTCAGACCTAAGAGCATCCGCAACCTCATCCCATTTAGGATTACAGGTAAAGGTCACAAATAAATCAGGAGCGCCATAAGAACGGCAAATAGCCATCGCATCCTGATAATTTTGTGCCATGTACCGCTTAGAACCAACGAAACCAGAAGGCAAAACAACCTTAACACCAACACTCCTGCCACTGGCCGACCCCTGTCCCACAGCATCAGTAATCCCCTGGTATGTCTCACTACGCAACTTGTCCTGATTTTTAAGGATAAAAGAAAGCCTATTCGATTCAACACATGCAAAAGCATCAACACATGCCTGCTAAGAAAGCCGTCCACAACAAAGATACAGATTTGCCTGACCCTTCCTATAACAACATCGGTAAGCATAGTATTGACCTGCCCCCTGCCGAAGCGTCTTCAGGCCCCATATAACTAATACCCAAATGAAAACCCTTGTCGCCATAAGGAAAAAGCAGAGGATATTGGAGAGACATCAAAGCAGGATGCAAAGGAGATATCCGCTTCAACCGACCATTCTCCATCTCAACGACAATATCAAACTTACACCTATCAGCATCAAGATCACCCACGATAAGAGCCACTAACTTAGGAGCGGTAGGAGGACTATAAACCCTCGGATCATCCGAAGATGAACCAACAATTCGAAGCCTAAACGGCGCACCAGCAAGCTCAACCCGTTCCCGAGAAACGCGGATCATTCTAAACTGTCTGACCAACGCATTACAACTATCAAGCATAGCAGTAAGAGAAACAACAATGTCCCGATCAGGAGCCGCACCACTACCCCCCTCAACCCCACTTCCACCCTCACCATCAAATACAGCCATTCGATAGTCAATCTCATTATCAGTATCATAAATATACAGCTGAGCAAACTTCGGCGATTTATCAGGCGCGGGAACCAGAGAACCAATACAATGCGAAGGAAGGCCATTAATACGAAAAACATAAGGACCCCGCCCCGTATTTATACTATCATCAACCTTCACCCCCAGAGAAGAAAAGGCAAACATGCTATTGTAAGACCTGATCAACCGCATGAACTGAGACGACCCAGCTCCATCACCAAACCCAATCAACCAATCAAGAGGAGCTGGCTACTGCCTATACGGTTCCAACCATACCCTACCACCCTTGCAGCAACGATTAGTAAACATCTTCCTGTTATGGAACTTACTCAACTGAGTAGCCCGCTCATTATACCAAAAAAAAAGCCTTGCAATAAGTACATGTATAATCATGGCTACCGAGATACAACCTCGCACGAAAAGAAGCTGCAAAAAACAACAACGAACACAGTAAAGTAGGCACGAAATAGAAAGCATCCCAAAATAAAAGGAACCAAAAACAATTAGTGACAAACAAACCTTTCAAAAAGGCAATATAATCTCGAGACATTCTAACTGGACGACCAGTTTTCAAAACGGGAGGCGGGACACCTAAAATCCATATACAGTGCACGCTTAGCAGCCAAATCCAAAACAAAACGAAAAAGGAAACAGGAAAAACATAGAATTCACCAAAAAGATAAGGCCTCCTCCGAACACGACGACGCCTTCGGTTCTCACGCGCCATCTCTACGGACAAATACGGGAAAAAAGGATCCCCTACAACAAAAACCAAACCCTAAGAAACAAAAATGACAAACAAAATGAAAGACCAAAGAATCAAAGAATAATACCAGGAGGGCGGGACGAAGGGACAGTAACAAAAAAGTGCGGCGAAGGCGAAACCAAAGGAACAAACCCCCGACGCCTACACGGCGAACACCTAGAAACAATACCCGGAGCACCCGAGTTTGCAGAAGATGGAACCAACCGCGGAGCCACACGCCGCTCCGTACCACCGTCCAAATCCGCTACGGAGAACACAAACTGGAGCCAAAAGAAAACAGAAAAAGAACAGCACACGAAACATATCCCGACGCTTCCTCCCCGATGTCCGCAACCCACCTGCACCGGCGCCCATTGCGTACAGCAAAACAGCTAGCCCAGAGAAACTAAAAAAAACACTAACCCACCATCAACCAACCCAAAAAGACATACCTAAATCCAATTCCTCTCCTAACCAACAAAGAGAGGAACAACAAATTCTACAACCACCATCTGTAACATGCACTCCGATTACCAACCCACCTTTTTAACTAAACTTACACAACCACATCACCACCCAAATAAATAAGAAGTCAACGACATCATGACCAGAACCAAAAGCAGCAAACATCGTCTACCCTCGGACACCACCAAACCTGAATGAAGTTCAGAACTCTAAAACTACTACCAGAAACATGCACTACAAACCCCGCCACAAAATCGTAATCACCAGGCCACAACGGAAGTTCAGCGAAACGAAACCTATCATTACTATTTTCATAAAACACACATTAGCTAGCAAACCGTAACTGTAGCATCCAGTTCAACCAATTCAACAAAAACACACACCGCATGCACTGTATTAGCACTGAAATAGGCTGCAGCTTTAAAAATAACAGACCTAAAATGAGGACACGAATCTGAATCTAAACCAGATTCCTACCTCTCCACATAAGCAAGCAAAACCATAATACGAAAAGTAGTATATTTATTTTCTAAAAGCACACATTAGCTAACAGGTCGTAACTATAGACTCGATTTCAGGCACTTCAACTAAAACGCAGATTAAAATGTAGCAGATGAACAATAAAAACACGAATCTGGCATGCATTATATTAAGGGTGGAAATACATGAAGATCAGCACACAAATCCAACCAAGCCGGTCAACAACTTTATACAAAGAACAACATAGCAAAGAGCGAGAAACAGTCAGTGCAGACAACCACATCGATACAGATGCCGATTAGAAGTTCATGTTTAATTATCCACTTTAGCAAGCCCTGCAGCAGTTTACTGAACATGCCAGCGGTCTCGCAAATATGCAAATTTTTCCTATCAGCATTACTACCATATGTGATGTTTATTTCAGCTTGCAGGTTTTCTAAAAAGACACATGCATATCGGCAGCAGTAAAGCAGCCTGACACAACAACAAACACTGCCAATAAATTCAGCTATAGGACACCCTCTTACAGGCAAATTCAGGGGCAACTTAATCAGGCCTTTCTCACTTCAATGATAACATGAGGTACTACGATTCTACGAATCTCAACTCAGGTACTAAAACGTAGCAGCATGTCAGAGGGGGCAAAAGATCTCACTACAAAGAAGAGAGAGCAGCAGGCAGTTCCAAAAAAGAAAGAGCAAAAACTGAGGAAGAACGAAGGTACGTACCTGAGCCCCGACGGAAACCAGCCGGCCGCGCCAGGCGAACGAACACGCGAAGAAGATCACGCCAAAGAAACAGCCCGTCCAGAACTAAATCACAGAGAAAAAAAAACGTGATTAACACGAGAGTAGGCAAGATTAGTCAGGGAAAAGAAAAGAAACAGCAGATCCTTAGTCAGGGAAAAGAAAAGAAACAGCAGATCCAAGAACAAAGGACGGCCGGAATCGAGACCAGCGAAGAATAGGCCGGAATCCAGACGCAATCTCGCACGCGAAGAGATAACGAACACACAGTCGGTCAAACCCCACCACACCGACGGAGAAGATAAAGCAGGCCCGAGAAGAACACGCGGCAACCATGCGCAAAACGGGCCAGGCCCAAATAGAGGCACATACACCGACACTGGGCCCCACGGCACCGTCCAAACGCTGAGGAAGCTGGGATTGGCTTTACCGACCCGGACGTTTGGAACCTGGGTGCGCGCGCACCCGTTTACGAAAAGTTTAAAAAATGCTATTTAAAAATTTTCAAAAAAATGTGAAGTAAATTTTTGCATGTACATATTATGTTGATACTTACTCGTGTAAGTTTTCACGAAAAAATACCATTGTGTGTGGCCTGCATAAAAATGACAAAATGTCCAAATGAGAATAGTGAACAGGAATTTGTACTATTCACGGGAATAGGAATTTGCATTTTGTCATTTTTGTGTAGGTCACATACAATGGTATTTTTGAAAACACACACGAGTAAGTATCAACATAGTATATACATGCAAAATTTTACTTCACATTTTTTTGAAACTTTTAAATAGCATTATTTTGAACTTTACGTAAACGGGTGCGCGTGTACCCAGGTTCCATTCACCATTTCCGACGGCTTTACCTCTTTTTAACGAGCAAGAGACAGGAGCGATCTGCTCCAATCTGAATCGTCAGGGTTGACAAAAAAAAGGTGTGGCTTGTGTGGTGTTTGCATACGCACGCAGTGGCAACTCGGGCACTGGCCCATCAGCAGAGAGTCAGACGTTGCATGGAACGGTGGAGGCCTGAGAATGCAGGGATCGTAACAGGCTTATACACTGTTAATTAATAATTAGCGCATGAGGGCATGAGCAATGGAGGCAGCTGTCCAACTAGGATCGGATAAAACTTTTGACATATGCATGCTATGTTATGGTCCCATTAATACATCTTTCTCTCAAAAGCTGATTTGGTTTTTCTTTTTCTCTCTCACATTTTCACCTTTATGGCTAAAGAGGCTGCCTCCTTATGAAGAGGCTGCCTCCTCATCTGAACCTATTTTAGACCACCCGAACCTAGTTAAAGGTGTAGTTCCAGACGGCCAGAACCAAGCCGCAACACAAGCGAACCAGCCTACACAGCGAAGCACACACCCGAACGGACCCCGAGCCGAGCGCAAACCCTCGCTCCACCACCCTACACAGCCCACCGCCCATCGCGAATCCGACGGCCAGGATGCCCCAGCGTTAAAACCCTAAAACTAAAAAAGGGCTCACAGCCAGCACCCAGCCTCCCGTCCCGAGCCCTATCCGTTCCCCCTCTCCTGGTCTCTCCCCCCGCTCCTATCCTCTCCTCCCCCACCGCGCCGCCGCCGGCGTCGACGCCGCGGCGTCCCCTCCTCCCCCAGCCAAGGTGAGCTGCTTCCGCCCACCGCTAGCGGTGACGCCGTCCTCGCGTCAAGTAGCGGTATCTCGCGCGCCTCTGTTTGGTCTAGGATCGGTTGGATCTGTACTTTTTGCTGGTTTAGGTAGGTGCACGCGCCCTCGCCAGATTTAGCTCCCGTGGTACGCGGACTGTTGGCGCTGATAGGTTTGCGATCGAATCTAGAAGCTGCGCTCTCGCTGTGTATGTTTAGCACTTCTGCTGCTTAGACTTTCAGTTCTTCTATACATTTGCGGTATAATATTGAGGCTTATGGGCGATTTGCTTACCCCTGCTACCCGGTTTTGGACGGCGTCGTTCGAGGAGCAGGGCCGTATCGGTATGGTGTCCTTATAAGAAATGGGCGGATAGGTTTACACAGTGATTAGTAGCCCTTTTATCATAATTAGTCGCAGCTACATACCGTGTTTTAACATAGGAGTGGCCATTGGTTTCAGCAGCGTAGTAATATTACTATATCACAAGCAGTGCTGAGTTGGAGATTTTTTTGTAAACTTGTAGTGTCTTTAACCAGTGGCTTAGCAGACATGAGTTTGAAGTGACTACCAATATGTGATTGGTTTCCTTGTCAGATTAGTAAGCATCGGTTGCTTGTTTCGACCTCATGTGGTTAGGGTTTTTCCCTGTCTGTATGCATTTGTGTTTCTCATGTTAGTTACTTAATTAATTCCATGTTTTCTGTTACTTCTTGTGTAGACCTGTATTGTGTGGAGTTCATGAGTATAGCTTGTATTTTATGTTAATTGGCGGGGTAGCTTGTCTTTTATGTTGATCCGCGGGGTAGCTTGTCTGTTGCATAACTGAAAGAACTATGTGGTGATTCTTTTTTGTCTCCCATACAGATGAATGTTGAAAAGCTCAAGAAGATGGCAGGTGCCGTGCGCACCGGGGGGAAGGGTAGCATGCGCAGGTGCTTGTTCTTTTCATATGTATATTCAAGATGTCATGAGGCACTTTAACAATTTTATTGTGTGTTGGCATATACACGAGTTGTGCTTAAACCTGTGCATCTTGGCATATATATATATATATCAAAAAACAATGCTATGCATTTCATAATATGGAAATATGTGCATGATATTCCATCCATAAATTCATCTGCTAGTATCGTTTCATTCTGTATGTTCCAGTCAAGACACACTACATGATTTAACCTGAGAAGTCATATTCTAGGATAATAAGTTCGATGCTGTCACTCATAGACTTCTTGCGGAGCAAATAGGCAGCTAAGCGTATTCCAAATGTCAGATTGTCTGCGCTACTCATGACATTTTATACCTTAGCAGTGCTAGCAAACTAGGAAATCCATGGTTGATCTTTCTGTTGGTGTAGGAAGAAGAAGGCTGTCCACAAGACTACAACCACAGATGACAAGAGGCTCCAGAGCACACTGAAAAGAGTAGGAGTGAACACCATCCCTGGTATTGAGGAGGTCAACATATTCAAGGATGATGTTGTTATTCAGTTTCTGAATCCTAAAGGTAAGACCACTTGACAATAAACTGAGTTCTTCAGGATTAGTTTTCTACTCCTTTCTTACAAACCTTTCTGGTTTCTTCCCAGTGCAAGCTTCGATTGGTGCTAATACATGGGTGGTCAGTGGAACTCCACAGACAAAGAGTATGTTACTTCCATTAACGTGTCACCGTCTTATTTTGTTGTGGTTTTCTATTACCTTTTGTTAAAAATAATTGTGGTTTATACCTGAATTTGATAGTAATGTATATGTTTCTACCTGAAAACGCAGCTATATGTATTTGTTAGGAAGTTTCTTTTTTCAATTTCCTTTACCAGTGCTCTTATGCTACCTTTTCTGAATTTGGACAGAACTGCAAGATCTCCTGCCATCGATTATCAACCAACTTGGTATGTCTCTGTTTACTGTGTTAATGAATATGGATCCAGTTCAAAGTTTATACTACCTCCATTCCAGTGACTAAGGCGTATTTTTTTAAATTCAAACTATGTAAAGTTTGACCAAGTTTTTAAAAAATGATTAACATATAAATACAAAAATAATATTGTTAGATTTATCATAAACCATATTTTCATATGATATCTATATAATATTGTAGTTCATAGTTTTTTCTAAAAGTTTGGTCATACTTGACTTGATTTTTCAAAAAAAAAAAGCCTTATTTATTGGAACTGAGGGAGTATTAAGTTAATATTTCATGAGTAAAATACATCAGGAGTACTTGAACTTGTTGGTGGGGCTCAACTAAGTCACTGTACTCTACGCATACGTATTTACGGTCACTAAAGACGATCAATGCGCGCACAGACGGTCACTGGTGCAAGGAGCTGATGGTATTTGCTGATGTGGCAAGGGTGGGACCCACCTGTCAATGATTTCACCAGTGTATTTTTTCATAAAACCACCTGACCTCTGCGCGTGCGTCCACTCAAGGGATTTCTTTTTTGCAAAACTGGCAGCTGGTGGTGGGTCCCACCGCCTCTATCTCAAGCCCATCCACTGGTCAAAAATGTCAACCACGGGGCTCCCGTCTCTGCCGCCCGTCAGGCTCGCCGGTGCCGCCCCATCTCGGCGCTCAGTACCACATGGCCGGTGGCCGCACGCGACTGCCAGCGCTCCGCCCACCGCATCCACCCTCTGCCTCCCGGCAAAGCAGGAGGCCACGGGACGGGAGGTCTCTCCGCCGACGAGGACAAGTCCAGGGGTCACGCCGCGCTCGGTGGACGCGTTCCTGGTCACCGGGGAGGCTGGGGCGCGTCACTTCGTCCTAGGTCGAACGGCCATGGCGGGCGCGTCAGGTGGATGTCGTCGCCGTCGCTCGCAGCGCAACGCATAGGAACTGTCCGAGGACGGAACCAACAAGGGGAAGCTGCGCCGCGTTCGGGGCTGGTGTCCAGGACGCCATGGGAGCTGGGTTGTGCGTTGTCCCGGCGGACAAATCGGGCGTCACGACCTGCACACGCCGGGGGAGCTGCGTATCATGTCTACGGCAGCCGCACCGACCTGCGCGCGCGCCACGCTTCCGCGGTCGCTCGCCACGCCGGTACGCGGTCGAGCGTGGCCTGTGCAGCCTCACCTCCGCCCGTGCATGCCTGATAGGAGCTTACGCCTCCATATCCATCCAGCTGCTTGCTTGGCTAGCTAGCTTGGCTCGTGTGTGCATAGTATTATGTGAGCTTTCGCCTAGCCCGACCGCTGCGCTTCGCCGGCCTTGGCACGAAGGACGTCATCCCCGCCTCCGGTACTTCACCGCAGCCGCCTGATCTGCTGCTTCAGATTGTCCGGCCCTTGCGCTTGGTGAGGAGCTCTGTGGCGTCAGTGTGAGCTCCGGCGCGATCAACTGGTAGCTGTCGTTCTCCCGACCTGGACAGAGTCTGTGCGCCCTGTTCGTCACGGCCGTGCACGTCCGCATGCCGTGGCCGCGGTCGTCGTTCGCAGCGCCATTCTATCGCCGCCCGCGCACAGTGCCCGTCCGAGCGAGGAGACGGCTCTTCCGCGCCGAAGCCGACATTGGCCGTATCGTTGGAGGCGAGGGCGGTGAGCTTCACCGACGGCGTCGCGTTGTGAGCTGTTGTCCACCTCCTGCACGTGACTGCGCCGCCCTGCCGCACGGACCCAGCACGCCACCGCGCGGCCCGGCCCCAGCACGACCTCCTGCTCCTCCCGTCCTCTTCAAATGCGGCGGATGGAGACGGCGTCTAGGTGGCCGCCAGGGAGTAGGAGGGGAAGGGAGAGCAAGAAAAAGTACGCCACGGCAGCGGAATGACAGCTTTGCAGAAAAATCCTTCTACGTTTGCTTTTTCTGCGTTATAGTGTTTGTGAACAGACATGGCTTGACATGTCAGCAAATACCGCCAGCTCCTGGCACCAGTGACCGTCTTTGCGCACACTCATCGTCTTTAGTGACCGTAAGTATGTATTCTTTGAGTACGGTGATCTAATTGAACCCCACCAACAAGTTCAAGTACTAGCCATGCATTTTACTCATATTTCATCTAGTGGTTTTTGCCTTCAACTCTTCTTGCCTCTAACCTGTACAATATGCAAGTAAATAACGGTCCTCCTATCCAGGTCCCGATAACTTGGACAACCTGCGGAGGCTTGCGGAGCAATTCCAAAAGCAGGTTCCTGGTGGACTTTCTGGCCTTGAGGGTGCCACTGCAGGTGCTGCTCAGGCTGACGATGATGATGATGTTCCTGAGCTTGTCGCTGGAGAGACATTTGAAGAGGCTGCAGAAGAGAAAAAGGCAGAGTCGTGATTTTGATGTTGTGAAGGGTTATAAGTTAAGCGGTGCCATTAGAGACCTCCCCTTTTAAGAACTCTGACCTACCTTATTTGTGCCAGTTGTCCGGTTTTGTCATGTACGTGAGTTGATATGTTGGTGGAATTTTGCATCAATTACATGCCTCTTTTGGTTGCCCTCATTCCCTCATCTTCAACACTTTCTAAATGTTGTGTTGCCAACCCTATGTATCTCGATTAGAATGGGACATCATTTTGCCTGTCCATCTGTGATTTGGATTTTCGACCTGCTCTTATCAGAGCCCAAAGAAAGGTACATATGCTTCAGTCAACCAGGTGATTGGACTATTTGTGCCATATAAATATGATGACATACATCTCTACTATAATCTTACACAACATTGGTCGTTTATTATCTGACCTTGCACAGAAAGGAGCAATACTTCATTTCAGAGCGTGAAATAGAAACTGATCTTGGTACTTCCATGTGTTAGTTAACTCGTTATGGCTTATGTGTTGGTACTACTCGATACAGGTGTTCTCATATTGCTGCACTTTTGTGCTGATGTCATATGGGTTCATATTGCTTGTTATGTCGTTTTCGTTAGTGTTTCGGTAGGTGTGTATGTCCGAACTCTGAACATTAGTCAACAACAGTCATGTGCTTGACCATTTTATTGAAGACTCTGTCTCTGCATATGCTTTAAGATGATTAACGCATGACCAAGTACACGGTAATGACGCAACTAAGTAGGAAATGTAGAATGCAGTGTGAATGATCCGTGAAATCACCACAACCTGTTACATTTTCTTTCAGAATACAACGAAGACGTTTACCCGTACGCACGCGCAAACGTTCGTTACATCATTAATTAAGAGTGGCCAGTTAATTATCAGAAAACTGCCCACGCGCAAACGTTCGTTACATCATTAATTAAGAGTGGCCAGTTAATTATCAGAAAACCGGGCGGTCACGCCCACTCTCCCACATGGCCAAGCACACTCAAGATCTAAGAACCAGGACCAAACTTAGAACACCATTTAACCAAGACATAACCCCTTCCGGAGTAGACGTCGTGACTCTATGGAAGAAGCAGACATGACACACTCCAACGTAGATGAAGAAACCAACCACCGGCGAGCATCCAGCATGACGCTGATCACTAGCATCAAAGGTAGCATTGTCGTCAACACGACATGAGGTCAACGCCCTCAACACTTTCAAACGTTAGGGTCCGTGCCCTGACATCCAGTTACACAAGGCAAACCGCTCGCAGACGACTGTCACACCAACATCTAGGGCCTCCACTCTTGACATAAAGTGGCTAAGGCGCTTTGGCGGAGCCGACAAATTTACCATACTAGCCGGCACAAGGAGGTCGCCTAAGCCACACAGACAACTGCCACTCCCAATGAAGTTGTTGCCTACCATGGATCCCAAGGCCGTTGCCTCGACACACAACCACCATCCGGGGCCACTGCCCCGACGTTCACCAACCCCAAAGTAAGAGAAGCCACACACAACCGTCAAAGCTCACACTCCAAGGCGACAACCACAAGATTAGGAAGACGACGGTGACGCCGATGTGGCCCTTCCAGGCCAACCCAAGCTTGGGTTTTCGCCCGGAGAGCCCAACCGTCTTAAAATAATAAATCCTACATAACTCAATTTATATTCCACACTCAAGCATCCACAAAATATGAAAATATTTTCGATCTCTATATCTCGTGATATCTAATGAATGGTTTACTAGTTTCCCCTACTTTTTGCGTATGATATTTCATTTCTTAAAACAAGATTTCCCCCCTCGAGGAACACCGTCGATGTCAGCACGCGGGAAAATTTTCCGATGTATCATGCACAAAGTCGGCACGTGTGTAAATTTGTCGATGTATCATGCACAAAATCTCCACTTGGAAACGGTGCCAAATCAGACCTTTCTTCTCCTTACTAAGCAGGTGGTGAAATCGTCATAAACCATATTTTTCATATTAGATACTGAAATCAGACGTACATGGGTAAATTCCATTTTATAAGTACACACGAATTAAAGCGGTGTGGATTTACGAATTGGCACGTCGACGTGGAATCCCATGAAACACGTTAAGTTGAACCTTGATTTTTCAGGTGGATTGCTTGGAGATGTTGAAGATACTGAATAATGAAGATATAGACCGCACAATCTATACTTCCATGATATATGAGATAAGTTTCATCATAATATCTGTATTACTTATATTAAAAGATGTCAGAACGCTATTAATCATTTCCTAGCAAGTTATGATAACAAATGAAATTCAGCAAACATATGCCATACATATGTAATATCTAATGTTTCGAGTAATACAAGTTCATTCACAAAATTTAAAAAGAAACTGGCAGTGAGTTTACAAATTATTCGGTCAAAAGGAATGTGCCTGTTTTTACAATATTTGTTGTAACTTAAGGTAATTATTCCACGGTCAAGCATCAAAAGAAAATACGGAGTACAAGATTTAGTCGATCTCTATATCTTGTGCTATCCAAAGAATGATACATAATATTTTCCCGTGCTTTTTTGTGTACGGAGTATGATATTTCGTTTCTTCGTAGTACGAGATTTCGTGAGGGGAACCTTCCCTCGAGGAACACGGCTGGCGTCACCACGTGTGGAAATTTGCCGACGTACCATACGTCCATACACAAAGTTTCCACTTGGCGACGGTACCAAATCAGACCTTTCTTCTCCTTACTAATCAGGGGGTGGGTGAAATCATCATGAACCAGGTTTTTAGACACTGAAATCAGTAGCTGCACGCCTGCACATGGGTAAATTCCATGTTGTAAGCAGAAACGAATTAAAGCGGTGTGGATTTACGAATTGGGCGTGTCGACGTCGAAGCCAGGTCCAAAAATTGAACCGTTCTTGCGCACGCATGCAGCGCAACGCAACGGACGGCCGTGAGACATGCGAGGACGGGGGGAGCGTGCGCAGCTTTGCAGAAACGGCGGAAATGGTCTCGAGTTGGCTTCTGAGCTTCAACAACTCTTTGCTTGCACGCGAGGACGGTTCCATCCAGGATTGAGCTTGCTTGCTTGCTTTCGGTCCATGAGTGATCGCTGGTCGGCATCATCAGGATTAGGAATGCGAGCGTGCGTGTAACCGTTGACTTTGTATGTGTCAACCGTCAATTGAATACGTACAGTAGGCGAGAGCAAGGACACGTTTACTTTTGCAGCCAGGAGATTCACGAATGGATGATACTTCTTCAGACTTCTTGTAGTACAACTTGGTCACGAGATAGTACCTACTCCCTCCGTTTTTTAATATAAGACGTTGGGGCATGTCACGTTCAAGTTTTGTTACGAACAAAAATTTCCCGACTTTCCTTTTTTACCCTCACATGTCGGTCCTTCCGTGCACCGTTCGCTCACGCACAACTCTCAATCCTCTCTCACACTCACAGGATAGCTCTCCCTTCCCCTCCGATGCTCTCTTCCATGGCCCGCGTCACCGCTGCCGCCCCTACCTTCCCTCTCTCCACCGCCGCCTATCACGCAGGAACTCATCTTGCACCCCACCGCCGCCTTTCTCCCCGCAGAAATCCCTTCCTTTTGCTGTCAAAGGTTCAAATTTGATGCCCCTGATCTACGGGGAACGATGACGATAGCGCGGCATGTCAGGGCGGAGGAACCAGTGGAGCCTCTTCATGGACCTACCTGTCTACAAGGCCACGAGGTGGTCTTCCAGATCCCGTCCTTGCCTCTCTAGAGGGCGCTGAGAACCTTGATCCATGGAGCTGGAGAGGCTATGCGGCGAGAAGGGCACGCCTGTGCCAGGCGACGTTGGCCCGTTCGGAGCTCAATCCCTGACGGATCAGGAGGCCGCGGAGCCAGGCCCATTGGTGTGCCCCCCTGGACCGCTCGGAGCGCCGGAGCAGCGAGACTGCGAGACGACTCTGCCAGCGCGTGGGAGCAGCGGGGCTGCCGTCACCTTCGTCTTCTCCGATCAGAACGACGAAGAAAGAGATGAGTCTTTCTCTATGCTCTGCATTGTCTAATCTTGCTTATCTTGTTTCTGAGACAATCTTTGGTGGTTCTGTATTTGATCTTCATGCTTCCGATTAGTTCTTGTATTTTCTGTATTTTCCTGTGAGTACAATGAGGTTTTTTTTTTTTTGGAAACGTGAGTACAATGAGGTTGGACTCTGTCAAATTGTACAATTACAATTTCATACCGAAAGTAGAGGAAGCGGTTGCCTTGTACTCCACCAGAATGCGTGATGGGGATAGTTTTTGTGAAGGGGGTAGTTTTCATAAAACTGATACCCCACCAGAGTTATGAACTTATATATTGCGCACACTTCACATTCACTGGGCAATATAAATTCAGCATAATCACAGTGCAAGTATTTGAGCCTTGACACTAATTGTATTTTCACTAGTTTACTAGAGTATAATTTCTTGAACGAAGTAGGGCATAAACAACCTTATTGATCAACAGAAGGGGTATATGTGCATGTCATATGCTCAGTTCATTGGAGTATACTCTCCTGCTTGCTTATAAACTGATTGTATAAACTGGTTTGGTATGTTTTCATAATAAGAAGGGCAGTGTCTTCACATTTTTATCGATTAGATGGAAACAATCAGAAAAAAGTGAAACAATGAAGGAGTATGTGTAGTATGCAGAAGTTACTCCTTCAGTATGTGGAGTAGAGAAAACTAGCTAGTTTCCCATGCAAAGTATTACAGTTTCTGCTGATATGGTGCCATATCAATAAATGGTGCATAAATTAGCTATTGTGAACCTCAATGTTCGTTTCCCATGCAAATTGTTTCAGTTTCTGCTGATATTTTGATATAACGTGATGAAATGAGAACCCCATCTGTTCATTGGTGCTTTCAGTGTCAAGGTCTGGAGGACTGATCACAAGAACATTTGCAGTTTGCTGTTTGTAGTAGCTGTCTAAAGTCATGTCACAGAAATTGTCTGCCAAGGTGCTGATAGGATTGCTTTGTCTTTTTAATTTGTAAAACAGTTGCTTGTAGTGCTTGTTCAATTAAACTGTTGCTTGTAGTGCTTGTGCTGAACTTGCAATTTGGAGTAGTAAAATGTGCAGAACAGTTAACTGAATTTGTGAAATTACAGTCCATTGGAGAGTTCATTTTGCAATGGTTTCATCCATGAATCATATCCTTGCGAGCTTCTGTTTCTATCTTGTGTGCTTTATGTGAAAAGGACATACTGAATTATAACCAAACTTCTTTATCTATTTCTTTCCTCTAGGATCTTAAAGAAAGATACGGTTGGCGACACTTGAATTCAGGTCAGATTGATGATCGCGGTGACTGGCGGTGAGCACTTGTACTGTGGGTACCTCTTACTGTCCTCGCAGCAATCCGTTTATTTGTGTGAATGCCAACAGTAGTTGATAGTTCGTGGTTGCTGGCATAATTTTGCAAACATATTCAGTTTTTTAATTGGTTTTAACTTGTGTCTGATGTGTCCACCGTGCAGTCACGCACGTTTCTTCCTGAGGTGAAATCGCAGGCCATTTCTCCCTGCCTTGCTGCAAGATGATGTAAGTGCTCTCTCTGTCTCCTCGCCTTAATCGTTACCAGATGCTCTTTATGGCTAGCTTGCTTTCTCTTTATTGTTTCATTCAGTTCGATACTGGATCCAGTCCAATGTTGGATTTAGTAGGATTCAGTATAATGTTGGATTCAATTGGATACTGTGCTTGTGCTGTAATTGTTGAATTGTTGCAGGTCCTGAGGACGCCGCCACCACTGCCGCATGTTGCCTGCTGTCGTCGATGGTCCTTGCCCTCACCCTGGCCTCCACCGCTGCCCGTTACCTGCTGCCGTCGATGGTCCCTGTCCTCACCCCGGCCTCCGCCGCTCTTGTGCCTGCCCTCTCCCTCTCCGCTCCGGCCTGGGACCAGACGATGAGGCGACCTAGGGATCAACCGATCAGGGGACCTAGCACAGAGGTGAGGAGGGACCGGGGCTATGGAAGACTGCTCTGGATGGGGTGGGGATAGAAGCTGGCGATCGGAGAAGGAGGAGATCGCGAGGTCGGGCGAGATCTGGAAGATGATGTCTCTCGGGGCGGAGATGGAAGACGCTCCCGCGGCCACGATTTACTCAGGGGTAGCAAAGTCATTTTGCACGTTTTCACCTGGTCGGAATGTTTTGTTAAACGTCTTATATTTCTGCACGGAGGGAGTAGATAGGATTGTAATCCTGAATTTGAGTAATACAAAGCCCATTCGCAAAAAAAAAAAAAAAAAGATAGGCACGCATTATCTTTTTGGTAGAAGACAGTGTGTTCATCGAGTCGATCGATAGATATGGTGTTGAAAGAGTCATCTCTCAATCGTTAGCATTTGACCTGAAAAACAAAACAAATGGCACAAGGAACTCGACATGGTCGCATTTGTTTGTTTGTTTATCCGCTGATGATGAGGATTGATGCACCGGCCGATTTCTCTGCCTTTAGGATTCAACCCGCTGCATATACAATAGTGCAGAGTATAGTGGATGACGAGCTCTGACGACGAACAACGAGGCTCCAGGTCGCGCATTTGGCCGCGTCCGGGTCTCCGATGAACCCGATAGAGGAGGGAGCGGCCGTCCCGCGCCGACTCGTCCGTAGCGTGACAACGACCGCGATCCATTGACGCGACCTCATTCGTCCCGGCAGGAGACGGCTCGGATTCCGACGATTTCTTCGATGCGTCGCCCATCGAGTGGTACTTCTCCACATGTCTGCCTCCTTTGGCTATAGGCTCTTCGCCGGCCAGACGGTTTCCGGCAGTTCTACTGCCGCCGGTTGCAGGTGCCGGCATCTCCACACGTGTCCCATAGCAATTTCGGCAACGAAAATGAGCTCACATCGGCGTGTCTTAAATAGCGACAGCACTTTTTCGAACCTAATAGAAGCGCTGACAATCCCGTGCCGGCCACTACGTGGAGGCTACACGGGTTTAGTCTCACCTCGCTTAGGGGAGGAGCTTAGAGCATGTCTAACAGGTCCCTTACTTTTTTGCCCGAGTATTTCGCCCCGTATAAAAAAAGTGCTCGTAGATACACCGTTCCGTCTAGCAGACCCCGTATTTCACCCCGTAAATTCTCAAATTTAAAACCCCGGGAAACTTGTTATATTCATAGTTCGTCGATCATACATACGGATCAACGTATATACATACAAAATGCGCGATCCTAAATGGATCGCGACTTCTAGTCGGAGAGGTCGACGATGTACGCGTCCGCCTCCGTCTCCCGCAACTCCGCCTCCTTCACGGCGGTGATGGCCGCCGCCAAATCTTCCTCCTCCGCCCTCTTCTTCTCGGCGTTGTCCTTGAGGGACTCTTCTATCGTCTTCAAGAAGAGGGGGTCCTCCTCCTCCTCCCACTCGCCGTGACGGAGCTCCTCCGCCCTGGTGCTCCCGATCCGCGTCCCATGCCGCCTTCGCCGGCCGGTCGCGCTCCCACTCGGCGCGCCACTTGTCGAAGTCGGGCCGCTCATCGGCTTGAGCGGCGGCTCCTGTACCGGCGCCGCCGGCGCGAACTCACGGAGCTTCGGCGGGACGTGCGCGGCGCCGGCGTACCTGCAGGCGCACGGCGGCTCCCGGCGGCGCATTGGAGACGCCACGCATCCTCGACGGTGTCCGGCGAGCGATCTCTTCGATCCGCTCGCGGCGGCGTACTGCGGCGGCGTGCGTCCATGCCGGAGCTGGGGTGAAATGCGGAGCTAGGGAGTGAGGGATTTCTCGCCGGAGCTAACTGGGGATGCGGTGGCGCATGGCGGAGCTAGGGTTGCGAGTGAGGGGTTAACCCCTCACTCGCACCTTCGCCCAGTATAAGTAGGGGGCAGCGGGGCGGATTTCCTGGGCCACGTATTCCGCAGAAACGGGCCGGCCCGAATACGGGGCCTGCTAGACGGCCCAAACCGCGCCTGCCCCGTATCCCGCCGGAATTTTACAGGGTGGACGGGTTATAAGGGGCCTGTTAGACATGCTCTTATAAGGGAGAGATTCCCTCTTTACTTCAGTCCGGGCTTTGGGAACGGAGTGGGCTCTCCGCTAATGTTGGGCCATTGCTGGGTCGTCCAAGTGAACGCTGACATGGCCAAACCCTTCACGGGTATGTTTGGCTGCTCGCGAAGATGTTGCTCGGCTTTAATGAACCCAATTGCAGATGTTTGGTTGCTCCGCTCTAAGTTGGTTGTGCATCACAAGCCTCTGAAAGCAGGGCAAACGTTAGCCCGCGAAAAATGCCCAAATATACCGTTTCGCGGTAAGATTGGCCTACGAAGAATAAAGTAGGCATGGTTGGGGAATAGCGGGATGGCGCGAACACGCGCCATAAAATCCTGCCCACTCTCACTTGCCCCTTTTACACCCTCCCACACTCAGGCGCAAATTATGTGACATTGCATCCTTTTTTTTGCGATAGTGCGAAAGAAGGTTGTGAAAACACGCCGGGTGCGGGATGGTGGATGCTTGGATGACCTCTCTCCCAACCTAAGTGCTCCTATACTCGACAACGTCGATCGTCTCGTTGGCATCACGCTAACGGTTGGAGTAGACAATGTCTTTATAGATGGAACCGGGAACCCAACGGTACCTATCTTGCACGATCCTGCTGCGTGGCTATGTTGCACGGAGGAGTCGCGATGGCCGGAGACCTCCCAATTTGGCTTTCCCGAGCTCCACCGAACTGTGGATTCTTCCTCTTGCTGGCAGCGAGGAACAGATGTTGGACAACCGACAAACTTAGTTGGCGTGGACTTCCGCATCCTACGGCATGCCTTCTTTGAGGCCAAGGCAGCGAGACGTGGGATCATGTGCTGATGGGGTGCGTGCTTTCCCGCGCTATGTCTCGAAACCTAGTTGAGATGGCGGATCAAGATGCAACGTATGTCGGATTCTATGAAAAGAAACATGGGTTTGCGATTGGACGGTCGCCGGAACCAAGAAAGAGAGAGGGGCTCATTCAGGTCGGTCGTTTAGTCGTGCTAGATCGTCTAGTGAACTTGCGGCCTCAAGTCAACAGCCACTCACAGCTCACGTTGACTTGCCTTCCCCACGTATAACAGGAAGTCAAGTGGAGTGGTGTACCATCCGAGATCTCGATGGCGAGGAAGGTCGGGCACGATCCGGACCGTGCACGGCGGCCGGAGCAGCTGTTTCCGTCCGAACGCACCGAACGGACCCAGGAAAAAAAAGGAAAACGAAAGGAACCAAACCCAAATCGGCCGAACGGGTGACGCCTCCGTCACGCCCCGACCTCGATGACTTCTTCTTCCCCTTTGAACCCTTCCCGCACCCCACGCTGCTCGCGGGCCCACATGTCACCCACCGATCCTGGAGTAGTACATAGCTAGCCCAGCCGCTCTCTCTTAAACCCCCTTCCTCCTCGATCGCCTCGCCACTCAAAACAAATCACAAGATCCCGTTACATTACACAGAGGGAAGGCACCACAGGAAAAAAGGAAACAAAATATTCCGTTCCGTTCCGTTCTGCTCGATCGGCTCCCCCTCCACATCGTAAAACCCAGACCCGCCCCGTCGCGAGGGAGGAAGAGGAGGAGGAAGCATGGGAGAGGAGACCCTCGTGGCCATGCCGCTCGCGCCCCACGTCCACCTCCCGCCCCACCACCTCGCCTCCCCGCCGGATCCAACCGCCGCCAAGCACCGCTCCAACGATCCGGCGCACGCCGCCGAGGAGAAGGACGTCTACTACGCGCGCAAGATGATGCAGGGCGTGGTGCTCCGCCCGCCCGCGCACCTCCCGCAGCCCGAGGCGCCGCCGGGGCTGGCCAGGGCGGCCTCCGCGCCCGCGCCCAACGCCCACGACCTCGACGACCAGGAGGACGCGACGCACCACTTCGGACGCTCCGCCTCCGCCAACTCCTCCGTCGCGGCGGACGTGGCCTCCATCGGCCGGTTCCTCCGCGACCGCCGCGACGTGCTCTCCTCCGCCATCACCCGCCGCATCTCCTCCCTCAAGGAACCCACCACCACCCCGCCCAACCAGCCCAACAACACCTTCCACAACGGCGTGCAGGAGATCCACCTGCCCAACGTCAAGGTCACGGTGCGCCTCAAGGAGGCCATCGCCGCCGACGCCGCCGAGGACGACGGCTACTCCTCCTCCGCCAACTCCTCCTCCTCCTTCTCCCACATCAAGGGCCGCGTCAGCTTCTTCTCCCGCGCGGGCTGCCGCGACTGCGCGGCGGTGCGGGCCTTCCTGCGCCACTCGGCGCTCCCCTACGTCGAGATCAACCTCGACGTCTTCCCGGAGCGCGAGCCGGACCTGGCCTCCCGCGCCGGCGCGGCCGCGCGCGTGCCGCAGATCTTCCTCAACGAGAAGCTCCTCGGCGGCCTCGTCGTGCTCAACTCCCTGCGCAACAGCGGCGAGTTCGACCGCCGCGTGCGGGACCTCGCCGGCCGGCGCTGCCCCGACGCGGCCCCGCGGGTGCCCGTGTACGGGTTCGACGCCGTGGAGGACGAGGGGGAGGAGGAGGACGGCATGGTCGGCATCGTGAGGGTGCTCAGGCACAGGCTGCCCATTCAGGACCGGTTCGCCAGGGTCAAGCTCGTCAAGAACTGCTTCTCCGGCGCAGACATGGTCGACGGCATCGTCAACCACCTCGAATGCAGCAGGAAGAAGGTCAGTTGCGTTGCGCTTAGATTAGACTTTTATTACTGCCTTGATGATTCTGCTTCGTTTGACTTTTTATTCTGATGATCGTTGTTTATCCGTGGATGAATCGTTGGGAGAGTTTGGGACGAGCGTCACGTGCTAGTATCATGGATGTGCTCCGATTTAGCTAAACCTGTCATCCTCCTAGGAAAAGGCTAAAACAGATAAACCATGAATATTAAGCAGCTTTAATGAAGCAAAAAATCGGTAGTAATGTACAAGGCGTATCTAAATCAAAATTTTCATCAAACCCAGATCTAAGAATATCGTTGGATAATCTTCCTCACCATAATCTAGTCATCGCAAGTGGATACTTTTTTTTTGGTCAAGAATTATTGAGTACATTTAAGTAGTAATGCTTATTATTAAGATCAATTGAAATGGAAACCTACGTTTGTATACTACAGTAAGCGAGTAGAAACTTTGCTGTCATGTCATGTTTGCGGTTTGCCAAATGCCAACCCAAGGAATTCCAACGATTTTCTTCAGATTCTATCACGCCACCTCCATTCATAAACTGGACGGTGCTGTCGACATCACTCGGAACTTTGATCGCATCGACGCACTGGGATATGATCATTCCGCTGGGGGTTTGTAGGTGTCCAAAAGCTTGCGGACGAACAAGTCGAGATTCAGTTTTGTGTGTGTATGAGACCAAAAGATAGCAGTGAAAGCGAGGGGCCCGTATGCAAACGCTCCCTAGGATTACACGCTCCGGAGCCTTGCCAATGCCGGCCGCCAGCGCCTCTGTCTTGATTTCCCGCGCCGCAACGGGTGCGTGAGCGGACCGTAACGGAAAGGACCCCACCGCCACGTAAACGGCCGGTTCGGTTCGTTGCCTCAGGGACCCACACCCAGTCGAGACAAATCCCGTTTCGGCGATTCTTTTCCCGTTTGACCGCTTTGAACCGGATTTTTTTCGAACACTTTGACCCGGATAATTGAACTGGTCGTGGTCGCGGTCGTGCGTGCTCGCACTGGTGTGATCTTGTGCCGCCCACGTTGCTGGCCATCACACGGCAACAGCGCCTCCTCCTCATCTCTCGGTGCAATCTTCGTGATCAGCAGTAGTACTTCTTCCCCTGATTGGCCCTGCGTGCTGGAAGATGTGATAAGATTTTGGTCGGGGAGGAAAATCCAATGCCAGCCTCGTGATTAAGTGGTGGAACGCGTGCGTGATCCACTAGTTCTTCGTGGTTAAGCACCGACCCAACTAAGTACGACCTAGATAGTGCACGCGTTCCGCTGCTTTCCTGATCTTGCTAATTTGACTTGTATAGTTGGTGTTGCCGTCGTTGTCGTTGTGGAAGTCTCACACCTACGAGGAAACACTGTATTTGGCCGGATTGTTTGTGTTTTATCTTATGGTTTTGGATAAGAGCGGTTGGTGCTTCACGTTGAAGCGATCGATTCAACGGTCTCTATGAGCTTGTCCAGTTGGCGATGGAGTGAACAACAAGGGTTATATTCTGCTCCTTGTTAGGAAAATAAATTAAAATTCTGCCACTGTTCTAGCAGTACCAAAACAAACTACAACAAAAAAATAAGTGTTCTGCTACTTGTTTCAGGATTTCAGCTGCGCAGAATGCCATTTCAGTTTACATTAACATTTTCCTCCTAGACCAGTTAACGTTAACATTTTCTATTAATTCTAGGCTGTGGAGATCGGCAAAGAACTCGCCAGGAAGCACTTCATACACCACGTCTTCAGGTCAGTGCAAAACATGCCAATCGATCGACATTCTTAGTTTCGTCTGAATTAAGATGAACCTGCAAGTTGTCAATGTGCTGCTCTGTTCACGAGCTCATACGCCTGTCATGTTGCGCGCAGGGAGAACGACTTCGAGGACGGCGCGCAGAACCTGTACCGCTTCCTGGAGCACGACCCGGCCGTCCCCAAGTACCACAACTTCCGGGGCTCCACCAACGACGGCGAGCCCAGGCCGGCCGCGGCCGTCGGCCAGCGCATGACCAAGATCATGGTGGCCATACTCGAGGCCTACGCCTCCGACGACCGCCGCCGCATCGACTACGCCCGCGTCGCCGCCAGCGAGGAGTTCCGGAGGTACGCCAACCTGGCGCGCGACCTGCAGCGGGTGGACGTCTTCGCTCTCCCGGCGGGTGAGCGCCTCCCGTTCTTCCTCAACCTGCACAACGCGATGGCCATCCACGCCGTCATCAGGAACGGCGGCCAGCCCAGCGTGGCGGGCGTTGTTGATCGGCGGTCATTCTTCGCCGACTTCCAGTACGTCGTCGGCGGGTACCCATACTCCCTGACGACGATCAAGAACGGCATCCTCCGGGCAAACCGCAGGCAGCCCTACACCATCGTGAGGCCCTTCGGCTCCTCCGACAAGAGGCTCGAGGTACGAATCAGCTCAGTTCACATACATACATGAGCTCTGAATGCTCTAGCTCGCGGCAGGGATTGACATTTGCTTATCTTGGCCGTGCAGCTGGCGGAGAGGCAGGTGAACCCGCTAGTGCACTTCGCGCTGTGCAACGCCACGCGGTCCAGCCCCACCGTGCGCTTCTTCTCCACGCAGGGCGTCGAGCCGGAGCTCCGGCACGCCGCCAGGGAGTTCCTCCTCGACGGCGGCGTCGAGATCGACATCGAGACCCGGACCGTACACCTCACCAGGATCATCAAATGGTGCGTTACGGCTGCCCTGCTGCTAGTTTGTTCATTTTCTGAAACAGACGGTAGTTTCTTCATGTTCCTGACTGGCAACTGCTTTGTGTTGTGCAGGTACAGTGCAGATTTCGGGCAGGACAGGGACATCCTCCGGTGGATCCTCAACTACCTGGACCCGACCAAAGCAGGGCTCCTCACGCATATCCTCAACGACGGCGGGCCGATCAGTATCGCGTACCAGGACTACGACTGGTCCTTGAACGCCTGAACTGAATTCGTCTGGACTCAGCAAGGATATGGCGACGATAGGTGGACCTAGCAGTGGCGGCATGCGTGTGCCGAGCTGAAGCTGTGCTAGTGGTATTATTTTCTCTTTGGTTTTTGGCAAATGGTCGACGGAAGAGAATTATAGATAGCCACAGCTGCCACGAGTGGCGTTCATTTACTTACCTAGAGCAAGTCTGAATGTGTAAATATATATGTACTGTGAGCATGTTGAGTGGTTTCCTGCATGGAGAAGTGGTCTTGGCGATGGAAATGTTTTTTTTTTTTGAAAGTGGGGGCAAAAGATTTGCCACCATTCATTAGATAAGGGGAAAGTGTCTTGACAAGACAAAGTTTCGGACCAGAAAAAACACAAAAAAGATTACTCTCCCGTTATTACAAAACTCAAACACTTTGCTCCCGCGGCTACCCAAAGTTTAGCCTCGGCTTTAATGATGTCAAGGAGGATGGTAGGGGGGGCGGACTTGTGGTTGAAGACTCTAGCATTTCGCTCCTTCCAAATGGTCCAAGTAACGAGCATGGTAAGGGAGACCATAGCCTTCCGGTTTGCCATTGCGTCCTTTAACATCTTCGCCCACCAATCCAAAATGGTGAGATCGTCCGTCCATTCATGGGTGCAAATGGAGGGGATGCCAATCCAACACTTCACTAAACCCCAAAGCCGTTTGGAGTAGCGGCAATGGGAGAAGAGGTGAGCCACCGTTTCTTGAGTTTGCTTGCATAGTGGGCACAAACCGCAATTTGTCCTACCCCTCCTCTCGAGACGGTCCGCCGTCCAAATCCTATTTTGGAGAGCCAACCGAGCAAAGAACTTAATTTTGGGAGGTGCCCAAGCCTTCCAAACAATCTTGTTCATGTTGGTAGTCATGGCGCCAAAGAATTGCGCATTGTAGGCCGCGGTAGAGGAGTATTCTCCGTTCGAAGTGGTGTTCCAAATTATGCTATCGTCAATATGCTCAACGAGTTGGATTCGCTGGAGAAGCGTCCAAAGGTGGATGTACTCATGTATGTGTTGGACGGTGAGATTTGTGTCCATCCTAATTTTTGCGACCCAAGCGTTGGCAAGTAAGGCTTGATTGACCTTCCATTTCTTCCTTGTGGATGCCTCATAAATGAGCGGGGCAATGTCCTTGGGCTTCAATCCATTGAGCCAAGGGGAGTCCCAAAAGTTTGCAATCTTCCCATTCCCAATGGTAATGGTAGTGGAGGTGTAGAAGAGGTCCATGTCAATCTCATCACATGGGTTGCCCAAGCCAACCAAAAGCTTGGTTGGATGTCTCCACTTGAACCAAGGCCACCTCAACCGGAGAGCTCTCGCAAATTTCTCAATGTGAAGAATGCCTAAGCCACCAAGCTTCTTTGGCTTACAAACCGCCTCCCAATTTAGCTTGCATTTGCCTCCGGTGACCTCTTTGGTACCGGCCCAAAGGAAAGCACGCTCGATTTTATTCATGGAGGCGAGGCACCCTTGCGGTATCCTTAATGGTGTAAGATGGAAATGTATTCTTGTGTTGATCTCATTGCATTTTTGGCGACCAAGATGATAGACATGTGCATTTTGGCACGAAAGTAAATATACTTGGCTTGTCGAGGTGTTGTACCATTTTCCCTTCGAGAGTACCTACACGCCTACCGTATTTTTATAGAAGGTACCAACAGATTTAAAAGATGCTAGCAACTATACTTTGCGAACAAAGATAGTAGCGGTGCAACAGTACAGACCACACCTAAACAACTAAGCTAACTCCTTGTGGTGTTGGGACTATCTCGGCAGCTCCTACACTAATCCAGATATATAATTCATCCAGAGTCTGACTCACAAACTGCAACATCTGGTTACTCAAAAACCCAGGCATTCCGATGCTTCCATACTTCAGGGGGTAAATGAATGCTTCCATACTTCTGGGTGTAAATGGGCTCGGGCTGTCCAGGAGATGGTACCTAGGCGTGAAAGGTGTGAAAAATAGATTATCTGATTTTACCAATGAGAAACAACCTCTTCAAAAAATAGATTCATAATGTAAGGTGTGGTGATTTTGCATGATGTCTTGCATGAAGTCAAGAGGGAAAATATGTCTCTGGTGCTTTTCAAGGTTGACTTTGAAAAAGCTTATGATAATGCCTTTCTTTAGAATATCATGGTTAAGAAAGGGTTCTCTGTGATAAGTTAAATGGTTTAATTTTTAGTATAATTACTAGTAGTGACAGGGTTAATATCAAGATGAATGATCAACTTGTTCCTTACTTTAGTACACATAGACGGGTTAGACAGGGGAACCCCATGTCACCAATTTTGTTTAATTTGGTTGTGGACTCCATAAGCTTAATGATAAAAGATGCTCAAAGTGAGAATTTAGTCTTGGCCTCACGGGCTTAGTCCCTCATCTGGTGGAGAATGACATTGTGATTCTCCAGTATGCATATGACACTTTAGATGAGGGTTTTGAGAATTCTAGAAATTTGAGATTTATTCTGTGTCTCTTTGAACAAATGTCGGGTTCAAAATTTAATTTTGCCTAGACTGGAGTATCTGTCTTGCCAAACGTGATGAATAGATGCATATTTATGAAGAGATTTTTACATGTAAATCTGGTGAATTGCCTTCAAAATATTTAGGTCTCCCTATTGATATGTCTAGACTTCTCAATAAACAATGGAGGCCAGATGAGGAAAAAATGGAGAAAAAATTGGGTTGGTATCAAGGGTACTGGTTGGAAAAATGGAGCAAGAACTATGTTGCTCAATTCATGTTTATCCATTGTAGTCTTATATATGCTTTCTTCCTACAGAGTTCATGCATGTGCGAGGAAGAAGTTTGGTATGTTTAGAGGTAGAATGTTGTGGAAGGAAGACCAACGAAATAAGAAATACCATTTGACCAATTCGGTAACCGTTTTTCCCCAAATTGGTTAAAGGGTGACTTGGAAAATAGGAAAAAAGGGCTTCACAATCAATACACTGTATATAAACTAAACCCCGTGTTAAAAATTGTAAATTGTTGTGGGATCTCAAATTGCCAACCAATATCAAAACCTTCTTATGTCATGTGATGTGGGAAAAGATATTGACAAGGGACAATCTTAAGAAAAGAGAGGGTGGAAAGGACCTACACCGCATGTTATGTGCTATGGATGAAAGTATTGATCATCTTATGTCCTGTTGCAAAGTATATTTGGAATAATTTTTAAAATGTGCTTTTGACATCCCAAAACACCTGATAATGTGTCAGGTTTGGGAGATTGGGTTTGGCACTTCCAAGGGAGTGACTGGCTAGCCATTAAAGTTTGTTTGGTTGCTATATTTTGGTTAGTTTGGAAAACTAGGAACAGAGCATGCTTTAATCATGTGATGCCTAATGACCAAACTGATATTGAGTTTCATGTTTGCTGTCGGATCGACTATTGGGCATCCTACACGCATGTAAAATTTATACGCAATCTTTGTTTAGTGGGCTACACAAAAAATGAAAAATGTGATAAAATTTGGAGATTGAAAGTATGCATACTTTTTTGAGGAAAAAATGTGCATATTTATATCCACTCTGTAGCTATTTGTGCGTAGCTGAGAAAAGAAAGTACTATTTAAATTGACTGTTTGCACGTTTGTGGGGGTATATCATTGGCTACATCCGATTTTTTTAAAAAAAAACTCGTAAGTATAATTTTCAAAATTCTTCAATAATATGATCACCGGAGTCAGAAATCTCCACTCGTAAAATAGACAAATACAGAAGGTTGCCGAAATGAGGGAATTCCACCTTCCACCATCTCCTCTTCATTTCGTTGGGCAGATCACCAATCCATGAAATTTTTGCATATTTACCAGGTCTTGCTCCAATGAGTTGCAACAAGGCTAATTATTGTGTTCATCTTTATTGACATCAAACTGACAGTGGACACACTCGGAAAACTGATCAAGTCCAACAAACTTCTAAGCTTAGCTTTCTAGCAAATTGTTATGTCCGTTCGAGAATTGATTTTTGTATAGCTCGGGCCATTTTTTTGAACCTTGGAACTTTTGAGTTTGAACCTTTCAAAAAAAACAAAAAAAGTTATAGGCAATTTCGTAACCTACCTGTGTGTAAATTTGCAGAATAAAATATATTATATTTTAGGCTCACAAAAATGACAAATCTAGATTTTGTCACCGGTGAACAATATATTTTGTTCTAAAAATTTACACAATGATAGAATTCCACATTTTCTATGTTTCGATTTTTCTGTATTTTTTAAAACTTTGAAATCAAAAGCTTTAAAAAAAACGAAGGCTTCACCGCTCATCGTAGAAGCCAACAGATCTGGCCGTCGTTGCACGCTGCGACCACTAGCAGACTGCCCGCACGCCTGCACTTCCACCACCACTCGACACACACCACCGCCTCCACTTCATCACTCGCTGGAGCCGAATGCAAACCCGGTTTGCCCCAGAGCAAAATGGGAGCCCCTTCTAACCCGTCTCTCCAGTCGCATATTATAGTGCGGTAAGACTCCAAATTAAAAGTTTTAAATAATCAAGCTAAGCCCGGGCTACACTTACGGTTTCCCTATTCATCTTCTCTTTTATATATCGTACACTAGTATGTTGCCAATATATCGAAGTGCAATGTTTACTGTCTTCTTATATGGTTGCAACATGTCAAATATATTTGGCATGCACTTGGCTAAAACAACTTGGCCTTGTACTTTTGTTGCTAGGCTAGGCGTTAATAGGGAATTAGACTTACTTGCAACTCATTAGAGCAAGACATGGTGGATTGTGCAAAATTTCCATGTATGTGGTGATCTGTGCAACGCTATGAACAAGACATGGTGGAATGTGAAATTCCATCATAATTTTAAATATATTATTGAAACAAAGAATATGGCAGAATGGTTTGGTCTAGAAAAGTTTAAGAGAAGCTAGACATGTTTTAAATTCAGTAATTTGGTTTTAAAAGGGACTATATGTTCAAAGCTAGCTCTTTGCACAAATTAAACTAGTATAGTATGAGAAGGTCTTAGGAAAGGCTAAAACCCTAAAAGAAACAAAAAGTCAAAAAACTTACACAACGTCGGTCCTATTAAAAACTAGGTGGTGATAGTCCATTTAAACTAAATTAGACAAACCTTTTGATTTGCTACCAACTATAGAGATTGAGATGACATGCTCCACCATAATATGTTCTGCGAAAACACTAGCTACTATGAATTTGTTCATACATGGACACCTCAATTCAACAAACTTATTAGTCTAATGGTATTTAGTACATTCTTTTTTTTCCGGAAAAACACCGAGAACAAAACAATCGCTGCCGACTGTAACATCGTCGTCCACTAAAAGGATATTAATCCGCTTTATCAGGACAGAAAGGGTGTAGTAGTATTAGCAGAGATTCTAACGTGCATGCCTAACAGCCTAAGCAAAGTATGTTCATATACATAATTATGCTATGTGGGGGAAAAGTAAGGTAGAGTATATGTACATGCCCGGACCTACCCCGCGTTGCCGTGTTGGCTTGTTTGCGTCTTCAACATTAATTGTGCTATATCTGCAGTTGTGCTTCGATTCTCCTCCTAACCCTTCTCGGCATACTTTTCAGTTTCGCTTAATTGCATACCACATGTTATCCTCCTCCTACCAGCTGGATGACACATGGAAGATTTTCCTCATGAACGCCGGCAATCCAGCTAGCTTTGCTTACTTCTTGCGCGGCACACCGGGAGCAATTGAAAGTCACCTAGCTGCATTTCTACATCGATCTCGATCGTCTCTCACTATGATCCATCTTCTCTGCTATATATAGCACATTCTAGCTAACTCAGTATTCAGAGTTTCAGACCAATATAGGCTAACAAGTAAAAGGTATAAAAAAGTACAGTAGAAACCTTCAATGGCGAGGCCGACCTCCCTCCTCCTAGTTCTGGCCGCCGTTCTCTCCGTCCTCATCTGCCCGGCTGCTGCATCGGAGAAGACCGGCCAGATCACCGTCTTCTGGGGCCGGCACGAGGACGAGGGCACTCTGGGAGACGCCTGCAACTTCAGCCGCATCTACACCACGGTCAACATGGCCTTCCTCAACGTGTACGGCCACGGCAAGTACCACCTGGACCTCTCTGGCCACCGGCTCGACGGCGTGGGCGGTGACATCAAGCACTGCCAGTCCCTGGGCATCCCGGTCTTCCTCTCCATCGGCGGCTTCGGCGGCGACTACGGGCTCCCGACCAGCCAGTCCGCGGTCGACCTCGCCGACCACCTCTGGTACTCGTACCTGGGCGGCAGCCGCGAGGGCGTGCCGCGGCCCTTCGGCGACGCGCAGCTCGACGGCATCGACTTCTTCCTCGAGGGCGGCGGCGTCGGGGAGCGCTACGACGTGCTGGCCAGGGAACTGGCCAAGCACGGCCAGCCGCTGCGGCTGACGGCGACGCCGCGGCGCGCGTTCCCGGATGGCCGCGTGTTCGTGGAGCGGGCGCTCGCGACGGGGGTGTTCGAGCGCATCCACGTCAGGTTCTACGACTACCCGAACTGCACGGCATGGATCGAGGACGCGTGGGGCCGGTGGACGGCGGCGTACCCGGCGAGCAAGGTCTTCCTCGGCCTGACGGCGTCGGAGAAAGACTCGTGCTACCTGGAGCGCAAGGCGGTGTTCGAGATCGTGATGCCGATCGTGCAGAAGGCGGACAACTACGGCGGCGTCATGCTTTGGGACCGCTACAGCGACGAGCAGAACTTCAACCAGTACAGCAGCTACGTCAAGAACTGGGTTTGAGCGAGCTCGGCATCTCTCTAGTCTACTTATGTCATCACCCTGACTCTGCCGTAATGTCCTGTGCTTGATGCTGTGTTACTGTGTACTCCTCTCCTCTGCTTTCGCATGTGTTGTTAATCGTGAGTAACCTGCTACGAGTCATCACTGCTGCGTGCATGCAAGAATACAATTTCTAGTGTCTGGTTTGATTATCCTGATATCTTCCTCCTCGTGGTACTGCTTAATTAGGTTCTGGAATGTATGTCACCGATGCGTGCGATTAACTTTTCCAAATATGCTGCACTATCAGTTGACCGAGAATTTGCTATGTCTTAGACCAACTCTAGCAAACGCCCAGGCCCTGCTGCATCACGAATTTTTCCGGTTTAGACCCGAAAAAAACATCCTGAACAGACCTCGCAGCCTGGCCCGCATTGTGAAATAAAAACGGTATGAAAGCGGGATTAGGGTAGGCGATGTAGCACCACCCCATTTCATTTCGCCTCTCCCTCCCACCGCCGCAGCACCTCCGCGTTGATTCCCGGCGACTCCGCCGGAGGAAACCAAATCGCCGCCACCAGTAGCTGCCCCACTGCCTCCTCTACCTCGTCCGGAGATGGCACCACCGAATATCTCGCGTGGAGGCCGCGCTTTTGCTCCGCGCGGCAGCGCTAGACTACTACAACGAATCGTCGGACCTCTCCGACGATGACACCACAGAGGCGGAGTGAAACACCGGCCACCGGCTGCCGCGCCCAAGCCCCGTTGATAGTATTATAAATCTGGGGCTAGCTTAACTTCGAGTTTAGGATTTCTTTTGCAAAATCTTGTATAAATTAGATGAACTCCGATGAACTGCTTTAATCTTGTTTAAATTTATGGAGCGAATAACGACTACTTTGTGTTTGCGGTTCAAGATTACGGTTTCTGTTCGGTCGCTCGCCTGCATCGAGCGATTTTCCCGGATGCAACACTACCCCATCTGCGCGACGTGGTACACACGGATGGGAGCTCTGCTAGAGTTGCTCTTAAGGCGTGTTCGGAAGTGCCCTGGCTTCCCAAACTCCTCAGATTCTGCTTCGGAATTGCAGTTCTTGCTTCCCGGCCGGAGCCACAAACGTTCGGCTCTGCTCCTCCTTTTCCGAATCGGTTGGGTCCCCATTAGTCTGGTTTGGGCCCATAGGAATGGGAAAGAATTGAGCCCACATGTGTATTCGGTGTAGCCCCACCTTATCTCCTACGGAGTACTCGTCTTCCCAGCATGCTTCCGCCGCCGCCTCGTCTCAGGAATCCGCTCCTCCGGCGACAGCTCTGCGACGAGCAGCATCGACTGCTCCTCGTCTACCTCCTCCTGCCCCTAGCGTTCTCCGCCTCTTTCCGCCGCCACTCATCGGCAAGCTCCGCGACGAGCTCATCGTCGAGCTGCTGGCTGGCCTCGATGGCTGTTATCAGGGGCGCTGCTCGTAACGGGGTCCCGGACGAAGCTGAGATGGCGGCTACGTAAGGTTGGAGGCCGGGGCAGCGGGTGGATACTGGATGCGGCGGCGACGTCTGTTCTTTTCTTTTCTCTGAGCATCAGGAGAGAGGAACATGTTGTATACACGGGAGGAAGAAAAGAACTACCGAATCGTTACATAACTGGGCGGTGGCAAATTGTTGTAATTATCAACTGCTCTGCCCTTTTCAGTTCCGCGGAATCGCAAAATAGCTGCTTCACGTTTTGTGCACGGAAATGGGTCAGCTTCGTGGATCCAGCTCCGTGGAGTTAAACTGTTCGGCGCTGCGCCGCGTTAGAATTTGGAGAAGCCAGAAGCTAGGCCGTTTCCGAACACGTCCTGACTCTTAGTAACCTTAAAAACAAGTGCAACAACAACGTAGGTAAGAGCATGTCTAACAGGCCCCCGTATTTTTTCGCCTCTTAAAACGCGACTAGAGGGCCTCGCTGGCCGCCGAACCATATGCTGCTAGCTCGTCAGAGTTTTCTCCCTCGGGTTTTAAACAACAATTTGCACAACAATTTTAGATCAAACATAGCACATCCAAAATATGTGATGCATAATTCATAGTTTTTAACATCACAACACGATCATAGGCAATGTTCAAGCCACGGAAGTTCCCAAATGTGTTCAACCATCAACGAGTTCATCGACGGTGGCGCCACCACTCGCCGGAGACTCACCTTGAGCACTTGCATCACGAGCTTCACGCGCAGCCTTCTTCCTCGCCATGATGTCCGCCTTGGTCTCCTTCCACCAAGCCAGCTGATCCTCATCCATGTCGTCGGTGCGCATCATCATGATATCCCTCTCCTCGGCCAAGAGCTCCTTCATGGCCTTGGCTTGTTTGAGTTCGAGCATCCTCAAGTCGAGCTCGGCCTTCCGCTTGGCATCTTCCCGCCTTGCTTCCACCTTGGCAAGCTTCACCTCCTTCTTCTTCTCGGTGATGAGGAGCTTGGTCTCCAATGTCTTCATCGTCAATGCCTCCTTGGACTTCATGAGTTGATCCAACTTCTCCCGGAAGCTAGCTGCTTCGGCTTCCACCTTCACCCTCTCCTTGGCTTTCTTGTTGCCCTCGGGCTTGCCGGCGTTTCTCACACTCATGTCCTCCGCTTTATCATCCATGGTGAGCAGTGCCTCCTTCTTGCACTTTGGTTCGTTGTCCCTCAACTTCCACTTAGCAAGATGTTGAAGAATGGAAAAGCAATGATGAAATTGAAACTCCTTGTTCTTGGAGCCGGCCATGTCCTTGTACCGGGCTTGAGCAAACTTGGGCTGCACAACAATATTATGTGATGTTTGCACATGATCAATACATTTGGATAGCCACAAACAAGGAAAACTTACATAGTCCTCTGGCACGCTTCCACTAGGGGGTTGTCGGCCACTTGATCCATGGCAGCACTCCAACGAGAACAAGCTGGTTTGATGATGTTCCATCGGCCTTCATGGGAGCGGTAGGATCTGTCGGCCATGCTCTTGGTGCGAGGCTTGAGCTGGTGGTAGAGATCCTCAATGCGCTGCCAATAGCGCTTGCCGCCTTGGTCCACTCCGGTGCACGCATCCATCACCTTGCTCCAAGCACGGACCAAAGTAGCGTCTTCGATCTCGGTGTAGTTGGAGGTGCGTGGCTTTGGCGTCGACGATGAACCGGCGGCAGCCGGATCAACCTCAACCACCTCCTCCTCGTCACCCTCATCCTCTTCCTCGTCATCAATATCTTCGACGTTGCACTCCCCATCGAACGCATCGATGCCGGCGTCCAAATCCACCGCCAAGTTGTTGAGCATGTCCATGTACGATGTTGTGGACTCAACGTCGAACACCTTGTCTACGTCCATGGTGGGTGGCGGCAGCGCGGGCATCGCTTCGGACGGAGGAGGGGCCGTGGCCTTGGAACACGGTGGGGGCGCGAGGCCGATGCGGCTGACATGCTTGGTCTTGGGCGCGGAGCCCCTCGGCCCGGCCGCCTTCGTCTTCATCCTGCCCCTTTCTTGGCAGCCGGCGGGGCTGCGGCCGGCCGCGGCTGCGGCGGCGGCCTTCGAAGGTGCTTCGGAAACCTCTTCCTCTTCGACGGGATGGTGGCGGAGATCATGGCCGACACGTCGCCGGCGTTGGGCGGTCCCACGACGGGGACATCAACCACCGCGACCGTCATAGATGGACCGCAGGCGGATGGCGGACCTTGCGGAGGATCCATGGCAGCGGGATCCGGCCGCGACGTGGCCGGGAAGGGCGGGGCGGAGGAGATCGAGCGGCGGCGGCGGTTGGGTTTCGCTGAAACCGTTCGCGTGCAGTGGAAGGGGGGATACTGGTTTCGCCCTCTATTCCCGCTCCCTCCCCGCACAAGTAGGGGGCGAAAGCACGCCCCGTAATCTAAAACAGCAAAAATCGGTGCGGGGGCCGGTTTTACGGGGTCTGCTAGACGACCGGTAGAGCCGAAACCCGTATAACGGCGGTTATTATACGGGTTTGCCCCTTTTAAGGGGTCTGTTAGACATGCTCTAAAAGTGCAACTTTAGACTTCTCTTTAAATCGTGATTGCACCATTCTCTAAAAAAACCCTAGTTTAGCAAATGGTTGGAGTGTATTTAATAGGATTAGGGGGATTTTGACACGGATGGGATTTAATCCCCTTCAAGGCTTGTTCGGTTAATCCTCCCACCAAGTGGACTGGAGAGTATTGAACTATATTGGGGGAACTTTTGCTTGTAGGAGATTTAAAACCCCTTAATCCCCTTCAATCCTTCAAATCTGAGGTAACCGAACAAGGCCTCAATCCATGTCAATATCGTTCAATCCAATGAAATCGAACAAGGCCTAAGGGCATACCTAGCAGGCTGAACCATTTCAGACACAAATTATATCCGTTCTGGTCCTTTGGGTTGGCCCACGGAGAAAAAAAAGGTCGTCTCCCCTTGTTTGTTTGGGTCGCGGGGACAGAGCCAGCGCTGAGAACAAAAAAAAACCCGTAATATTTGATGTATTTAAAATTTATTTTTAATAGGATATAGGAAAACAAAAAAGTACATTATTAAATATAAAAATAGAGAGTTCGAATACAATCCAGGGTTTGCCGCGGCCGCGCCACCATTGTTTTAGGCTAGGTCCAGGTAATCTAGCATGTGCCACCGATACGGCCACGGAACCATCGGTGGCACCGGAGTTGATGGCGTTTGAGGGGCCAATGCTGGAGGCGTCAGTGCTGGCGTGGGCCACGACTCGGTCCATGGTGACACCGGTGCTGGCATGCGCTCTGAAGTCCCCAACAGCGTGGCAGGCCACTCATACACAAGAGCGGACTCCCGCAGCTACACGATGAGGCCTTGCGACTCACCTAGGGCCTCCAGCTCCGGCGATGGCCAGCTTGACATCCTCGTCATAATCCAGCTTGGGTGGATAGATGGGGATTTTGTCCTTCTTCTTCATGGTCGCCAGCTTCTCGCGCTTCCACGCGAGGAGAATGAGGTAGTCCGTTGATACCCGCACGTGTAGGGGATCACTGACATCTTTGTTGGGAAATGATAACCCAAATTTATAGTTCAACACGATGTGAGATAAAGAATACCAATAAGATTTTAGCAATTAAGACGTCACTCTCAACCACACCTATGTATCAATATTCACAAGAAAAGGTTGTGAAGTGCAACAATTTGTAACAAAGCAGTTACAATTAAAAGAAAAAAGTGGTCGATTTCCAATATTCACCGAAAAGTTTATAGATGAAAATTTAGGTAATTGAAAGCAATAATGGATGCGTGGATGCGTTCCCACTTCTCGTCGTCAAAACCCCATCCGCCCTCTGTCAGACGATCATGTAGGATGCCAACAAAAGTCTCTCCCGTGCACAATCCCTCAGGGCTTGGGGGTCACAACATGCCACCCCAAGACAGAAGGTGGCCTCGACATCAAAGCTACCCTTTTGAACCTACAATAACCAAATGCTGGTTTTTAAAACCCTAAAGTAAAATGTGCTACATGAAAACATGACGGTAACATGAAGTGTTACAGACTTCGATGACGAGAAGTCACTTTGTTTGAGGTGCTGAATTCTAAAAGCAGCAATCCATAGAAGGACCAAAAGGAAATGCTTACACAACATCAAATCCAAAATTTGTTCCTTAAGCAATATTTCAGCCTCTTCCACTACATAATGTTCAGCAATATTACGACCAAGTCTCATTTAATAGTATAGATTTCATCTTCTGTTAACCGCACTTCTCCAATTTTGTTAAATTCATCATCTTGTCAATTTTTTTTAGTTGTAGCTTCATCTCGCTGTTACGCACAAATTTCATGTTTTTTAAGGTCAATGCCGAAGTGCTGTGGTTATAATCTGTTTTTTTTTCTATAGATGTTTTTTAGGATACGGTCAGATTTTCTAGACTAGGCTTTTCGTATGGTTGTGGAACGAGAATTCGAAGGGTAAATATCAGGTGAGTGCTAATTAGACAGGGCCTGATCCCAACATCAGCCCATTTCGTTTTTTCAATGGCCCCAAATCAACCGAAACGAGTAAAGCAAAAGAGGGCCCAGAACCCATACGAAGCCCAGCAAAGGTAATATCAATCTGGTGCGCCTATCGTATCACGAACGGCTGAAATCTGTCCACCACCCGGAAACCCTAGCCCCCCACGCGAGGCCGGTGCTTTATAAGAAGTTCCCCTCTCCCATCGCCGCCAAACCCTACTCTCTAGCCCTCGCGCCGCCGCCTCCCGCACCACCAGCGCCCAGCCGTCGCCGCCGCCGGAGAAGAGGAGGGAGCAGCAGCCGCCGCCATGGGTCGCGTCCGCACCAAGACGGTGAAGAAGACCTCCAGGCAGGTCATCGAGAAGTACTACTCTCGCATGACCCTGGACTTCCACACCAACAAGAAGGTCCTCGAGGAGGTCTCCATCCTCCAGTCCAAGCGCCTCCGCAACAAGGTGGCCGGCTTCACCACCCACCTGATGCGCCGCATCCAGCGCGGCCCCGTCCGCGGCATCTCCCTCAAGCTGCAGGAGGAGGAGCGCGAGCGCCGCATGGACTTCGTCCCGGAGAAGTCTGCCCTTGAGGTCGACGAGATCCGCGTCGACAAGGAGACCATGGAGATGCTCGCCTTCCTCGGCATGGGCGACCTCCCCGGCGTCGACCGTGCCCCCGAGGTCACCTCCTCCGCCCCCGCCTTCCGCCAGCCCTTCAACGGACCCCGCGGCGGCAACCGCGCCTAGGTTCCTCGTCACATCGTCGTCCTCTTATCGCAACTCCCTAGTTACCCTACCATGTTTCCTATATTTTAGATCTGTGGTCCGTTATGTGGCAAGTATGATTTTGAACTCAATGCTTTAAATTCGAGGTGTTTTGATCTGAGTATGGTGGACATGTGATCTGTTTATCGCACTGTTAAGAAATCTTAAGTGATTCCATATATTACTGTTAGTGTTGATGTTTCTCTTCTGTTATTTTGTTTTACAGTTGTTACTTGATTCTAATATATATGTTGTCGATTGAAGATAACTGTACACTGTCATGGCGTGTAGATTTTCGAAATTGTATATCTAGGTTGTTAATTTCAACGATGTTAACTGATATAATACCAAGAACTCAAAATAGTTTATCATTGATACTTCTGATTCCCAACTATACGTTTAGTAACTTGAGTTATTCTGTTTGGCCCGCTGGTAACTATAGCCCTGTCTCTGGTATTCGACTTTGGTTGGTACTTGGTAAGGCTATTATTAAGCTTATTGCTTGATTCTAATATGAGTAGCCCTGTGGTAGTTATCTCGTGTTCTCATGTTGCTTAGGTACTCTTTCTTGATAATTTTCTCTATCTAGGTTGTTAATTAGAAATGATTCTACATGATTGATACTGAGAACTCCAAATGGCACATTGTATTTAGGTATGTGTTTTTACTTTGTTACTGGGAAGGGGAATGTGTTGCACATGTTTCCCAACTATGTTTGTACTGCCGAGTTGATATGTTTCACCCTGAAACAATGTTAGTACGTTCTCGGATTGTTGGTGACTTGTGACTTAGTGTTTCTAGTTTTGCACTTGCTGGGCCAATTTTAGTTTTGTGTTGCCCAGTCTAAACATTTAGCCTTTGCTTTTAGAATTGCCTTCCTTTGCATTAGGGAGCTTGTTCTGCCCTCTGGTAGAACTGAAACCATGAAAACCTACAAACAGCGGTGTGTTTCGTTAATCTCTAACATCTGGAGACTACTATACAAATGTGCCTTCGGGGTTAGTGTCTAAATGAATCGTGAGTTAGTTGGTTTGTAGTGTCTGTGGAACCATTTTCAAGTCCATGTAAAACTTGACAGCTTGTCTGGAGTACCTGTGTTGCGAGCTTATCTGTTTGGCTGGCCGAAATTTTGTTGCGCTTGACCCCTGTTCTCGGTGATGTTCTTATTTAAGCACAGTTGGGGCAGTTCCTTTCTTTTCCTTTTGGAGATTGATGTCAAGGCGTAGGTCATTGGCTGTAGTCTGGCTTCTTCCATGAAGTGAATGAGATTTGAACTGTAAACCTGAAATGACATTAGTCGTTTGCCCAGCAGCATTGTCCTTCCTGTGTCTTATGGGGTTTGCGTTCTTTTCCGTGTGATCGACATGTTCGTTTTGTTAGTCTGTCATCTGACAATAAAAATTAATATAAGCATTATAACGCTTAATAATTTTAAAAAGCTTAGGGAGTAGAATGGTGTGGTCGTAGAGGGGATTTGGCTTTCTGGGCGCCTTTGGCAATGCGCTGACACAGGGCCGGCCCTATGTTTTTCGGGGCCCTTGGGCGAATTGGACGAAAGGACCCCTTAAGGCTAATATATGTATGCATATTTATGATAGAAAAAATAATAAAATGGTAAAAGATAGAATACATATTTTTTTACTAGTTTAATTAACTCAAATAAAATCAAATTAACAATGACTTCATCGACAATTACTTCTTTGTGCATGCGAGAAAGAGTAAGCAGGAGGCACGCATGTGAGAAATAGAGAGCGGCTGCTAGTAATGCAGTCAATTAACTGCATAGAAGACTAGGCGTCCACAACTAATGAATCATGCCCCTCTCGCTTCGCCGGCTGAGGAAAATAGACATCCAACCCCTCATCGACAAGATCGCGGCACGGCTTGGCCACTGGAAGGGTAGGCTTATGTCCAGGGCAGGCCGGCTTACCCTGCTCAGGGCGGTCCTCTCGGCACTGCCGGTGTTCATCATGACGGCGCACCCCCTGTCCGCGTGGGCGATTGAGCAGATCGACAAACTTCGGCGCGCGTGGCTTTGGGCAGCTAGGGACACCTGCACCCCGGGCCAGTGCAGGGTCGCCTGGAAGCTCGTCTGCCGGCCAAGAGATTTGGGCGGCCTCGGGGTGCTGGACCTGCAGCGCTTCAACAATGCCCTGCGGCTGCGGTGGCTTTGGCAAGCGAAGACGGGGGCGATCAAACCTTGGAAGGGGCTGTTGGAACACCCATCCAAGGCTGACCAGGCTTTATTTGCCTCCATGACGGAAGTCACCATTGGTAATGGCATGGCCACAAGCTTCTGGTCCGACAGCTGGGCGGGAGAACCACTGAGGAAGCAGTGGCCCTTGCTCTTCGAGGTCTCAAGGCGCAAGAACAGGACGGTGGCGGACGCATTACATGACGACCACTGGCTCACGGACCTGCGTGGGAGGATATCCCTGGACCTGTTGCTGGATTTCGTCGCACTCCGCCAGGTGGTGCGAGGGTGCAGCATCGATCCACAGGTTGAAGACAACTTCCGGTGGAAGTCCGCTTCAGGAGTTTACTCCGCCTCCTCCGCCTATGCCATGCAATTTGACGGGAGCCTGCAGTCCTCACTACGTCATATCTGGCCGGCTTGGGCACCTCCAAACTGCAAGTTCTTCATGTGGTTATTGTTGCAGCGCCGGATCTTCACGGCTGACAGGCTCCTACGTTTTAGGATGCCCAATCAGTACTTTTGCCCTCTTTGCCGGCGTAATCTTGAGACCCCGGCGCACCTCTTCGCTGAGTGCCCTTGGTCTAGGGAAGTTTGGGAGCGTTCCGCTGCCTCGCTCTCCTGTTCGGCAATTCGGGCTCCGGATGCCGATGACTTAGCCCTCTCCTGGGCGGTGTCCAAACTGGCAGGAACCGACCGCCGGGCTGCCTCGCTGACCATTCTTGTGGCGTGGGAACTTTGGCGTGAAAGGAACAGGCGTGTTTTTTGTAATAAGGAGTTGAGTGTGTCGGGCCTAGTCCACCTCATTGCGGACGAGGCTAATAGTTGGGTGCTTGCCGGTGCGAGGCACCTTGTAAGGCGAGAGTAGACCTTATTCTTGCGGTGGGTCACCACCGTCTTGTCTTCTGTACAGTTTTTTCTCCTGCTATATATGAAACCAGCAGCTCTCCTGCTGAGATTCAAAAAAAAAAACAACTAATGAATGGCTGCATGGCGTTTATGACAGCTCCCGAGGATGGGACTGTGGTCACTGATGGTAACATAAAGCAATTCACATCTCAGCAACCCAACAAGTATCATCAACACTACACGTGTTGCCTCAAGCTGAACTTCAACTACCAGAGCACGAGTCCATCAGTTAGGACCCGTATTGTGCAATTTCAGTTGCAGCCACCGAGGCACGATCGTCAAGGTGTACAGAGCATGCTACATATTTACGTCCAGGGAGGGTATTCACTAGATGAGAGCACTCAAAACAGAAGAATCACCATCACCTCAGTGAGCATGTACATCCTACATCCTCTCGACAAACTTGCATATGCCGCTACAACTCCAATAAACGGACGCGACACAAACATTGCCAGCTTTCCCTTTCCTCTCACAATCTGCAAAAGTGTTGATGCACAATTAAGAGTGGTCAGAGAAGTGCACGTTAAGGGTAAAGAGAAATTAGAGACAAAGGTTGCGGTGAAGAAGCAGACAGATGGAGTTCCACAGCACATGTTCCTTTCATCCAAACCAATAAATCACAACCCGAGTGATACATCTTCATTTGCATACTTGTGTAAGATAGGCATGCCAAAGATCATAGGAACCATTAGATTTACTTCATTTGTATCCAGGGGATTATTTTACAATATATGATGACCATCAACAAAACATACTGATTTATTCAGATATAGGTCGGACGGTCTTTTGAGATGGCATATATCTGTCTCGTAGCATGGTGGAAGTACTTGTTTCCATTCTCCCCAAATTTCTAGGACTCAGGTTCATGGTACTTCAAGTTCCTACATGACAGGAACAGATTCAAGCAGGAAATTTGTAGTTTGTACCTCAAGCTAGCATTTAATTTCAAGAAAGTTTAGTTAGCATTACTTGTCAGCAAGAACTGGACCCAACTTCATGCAGCCTATGCAAGTTCTTGGTTTCGATTTATGACGAGCAAGGGCAGTGGCAAACATTACTGTTTTTTCCATGTAAAACATACCGATAAGGTGATAAATAGAACTAGGTTGGTTTTTCTCTCCAAAAGAAGGCTATAATATCGAAGAAATAAAATGCACCTAAGTTGACATGCACGCCATCATCGACCTTGACGTAGAAGTTAGCATCCCAAATGCCCAATTTAACAATTTCAGACACTTTTAGAAACTTTTAAGACTATGCACGAAGTTAACGCATTTTTTTTATTTCTTTGTTAATCCTGCAACCTCCCATTTAATATTTGAAATAAAAATGAAAAGTTCAAACTTGCTCAAATGTTATGACAACTACTACTTCCATGAATAAGGGTAGCCGCAAATTGGGAGTCACTTACCCTGTACGAATTACCATCTCTTATTGAAACAAGTTTCTTTACGTAACTTCTGGATGAATTCTCCGTTCTCCTCTCTGCTCCTTCCGTCTTTCGCTGTATCAAGGCTCCCTAATGCAACAACTGGAAATGATTCACCGTTCTTAGACAGTTAAACCTATGTGCTGCTAGAATAAAATATGCCATTAGCTCTGTTTATATTTTGTAATAATATAGCGCCGCTAATTACCTCTAAACAGTGTAGCCGCAAGAGGATATATAGCGCCGCTAAAGAATTGCCACACCACGCTAGAATTTTAAGACCAATGCATGTTTACGTCGGCCCAAAACCACGCCCTTGTTGCAACCCTAGCCATTCCTCTTGTCTCTACTTGACCGGTGCAGGATTGAAAAAAGATGCAGCTAACGCCATCCCCGGACGCCAGAACCAAGCCGACTATGCTCCACGGCTGATGCACCGAGGCTGTGATGACTGATGGCCAGGGAGACATGTGCTGAATCAAGACGACCGACAACACCGTGATGTCACAGCCTGAAACCCAAGATCGATCGTTTCTACTCCTTTGTCCTTTACTTCTTGTTTCTTGGTGAATTGTTTCAGCTTTTAGACACTAGAACCACATAATTAATTTGTATATGGAAGCTTGCTTGTTACATTCGGACACTGGAACTGCTACATCTATGTCAGGGCTTGCTTCTTTTTTTCTATACTTCTATATATGGAAAAGATACAGTCTGCTTATTCCATTCCATCAACATGTCATTTGTTCACAAATATGGATTGTAGATAAAAATCATTAAATATGTGTATCTAGATTAGGTATGGCAGATTATAATAAGCAATGTAATGGTCAGGAAGACCAAGAAAATTACTCCCTCCGTTCCTATATATAGTGCCTATTGTTTTTTCGCATTTGTTTCAGATTATAAGAGTAAAGCTGTGTTTATTTTGCAAAAACCCCCTTCCACCGATTTGCTTAAGTCCTAGAAATAAGAAAAGAATCAACGTAGCTGCTAAATATCTGGAAACAATCACGTAGCTGCTAAAAATCTGGAAACAAATCGTGATCGATCTCATCTCTCCCAACCCGTCTCTTTCTCTCTCACGTGAGATCGTGTTGGTTAAGGAAACAGCGCAAAGATCTCACGGAACGGCCGGTCCTTTCCCCCGATGGAGCAGGGAGTAAATCACGTCCGATCTGTTTCCAGTTTCCTTCTTTCCTCTAAAAAAACGCTGGGGGTTTTGTGTGAATAAATTAGCTTGCGTTAATTACCGTGCAGAAAAACAATAGGCATTATAGAAAGGAACGGAGGGAGTATTATTTTCCATGGTATATGCTGAAATTTCGTGTTTCTGTGCCATGCATTGCTTCTCATAGTAAACCACTAAATAGTTTAGCTGCTACTATTGCGCCGGTATAGCTTCTATAGCTTCTGGAGGCAGCAGCCAAATCAAATAGCCAACTTTTTTTTTCCTTGGTTATGTGACACTCAATTGTGCATGAGCAAAACATGGCAGTAAGTTTGTTCATCATCCAAAATCCAAAATCATAAAGGGAGCATTCAATTGTGTAATAGATGCAGCCTCAGTTAAAAATTCAGCTATGTAACCGGTAAATATATAAGATGATCATTTATCTTTAATGAAAGCCGGTGGCAAATAAATTAATTGGGCAAAGCTAGATTATTTTAATTCCATCATCATAGATGGTTAGTTTACAATAAAAGAGTCCGAGGTAAAGTTAGTTTATTTTAATTCCATCATTCTATATATCGTTATTTTAATTCCATCATCCTATAGATGGCAAAGTTAGAATCATATGGTAGACAATTGAGAATAAATCCGTAACACTTAAGAAAATAAAAGAGTTTTGCACAGAGGTAAATAGTACTAACTTGCAGGGATGATGATCTCAAAAAAAAAACTTGCAGGGATGATCTGATATAGATCCAACCATGCATCTAAAAAGCATTTTATTAGCCATACACAAAAAAAAAATCATAAGATGATTATCAGATAAATAGATAGTCCAATTATTCAATAGAACAATGCTTGCATCTGAGCACGACTTGATAACTTTAACCAAAGTTTGAAAAGGATACATATTCTTACAGAAGGCTTTCCATTGAGTACCTGCACCGCTACACCAGAGGTATATGATTATCTTCATTGTCACAACAATAATCCAAGCAACTAACCAGAGATCTTTCCTGTAGTTGAAACTAAAGATAAGTTGTAAGTGACATATGGATGATTAGCTGTCGTGAAATGAGAAAAGTGGATAATTGATCTTCCCATGATCAGAATAGTTACAAAGATGTGATACTTGAGTGAAATAGGAATCTACACCATTGAGGTCTCCTGAAATTGCCCTTTCTGAAATGGACACCGAGAAATTGTTGTTCGGCGCAACACCTTGATGCAAACATGAAGTTAAACGACAGGACATTGCCACCGAGTGCATTGTAACTTGCATCTAACACCTCCAGAATGTGGAGCAATAGCGTTGGATCACTCTTAAACACCTCACAACAGAGATGTTGTCGCGGTGGAGCCACATGCACCAACGAACCAAAGCTATCCATGTCCAAAACTCTCGGATCACGTCTCTTCCACCAGACCATCCCTGCATACAAACGTGAACCACCATTGAGGTAGAGAAATTATTGCTCAACATGCTCAACACTTTGAGGGAAATCATGAAGTTAAACCAGAGGGCATTGCCACTAAGCGCATTGTAACTTGTATCGAACACCTCGAGAATGACGAACAATGGCATTGGATCACTCTCAAACACCTAACCAGATTATTTCAACTGACTGCAGCTGAAATCAACATGAATTGGGCGCTGCAAATGTGCAAATATGGCATTTTCACCTCTAGAATGTCGAACAATGGCATTGGATCACTCTTTTTTTTTCGAGAGTACGCCAAAGACGTACCATATTTTTATAGAAGGCAGAGGTTTGAGTACAAGAATAGTACCACTTGCTGCAAGCAACAAGTGTAGCAACAGCTCCACACCGGCTAGTCCTAACTCCTAAGATAACCAAACCGACAAAACAACAACACAACATGAAGAGCTTGTCCTAAGCTATACACAAAGTCGTGTATCGACCAACGTCGACGACTCCGAAGAACAAAAACTTCAAAAGGACTCCCCTTGTCGACACACCATCTAAAGGAGAAAGATGGTGAAACTTAGTCGGTCCCAAGAAGGCATCGTCTTGGCCTCGCCGACAATGGTGTGCATTGCGCCTCTGAAGAACAACCTTGGATAGCGGCAAGCACCGGAGGAGGGCTACCTGGATCCTCCCTGCCGTTTCTCCAAACGCGATGCTCCCAACAGAGTAATGGCGACGTCAAGGACGCCACCATCATCACACCAATCCAACTCCGGACCTAGGCTTTCGCCCTGAGACAAACAACCAAACTGGAGAAAGAGAGAGAGACGTGTTGACACACCTCAACGATGCCTTCAAGGAGGGAAACGACACCGGCGAGTGCCATCGTCGCCGGCACCGAAAGAAGACGGGCAAGATTTTCATCCGTATCGCCGCACACCTCCTTCTCAATCCACCGGAATGGGGCAAGCGTCCACATTGTTCACACAGTTGCCGCCACATCACCTCATCATCATGGCCGAAGTGTCGCAAAATTCCCGCGAGCCGCACGAATGTGAGCAGTCCGTTTCCTCCTTCTCCAACATGGCTGAGCACTTGCAGCCCTGCTCCGTCTTCCACCTCCTGCAGGTCAAGGACTTACCGCCGACGTAGCTGTCGCACTCCGGACAACTACGAAACGCCAGAGGCCCAAAGACCTAGATCCGGCCCTGTTGGGCCCAGATCTGGCCCGCACTTCCACCACCATGGTCGTCGGCCCCTGCTCCTCTGCGACCTCTGCCGCCTCCTGTAGCCGTCACCAGCGGCCGTGGCACCACCACATCCTCCACCCGAGCCCGGGGAGGCCCGCGCGCCGCCCGGTTACCCTCGCCGGGCGCCGGCGTCCGCCGCATATCTGGCTCCGCTCCAAGGTGCTCTGCCATATCCAGCTCCAACCCAACTCCTCCTCCCGCCGTGCGCCGCCGCTCAACCCTTGAAATTTGGCATTGTAAAAGAGAAATGTGAGACAAAAAAGCCAGGCGCTAATGTCTAGCGCATGCCAGCACGGGGGATGCAATTGCGCTTATTTTTTACGACTATGCCCTCATAGGGGTTCTTTTCACTGCATTTTTTTGTCCGTGCGAACTTATCGGTGCAGGGTCACGGTGGGCTCGGAGGCCTTCTTTTCTCCCGTGTGCACCTTTTAGTGCTGGGTCACAGGGTGGGCACGGTGGCCTCTTTTGTTTGTGCTCTTCGGCATCTTTCACAGCTGATAGCCGTGCATCATCCCCGTGCTGGCGATGCAGTCAGTAGAATTCTGCCTTATAAACAGGTCAGGTTTTCACTGAACTTCCGGTACGGTACTAAAAATCGCGCAGAGAATAGCCGCGGACGGTATTTCGCGTCCCGCACCGAACCGCACTAAAAGGCCTCTCTGAAAACTGAGGCCCAGCTAGGACCGTTCCGGGCCCCGAGGCCCGTTCCCCTTCCTGCAGCTCGTCTCAGTTGTCGTCGTCGCCGCCGCCGCCGCCAGCAGCACGGCAGTCGTCGCTGGCGCTCCCCGTTCTCCTCATCCCCGTGGAGCGACAACGGAGGGGCAGCACCGTAGCGGGGGCCGGCTCGACGCCTGTATGCCTATGTAGCTGTATGCTTGTGAGGCAGCGACGGCGACGGCGACCGTGACCCTGAGCCTGAGGTAGCCAACTCGAGCGCGCGGAGAGCCGGAGGACGGCCTCCCGCAGGGCCGCAGGGGCACGTCGAGCACACGAACGGCGGCGGCCGCCTCAGGTGCGCGACCACACGCTGCAGAGAATGACAACTTGCCGGCCACCTTCCGACGGCTCGGTTTTTTTCCGACGGCGATTGGGTCCGATCATTGGTGCTGCATACGGGGAAATTTTTGATGTCTACTTGCTGATTTTGGTGATTGGAGGGAGGAGCAGCTGCGCATTGAGAGGATTTGGAGAAAAGATGGATCTTGACTCGAGAGAGGTTGGGACGGACCCGACAGGAAAGAAGTATTGGGACATCAGGACAAAAAAATAGATGCCTGGACAGATGGAGAGATTTGAAGATACACTTGAAGAAGAAGGAAAAATCATTTTCAGTACCACAGAAATTTTAAAAATGTGACATTATTCTTTGTGGATGGAAATTCCCATGCAGATGATGAATCTCGGTTTCCTATCTGACAAAGGCAATGTATTGTTTAATCAGATTTGTTTCTTTCTTTCTCTAAAAGCAAAATTTGTGTATCAAAATATTCCCCCATGATCAAAAAATCAAATATGTTGTGATGTACTACTAGATATTATGCATGATCCTAGGGGTATCGTCGATAGTGTCCAAGCTCATGCAGCCCCACGACCACTCCCCCGCCATCGTGGGGAAATGACTATTGAGGGATCGAAGGTCCCATGGCCGGCGTCGGCTGGCTCTCTCGCTGCCTCGGGTGGCCCGCCCTCCTCTCCGAGCTATGGTTGTAGTTGCCCACACGCCTCCTCTCATCGACCCAAGCCCCAGCCACTGCTCACCCCATATGATCTAGCCGTCGTTTTCCTAAGCTCACCGCCACTACCATGGTTTCATGGGATATGAACGAGGAGAGTGAGCCCTCGACACTATGAGGAACAACTCAAACTTGTCTAACAAGGTACATTTTTGAAGGGTTTGCTCCAGTGGTTTATTTGTGAACTTAAATGAATTGACTTGCTTTATGAAAAGTTTAGAAATCTACGTGTGGTTGTGATTTGAAAGTTCAGTTTAGATGTTATCTTGAATAGGAAAAAAAGGCTTACATCAGAAGATTTGACTTTATGGTTAAGCCAGACTAACTAACTTAGAAACTGGGAAACAACTAATCTAGAGATAAGGCATATCTTAGCCTTAGGCAGCAGCCTTCCCCTTGGGTGGCCCCACATAACAGCAGCAGTACCTTGGTTAGGTAAACTGATCCAACATCCAAAGTTTTTGATAGAAGTGTGTGCTTTATTGATTAACGATCTCGCCCCCATTGTCGCTTTGCTCAACTGTCCGGTAAAACCTTTTCCTATCCAGTATCTGGGATTGCCGCTCTCCCCGATCCGGCTGTCCAAGACGGATCTGCAACCGTTAGTGGACAAACTTGCCCGACATGCGCCGACGTGGAAATCGAAGCTTCTTGAGCGCAGCGGGCGACTGGTGCTGATCAATTCCACCCTGACTGCCACCCCTGTGTACCACATGCTGTCCTTGGACCTGCCGCCCTGGTTTTTCAAATGCGCCAACAAGCTGATCAAGGGGTTCTTCTGGTCCGCGGCTATGGAGGCAAGAAAGGGCCAATGCATCGTGGCCTGGGACTCGGTTTGTTCACCCAAGTTCCTAGGTGGGCTCGGTGTCAAGAATCTACGCCTACTCAACTTGGCTCTGAGAATCAGGTGGAGATGGATGGAATTTGGGGAGGAAGACAAGCCATGGCAAGGCCTATCCTTCAAAATTCAGGAGGAAGCCGAGGAGCTCTTTCAGACAGCGGTGGAGTGCTGGCTAGGGGATGGCCAGAAGCTCAAATTCTGGACGGATAGATGGATCGGGGGTGCAGTGTCCAGGAGATCGCGCCTAACTTCCTTCGCCTCGTCAAGCCTGCTAGGCTGAAGGACTGTGTCGCTGATGCCCTCGTTGACAACGCTTGGGCACATGCCTTCCGCGGCACCCCCTCGGTTCAGGCGCTCGTGGAGTACTTCTCGCTCTGGGATACGGTGCTGGGCTTCACCATCGACGAGCAAGTGAAGGACATCGTCATTTGGAGGCAGACACCGAGCGGATCATACACGGCGAAATCAGCCTACGAGCTGTTCTTCGTCGGCAGGACAGTTCTCGCAGGAGCACGGGACTTGTGGACGGACGGGGCGCCACTTAAACAAAAGATTCACATGTGGCTGGTTCTGAGAGATCGGCTATGGACTGCGGATAGATTGGCGAGAGGGCACCAGCACAATCCCTTGTGCCCGCTCTGTTGCCAGGAAGCGGAAACCATCGAGCACATTATGGTGCAATGCTCCTACTCCATGGAGGTTTGGTATCATATGCTCCTTCCGAGACGGTTGCATCGTTTCACCCCTCCGGCGACAGCGGAAATCAAGACATGGTGGTCGGCGGTTTCCGCGGGAGTGCCTCAGAAGCATAGGAAGGAGTTGAATGGGCTCATTGTGTTGATCTCCAGGGAGCTGTGGCTTGAGCGAAATGCCCGCGTCTTCGACAAGTTTGCCACCATGCCTCTAGAGCTCTATAAATGGATAAAAGGGAAATTTGCACAATGGGGTAGAGCTAGGCTTTGGAATGCCGGCGGTGGTGTGAACTCTAGGGTAGAGAGAATCACAACCTAGCTGTATGTGGGTGTTAGGGAGGAGGTCGAATCGGTAGAGACTTGACCTTCCCCTTGCTTGTAAAAACTTCCTTTCTTCCTTAATGAATGAAGACACGCGACGCTCGCGCGTGTTCTTGAAAATAATATCATTGCAAACAGCCTCCCGGATACAATCCGGAGAAACACCACCAACATGGCATCTATAGAAAACTCACACTTCCTAGCTAAGTTATGGGCAACCACATTTAGAGAACGAAACACATGACTAAAAGAGCACACCTCGAAAGATTTAGCTATAAACTTCATGTCTTCAATCACAGGGCCACAACTGGAGTGATCCACCAAATACTCCCCAATGCGATTGATTACAGTCAAAAGCAAAGATCACCTTGGAATAACCTTCTTCAGCAAAATAAACAACACGTCGGATAGCAAGACCTTCCGCCATCTCAGGGTTGGTTACCTCCACCAGACTGCCTTCACATGCGGCAATGAAGGTCTCAGTATGGTCGGGGACAACGACGCCCATGCCAATTCGCCTCGAAGAAGCAAAAGTAGCTGCATCAACGTTAACAATCAAAGAACCTACCGGCGGTGAAACCCATTTTGTTGTTCAAGAAGAAGGTTCATGTATGTTAGAAGGCTTTGGCTTGTACACATGTTGATAAATCAGATCAATGTAAGCTTTGATTTTTGCAGCTAGAGACTTTGAATGCATCATGCCATCTCCCTCACGAAATTTGTTCCTTGAATCCCAGATGTGCCACAACAATGCAGTCTCATGTTTGTTGCAATAGATGTAGGACGGTTGAGTAGAAAAATGGCGCATCTGAAGTTGATGACCACATAGTAAACAGTCATCAGCAAATCTCCATAGCATGATCTTTCATTTTACCTGGTGCCTTAGCTAATCACAGTTTTTTCCAAATCTTGGAATTATCAACCACATCTGATGATGAACCCTAGCCAGCTTTGCAACGGAAGATTTTGTACCTGCAATGCAAATGAACATTCAGTTAGGTGTAAGGAAAATAATAGTTGCGCTATAGCTGCCGGGACAACCTTCCATGACGATAAGCATGTTTCTGCCGCTACGGTGCTACGTCCATTAAAGCTCCGTTAATTACCGCTAAACAGTGTAGCCACAAGAGGAGCTATAGTGCCGCTAAAACAAATTCCACAGTGATACGTCTCAAACGTATCTATAATTTCTTATGTTCCATGCTACTTTTATGATAATACTTGAATGTTTTATACATACTTTACATCATTATTATACATTTTCTGGCACTAACCTATTAACAAGATGCCGAGCGCCAGTTGCTGTTTTTCTGTTTTTGGTTTCAGAAATCCTAGTAAGGAAATATTCTCGGAATTGGACGAAATCAACGCCAGGGGCTTATTTTTCCACGAAGCTTAAGACCGATGGAGATACGAAGTGGGGCCACGAGGCCAAGACCATAGGCGCGGCGCGGGCCCTGGCCGCGCCGGCCTATGGTGTGGGGCTCCTGTGCCCCCTCCGACCTGCCCTTCCGCCTACTTAAATCCTTCGTCGCGAATACCCTGTGAGAGCCACGATACGGAAAACCTTCCGAGACGCCGCCGCCGCCAATCCCATCTCGGGGATTCAGGAGATCGCCTCCGGCACCCTGCCGGAGAGGGGAATCATCACCAGAGGGGCTCTACATCATCATGCCCGCCTCCGGATTGATGCGTGAGTAGTTCATCCTTGGACTATGTGACAAAAGATTAATTTGTCAATGCCTACAGATTGTAGACTAGGGTTTTGCTAGAAGTTGAGGGCAAGTAGATCTCGAAGGTTTCAGCCGAAAAGTACTCGCTGATTGTGAAAACTAAGGTTCTGTTGACAATAGATTCGATCCTTTCTTCTTCCCTCGACTCCCCCTTATATAGAGGGTGGAGCCGAGGGTTTCGTAATACACAAGTTACAGAGTTCGGGAGGGTTTCGTACCCAACCCGTAAGATTACAAATCTCTATCTTTCCTAATACAATCTATCTTTCCTTAACACTAAATGGGCTTCCGAATCTTCTTATTCTTCGAGTCCTGGGCCTTCAGTAAACCCCGGGTACCATCTTTGGCAGGCCCATTGGGGATGTCGTAGCCCCCGAGATTTTTCTTGAATCGAAGAATCAGGGAAAATCTCCAATTTTACTCATTACATAATCTTTCGATATGCAAATATTATTTTGTACAGGGATATCGGTAGTTGGGGCTAGTTCATCTGACGGATCAGGTACTAGTTAACTGCTCTAGTGGCAATCCGCAAAAACCTACTTCAAGATCACGTCCCTGGACATGATCTCGGGATACTGGTGTAAACTTCGACGGGTGCCGCTTAAGGTCTTACATTCTGTCGAGTCCAGTCATATTTTATTGGGTACCTAACGCGTCGTTAGGATTTTTCTTCGTATCTGTTGATACGGAAAAAAAAGATCCGCCGTCGGTGCCACGCCGCTCGAACGGATCTGGGGTCTTACCTTCGCAAAGTTTTGCGGCATTCAGAGATTTATTCACGACTTATAGCGCTCTGAGAATATATTGTCGAGTGCTTTTCGGCTATTGGAATAGCACATTTTATCGAGTCATATTTGATGACTTATTTTGTCTTCCCGATGGGAGTATATGTAGAGTTATCTGTGTAACTCGGAATATACTCACACATTTCTTTATTTTGATCAAAATTCATCGGGCAGGCGAACAGCGTTCCCGATGGGAGTAGCCCCCGAGGCTACAGCCAAGAACTTGTGCTTGGGTGTAGGCTCCACAGATTAATATCCTCTGCCGCTATATTTGTAATCCTTCTCGATATTTTTATATCTATCGGGTGCGCGACCAGCGCTCCCGATGGGAGTAGCCCCCGAGGCTATGAACAAATGCTTGCATTTGGTCATAGGCTCTCGCCGTTTCTATCTTGTCATATTCGAAGTTTTCTATTTTTCCAAAGTAGCCCCCGAGCGTTGGGAAAAAACTTGTATTTGATCAAAGGCTCTCGAAATAATCTTGCGTTGTCGATATTCTCGCCCGGCTTCTTAGTCGAGTTTTTCTCTTACCACAATGACGTCATTGCTGATGATAGCCACGATTTCTGTATTGGAAACATGCAAAAACCGCTCCTCTCACTGCCTTGTGGGTCCAAATTCCCCATCTGATTGACACGTCGTGCAAGTGGGGGACACACGTCCTCCACTTTTCTGGCGCACGCTGTGCCTCTGTCGTTTCTTTTCTCAGTGAAAATCCATTTTTACCCCTTGTCCACGTGTAATCCATCTGCGCCACAATTTTTCTATCCAACGGTTGCGTCGATTCACCGCACCTCTATTTAATTCCATCATCTTCTTCCTCTGTCACTTTCGCTCGCGCCGCCCATCTGCTCTTCCTCTGCAAAAGCTTTCCAACGCGCCCCAAAATTTCTTGTTTTCCCCCGCTCGCGCGCTCGTTGCTTCCACTCTTGTTGATGCCACCGCGCAAACTCACCAAGCACAGCGCGCCCAAAGCAAAGATGGCATCCGAAGATCTGGGAAACTTGGAGTGGGAGAGATCCAAGATCTCCTAGCAGGATATCAATATGATGAAGAAGCTTGGCATCAGCGGGAAGCAAGATGCGATTCGCTTCCCCAAGGAAGAAAGCTACCCAGCTCCACCGATGCAATATCGGGTTAGTTTCGTCGACCATCTTATCCGTGGTCTTTCCACCCCTATCCATGACTTCCTTCGTGGGTTGCTGTTCATGTATGGACTGCAACTTCACCATCTCACTCCCAATTCCATTCTCCATATTGCTATTTTTATCACATTGTGTGAATCTTTCCTTGGTGTCCAACCCAATTGGTCCCTTTGGAAACGTATCTTCTTCTGTCGCCGTAACGGTTCTCCCAACGTCGCCTACAACATAGGTGGCGTTGTAATCTGTGTCCGTCCTGACGTCGAATATTTCGACGTTAAATTCCCTGATTCTGTTCAAGGATGGCGCAAGAAATGGTTATACATCCGTGAGGAAAACCACGGCTCTGTAGGACAACATTCCTCCTTTTGATGGTGCCGAAAAATCTGTCGTCGCCGATCTTGGGATGCCGATGCTACCGACGCAGAAAAAGCGGCGACAGAGGCCTGATGACACGCATCCACGAACTTCAAAATACTCGAGGACAAGAATTATCAGGTGTCCAAATCACTGCATACTTCCTTAGGATTAGGGTGCAGCCTCTTCAAGCTCGCAAAAATCCCCTTTGGATGTATGCTGGCGAAAAAGATGTGGATCGCTTGTCGGTTGACTTGTCTGTCAATGACTTGGCGAAACTTGTCCGAAAAATTTCGTCGCTGAGCAAGAAGGACAATGTCCCGACGTCTTGCGGTGTGACGCCATACAGCGCCAGCAACGCACTCCCGCAGGTAATTTTTTTTGTTCATGTCTTTACTTTACTTCTATCCTTTTTTCATCATACACTGCATACCGATATTTTTCCTGTTTTTTGGGATAGAACCACGCGTCGCCTCTTCCTCCCCTTCCCGAAGGTGGAGAAGTTGAAGAAAGGGCCGTTGTCACGACGACAACCAGGGTACGTCTCGCCCTGAGAGTGAAGCCGCAATTTCTCGAAAATCTGCGGCATCCTCGAAAAGGACGCCGAGGCTGAGGCAACTTCTTCGACACGCTCGCCTCCTTCAGCTGCTTCTCCCAGGAGCAAAAGGAAAAGAGACGGGGCTGTCGACACCGGTACCTCCAAAGCCGGTGCTTCCCGTGCTGAAAAAACTGCACCCAATGCCGGGGAGGAAACTTTGGATCTTTACGATGCTGCTCTTGTCAGCTCGTGAGTTCTTTGAAATTGCTATGTACTGTATTTTTCCCTTTGTCGATGCTTTTGAAATTGCTATTTTATCCTGTCGCTATATTTATTGCAGTGACGATGAAGAGGAAGATGCACCTATTGATGAGACTGCTCGGACGAGCACGTCTCGTACTTTAGTTGTCTTAGAAGCTCGTCCTGATGGCGACGAGACTTCACCTCCTCCACAAAACCCTGAACGTTCAACACCAGCTGTAAGCCCCCGAGCTCCTTCTCCGAAGAGAGCCAGGGTGGAATCAACCAAGGAACCAACCATATTAGCTGGTTGTTCCTCGACCCCTTTGATGGAAGAGGTAAATTGTTCTTTTTTGTCCTGTATTGACTTTTTGCTTTGAGTTTCCCTCTTTTTCTCCTTGATGTCGACTTTTTCTTCTTCCTATATTGACCCTTTTTGCATTGTAATCTCTTCAGCCTTTTATGAAAGAGCTCGTCCGCTTCGGCACCCAATTTATCGGGTACCGCGATTATGCCGACGAACTTGAAGGTACCTACTTGTTCTGTCCAGCTTTCCTTGTCGAGTTTCTCCTGTCACTATTTTGTGTTGTAATGCTTATCTGTCTTATGTTGGCAGAGACGCAGAAGCCAACAGACGTGCTGACACCCTCGCTATTGAGTTAGAGCAAAGCGAGAGTGCGCACACGAAAACCGTCGAGGATCTTCAAAAAAGACTCGACGACGCAAAAAAGGCTCTAGAAGAAAATGTAGCTCAACATTCTGCTCGAGAAGAAGAGATCCTTAGTCGACTGGAAACACAGAGTTGACGTTTTGTTAGTAAGTCTTCACACCCTTGCTGCTTTCTCGTGTTTTGGCCTCCTTTTTTTCCTTTTGATAATCCTCTTTTTTTTTATGCTTTAAGCAGGGAGAACACATCAAGAGTACGAGCTGGAAAATCCTGAAGATGATGAGCTTCTGGACGCGCTTTCTCTCCTGGAAATCCATGGTACGGAAGCTCGTAACGGACTAGCTGAAGCTGAGGCTGGCCTGTCGCGGCTTTTCCCATATTTCTTCAAGAAAAAGGAGGAACCCGCAGTTTTCATTGATCTCGCCAAGTGCTTTACTGGCAATGAAGACCTTGGACTCCAACTTCGTCAAGAAGGACTAAAGGTTGGCGTTGAAGGTACAATGGCCTTGATTGCAGAGAGTCAACAACAAGTCGACTGGTCGAAAGTTGGCGACACGGGGAAGATCGACACGAAGAAGTGGCAGTCGCTAATTAAAGCGGCGAAGCCCAATTCGAAGAAGATTCTCGCCACTCTTGGATATAAGCCAGCACCTGCTCCGAGTTCTTCAAAGCCGGAGGTCAAGTAGACCACCTTTGTTTTTTCCTTTTAGTCTATCTCCCCTTTTGGCACTGTCGCCGTAGTGTTCTTGGCGATGATTGCTTCAGTGATTGTCTAGAGGTCCTTCTTTTGTAATAGACATGTATATATTCTGAGAATGAATGAAAATCTATCTTTGTTCCATGATTGATGTCGAAATCTTTGTTTTCAGTTGATTTTTGACAACTATACTTCAACTCCTGGTCCCTCCGAGGTTTTTCCTTCATCTCGTTCGAAGAAAACACCTGTCGCTGTCGAATTTATTGAAGATTCTTCGAGTAAAAACTCAGCACAGGATTTGGAAGAACTTCGACAACAGCTGCAATCCACGAAGAAACAGTCACTTATGCTTATGGAACAATCTCGGAAATCCTCCGATAGGGAAAAGATTGCACTCCAACAAGCTCAGGATGCCATAGCTGAAAAGGACTCCGCCGTTGCTGAAGCTGCTGCAGCTACGTCTCGAGAAAATTTTATGCTTCAACTGCTGACAGATGCTAGCTTGGATATGGCAGGTGTGCTTCATTATCTTTGTCGTGCTTTTACTTTTCCTTTTGCTTGTCTCCTTGTTGCTCGCTGATTCTTTCAAAAATAGGTTCTTTCTTGGATGCTACGACCGAAGATGAACGTGTCGAAGCTCGATCCAATGCACTTCTCCGGCTTGCGCATGATCATGGTTCAAATTTTTGGGGCACGCCTGAACGGACTCGCCAGATCGTCAGGTTTCAGGATCGCGCGCTTCAGGTTCGCGATTATCTCGACTTTTGTACAAGGACATTGTCTCTGGTCTATGGCACCATGTTTCTTCGCAATAAGATGCCGGAGACTCTTCCTGCTTTAATGGACAAATTTCGGGATGCTCCTCGAATCCACGGCTTTGTGCGGGCCCAATTAGCTGCTGGCGCAAGGTTTGCTATGATCATGATAAAAATCTGCTACCCGAAGTTAGACGTGGGTCAAGTTGTTCCAAAGTGCTTGGCCAAGATGGCAAAGAGGAGGAAGAACTTCAGCAAATATGACGACGTTGTGACCCCTGTTGCCGAAGATATGATGGATGAACTTCTTCGGATGGACTCTGAATTCTTCGTGAAGGGTAGCTATGCTGAGCATAGCACTCGTGCTATAAATAATGAGCGATTGACAATAGATAATATACTGGGTAACCCTTGAGGATAGGTTGTTCCGAGAATTGTATCTTGTGTATGTAATCTGTATTGTAAAGTCACTATATTTTTATTTTCAACGCCAAGCCCCCGGGCGTTTTGTTGGTGATATTTTTGTTTTATAATGCGAGGTTGTCCCAAGGCAAAATAAATTATACTGTGTACTATTTTTGCGGGTACGAGCCCCCGAGCTTTATGTTGACCGCTATTTGTCGACATCTTTTTTATTTTGGCGAGGTATTTTATACCAAGGCGAGATGTTTTTGCGAGTTGTATTTTGTTGGCACTATATATATATATATATATATATATATTGTATCTTCTAGGGGAAGCCCCCGAGCCTGTCGAAAAGATATATAATTCCACTATCTTTATTATATTGCAGCACCGCGAGCCCGCCTCATTAAAAACCTTTCCCGGCCCCACTCGGTGCCCCGAAAAAGGAAAAGAGTGCGTCTGAAAACTCGCGGGCGTTTCAGTACATTGTATGTTTACAGAGGAGACTATATTTCGGTATCTAAGCGTAAAAACGCCTGAGCTGCGCCACGTTCCAAGGATTTGGCTCGGCAATCCCCATCTTCTTGTCCTTGATTCTGTATGCTCCTCCTTCGATTACTTATGTGACGATGTAAGGTCCAAGCCATGGTGACTCGAGTTTTTCATGACTTTTTTGATTGAGTCGTAAAACCAAGTCTCCAACTTGAAAAGATCTTGGTCGCATCATCGACGTGGTAGTTTTTCAGGTCCTGTTGGTATTTGGCAACTCGTGATAATACTTCGTCTCGAGCCTCATCAAGTGCGTCGACATCATCCTCCAAAGCTCTTCTCGAAGTTTCTTCATCATATTCTGTAACTCTTGGAGAATCATGTTCTATTTCTATCGGCACTGCTTCAGCTCCATGGACCAGGAAAAACGGCGTCTCTTGCGTCGCCGTGTTTGGTGTTGTTCGAATACTCCACAACACGCTTGGCAGCTCCTCTGGCCAAGTGTGCCGAGCTTTTTCCAATGGTCCCAACAGGCGCTTCTTGATACCATTGTAGATGATGCCATTGGCTTTCTCGACTTGACCGTTGGTCTGTGGATGTGCGACAGACGCAAAACTTAGTTTGATGCCCACTTCTGCACAATATGCTTTGAACTCCTTGGACGTAAAGTTACTGCCGTTATCTGTGACGATGCTGTGAGGGACTCCAAATCGAAAGACGATGCTTTTCACAAACTTGATTGCCGACGCGCCGTCCGGTGAATTTATCGGCTTTGCTTCTATCCATTTAGTAAATTTGTCGACAGCAACGAGCATATACTCATATCCTCCTGGCGAAGCTTTGTGTAGTTTGCCCACCATATCGAGACCCCATTGAGCAAAGGGCCAAGACAATGGGATTGGCATCAGTTCTGCTGCCGGCGAGTGAGGTTTGGCGGCGAGTCTTTGGCACGCATCGCAAGTTCGCACTATTTCCTTCGCATCCTCAATTGCTGTTAACCAATAAAATCCTGCTCTGAAGACTTTAGCCGCGATAGCTCGGCTGCTCGCGTGATGCCCGCATATTCCTTCGTGTACATCTTTCAGGATGATCCTTCCTTCTTCGGGTGTAACACATCTCTGTAGCACACCCGAAATACTTCGTTTGTACAACTCCCCTTTTACCACAGTAAAAGCTTTAGATCGTCTAATTATTCGCCTTGCTTCAACTGGATCGTCGGGTATTGTTTTCCTTAGGATGTATGATATGTATGCCTGCATCCATGGAATTTGCACCATCATGACTAGCTCCTGTTCCTCTTCTTCTTCTTCCAATGATTCTTTGGTGGCACTCGAAGGTTTCTCTTCCTTCTCCTTCTTCTTTGTTTTCATTGGCTTTGTTGATCTCTCGCTTATTTCTTCCCAAAACACGCCTGGAGGAATCGCGAGACATTGTGACCCGATGTTTGCAAGAACATCGGCGTCATCATTGCTCAGTCTGCTGATGTGGTTTACCTCGCATCCATCAAACAATTTTTCCAGCTCATTATACATCTCCTTGTATGCTATCATACTCTCGTTGACTGCATCACATTGATTCATAACTTGCTGTGCCACCAACTGTGAGTCACCAAAGATTTTTAGTCGTGTTGCACCGCAAGCTTTCGCCATCTTCATCCCGTGTATGAGAGCTTCATATTCTGCTTCATTGTTAGACGCGTTTGGGAACGTCATCCGTAAGACATACTTCAACTTGTCGCCTTCAGGTGATACTAATATCACGCCTGCTCCAGCGCCTTCTAACCTTTGGACCCATCAAAGTTCATAGTCCATGTTCTCGATAAATCTGGAGGCCCCGTGTTTTGTAGCTCCATCCACTCTGCAATGAAATCTGGTAAAACCTGCGATTTTATTGCTTTTCTTTTCATACGTGATGTCCCGAGGGGAAAGTTCTATTCCCCAAAGGGAGACACGACCCGTAGCTTTTCAATATATTTGACAGAGGAGCTTCATTGACCACTATTATCGGGTGCGCCGAAAAATAGTGTCGCAATTTTCTTGCTGTCGTGAACACTCCATACGCCAACTTCTGGTATTGGGGGTATCGTTGTTTTGAGGGTGACAGTACTTCGCTGATGAAATATACTGGCCTCTGTACTCCATGGAGTTTTCCTTCTTCTTCTCTTTCAACTACTAGGGCCGTGCTGACCACCTGAGGCGTGGCTGCAATGTATAGGAGGAGAGGTTCCTTCTCTTTAGGCGCCACCAAGATTGGTGGTGTCGAATTTGTACGCTTGAGATTTTCGAAAGCTCTGTCTGCTTCCTCGTTCCATTGAAATTTCTCGCCCTGTTTGATCAATGCGTAGAACGGCAGCACCTTTTCTCCTAACCTGGCGACGAATCTGCTTAAAGCTGTGACTCGCCCCGTCAGCTGTTGTATTTCTTTCAACTTTGTTGGCTTCCTCATAGTTACAATGACCTGTATTTTTCGGGATTAGCTTCAATCCCTCTTGCTGATACTAAGAACCCGAGAAGTTCTCCCGCAGGAACGCCAAAAGAGCACTTTGTCGGGTTCAACTTAAGGCAGAACTTGTCGAGGTTGTCGAAGGTTTCCTTCAAATCTTCGATCAGTGTTGACCCCTTATTTGATGTTATCACGACATCGTCAATGTAGACTTGTACATTTTTTCCAATCTGTGTTGCAAGGCACTTCTGCATCATCCGCTGATATGTTGCTCCCGCGTTTTTCAAACCAAAGGGCATTGTTTTGTAACAAAACACGCCGTAAGGTGTTATGAACGCTGTCTTGGCTTCATCATCTTCTTTTAGTCTGATCTGGTTATAACCAGAGTATGCGTCCAAGAAGGAAAGACGTTCACATCCTGCCGTGGAGTCGATGATTTGATCGATCCTTGGGAGGGGAAAGTGATCCTTAGGACAGTGTTTATTGAGACACGTAAAGTCGACACACATGCGAAGGACTTTCGTGTGTTTCTTCGGCACCATCACTGGGTTAGCTACCCACGTGGCTTCTGTAGATATCTCTTTGATAAAACCAGCATCCTTGAGTCGATCTATTTCTAATAGCATAGCTTTGCGGTTTGGTTCCGAAAAACGCCGCAAGGGTTGTTTGATTGGTCTCGCGAGAGGATCCAAGTTGAGGTGGTGCTCGGCAAGTTCCCTGGGTACTCCTGGCATGTCAGCTGGACACCATGCGAAGATTTTCCAGTGCTCACGGAGGAACTCGACGAGCGCGCTTTCCTATGCGATATCCATGTTTGTTGCAATGGATGTCGTTTTCTTTGGGTCCGTCGGGTGGATCTGCACCTCTTTTGAATCTTTGGCAGTGTTGAAGGTTGGCTCCCTGAGAGACCTCCCTGCATCTGGCAGCACATCGTAATCAGTGAGCCTTGGCGCCATATATTCTGCTTGCATCCCGAAAGTTTCTGATAGTCGATGAAAATCTTTATCGCACTTATCGGACCGCGAAACTTCCCTTAATTGTGATAGGTCCCTTGGGTCCAGGCAACCTCCACAATAGGTACGTATAATGTGGTACCGCCATAAACCTGGCATATGCTGGTCGTCCCAACAAAGCGTGATATTGCGACGGGAAATCCACAACTTCAAACTCTAGATTCTCTATCCTGTAGTTTTCTCGGGTTCCAAACTGAACGTCGAGGTTGATCTTGCCCAACGGATAACTTGGCTTCTCTGGTGTGATCCCATGGAAGCGTGTATCAGTTGGTTTCAGGTTTGCCAGGGATATGTTCATTTTTCTTAATGTATCTGCATACATAAGGTTTAAACTGCTGCCACCATCTATAAAAACTCTCGACACGTCAAAGCCAGCAATTACTGCGGGTAAGATGAGTGCCGATTGTCTGGTCGAGGAACTTGCTGTGGATGATCCGCAATTGTGAAGCCAATGTCTTGTCCCGACCAATTTAGGTACTCAACTGTTGGTGGAGGCATCTTCTCTGCCATGAACACTTGCCGTGAGATTACCTTCTGCGCCCTGTTAGATGGCCTAGCTTTCTGAATCATCGAGACCGCACCGTTGGAGTTGGGGTCAACATATGGAGGTGGGTGTGGTGCTGCCGCTATTCTGAGCTGGTGCCGATTTTCATCCGTAATTGCGGGAGGGGTGGGAGGTGGATCTCACTCCTTGGCCCCTGGGGATTTCTGTTCATTGCTTGGGCATTTGCAATTCCTGCGGCTCGCAACATTGCCTGAAAATTGCGGCAGTCTTTTTGGAGATGCCCTGACTGCCTCTTTCCGTTCTTGTCGAGATAAAAGTGCATCTGACACGGTCCGTTCATCATCTCCTCGGGGGACACATAAGGTCTTTGAAACCTTGGTCCATTATTTTGCCTGTTACCGCGAGAATCACCTCTATTGTCGCCTTGTTGCTCATTACTCCTTTGGTAGTCATCTCGACTATTCCCTCCAGAGTTTCCTCGGAAACCAGCCGATATGTGGCCGGGAGCGTCATTGTTGTAGAACTGGCGAGAAAATCGCCTTCTATTTTGAAAATTTCGACCGCGATCCTCTTCTGGCGACCTATGTCGCTTGTTATATATTGCGTCTTCTCCATCTGCCCACTTGTTGGCTATCTCCATCAGTGCTGATATTGTCTTAGGGTTGGTTCTCCCTAAGTCCTCGACGAAATCTCCCCGCCGGATTCCTGCCACGAACGCGTCTATTGCTCTCTCGTCAGATATATCCTCTGCCGAGTTTTTAATAATGTTCCACCTCTGTATATATTTTCTCATTGACTCGTCGTGTTTCTGTCGGCACGCCCTCAACTCTTCCAATGACGCAGGTTTCTTGCAGGTGGATCGGAAGTTTCTCACGAAGATATCCTCAAAATTATCCCAGCTGTCGATAGAACCTGGGGAAGTTTCTTTATCCAAGATCTCGCGGCACCACTCAAGTGAATTTGGATACTTTGCATGGCTGTTGCTCTGGTTCCTCCTACCAGCTTCACCATCTCGAGATAATCAACGAGCCAATCCTCGGGATCCTGCAGGCCGTCGAATTTCTTGAAATTCTCGGGTAACTTAAACCCTTTTGGGACTCGAGTCTTTCGAACTCTTCTCGTAAAGCACGGGAGCCCACACATATCTTCGTCGGCAACTTCTGGTGAATGCTGACGTTCTCTTCTTTCTTGTCGCGCTCTGTCCACCCTTACTTGAGCTGCTGTGTCTCTTGCTCCACTTGTTCTTGGTGGGTCTTGAACCGCTGCGGTGGGTCGTGGACTATTTTGCCTAGGATTTTCTTCGGGAGGCGTGGCTGCGAACGCTGTTCCCATAACTCCAACTCCAGCCATTGCCATATTGAACAATGCTTCTCTTGGGTCCCCGGGGGGTGGTCTGGACGCGAGGATGTAAGCTTGCGTTGCCATGTATCCTGCTTCTGGCGTTTTCGGGATGATATTTCCCCTTGTATCAATCGACATGAAGGACATGTCGAGATTTTGAATTATGTTTCCTCTCTCTTCTTCAGGTATATTTTGCAGCCGAGATCTTGCTCTTCTCCGAGCGTCTCTGTGACTGTCTGCCGAAGTTCCTGATTGTCGACTGAGCTCTGCTCGACGCCTGCTTGATGCGGAGGCTGCCTCTTTTCTTCTATTCAGGGATGCTGTCTCTTTTTCCAGCTCCCTACTCACACGAGCAAGTCTATATTGATATGCTTGTAGTTCTTGTACAGTAGCGGTTGTGTTCATTGGTTCTGTCCCGTCCATGGCTCTTGCGGCCCTATTCCACGCTTCTTGCGGGAGCTGAACTCTTTCTCGAGGTGAGGACCCGACGTATTTAGTGCCTAGGCCTCTTCTGAGATCAGCGGGATCGACGTATGGATTTCCCAAATCGTCGAAAGCCTCTGACGTTTCTGGTTCTGCTCGGCCTGCCTCTTCAATTGCACAGATTTGATGATATTTTGAGTATTGATTTTTGTCGGGATTGGTGACACCATCATAAAGATTGGTGAAGACCTTTCCGATGGCAGCAGATTTGTCGATGAAGTTGAAGCTGTCGACGCTGTCGGAGTCGCTGCTTATAAAGGAGTCCGCAGACGACTCGAAGGATGTGTCGCTGAAGATCTTGGCGAGCTTTCCGCTTGCCTTAGTGTCGATGAAGCGTGGCGACGAAAACTCTTCATCACTCGACGAAAAGTCAGAATCGACCGCTGAAAATTCCGACGAGATCGGAACTTCGAGACGATAGGATCCTTCCTTGTTGACGCCAAATCGGAATTCTCCGAACGTCATGACGATGGGTGATACGTCTCCAACGTATCGATAATTTCTTATGTTCCATGCTACTTTATTGATGATACCTACATGTTTTATGCACATTATATGTCATATTCGTGCATTTTCTGGAACTAACCTATTAACAAGATGCCGAAGTGCGAGTTCCTGTTTTCTGCTATTTTTGGTTTCAGAAATCCTAGTAACGAAATATTCTCGGAATTGGACAAAATCAACGCCTAGGTTCCTATTTTGCCGGAAGCATCACCCGAGAGCCGCGAGAGCCCTGTGGGCCCAGATGATAGGGTGGCGCGGCCTGGGCCCTGGCCGCGCCAGCCTATGGTGTGGTGGCCCCAGGCCCCCTCCGAGGCTGCCCTTTCGCCTATATAAGGTCCCTGACCTAAAAACCCCGACGGAGGAAGCCACGGTACGCGAAACCTTCCAGAGCCGCCGCCATCGCGAAGCCAAGATCTGGGGGCAGGAGTCTGTTCCGGCACGCCGCCGGACGGGGAAGTGCCCCCGGAAGGCTTCTCCATCGACACCGCTGCCATCTCCACCGCCATCTTCATCACCGCTGCTGCTCCCATGAAGAGGGAGTAGTTCTCCATTGAGGCTCGGGGCTGTACCGGTAGCTATGTGGTTCATCTCTCTCCTATGTACTTCAATACAATAATCTCATGAGCTGCCTTACATGATTGAGATTCATATGATGATGCTTGTAATCTAGATGTCATTATGCTAGTCAAGTGAGTTTTACTTATGTGATCTCCGGAGACTCCTTGTCCCACGTGTGTAAAGGTGACAGTGTGTGCACCGTGTGGGTCTCTTAGGCTATATTTCACATAATACTTATTCATTGTTATGAATGGCATAGTGAAGTGCTTATTTATATCTCTTTATGATTGCAATGTGTTTGTATCACAATTTATCTATGTGCTACTCTAGCAATGTTATTAAAGTAGTTTTATTCCTCCTGCACGATGTAATGGTGACAGTGTGTGCATCCGTGTTAGTACTTGGTTTATGCTATGATCATGATCTCTTGTAGATTGCGAAGTTAACTATTGCTATGATAGTATTGATGTGTATTATTCCTCCTACATAAGCATGAAGGTGACAGTGTGCATGCTATGTTAGTACTTGGTTTAGTCGTTTCGATCTTTCATGCACTCTAAGGTTACTTAAATATGAACATTGAATTGTGGAGCTTGTTAACTCCGGCATTGAGGGTTCGTGTAACCCTACGCAATGTGTTCATCATCCAACAAGAGAGTGTAGAGTATGCATTTATCTATTGTTATGTGATCAATGTTGAGAGTGTCCACTAGTGAAAGTCTAATCCCTAGGCCTTGTTCCTAAATCTGCTATCGCTGCTTGTTACTGTTTACTACGTTACTACTGCTGCGTTACTCCTACAATATTACTACCATCAACTGCACGCCAGCAAGCTATTTTCTGGCGCCGTACTACTGCTCATATTCATTCATACCACTTGTATTTCACTATCTCTTCGCCGAACTAGTACACCTATTAGGTGTGTTGGGGACACAAGAGACTTCTTGCTTTGTGGTTGCAGGGTTGCATGAGAGGGATATCTTTGACCTCTTCCTCCCTGAGTTCGATAAACCTTGGGTAATCCACTTAAGGGAAACTTGCTGCTGTTCTACAAACCTCCGCTCTTGGAGGCCCAACACTGTCTACAAGAATAGAAGCACCCGTAGACATCAAGCACTTTTATGGCGCCGTTGCCGGGGAGGAAAGGTAAAAGGCACTCATACTTCGGTTCCAGGTAACAGTACTTTTCTGGCGCCATTGTGTGTGTACTCGAAGCTATTTCCTTTAGACTCTGCAATTGCAACATTTGGTTTCTTGTTTACACTAGTTAGGCATAATGAACAACAATGAGCTTCTTATTCTATTTCCTAATTTAAGACATGGATGGTTTGATGCGAAAATTAAAAAACCCATGGAACATATTAATATGAATGCTTTGAACACTATTGTTGCTAATGCTATGGAAAATTCTAAGCTTGGGGAAGCTGGCTTTGATGAGCATGATATTTTTAGTCCCCCAAGCATTGAGGAGAAAATTTACTTTGATGATACTTTGCCTCCTATTTATGATGATTATAATGATAGTAGTCTTTTGTTACCACCTGTTATGGAGGATAAATTTGATTATGATTACAATATACCTCCTATATTTGATAGCTACTTTGTTGAATTTGCTCCCACTACAATTAATAAGAATGACTATGCTTATGTTGGGAGAAGTAATTATTTTATGCATGAGACTCATGATAAGAATGCTTTTAGTGATAGTTATATTGTTGAGTTTGCTCATGATGCTACTGAAAGTTATTATGAGAGAGGAAAATATGGTTGTAGAAATTTTCATGTTACTAAAACACCTCTCTATGTGCTGAAATTTTTGAAGCTACACTTGTTTTATCTTCCTATGCTTGTTACTTTGCTCTTCATGAACTTGTTTATTTACAAGATTCCTATGCATAGGAAGCATGTTAGACTTAAATGTGTTTTTAATTTGCCTCTTGATGCTCTCTTTTGCTTCAACTTCTATTTCTTGCGAGTGCATCATTAAAACTGCTGAGCCCATCTTAATGGCTATAAAGAAAGAACTTCTTGGGAGATAACCCATGTGTTTATTTTACTACAGCAATTTTTGTTTGTTGAGTCTTGGAAGTTGTTTACTACTGTAGCAACCTCTCCTTATCATGTTTTTGTGCCAAGTAAAGTTTCTATGTTAAAGTTGATGTTATATTTGGGATCGCTGCGCAGAAACAGCATTGCTGTCTGTCACGAATCTGGGCACAAGTCTCTGTAGAAAATTCGAAAAAATCTGCCAATTTACGAGCGTGATCCTCAGATATGTACGCAACTTTCATTAGTTTTGAGTTTTTCCATTTGAGCAAGTCTGGTGCCATTTTAAAATTCGTCTTTACGGACTGTTCTGTTTTTGACAGATTCTGCCTTTTATTTCGCATTGCCATATTTGCTATATTGAATGAATTTCTTTGATCCATTAATGTCCAGTAGCTTTATGCAATGTACATAAGTGTAAAGAATGATTGTGTCACCTCTGAACATGTAAATTTTTATTGTGCACTAACCCTCTAATGAGTTTGCTTGAAGTTTGGTGTGAAGGAAGTTTTCAAGGGTCAAGAGAGGAGTACTCCCTCCGTTCCTTTCTATAGTGCCTATTGTTTTTTGGCACGGAAATTAGCGCAAGCAAATTTATTGACACAAAACCCCCAGCGCTATTTGAGAGAAAAAAAGGAAACTGGAAACAGATCGGAGACGTGATCTGCTCCCTACGCGCGGCCTACTCCTTCCTAATCTCACGTGATCTGTATTTGCTATTTCCTTAACAGACGCGTGCGTGATCTACTCCTTCCTAATCTCACGTCCAGATTTTCTCTACGTGATTGCATACCAGATTTTCTCAACGTGAACAGATTCGTTCCAGATTTTCTGGACGGAAACAAATCGGTGGAAGGGGTTATTTGCAAAAAAACACAGCTTTCCTCTTATATTCTGAAACAATTGCGAAAAAACAATAGGCATTATAGAAAGGAACGGAGGAGTATGATATACTATGATCAAGAGGAGTGAAAGCTCTAAGCTTGGGGATGCCCCGTGGTTCACCCCTGCATATTTTAAGAAGACTCAAGCGTCTAAGCTTGGGGATGCCCAAGGCATCCCCTTCTTCATCGACAAAGTATCAGGTTCCTCCCCTGAAACTATATTTTTATTCAGTCACATCTTATGTACTTTACTTGGAGCGTCTGTGTGTGCTTTTATTTTTGTTTTGTTATCTTAGTTCTCTGAATAAGTTCATCCTTGTGTGGGAGAGAGACACGCTCCGCTGGTTCGTATGAACACATGTGTTCTTAGCTCATAATATTCATGGCGAAGTTTCCTCTTCGTTATATTGTTATATGGTTGGAATTGAAAAATGCTACATGTAGTAATTGGTAAAATGTCTTGGATAATGTGATACTTGGCAATTGTTGTGCTCATGTTTAAGCTCTTGCATCATATACTTTGCACTTATTAGTGAAGAAATACATAGAGCATGCTAAAATTTGGTTTGCATAATTGGTCTCTCTAAGGTCTAGATAATATCTAGCATTGAGTTTTGAACAACAAGGAAGACGGTGTAGAGTCTTATAATGTTTACAATATGTCTTTTATGTGAGTTTTGCTGCACCGGTTCATCCTTGAGTTTGCTTCAAATAACCTTGCTAGCCTAAGCCTTGTATCGAGAGGGAATACTTCTCATGCATCCAAATCCTTGAGCCAACCACTATGCCATTTGTGTCCACCATACCTACCTACTACATGGTATTTCTCCGCCATTCCAAAGTAAATTGCTTGAGTGCTACCTTTAAACCATTCAAAATTTATCACCTCTGATTTGTGTCAATGTTTTATAGCTCATGAGGAAGTATGTGGTGTTTTATCTTTCGATCTTGTCATTTACTTTTGACAGACTTTCACAATGGACTAGTGGCACATCCGCTTATCCAATAATTTTGCAAAAAGAGCTGGCAATGGGGTTCCCAGCCCCAATTAATTAACTTTCATTAATAATTCTCTTCACATGTTTTGCTCTGATTCATCAGTAAGCAACTTAATTTTGCAAATAGACACTCCTCCATGGTATGTGAATGTTGGAAGGCACCCGAGGATTCGGTTAGCCATGGCTTGTGTAAGCAAAAGGTTGGGAGGAGTGTCATCCATAAATAAAGAAAAACTAAACTAAAGTACATGTGTAAACAAAAGAGAAGAGGGATGATCTACCTTGCTGGTAGAGATAACGTCCTTCATGGGAGCCGCTCTTGAAAGTCTGGTTGATGAGGTAGTTAGAGTGCCCACTACCATTCGTTGACAACAACAAACACCTCTCAAAACTTTACTTTTATACTCTCTTGATGTTTTCAAAACCAAAGCTCTAGCACAAATATAGCAATCGATGCTTTCCTCTTTGAAGGACCTTTCTTTTACTTTTATTGTTGAGTCAGTTTACCTATCTCCCTCCACCTTAAGAAGCAAACACTTGTGTGAACTGTGCATTGATTCCTACATACTTGCATATTGCACTTGTTATATTACTTTATGTTGACAATATCCATGAGATACACATGTTATAAGTTGAAAGCAACCGCTGAAACTTAATCTTCCTTTGTGTTGCTTCAACACCTTTACTTTGATTTATTGCTTTATGAGTTAACTCTTATGCAAGACTTATTGATGCTTGTCTTGAAGTACTATTCATGAAAAGTCTTTGCTTTATGATTCACTTGTTTACTCATGTCATTACCATTGTTTTGATCGCTGCATTCATTACATATGTTTACAAATAGTATGATCAAGTTTATGACGGCATGTCACTTCAGAAATTATCTTTGTTATCGTTTTACCTGCTCGGGACGAGCAGACTAAGCTTGGGGATGCTGATACGTCTCCAACGTATCGATAATTTCTTATGTTCCATGCTAATTTATTGATGATACCTACATGTTTTATGCACATTATATGTCATATTCGTGCATTTTTTGGAACTAACCTATTAACAAGATGCCGAAGTGCCAGTTCCTGTTTTGCTGTTTTTGGTTTCAGAAATCCTAGTAACGAAATATTCTCGAATTGGACGAAATCAACGCCCGGTTCCTATTTTGCCGGAAGCATCGGAACACCCGAGCGCGAGAGAGGGCCTGTGGGCCCGGATGATAGGGTGGCGCGGCTGGGCCTGGCCGCGCGGCCTATGGTGTCGTCGCCTTCGACCTTCGACGCTGCCCTTTCGCCTATATAAGGTCCCTGACCTAAAAACCCCGACGGAGGAAGCCACGGTACGCGAAACCTTCCGAGCCGCCGCCATCGCGAAGCCAAGATGCGGGGACGGGAGTCTCGTTCGGCACGCCGCGGACGGGAAGTGCCCCGGAAGGCTTCTCCATCACACCGCTGCATCTCCACGCCATCTTCATCACCGCTGCTCCCAAGAGGGAGTAGTTCTCCATTGAGGCTCGGGGCTGTACCGGTAGCTATGTGGTTCATCTCTCTCCTATGTACTTCAATACAATAATCTCATGAGCTGCCTTACATGATTGAGATTCATATGATGATGCTTGTAATCTAGATGTCATTATGCTAGTCAAGTGAGTTTTACTTATGTGATCTCCGGAGACTCCTTGTCCCACGTGTGTAAAGGTGACAGTGTGTGCACCGTGTGGGTCTCTTAGGCTATATTTCACATAATACTTATTCACTGTTATGAATGGCATAGTGAAGTGCTTATTTATATCTCTTTATGATTGCAATGTGTTTGTATCACAATTTATCTATGTGCTACTCTAGCAATGTTATTAAAGTAGTTTTATTCCTCCTGCACGATGTAATGGTGACAGTGTGTGCATCCGTGTTAGTACTTGGTTTATGCTATGATCATGATCTCTTGTAGATTGCGAAGTTAACTATTGCTATGATAGTATTGATGTGTATTATTCCTCCTACATAAGCATGAAGGTGACAGTGTGCATGCTATGTTAGTACTTGGTTTAGTCGTTTCGATCTTTCATGCACTCTAAGGTTACTTAAATATGAACATTGAATTGTGGAGCTTGTTAACTCCGGCATTGAGGGTTCGTGTAACCCTACGCAATGTGTTCATCATCCAACAAGAGAGTGTAGAGTATGCATTTATCTATTCTGTTATGTGATCAATGTTGAGAGTGTCCACTAGTGAAAGTCTAATCCCTAGGCCTTGTTCCTAAATACTGCTATCGCTGCTTGTTCTGTTTTACTACGTTACTACTGCTGCGTTACTACGCTTGTTTACTTCCTACAATATTACTACCATCAACTGCACGCCAGCAAGCTATTTTCTGGCGCCGTACTACTGCTCATATTCATTCATACCACTTGTATTTCACTATCTCTTCGCCGAACTAGGTGTGTTGGGGACACAAGAGACTTCTTGCTTTGTGGTTGCAGGGTTGCATGAGAGGGATATCTTTGACCTCTTCCTCCCTGAGTTCGATAAACCTTGGGTAATCCACTTAAGGGAAACTTGCTGCTGTTCTACAAACCTCTGCTCTTGGAGGCCCAACACTGTCTACAAGATTAGAAGCACCCGTAGACATCAATGGGCTCCTCCAGATAAGCACATGCATCCAAACGGGAGGGCGGGTGAGGAATAAAATCGACTAGATCAGTTTTTTCCCGGTTACCTCGATCCATCGCATTGCTTGCCACCGACGAAGTCGACGATTCTGGACGTGCCATCGAGATCAGCTCCTTGCAACCTCTAATCCCCACAGACGGCGCCAATTGACAAAGGATTAATTTGTCAATGCCTACAGATTGTAGACTAGGGTTTTGCTAGAAGTAGAGGGCAAGTAGATCTCGAAGGTTTCAGCCGAAAAGTACTCGCTGATTGTGAAAACTAGGGTTCTGTTGACAATAGATTCGATCCTTTCTTCGTCCCTCGACTCCCCCTTATATAGAGGGTGGAGCCGAGGTTTCGTAATACACAAGTTACAGAGTTCGGGAGGGTTTCGTACCCAACCCGTAAGATTACAAATCTCTATCTTTCCTAATACAATCTATTTTTCCTTAACACTAAATGGGCTTCCGAATCTTCTTATTCTTCGAGTCCTGGGCCTTCAGTAAACCCCGGGTACCATCTTTGGCAGGCCCATTGGGGATGCCTATGTCACTATGGGTCCATAGCAGTAGCTAGTTGGTTGTCTTCTCCGCATGTGCTATCATTGTTTAGATCTTGTGAGCTGCCTAACATGATCAAGATCATCTATTTGTAATGCTACATGTTGTGTTTGATGGGATCCGATGAATCTAGAATACTATGTCAAGTTGATTATCAATCTATCATATATGTGTTGTTTATGTTCTTGCATGCTCTCCGTTGCTAGTAGAGGCTCTGGCCAAGTTGATACTTGTAACTCCAAGAGGGAGTATTTATGCTCGATAGTGGGTTCATGCCTCCATTTAATCTGGGATCGTGACAGAAGGTTCTAAGGTTGTGGATGTGCTGTTGCTAATAGGGATAAAACATCAATGCTTTGTCTAAGGATATTTGTTTTGATTACATTACGCACCATACTTAATGCAATTGTCTGTTGTTTGCAACTTAATACTGGAGGGGTGCGGATGCTAACCCGAAGGTGGATTATTTAGGCATAGATGCATGCTGGATAGCGGTCTATGTACTTTGTCGTAATGCCATGATTAAATCTCATAGTAATCATCATTGATATGTATTGAATCTTTATTTGTCAATTGCCCATCTGTAATTTGTTCACCCAGCATGTTAGTTATCTTATTGGAGAGACACCACTAGTGAACTGTGGACCCCGGTCCATTCTTTTACATCTGAATACATTCTACTGCAATCATTGTTTTTACTATTCTTTGCAAACAAACACCATCTTCCACTCGATACGCTTAATCCTTTGTTTTCAACAAGCCGGTGAGATTGACAACCTCACTGTTACGTTGGGGCAAAGTATCTTGATTGCGTTGTGCAGGTTCCACGTTGGCGCCGGTTTCACTGGTGTTGCGCCGCACTACACTCCTCCACCAACAACCTTCATGTGCTTCTTGTCTCCTACTGGTTCGATAACCTTGGTTTCTTTCTGAGGGAAAACTTGCTGCTGTGCGCATCATACCTTCCTCTTGGGGTTCCCAACGGACGTGTACATCTACGCACATCAAGCTCTTTTTCTGGCGCCGTTGCCGGGGACCTGAAGAAAAGTTACACCACAAAGATTTCTATCTCCCACGTCAACTGCACGCCGCAGCTCTTTTTCGGCGCCGTTGCCGGGAGATCAAGACACGCTGCAAGGGGAGTCTCCACATCCAATCTCTTTACTTTGTTTTTGTCTTGCTTTACTTTATTTTATTTACTGTCTTGTTTGCTTCATATTAAAAACACAAAAAAATTAGTTACTTTACTTTCTGTTTTATTTACTAGTTCTATATCAAAACACAAAAAATTAGTTATTTGTTTTTATTTGCTTAGTTACTTTTATTACTGCTACAATGGGTACTCCTGAAAATACTAAGTTCTGTGATTTCACTAGCACAAATAATAATGATTTTATATGTACTCCTATTGCTCCATGATACGTCTCCAACGTATCTATAATTTCTTATGTTCCATGCTACTTTATTGATGATATCTACATGTTTTATGCATACTTTATGTCATATTTATGTGTTTTCCGAACTAACCTATTGACGAGATGCCGAAGGCCAGTTGCTGTTTTCTGCTGTTTTTGGTTTCAGAAATCCTAGTAAAGAAATATTTTCGGAATCGGACGAAATCAAGACCGAAGACCTTATAATTCCCGGAAGCTTCCAGAGCACCGGAGAAGGACGAGAGGGGAGCCAGGGGGGCCCCACCCCACAGGGCGGCGCGGCCCAAGGGGGGGGGCGCCCCCTAGTGTGTGGGCACCCCGTGGCCCCTCCGACTCCGCCTCTTCGCCTATAAAAGCCTTCCTGACCTAAAAACACCGAGACGTTCGACGAAACCCGAGAAAACCTTCCAGAGCCGCCGCCATCGCGAAATCAAGATTCGGGGGACAGAAGTCTCTGTTCCGGCACGCCGCCGGGACGGGGAATTGCCCCGGAGTCATCTCCACCGCCGTCTCCACCGCCATCTTCACCGCCATCGCTGTCTCCATGATGAGAAGTCACCCCCGGGGCTGAGGGCTCCGCTGTAGCTATGTGGTTCATCTCTCTCTCTCTATGTGATCTAGTTGAATATCATCTATGTGCTACTCTAGTGATGTTATTAAAGTACTCTATTCTTCCTGCACGGTGTAATGGTGACAGTGTGTGCCTCGTGTAGTACTTGGTGTAGGCTATGATTATGATCTCTTGTAGATTATGAAGTTAACTATTGCTATGATGGTTTTGATGTGATCTATTCCTCCTACATGGTGTGAAGGTGACAGTGTGCATGCTATGTTAGTACTTGGTTTAGTCGTGTCGATCTTTCATGCACTCTAAGGTTATTTAAATATGAACATTGAATTGTGGAGCTTGTTAACTCCGGCATTGAGGGTTCGTGTAATCCTACGCAATGTGTTCATCATCCAACAAGAGAGTGTAGAGTATGCATCTATCTATTCTGTTATGTGATCAAAGTTGAGAGTGTCCACTAGTGAAAGCAGGATCCCTGGGCCTTGCTTCCAAGCATCGAATCTCCGTTTGTTTACTGTTTTGTTGCATGTTTACTCGCTGCCATATTTTATTCAGATTGCTATTACCACTCATATACATCCATATTACTTGTATTTCACTATCACTTCGCCGAACTAGTGCACCTATACATCTGACAAGTGTATTTGGTGTGTTGGGGACACAAGAGACTTCTTGCTTTGTGATTACAGGGTTGCTTGAGAGGGATATCTTTGACCTCTTCCTCCCTGAGTTCGATAAACCTTGGGTGATCCACTTAAGGGAAACTTGCTGCTGTTCTACAAACCTCTGCTCTTGGAGGCCCAACACTTTCTACAAGAATAGAAGCACCGTAGACATCAAGCACTTTTCGGCGCCGTTGCCGGGGAGGAAAGGTAAAGGTACTCACACTCCGGATCTCGGCTACTAAGCTATTTTCCGGCGCCGTTGTAAGTACTCGAAGCTATTTCCTTTAGATCCTGCAATTGCATCTTTTTGTTTCTTGTTTTTATTTTCACTAGTTAGGCATAATGGAAAACAACAACAAAATTGGTGAGCTTTTTAATCTTTTTCCTAATTTAGAATTGTTTGATGCGAAAATTGAAAAACCTATGGAACCTTATTTACATGATAGTAGCAATGTTATTAGTATAAATGCAATTACTGCTAATGCTATGAAGAAGTCTAAGCTTGGGGAAGCTGGTTTTTGTGATATTTTTAGCTTCCCATCTTTAGGGGAGAAAATTTGCTCTGATAATATTTTATCTCCCATATGCGATAATTCTAATGATGCGTGTGATATTTTAAATCCATCTACTGAAAGTATTCCATATAAAATCCCTATGAAAATTATTGAACGTGTTATGGATAACCGCTATGAAGGGGATGGAACTGTCCATCCTGGAGATCATTTACTGTTTTTGCATGAATTATGCGGGTTATTCAAGTGTGCAGGTATCTCTATGGATGAAGTGAAGAAGAAATTATTCTCTATGTCGTTGTCTGGTAAAGCGGCGCATTGGCATAAACTGCTGAAGGATGAGCATTCTCTTGATTGGAAGGATATTGTGCCTCTATTTTATTCTAAATTCTATCCTCCAAGTGAAATTCACAAAGACCAAAACCGAATATATAATTTCTGGCCTCATGATGGAGAGAGTATTGCCCAAGCATGGGAGAGATTGAAGTCTTTAATGCTCAAATGCCCCAATCATGAGCTTCCAGGTAATATCATCATTGATAATTTCTATGCAAGACTTTCTTTTCAAGATAAGACCTTGCTAGATACTACTTGTTCTGGATCATTCACGCACAACAAAGAAGAGTTTAAAAGGGACCTTCTTGATCGGATTAAGGAGAACGCTGAAGATTGGGAGAACGACAAAGGTAAAGAGTCAGGTATAAATTATGATTATGAATGCATTGAAACTTTTATGGATACCGATAAATTTCGAAATATGAGTGCTACTTATGGTCTTGACTCTCAAGTTGCTGCAAATCTTTATAAAGCCTTTGCTTCTCATTTTGAATTTCCTAAAAAGAATTTTGATAAGTATCATGAACCTTTTAAAGAGGCTTGCATGAAGAATGAAATTGTTGTTAATTATTGTAATAAGCATGCTCAAACTCCTAAGAATGCTATTTCCTATAAGCATGTTAATTTTTGTGGAATACATAGACCTTGTGGAATTAATCAAATCAAAGATGAATATTGTATCCATCATGCTAATGAAAAAACTAGAAAGTGGTTTAGGGCTCTAGATGATCTTGGTAAAAAAGTTTGTGCCCTCTATCCTTTTATTTGTGAAGTTTGCCATGAAGTGGGTCATTTTAATTTTCAATGCCCCTCCAATGATAATTTGAACCCAATGAGTGCTGCAAATTTGTATTGTGATGATGAAATTACTCCTAATCAGCATGATGAACTTACTTTATTTTTGGGGTGTGAAGAACTGTCGAGAAAAATCTCTTTGTTACATATGAGTGATCTTGATATTGATGATGTCCTGCATGGGTGTTTTTCTTATTGCATTGATAATAGCCATACAAATACTTACATACAAAATATTTTAGAAGATGACACCTTGCCAAAATATGATAGGACCGCTGTGTGTTTTCAACTAATTAATGAAAAGGAGGGATCCTCCCAAGTTTCTTCTATTGTTTCTAAAAGTAAATCAGGTTATGCGGACAAGCCACCCTTCAAGCCTCTTCCTCCTAAAGAAGGGAACGAGGAGAAGGAGAGAAGAAGAAGAAGAAGAAGGGAACGAAGAAGAAGGAGAATAAAAAGAAAGAGGTAACGGCGTATCCCCGCGTGAATGAGATAACGCTAGGTAAGTAAGTATGTTGCTCCTAATGATTATTGTGATAATGAATCTGAATACGATGATCTTCCTATGCCCTTTACATACATTAGCGATCATGATTTGAATGAGCACACTACTTTTGATATTACAAATCTCTGGGAAACTAATTCTGAAAATGATAATAATTGCCATAGTGTCAGTGCTATCCATGCTTCCTCCCATAATGATATAGAAAGCTCTAAGCTTGGGGAAGAGGTGTTTGAAAATCCTTTTGCTACTGGTCATTATGTTCTTGATACATCTCCTTCTAATAACAATGATGGTATGGTCATAGATAAACCGACTGTGAAAGATAACTATTCTATTTCTTATGATGACACTGTGCCTCCGATCTTTGATGATTATTATAAAGAATGCTATGATATAGGTTATAACTATCCTTATGAAACTTGTCATAGTCATGATTGGATTACCAAAAACAATTCTTTTAATATGCAACTTGTTTACCATGTTCAAATTCTTGATAATAATCTTGCTCCAATTACTATTAATGAGAATAACTCTTCTTATGCCAAAATTAATGATACTTCTATGCATATGAACCATGATAAGAATGTTTTAAGTGATGGGTATATTGTGGATTTCATCAATGATGCTACTGAAAGTTATTATGAGAGAGGGAAATATGGTTATATGCATCTTAATAATATTAAGTTTCCCCTCTTTATGTTGAGAATCTTGAAGTTACTCGTGTTTTATCCTCTTATGCTTGTCACTTTGCTCTTCATGAATTCATTTGTGTATAAGATTCTTCTGCATAGGAAGCATGTTAGGCTTAAATGTGTTTTGAATTGCCTCTTGATACTCCCTTTTGCTTCAAATACTATTTCCTGCGAATGGATCATTAAAACTGCTGAGCCCATCTTAATGGCTATAAAGAAAGAACTTTTGGGAGATAACCCATGTGTTATTTTGCTACAGTACTTTTTTATATTTGTGTCTTGGAAGTTGTTTACTACTGTAGCAACCTCTCCTTATCTTATTTTTATTGCATTGTTGTGCCAAGTAAAGTCTTTGATAGAAAGGTTGATACTAGATTTGGATTACTGCACAGAAACAGATTTCTTGCTGTCACGAATTCTGGCACAAGTCTCTGTAGCAAATTCGAAAAAATCTGCCAATTTACGAGCGTGATCCTCAGATATGTACGCAACTTTCATTAGTTTTGAGTTTTTCCATTTGAGCAAGTCTGGTGCCATTTTAAAATTCGTCTTTACGGACTGTTCTGTTTTTGACAGATTCTGCCTTTTTTTTCGCATTGCCTCTTTTGCTATGTTGGATGAATTTCTTTGATCCATTAATGTCCAGTAGCTTTATGCAATGTCCAGAAGTGTAAATAATGATTGTGTCACCTCTGAATATGTGAATTATTAATTGTGCACTAACCCTCTAATGAGTTTGCTTGAAGTTTGGTGTGAAGGAAGTTTTCAAGGGTCAAGAGAGGAGTATGATATACTATGATCAATAGGAGTGAAAGCTCTAAGCTTGGGGATGCCCCCGTGGTTCATCCCTGCATATTTTAAGAAGACTCAAGCGTATAAGCTTGGGGATGCCCAAGGCATCCCCTTCTTCATCGACAACATCATCAGGTTCCTCCCCTGAAACTATATTTTTATTCAGTCACATCTTTTGTTCTTTACTTGGAGCGTCGGTTTGTTTTTGTTTTTGTTTTGTTTGAATAAAATGGATCCTAGCATTCACTTTGTGGGAGAGAGACACGCTCCGCTGTTGCATATGGACAAATATGTCCTTAGGCTTTACTCATAATGTTCATGGCGAAGTTTCTTCTTCGTTAAATTGTTATATGGTTGGAATTGGGAAATGCTACATGTAGTAATTTTAAAATGTCTTGGATAATGTGATACTTTGCAATTGTTGTGCTCATGTTTAAGCTCTTGCATCATATACTTTGCACCCATTAATGAAGAAATACATAGAGCTTGCTAAAATTTGGTTTGCATATTTGGTCTCTCTAAGGTCTAGATAATTTCTAGTATTGAGTTTTGAGCAACAAGGAAGACGGTGTAGAGTCTTATAATGTTTACAATATGTCTTTTATGTGAGTTTTGCTGCACCGGTTCATCCTTGAGTTTGCTTCAAATAACCTTGCTAGCCTAAACCTTGTATCGAGAGGGAATACTTCTCATGCATCCAAAATCCTTGAGCCAACCACTATGCCATTTGTGTCCACCATACCTACCTACTACATGGTATTTCTCCGCCATTCCAAAGTAAATTGCTTGAGTGCTACCTTTAAAATTCCATCATTCACCTTTGCAATATATAGCTCATGGGACAAAATAGCCTTAAAAACTATCGTAGTATTGAATATGTACTTATGCACTTTATCTCTTATTAAGTTGCTTGTTGCGCGATAACCATGCTTCTGGGGACGCCATCAACTACTCTTTGTTGAATATCATGTGAGTTGCTATGCATGTCCGTCTTGTCTGAAGTAAGAGAGATCTACCACCTTAATGGTTGGAGCATGCATATTGTTAGAGAAGAACATTGGGCCGCTAACTAAAGCCATGAATCATGGTGGAAGTTTCAGTTTTGGACATATATCCTCAATCTCATATGAGAATAATAATTGTTGCTACATGCTTATGCATTAAAGAGGAGTCCATTATCTGTTGTCCATGTTGTCCCGGTATGGATGTCTAAGTTGAGAATAATCAAAAGCGAGAAATCCAAAATGCGAGCTTTCTCCTTAGACCTTTGTACAGGCATGGAGGTACCCCTTTGTGACACTTGGTTGAAACATGTGTATTGCGAAGATCCGGTAGTCCAAGCTAAGTAGGACAAGTTGCGGGCACTATTAGTATACTATGCATGAGGTTTGCAACTTGTAAGATATAATTTACATAACTCATATGCTTTATTACTACCGTTGACAAAATTGTTTCATGTTTTCAAAATAAAAGCTCTAGCACAAATATAGCAATCGATGCTTTCCTCTTTGAAGGACCTTTCTTTTACTTTTATGTTGAGTCAGTTCACCTATCTCTCTCCACCTCAAGAAGCAAACACTTGTGTGAACTGTGCATTGATTCCTACATACTTGCATATTGCACTTATTATATTACTTTGCATTGACAACTATCCATGAGATATACATGTTACAAGTTGAAAGCAACCGCTGAAACTTAATCTTCCATTGTGTTGCTTCAATGCCTTTACTTTGAATTTATTGCTTTATGAGTTAACTTTTATGCAAGACTTATTGATGCTTGTCTTGAAAGTACTATTCATGAAAAATCTTTGTCATATGATTCATTTGTTTACTCATGTCATTTACCATTGTTTTGATCGCTGCATTCATTACATATGTTTACAAATAGTATGATCAAGATTATGATGGCATGTCACTTCAGAAATTATCTTTGTTATCGTTTTACCTGCTCGGGACGAGCAGAACTAAGCTTGGGGATGCTGATACGTCTCCAACGTATCTATAATTTCTTATGTTCCATGCTACTTTATTGATGATATCTACATGTTTTATGCATACTTTATGTCATATTTATGTGTTTTCCGGAACTAACCTATTGACGAGATGCCGAAGGGCCAGTTGATGTTTGCTGTTTTTGGTTTCAGAAATCCTAGTAAAGAAATATTTTCGGAATCGGACGAAATCAAGACCGAAGACCTTATAATTCCCGGAAGCTTCCAGAGCACCGGAGAAGGACGAGAGGGGAGCCAGGGGGCCCCACCCCACAGGGCGGCGCGGCCCAAGGGGGGGCGCGCCCCCTAGTGTGTGGGCACCCCGTGGCCCCTCCGACTCCGCCTCTTCGCCTATAAAAGCCTTCCTGACCTAAAAACACCGAGACGTTCGACGAAACCCGAGAAAACCTTTCAGAGCCGCCGCCATCGGGGGAATTGCCCCCGGAGTCATCTCCACCGCCGTCTCCACCGCCATCTTCACCGCCATCGCTGTCTCCATGATGAGGAGGGAGTAATTCACCCCCGGGGCTGAGGGCTCCGCTGTAGCTATGTGGTTCATCTCTCTCTCTATGTGATCTAGTTGAATATCATCTATGTGCTACTCTAGTGATGTTATTAAAGTACTCTATTCCTCCTGCACAGTGTAATGGTGACAGTGTGTGCCTCGTGTAGTACTTGGTGTAGGCTATGATTATGATCTCTTGTAGATTATGAAGTTAACTATTGCTATGATGGTTTTGATGTGATCTATTCCTCCTACATGGTGTGAAGGTGACAGTGTGCATGCTATGTTAGTACTTGGTTTAGTCGTGTCGATCTTTCATGCACTCTAAGGTTATTTAAATATGAACATTGAATTGTGGAGCTTGTTAACTCCGGCATTGAGGGTTCGTGTAATCCTACGCAATGTGTTCATTATCCAACAAGAGAGTGTAGAGTATGCATCTATCTATTCTGTTATGTGATCAAAGTTGAGAGTGTCCACTAGTGAAAGCAGGATCCCTGGGCCTTGCTTCCAAGCATCGAATCTCCGTTTGTTTACTGTTTTGTTGCATGTTTACTCGCTGCCATATTTTATTCAGATTGCTATTACCACTCATATACATCCATATTACTTGTATTTCACTATCTCTTCGCCGAACTAGTGCACCTATACATCTGACAAGTGTATTTGGTGTGTTGGGGACACAAGAGACTTCTTGCTTTGTGATTACAGGGTTGCTTGAGAGGGATATCTTTGACCTCTTCCTCCCTGAGTTCGATAAACCTTGGGTGATCCACTTAAGGGAAACTTGCTGCTGTTCTACAAACCTCTGCTCTTGGAGGCCCAACACTGTCTACAAGAATAGAAGCACCCGTAGACATCACTCCACCTGCTACTACAACAGAATTTTATGAAATTAAACCTGCTTTACTGAATCTTGTTATGAGAGAGCAATTTTCTGGTGTTAGTACTGATGATGCTGCTGCCCATCTTAATAATTTTGTTGAACTTTGTGAAATGCAAAAGTATAAGGATATAGATGGTGATATTATAAAACTGAAATTGTTTCCTTTCTCACTAAGAGGAAGAGCTAAAGATTGGTTGCTTTCTTTGCCTAAGAATAGTATTGATTCATGGACTAAATGTAAAGATGCTTTTATTAGTAAATATTATCCTCCTGATAAGATTATATCTTTGAGAAGTAGCATTATGAACTTTAAACAATTTGATAATGAACATGTTGCTCAAGCATGGGAGAGAATGAAATCTTTGGTAAAGAATTGCCCTACCCATGGACTGACTACTTGGATGATCATCCAAACCTTTTATGCAGGATTGAATTTTTCCTCGAGGAACCTATTGGATTCAGCTGCTGGAGGTACTTTTATGTCCATCACCTTGGGCGCCGCGACTAAACTTCTTGATGATATGATGATCAATTACTCTGAATGGCACACTGAAAGAACTCCTCAAGGTAAGAAGGTAAATTCTGTTGAAGAAACCTCTTCTTTGGGTGATAAGATTGATGCTATTATGTCTATGCTTGCAAATGGTAGATCTCATATTGATCCTAATAATGTTCCTTTAGCTTCATTGGTTGCTCAAGAAGAAAATGTTGATGTGAATTTCATTAAAAATAATAATTTCAACAATAATGCTTATAGGAATAATTATGGTAACAACAACTTTAGGCCATATCCTTCTAATAATGGTAATGGTTATGGTAATTCTTATGGTAATTCTTACAACAATAATAAGAGTGTACCCTATGGTCTTGAAGTGATGCTTAAAGAATTTATTAGTACACAAACTGCTTTCAATAAAACTGTTGAAGAAAAGCTTGGTAAAATTGATGTTCTTGCTTCTAAGGTTGATAGTCTTGCTCTTGATGTTGATCTTTTAAAATTGAAAGTTATGCCTGAGGAAGTTAAAGATGCTAGGTTTGCTAAAATAAATGCCATCCAAGTTCGAATTAATGATAATATTAGAATGTTGGCTGAATTGCATGCTAGGTGGGATAGAGAAGAAAAAGAAAAACTTGCTAAAGAAAATAATATAGCTAAAGTATGGACTATTACCACCACTAGTAATGTTGATTCTTCACATGTTGCTACACCTCCTACTATCAATGGTAAAATAATTGGTGTTGGCAATGTTTCTACTCCTAATGCAAAGCGCGCAAAATTGCCTGAAACTGCTGAAACTGCTTGTGATAAAACTGCTGAAATTTTTCAAAATATTGGTGACAATGATTCTATTGCTGTAGAACATAATGGTTTAGATTTTGATGATTTTCATATTACTGAAGTTATAAAGTTCTTACAAAAACTTGCTAGAAGTCCCAATGCTAGTGCTATAAATTTAGCCTTTACAAAACATATTACAAATGCTCTCATTAAAGGTAGGGAAGAGAAATTAAAACTTGAAGCTTCTATTCCTAGGAAGTTAGAAGATGGTTGGGATCCCATCATTAAGATGAAATTCAATGATTTTGAATGTAATGCTTTATGTGATCTTGGTGCAAGTATTTCTGTTATGCCTAAGAAGATTTATGATATGCTTGACTTGCCACCATTGAAAAATTGTTATTTAGATGTTAATCTTGCTGATAATGTTAAAAAGAAACCTTTGGGGAGGATTGATAATGTTCGTATTACGGTTAACAATAACCTTGTCCCCGTTGATTTTGTTGTTTTGGATATTGAATGCAATGCATCTTGTCCTATTGTGTTGGGAAGACCTTTTCTTCGAACTGTTGGTGATGTTATTGATATGAAGGAAGGTAATATTAAATATCAATTTCCTCTCAAGAAAGGTATGGAACACTTCCCTAGAAAGAGAATGAAGTTGCCTTTTGATTCTATTATTAGAACAAGTTATGGTGTTGATGCTTCTTCTCTTGATGTTACTTGATTTGCACTTTCTGCGCCTAGCTGAAAGGCGTTAAAGAAAAGCACTTCTTGGGAGATAACCCATGTTTCATTTTATTTACTGTATTGTTGAGTCTTGGAAGTTGTTTACTACTGTAGCAACCTCTCCTTATCATGTTTTTGTTCCAAGTAAAGTTTCTATGTTAAAGTTGATGCTAGATTTGGATTGCTGCGCAGAAACAGCATTGCTGTATGTCACGAATTTGCGCAGATCTCTCTGTAAAAAAATCAAACAAATCTGCAAATTTACGTGCGTGATCCTCAGATATGTACGCAACTTTCATTAGTTTTGAGTTTTTCCGTTTGAGCAAGTTAAGTGCCCCTGCAAAATTCATCTTTACGGACTGTTCTGTTTTTGACAGATTCTGCCTTTTATTTCGCATTGCCGCTTTTGCTATGTTGAATGAGTTTCTTTGTTCCATTAACTTTCAGAAGCTTTGTGCAATGTCCAGAAGTGTTAAGAATTATTGTGTCACCTCTGAATGTGTGAATTTTAATTATGCACTAACCCTCTAATGAGTTTGCTTGAAGTTTGGTGTGGAGGAAGTTTTCAAGGGTCAAGAGAAGAGGATGATATACTATGATCAAGAAGAGTGAAAGGTATAAGCTTGGGGATGCCCCGGTGGTTCATCCCTGCATATTTTAAGAAGACTCAAGCATCTAAGCTTGGGGATGCCCAAGACATCCCCTTCTTCATCGACAACTTATCAGGTCACTTCTAGTGAAACTATATTTTTATTCCATCACATCTTATGTTCTTTACTTGGAGCGTCGGTTGCTTTTATTTTTGTTTTGGTTTGGATAAAGTTGGATCCCATCATCCTCATATTGGAGATATTACGCTCCGCTTTTTCATATGAAACACTTGTGTTCTTAATTGTGCTTTAATGTTCATGGCGAAGGCTGAAATTGCTTCGTTAAATTGCTATTTGGTTGGAATCAGAAAATGCTGCATATGGTTTGGAATAACTTGGCAATTGTTTGAGATCTCATAGATCATGTTTAAGCTCTTGCATCATGTAGTTTAATCTATTAATGAAGAACTACCGTAGAGCTTGTTAAAATTTGGTTTGCATGATTGGTCTCTCTAAGTCTAGATATTTTCCGGTATAGTGTTTGAACAACAAGGAAGAAAGTGTAGAATCTTATAATGCTTGCAATATGTTCTTGTGTAAGTTTTGCTGTACCTGTTCATACTTGTGTTTGCTTCAAACAACCTTGCTAGCCCAAACCTTGTACTGAGAGGAAATGCTTCTCGTGCATCCAAACACCTTGAGCCAAAACCCATGCCATTTGTGTCCACCATATCTACCTACTATGTGGTATTTTTCTGCCATTCCAAAGTAAATTACTTGAGTGCTACCTTTAAAATTTCATTCCTTTATCTTTGCAATATATAGCTCATGGGACAAATAGTTTAAAAACTATTGTGATGATGAATATGTAGATATGTGTCTTAGTTCTTATAAGTTGCTTGTTGAGCGGTAACCATGTTTCTGGGGATGCCATCAACTTTTTACCTTTGTTGGATATCATGTGAGATGCTATGCATGTTCTTCTTGTCTGAAGTAAGTGCGATTTCATGATCAAATGGTTTGAGTATGCATATGTTAGAGAAGAACATTGGGCAGCTAACTAAAGCCATGTATCATGGTGGAAGTTTCAGTTTGGACATACAACCTCAATCTCTTATGAGAATATTATTTGTTGTTGAATGCTTAAGCATTAAAAGAGGAGTCCATTATCTGTTGTCTATGTTGTCCCGGTATGGATGTCTAAGTTGAGAATAATCAAAAGCGAGAAATCCAATGCGTGCTTTCTCCTTAGACCTTTGTACAGGCGGCATAGAGGTACCCCTTTGTGACACTTGGTTGAAACATATGTTATGCGATGATAATCCGTGTTTTCCGAGCTGATTAGGACAAGGTGCGAGCACTATTAGTACTCTATGCATGAGACATGCAACTTGTAGGAAGTATTATGCATAGCACATATGAATTATTACTACCGTTGACAAAATTGTTTCTATGTTTTCAAAACAAAAGCTCTAGCACAAAAATAGTAATCCATGCTTCCCTCTGCGAAGGGCCATTCTTTTACTTTATGTTGAGTCAGTTTACCCACTTCTTTCTATCTTAGAAGCAAACACTTGTGTTAACTGTGTGCATTGATTCTTACATGTTTACTTATTGCACCTGTTATATTACTCTATGTTGACAAATATCCATGAGATATACATGTTACAAGTTGAAAGCAATTGCTGAAACTTAATCATCCTTTGTGTTGCTTCAATTCATTCTACTAAGAATTTATTGCTTATGAGTTAGTTCTTATGCAAGTCTTATTGATGCTTGTCTTGAAAGTGTTATTCATGAAAAGTTTTGCTATATGATTCATTTGTTTAGTCATTATCTTTGTTAGCAATCTTTTGCTTCAGATCACTCCATTCATCTCATATGCTTTACAATAATGTTGATCAAGGTTATGTTGGTAGCATGTCACTTCAGAAATTATTTGTGTTATCGTTTACCTACTCGAGGGCGAGTAGGAACTAAGCTTGGGGATGCTTGATACGTCTCAAACGTATCTATAATTTCTTATTTTCCATGCTACTTTTATGACAATACTTGAATGTTTTATACATACTTTACATCATTATTATACATTTTCCGGCACTAACCTATTAACAAGATGCCGAAGCGCCAGTTTTCTGCTGTTTTTGGTTTCAGAAATCCTAGTAAGGAAATATTCTCGGAATTGGACGAAATCAACGCCCAGGGGCTTATTTTTCCACGAAGCTTCCGAAGACCGAGGAGATACGAAGTGGGGCCACGAGGGCCGAGACCATAGGCGGCGCGGCCTGGGCCCTGGCCGCGCCGGCCTATGGTGTGGGCCCCCTGTGCCCCCTCCTGACCTGTCCTTCCGCCTACTTAAAGCCTTCGTCGCGAATACCCCTGTACCGAGAGCCACGATACGGAAAACCTTCCAGAGACGCCGCCGGCGCCAATCCCATCTCGGGGGATTCAGGAGATCGCCTCCGGCACCCTGCCGGAGAGGAGAATCATCACCGGAGGGGCTCTACATCATCATGCCCGCCTCCGGATTGATGCTTGAGTAGTTCATCCTTGGACTATGGGTTCATAGCAGTAGCTAGTTGGTTGTCTTCTCCGCATGTGCTATCATTGTTTAGATCTTGTGAGCTGCCTAACATGATCAAGATCATCTATTTGTAATGCTACATGTTGTGTTTGATGGGATCCGATGAATCTAGAATACTATGTCAAGTTGATTATCAATCTATCATATATGTGTTGTTTATGTTCTTGCATGCTCTCCGTTGCTAGTAGAGGCTCTGGCCAAGTTGATACTTGTATCTCCAAGAGGGAGTATTTATGCTCGATAGTGGGTTCATGCCTCCATTTAATCTGGGATCGTGACAGAAGGTTCTAAGGTTGTGGATGTGCTGTTGCTACTAGGGATAAAACATCAATGCTTTGTCTAAGGATATTTGTGTTGATTACATTACGCATCATACTTAATGCAATTGTCTGTTGTTTGCAACTTACTACTGGAGGGGTGCGGATGCTAACCCGAAGGTGGATTATTTAGGCATAGATGCATGCTGGATAGCGGTCTATGTAGTTTGTCGTAATGCCCTGATTAAATCTCATAGTAATCATCATTGATATGTATTGAATCTTTATTTGTCAATTGCCCATCTGTAATTTGTTCACCCAGCATGTTAGTTATCTTATTGGAGAGACACCACTAATGAACTGTGGACCCCGGTCCATTCTTTTACATATGAATACATTCTACTGCAATCATTGTTTACTGTTCTTTGCAAACAAACACCATCTTCCACTCGATACGCTTAATCCTTTGTTTTCAGCAAGCCGGTGAGATTGACAACCTCACTGTTACGTTGGGGCAAAGTATCTTGATTGTGTTGTGCAGGTTCCACGTTGGCGCCGGTTTCACTGGTGTTGCGCCGCACTACACTCCTCCACCAACAACCTTCACGTGCTTCTTGGCTCCTACTGGTTCGATAACCTTGGTTTCTTTCTGAGGGAAAACTTGCTGCTGTGCGCATCATACCTTCCTCTTGGGGTTCCCAACGGACGTGAACATCTACGCGCATCACACAACATGCTAGAAATTTAAGCCCAATGCATGTTTGCGTCAGCCCAAAACTACGCCCCTGTTGCATAGTCGATTTGCTCACAGCCATAACCCTAGCCATTCCTCTCGTCTCCACTGGACCAACGCGGTATTGAAACGAGATGTAGCTGACACCATCCCCAGACACTAGCATCAACCTGGCCATGCTCCACGACTGTTGCCCCGAGGCCACGACAACCAGTGGCCGGGGAGACATGGGCTGAAGTGAGACACCGATAACACCGTGATGTCTCACCTGGAAGTTCCTCGGTCAATTGTTACAGCTTTCAGACACTAGAACGGCGTAATTGATTTATATATAGAATCTTGCTTGTTCCATTCAAACACTAGAAGTCTACAACTGCTACGATGCTAGCTTCTCTGTCATTTCCTCTCTGTTCTATACTTCTATGGATGGAACATATGCAGTCTGCTTATTCCATTCCATCCCTATGTTATTTGTTCGGAAATAAGGATTATAGGTAGAAATCATAGAATTGGTGTATCTAGAAATCTTAGAATCCTGGCGACCAAGAAAATTATTATTTTCCATGATGTACGCTGAAATAACCTATTTATATGCCATATCGTGCTTCTGTTAGAAAACCCGCTACAAGGTTTAACTGCCACTATTGCGCCGCTATAGCTTCTCGTGGCAACAACTAAATCAAATAGGCAAGCTATTTTTTTCCTTTGTTATGTGACACTCAATCGTGCATGAGCAAAACATGACAGTAAGTTTGTTCATCATCCAAAAGCAGAAAGGGGCATTCAGTTGTGTAATAGGTGTAGCCTCATTTAAAATTTCAGTTATGTAATCGGTAAATATATAATATGATTATTTATCTTGTATGAAAGCCATCATTTATCTTATATGAAAGCCGATCGCAAATAGATTAATAAGGCAAAGTCACATTGTATAAATTTCATTATCATATAGATGGTTATTAGCTTACAATGTTAAATATTGCTACTCCTTCTACATGACAAAATAAATAAACAGTTTACAAAATAGGCAACAATAGGATACCTTTTGAGTTTTAATTTATCTTGAAAAACTTCTCCTCGTTGTATCTTCTCTAGCCAAATCATCTGAAATCAGATCCTGTGTAACGGCCTCAATACAATCTGAAGCATTCAACTATCACCTAGACGAGTGAAGAAAATAATAATCATATTGTAGACAATCAAGAATAAATTCATAACACTTTTAATAATAAAAAAATTTGCAACGAGGTAAAGTACTAACTCGTAGGGACAATATGATATAGAGCCAACCAAGCATCTGAAAAGCATTTGATTAGGCATACACAAAAAGAAGGTCCATAAGCCAATTATCAGATTTGTCCTGACAGATAGGTAGTCGTTTCAATTATTCAATGGAGCAATGCTAACATAGGAGCATGACTTGATAACTTAAAAAATCAAAGTTTGAAAAGAACACCTATTCATATAGAAGGCTTTCGAGGAGCCATAGCGGACAATCTACAAATTACTTGAGTACCTGCGTAGCTACGCTCTTAGTATATGATTATCTTCTTTGTCAAGACAATAACCCACAAAAATGACCGGAGATCCTTCATGTGGGTGAATCTGAAGAAAAGTTGTAAGAGTAAGACACATATGCATGATTGATGATCAAACGTAGTAAATAATAATAATAGATAGATAAGTCCATCAATGCAGAGAAACAATGCAGAGCCTCATAGGGCCAAACTGGAGTCATTCTCTCTCAAAAGAATTAGCTGTCCTGTATCGTGAAATGAGAAAAATGCAGATTTATCTTTACCTGAGCAGAATGGTTAGAGAGATGTGATACTTAAGTGAAGTAGGAATATGCACCATTTCAAGGATACGTCATGGAAAGGCGAATCAGTTACATAGAAGAGAAGATCAATAGGCCGAGTTACAACACGGTCGATACAAGCATCGAGACCGCAAGATCCACACTGTCACGTGGACCGCCACGCCCGAGAAAGCCTACTCTCACAACCTCCACATGTCCACTAATGCTAGACTAGTCCAAAATAGTATGGCTCTTCTCCACAACTCTGCCTCAACATAGATCTTACTAAGCACCATCGTAGGTGGTGAGGTGAAGGAGCCACTCCCTCAAAGACGATGTCGTTGCGGTGGAGCCACATGCACCAACAAACCAAAGCTATCCATGTCCAAAACTCACGGATCTCGTCTCTTCCGCCACATCATCCCTGCATACCGTGAACCACCATTGAGGTAGAGAAATTATTGCTCAACACTTTGAGGGAAATCATGAAGTTAAACCAGAGGGCATTGCCACTAAGCGCATTGTAACTTGTATCGAACACCTCGAGAATGACGAACAATGGCGTTGGATCACTCTCAAACACCTAATTAGATTATTTCAACTGATTGCAGCTGAAAACAACATGAATTGGGCGCTGCAAATATGCAAATATGGCATTTTCACCTCTAGAATGTCGAACAATGGACACTTTTTTTTTCGAGAGTACGCCAAAGGCGTACCATATTTTTATAGAAGGCAGATGTTTGAGTACAAGAACACTACACTTGCTGCAAGCAACAAGTGTAGCAACAGCTCCACACCGGCTAGTCCTAACTCCTAAGACAACCAAACCGACAAAACAACAACACAACATGAAGAGCTTGTCCTAAGCTATACACAAAGTCGTGTATCGACCAACGTCGACGACTCCGAAGAACAAAAACTTCAAAAGGACTCCCCTTGTCGACACACCATCTAAAGGAGAAAGATGGTGAAACTTAGTCGGTCCCAAGAAGGCATCGTCTTGGCCTCGCCGACAATGGTGTGCATTGCGCCTCTGAAGAACAACCTTGGATAGCGGCAAGCACCGGAGGAGGGCTACCTGGATCCTCCCTGCCGTTTCTCCAAACGCGATGCTCCCAACAGAGTAATGGCGACGTCAAGGACGCCACCATCATCACACCGATCCAACTCCGGACCTAGGCTTTCGCCCTGAGACAAACAACCAAACTGGAGAAAGAAAGAGAGACGTGTTGACACACCTCAACGATGCCTCCAAGGAGGGAAACGACACCCGCGAGTGCCATCGTCGCCGGCACCGAAAGAAGACGGGCAAGATTTTCATCCGTATCGCCGCACACCTCCTTCTCAATCCACCGGAGTGGGGCAAGCGTCCACATTGTTCACACAGTTGCCGCCACATCACCTCATCATCATGTCCGAAGTGTCGCAGAATTCCCACGAGCCGCACGAATGTGAGCAGTCCGTTTCCTCCTTCTCCAACATGGCTGAGCACTTGCAGCCCTCCTCCGTCTTCCACCTCCTGCAGGTCAAGGACTTACCGCCGACGTAGCTGTCGCACTCCGGACAACTACGAAACGCCAGAGGCCCAAAGACCTAGATCCGGCCCTGTTGGGCCCAGATCTGGCCCGCACTTCCACCACCATGGTCGTCGGCCCCTGCTCCTCTGCGACCTCCGCCGCCTCCTGTAGCCGTCACCAGCGGCCGTGGCACCACCACATCCTCCACCCGAGCCCGGGGAGGCCCGCGCGCCGCCCGGTTACCCTCGCCGGGCGCCGGCGTCCGCCGCATATCTGGCTCCGCTCCAAGGTGCTCTGCCATATCCAACTCCAACCCAACTCCTCCTCCCGCCGTGCGCCGCCGCTCAACCCTTGAAATTTGGCATTGTAAAAGAGAAATGTGAGACAAAAAAGCCAGGCGCTAATGTCTAGCGCATGCCAGCACGGGGGATGCAATTGCGCTTATTTTTTACGACTATGCCCTCATAGGGGTTCTTTTCACTGCATTTTTTTGTCCGTGCGAACTTATCGGTGCAGGGTCACGGTGGGCTCGGAGGCCTTCTTTTCTCCCGTGTGCACCTTTTAGTGCTGGGTCACAGGGTGGGCACGGTGGCCTCTTTTGTTTGTGCTCTTCGGCATCTTTCGCAGCTGATAGCCGTGCATCATCCCCGTGCTGGCGATGCAGTCAGTAGAATTCTGCCTTATAAACAGGTCAGGTTTTCACTGAACTTCCGGTACGGTACTAAAAATCGCGCAGAGAATAGCCGCGGACGGTATTTCGCGTCCCGCACCGAACCGCACTAAAAGGCCTCTCTGAAAACTGAGGCCCAGCTAGGACCGTTCCGGGCCCCGAGGCCCGTTCCCCTTCCTGCAGCTCGTCTCAGTTGTCGTCGTCGCCGCCGCCGCCGCCAGCAGCACGGCAGTCGTCGCTGGCGCTCCCCGTTCTCCTCATCCCCGTGGAGCGACAACGGAGGGGCAGCACCGTAGCGGGGGCCGGCTCGACGCCTGTATGCCTATGTAGCTGTATGCTTGTGAGGCAGCGACGGCGACGGCGACCGTGACCCTGAGCCTGAGGTAGCCAACTCGAGCGCGCGGAGAGCCGGAGGACGGCCTCCCGCAGGGCCGCAGGGGCACGTCGAGCACACGAACGGCGGCGGCCGCCTCAGGTGCGCGACCACACGCTGCAGAGAATGACAACTTGCCGGCCACCTTCCGACGGCTCGGTTTTTTTCCGACGGCGATTGGGTCCGATCATTGGTGCTGCATACGGGGAAATTTTTGATGTCTACTTGCTGATTTTGGTGATTGGAGGGAGGAGCAGCTGCGCATTGAGAGGATTTGGAGAAAAGATGGATCTTGACTCGAGAGAGGTTGGGACGGACCCGACAGGAAAGAAGTATTGGGACATCAGGACAAAAAAATAGATGCCTGGACAGATGGAGAGATTTGAAGATACACTTGAAGAAGAAGGAAAAATCATTTTCAGTACCACAGAAATTTTAAAAATGTGACATTATTCTTTGTGGATGGAAATTCCCATGCAGATGATGAATCTCGGTTTCCTATCTGACAAAGGCAATGTATTGTTTAATCAGATTTGTTTCTTTCTTTCTCTAAAAGCAAAATTTGTGTATCAAAATATTCCCCCATGATCAAAAAATCAAATATGTTGTGATGTACTACTAGATATTATGCATGATCCTAGGGGTATCGTCGATAGTGTCCAAGCTCATGCAGCCCCACGACCACTCCCCCGCCATCGTGGGGAAATGACTATTGAGGGATCAAAGGTCCCATGGCCGGCGTCGGCTGGCTCTCTCGCTGCCTCGGGTGGCCCGCCCTCCTCTCCGAGCTATGGTTGTAGTTGCCCACACGCCTCCTCTCATCGACCCAAGCCCCAGCCACTGCTCACCCCATATGAGCTAGCCGTCGTTTTCCTAAGCTCACCGCCACTACCATGGTTTCATGGGATATGAACGAGGAGAGTGAGCCCCTCGACACTATGAGGAACAACTCAAACTTGTCTAACAAGGTACATTTTTGAAGGGTTTGCTCCATTGGTTTATTTGTGAACTTAAATGAATTGACTTGCTTTATGAAAAGTTTAGAAATCTACGTGTGGTTGTGATTTGAAAGTTCAGTTTAGATGTTATCTTGAATAGGAAAAAAAGGCTTACATCAGAAGATTTGACTTTATGGTTAAGCCAGACTAACTAACTTAGAAACTGGGAAACAACTAATCTAGAGATAAGGCATATCTTAGCCTTAGGCAGCAGCCTTCCCCTTGGGTGGCCCCACATAACAGCAGCAGTACCTTGGTTAGGTAAACTGATCCAACATCCAAAGAATTAACTGAATTTTTTTGAGAGAAGTGTGTGCTTTATTGATCAACGATCTCGCCCCCATTGTCGCTTTGCTCAACTGTTCGGTAAAACCTTTTCCTATCCAGTATCTGGGATTGCCGCTCTCCCCGATCCGGCTGTCCAAGACGGATCTGCAACCGTTAGTGGACAAACTTGCCCGACATGCGCCGACGTGGAAATCGAAGCTTCTTGAGCGCAGCGGGCGACTGGTGCTGATCAATTCCACCCTGACTGCCACCCCTGTGTACCACATGCTGTCCTTGGACCTGCCGCCCTGGTTTTTCAAATGCGCCAACAAGCTGATCAAGGGGTTCTTCTGGTCCGCGGCTATGGAGGCAAGAAAGGGCCAATGCATCGTGGCCTGGGACTCGGTTTGTTCACCCAAGTTCCTAGGTGGGCTCGGTGTCAAGAATCTACGCCTACTCAACTTGGCTCTGAGAATCAGGTGGAGATGGATGGAATTTGGGGAGGAAGACAAGCCATGGCAAGGCCTATCCTTCAAAATTCAGGAGGAAGCCGAGGAGCTCTTTCAGACAGCGGTGGAGTGCTGGCTAGGGGATGGCCAGAAGCTCAAATTCTGGACGGATAGATGGATCGGGGGTGCAGTGTCCAGGAGATCGCGCCTAACTTCCTTCGCCTCGTCAAGCCTGCTAGGCTGAAGGACTGTGTCGCTGATGCCCTCGTTGACAACGCTTGGGCACAGGCCTTCCGCGGCACCCCCTCGGTTTAGGCGCTCGTGGAGTACTTCTCGCTCTGGGATACGGTGCTGGGCTTCACCATCGATGAGCAAGTGAAGGACATCGTCATTTGGAGGCAGACACCGAGCGGATCATACACGGCGAAATCAGCCTACGAGCTGTTCTTCGTCGGCAGGACAGTTCTCGCAGGAGCACGGGAGTTGTGGACGGACGGGGCGCCACTTAAACAAAAGATTAACATGTGGCTGGTTCTGAGAGATCGGCTATGGACTGTGGATAGATTGGCGAGAGGGCACCAGCACAATCCCTTGTGCCCGCTCTGTTGCCAGGAAGCGGAAACCATCGAGCACATTATGGTGCAATGCTCCTACTCCATGGAGGTTTGGTATCATATGCTCCTTCCGAGACGGTTGCATCGTTTCACCCCTCCGGCGACAGCAGAAATCAAGACATGGTGGTCGGCGGTTTCCGCGGGAGTGCCTCAGAAGCATAGGAAGGAGTTGAATGGGCTCATTGTGTTGATCTCCAGGGAGCTGTGGCTTGAGCGAAATGCCCGCGTCTTCGACAAGTTTTACAAGGCACATGAACCTGCGATGAGTCGTGTGAACGAAGGATCCGGCTGTGTGCGGCTGGCGGCGGCAGTAGCGGTGTGCTGGACATCGCAACTCTTGGCTCCTGTGATCAGTTCATGACCGGTGGACATGGTCACATGGGTACTATAGCTGCGGCCTGCGGCAACGTCGGCATGCCGGACGGCAGAGCTGGCTGCCGGCAGCGGATAGTGTCCATATGCCATGATCTTCCTCTTCAACAAGACGCTGCAATCGACTAGGATCGTGTCCTTGATTTTCGGTTTAGTTACGATCTACAATGACGAACAAGAGTACAGCCGTATCATGCCTTTTCTTTGGGTGGTGTACAGCAGGCGTATCCTGATACAGAGTACAAAGGGAATAGGGGATGAAGGGCTTTGAGATAAGTGTTGTAACCTGACGTGTCGCAATCACAGGAGGGGCCTCACGAGGGGCACGTAAGGACCAGTCCCATAGAATTTTTTTCTGGGTCGGAACCCGACAGGAAAGAAGGATCGGGATATCAGGAGAGAAAAATAGAAACCTGGACAGATAGAGAGATTTGAAGATACAATTGATGAAAAAAATTCCTTTTCGGTACCAAAGAAGAAATTTTAAAAATCTGAAACTATACTTTGTGGATGGAAATTCCCGTGCAGATGATGGATTTCGGTTTCCAAAAGGCAAAGTATTATTTTTTCAAGCAATAAAAAATGTTTCTTTCTCTAGAAGCAAAAATTGTTGGGCCACACAGTAACCAGAAATTAAATTAATTGTAGGGTATGTCGCATGTTGATCGATTGGACTTCCAAAGAACAAAGAAAACATGAGGTTCAGAAAATGTTAGGAATCATCCAAAAATGAGACGAACGAAGAATTTATGTATGAAAAGAGCAAAACATTGCAAGGACATAAGTGGATTTAGCATATTTACAAATTTCATATAGGAATAAGAACATAATTAAGCTGTTTCAAACAAGCACTTGGTGTTTGCGTGAAAAATAACCAAAGAAATTTGCACAAAAATTGATCAAAATTTGCATTAGATGTTTTTCTACAGCACATGATCTCTAATTTGTTGCAGAGCAGCTGAGAAACTCACCTACTACATGTAAGATGCAAAACCTCAGCCCCCAACTCTACTTTGGTCTCTCTTCTAACACTACTGGGGTCACTGGTGTTACATAAAGCAATTCACATCTACTAAAACCTCTCAGCAACCCAACAAGTATCATCTACGCTACACGTGTTGCCTCAGGCTGAACTTCAACTACCAGAGCTCGAGTCCATCAGTTAGGACCCGTATTGTGCAATTTCAGTTGCAGCCATCGAGGCATGATCGTCAAGGTGTACCGAGCATGCTACATATTTACGTCCAGGGAGGGTATTGTTGCCACGCAAAACTGCCGCGCAGCACCACGATACTGTCGTACTTTCGTGACGACGGACGATTGCTTTCCGAGCAAAGCAACAAAGATCCCCTCGCTTTCGTGGAGGAGAGACGACCGCTTTTCAGCGCAAAACGGCAAAGATCGCCAAACCCTAGGGCTGCTAGGGCTCGGTGGTAGAAGAACGATAAGAAAAATAAAGATACGTAAAAAGTAGATGTATTATTGGATGAATGTCGATTAGTTCCTTCTCAATCGGCCGAGACCTATTTAAAGGTACGCAGGACTTTTGCGTTAGGTAAAACTTGCCGTACAGTAATAGAACTCAAAGGCTGAACCGAATAAGATCTGTGTCCTTCGTGATTCGGTTACCATGTATAGATTGATACCTATCTATTCTACCTGCAAGTCAATACATGACGTCTCCAAATAAAGCCACGTACAACTATGTTGGGCCCAGAAATAACAAACTATTCCGGCCAGGATGCAAGATGATTATGATCTCATACCATACGAGTCACCACTCGATCGTATATGATATTTTCCCTGTTGTATTTTCCTTACGTGACTTTGTAACTTCAGCTTGACATCTCATATTTGCTAGGCTTGTCCTTGCAGCTGCGTTTTAGCTCAACGTGTCTTGGAATCAGCCTGACAACTTGTCCTGCTGGAGCTAATCCATATAAAACTCAATATATTTGTCCTGGTAAATAATTTCATACGTTTGAATAGCCGCTCCTGTATTCGTATTTAAACTTTGATCAAGCCTGCATTCTGAACTAAACAACAAGTTCAAATTTATATGTCAATCAGTAGTTTAATCAAACACTTCAAATTAATTTGGCTGATCATAAAAACTAGTTAGCCAAATTACACCATCAACAGGTATTCGCTAGATGAGAGCACTCCAAACAGAAGAATCTCCTTCACCGCATCGGGCATGTACATCCTTGAGCCTCTTGATGTCTACGCACGCTTCTATTCCTGTAGATAGTGTTGGGCCTCCAAGAGCAGAGGTTTGTAGAACAGCAGCAAGTTTCCCTTAAGTGAATCACCCAAGGTTTATCGAACTCAGGGAGGTAGAGGTCAAAGATATTCCTCTCAAGCAACCCCTGCAATTAAGATACAAGAAGTCTCTTGTGTCCCCAACACACCTAATACACTTGTCAGATGTATAGGTGCACTAGTTCGGCGAAGAGATATTAAAACGCGGGTGGTATAGATGGTGGTAAACGGTAATTGCGATCTGAAATAAATATTGCAGGAAATAAAAATGCAGTAAAACAGTAAATAAGCGGTGTTTGCAGTATTTGAAAACAAGGCCTAGGGATCATACTTTCACTAGTGGCCACTCTCAACATTGCAATCATAATTGAATATAAATATAAGCACTTCATCATACTACTCTGAAAACACTCTCTTGTTGGATAAAGAACTCAAATTCATTGGGCAAGTGTGCAAAAGCACACCTCAAAGGCGTATTCCCAAGTACTAATAAACACCCCACACTGTCATCGTGAGCATTCATAGGAGGTACTAACACACCACAATTCATAAGGGAGTTACACACGGCGCACACACTGTACCTTTACACCGAGGTCACAGTAACCCCGAAGTTCACATAATAAAACACTTGAGTAGCATATGGCATCTAGATTGTAAAGCCTATGATCACATAAAGATCACATCATAAGAAAGAGAGATTGAACCACATAGCTACGGTAGAGCCCTCAGCCTCGGAGGAGAACTACTGCCTCCTCATCATGGGAGACAGCAAAGGCGATGAAGATGACGGTGGTGTCGATGGAGATGGATTCCGGGGGCACTTCCCCGTCCCGACGGCGTGCCGGAACAGAGACTTCTGTCCCCCGAACTTGGCTTCACGATGGCGGCGGCTACGTAACTTTTCGTGGAGGAAGACTGATTGATTTAGGGTTTTCGCATCTGGAGGATTATATAGGCGAAAGGGCGGCGGCGGAGGGGTCCCGAGGGGCCCAACCCATATCTGGGCGCGGCTAGGGGGTCACCCGCGCCCCCCTATGGTGTGGAGGCCCCTTGGCCCCCCTCTGGCCCTTCTCTGGCTCTCTGGGTCCGTCTCGGTAAAATATTGGTTTCTGTCTTTGTGGGGTCCAATTTCGAGAATATTTTCTGTGTAGAATTTTTGAAACCAAAAACAGCAGAAAACAAGAACTGGCGCTTCGGCATCTTGTTAATAGGTTAGTCCCGGAAAATGCATAAAAATGATATCAAGTGTGAGCAAAACATGTAGGTATTGTCATAAAACTAGCATGGAACATAAGAAATTATAGATACGTTGGAGACGTATCAAGCATCCCCAAGCTTAGTTCCTACTCGCCCTCGAGTAGGTAAACGATAAAAACAATAATTTCTGAAGTGACATGCTACCAACACAATCTTGATCAATACTATTGTAAAGCATATGAGATGAATGAAGTGATTCAAAGCAATGGTATATAGATTGCTAACAAAAAGATAATGACTAAACAACTGAATCATATAGAAAAAACTTTTCATGAATAGTACTTTCAAGACAAGTATCAAAAAGTCTTGCATAAGAGTTAACTCATAAAGCAATAGATTCAAAGTAAAAGGCATTGAAGCAACACAAAGGAAGGTTTAAGTTTCAGCAATTGCTTTCAACTTGTAACATGTATATCTCATGGATAATTGTCAACACAAAGTAATATAATAAGTGCAATAAGTAAGCATGTAAGAATCAACGCACACAGTTGACACAAGTGTTTGCTTCTAAGATAGAAAGAAGTAGGTAAACTGACTCAACATAAAGTAAAAGGAATCGCAGAGGGAAGCAGGGATTACTCATGTGCTAGAGATTTTTTATTTTGAAAACATGGAAACAATTGTGTCAACGGTAGTAATAATTCATATGGGTTATGCATAAAACTTCCTATAAGTTGCAAGCCTCATGCATCGAATACTAATAGTGCCCGCACCTTGTCCTAATTAGCTCGGATTTCCATGGATTATCATTGCATTACATATGTTTCAACCAAGTGTCACAAAGGGGTACCTCTATGCCACCTGTACAAAGGTCCAAGGAGATAAATCGCATTTGATTTCTCGATTTTGATAGATCTCAACTTGAGGACATCCATACCGGGACAACATAGAAAACAGATAATGGACTCCTCTTTTAATGCTTTAAGCATTCAACAACAAAGAATATTCTCATAAGAGATTCGAGGATTAATGTCCAAGCTGAAACTTCCACCATGATACATGGCTTTGGTTGGCGGCCCAATGTTCTTCTCTAACAACATGCATACTCAAACCATTCAACTCATGGAAAATCTCCCTTACTTCAGACAAGACGAACATGCATAGCAACTCACATGATATTCAACAAAGGTGTGACAGGTTGATGGCGTCCCCAGAAACATGGTTACCGCTCAACAAGCAACTTATAAGAATTAAGATACATAGCAACATATTCATTACCACAATAGTTTTTAGGCTACTTTCCCATGAGCTATGTATTGCAAAGATAAGGAATGAAATTTTAAAGGTAGCACGCAAGCAATTTACTTTGGAATGGCAGAAAAATACCACATATAGGTAGTTATGGTGGACACAAATGGCATAGGTTTTGGCTCAAGATTTTTGGATGCATGAGAAGCATTTCCTCTCAGTACAAGGCTTTGGCTAGCAAGGTTGTTTGAAGCAAACACAAGTATGAACCGGTACAGCAAAAACTTACACAAGAACATATTGCAAGTATTATAAGACTCTACACTGTCTTCCTTATTGTTCAAACACTTTTACCAGAAAATATCTAGACCTTAGAGAGACCAATCATGCAGACCAAATTTCAACAAGCTCTATGGTATTTCTCCACTAATAGATTTAAACTACATGATGCAAGAGCTTAAACATGATCTACTTGAGAGCTCGGAACAATTTCCAAGTATCAAATTATTCAAGAAAATATGAGGCATTTTCTGTTTCCAACCAAATAACAATCAATGCTGAGGCTTTCAGCTTTCGCCATGAATATTAAAGTAAAACGAAGAACACAAGTGTTCAAATGAAAAAGCGGAGCGTGTCTCTCTCCCACACAAGCATGTTGAGATCTGAATTTATTCAAACACAAACAAAAATAAAAACACACAGACGCTCCAAGTAAAGCACATAAGATGTGAAAGAATTAAAATATAGTTTCACTATAGATGACCTGATAAGTTGTTGATGAAGAAGGGGATGCCTTGGGCATCCCCAAGCTTAGACGCTTGAGTCTTCTTGAAATATGCTTGGGTGAACCACGGGGCATCCCCAAGCTTAGGCTCTTCACTCTTCTCGATCACATTATATCACCCTTCTCTCTTGACCCTTGAAAACTTCCTTCACACCAAACTCAAAGCAATCTCATTAGAAGGTTAGTGCATAATCAAAAATTCACATGTTCAGTAAGGACACAATCATTCCCAACACTTCTGGACATTACCCAAGGTTACTGAAATTTAATGGAGCAAAGAAATCCACTCAAACAAAGTAAAAGAGGCAATGCGAAATAAAAGGCAGAATCTGTCAAAACAGAACAGTCCGTAAAGACGAATTTTTTCGAGGCACTTAGCTTGCTCAGATCCGAAAACTCAAAAATAATGAAAGTTGCGTACATATCTGAGGATCACGAATGAATTTTTGCAAATTATTTAGATTCTTCTACAGAGAGAAAAACGCAAAACCGTGACAGCTAAAAATCTGTTTCTGCGCAGAAATCCAAATCTAGTATCAACTTTTTATTAGAGACTTTACTTGGCACAAAAACGAAATAAACATGATAAGAAGAGGTTCCTACAGTAGTAACAACTTCCAAGACACAACAAAATAGTAGCAAAATAAAAACATGGGTTATCTCCCAAGAAGTGCTTTCTTTATAGCCATTAAGATGGGCTCAGTAATTTTAATGATGCTCTCGCAAGAAATAAGAGTTGAAGCAAAAGAGAGCATCAAAAGCAAATAAGAAACACTTTTAAGTCTAACCCACTTCCTATGAAAAGGAATCTTGTAAATAAACAAGTCATGTAAGCATAATGCAATAAGCATAGGAAAACAAGACAAGCGCAACTTCAAGATTTTAAGCAAAAAGAGAGGTGTTTTAGTAACATGAAAATCCCTACAACCATATTGTCCTCTCTCATAAAGATTTTCAGTAGCATCATGAACAAACTCAATAATATAACTATCACATGAAACATTCTTATCATGAGCTACATGCATAAAATTATTACTCTCCACATAAGCATAGTCATCACTATTAATTGTAGTGGGAGCAAATTCAATAAGATAGCTATCATTATTATTCTCATCACCATAATCATCATATATAGGAGGCATATTGTAATCATAATTAATTTTCTCCTCAATAGTAGGTGGACTGAAAATATGATAGTCATCATTGTAATCATTATATATAGGAGGTAAAGTATCATCAAAGTAAATTTTCTCCTCCATGCTTGGGGGACTAAAAATATCATGCTCCTCAAAACCAGCTTCCCCAAGCTTAGAATTTTCCATAGCATTAGCAACAATGGTGTTCAAAGCATTCATACTAATAACATTTCCATTAGCATGCATATAAAGTTCCATAGGTTTTTTAATTTTCTCTTCAAACACCTCATGTCCTAATGATACGTCTCCAACGTATCTATAATTTCTGATGTTCCATGCTAGTTTTATGACAATACCTACATGTTTTGTTCACACTTTATATCGTTTTGATGCATTTTCCGGAACTTATTAACAAGATGCCGAAGTGCCAGTTCCTGTTTTGTGCTGTTTTTGGTTTCAGAAATCCTACAAAGGAAATATTCTCGGAATTGGACGAAATCAACGCCCAACATCTTATTTTTCCGGAAGCTTCCAGAGCACCGAAGAGGGGCCAGAGATGGGCCAGGGGGCCCCACACCGCACCTGGGCGCGGGCCCGCTCCTGGCCGCGCCACCTGGTGGTGAGGGCACCCTGGTGCCCCTCCAAGGCTGCCCTTCCGCCTATATAAAGTCTCCGCCTCGAAAACCCTAAAAAGATAAGCCACGATACGAGAAAAGTTCCAGAGCCGCCGCCATCGCAAAGCCAAGATTCGGGACAGAAGTCTCGTTCGGCACGCCGCCGGACGGGGAATTGCCCCGGAAGGCATCTCCATCGACACCACCGCCATCTCCATCAACGCTGTTGTCTCCCATGATGAGGAGGGAGTAGTTCTCCCTCGAGGCTAAGGGCTGTACCAGTAGCTATGTGGTTAATCTCTCTCTCGTACTCCAATACAATGATCTCATGAATTGCCTTGCATGATTGAGATCCATATGATGAGATTTGTAATCTAGATGTAGTTATGCTATTCAAGTGAATTTTACTTATATGATCTCCGGAGACTCCTTGTCCCACGTGTGTAAAGGTGACAGTGTGTGCACCGTGTGGGTCTCTTAGGCTATATTTCACAGAATACTTGTTCACTGGGTTATGATTTGAGTTGGATGTCTCTATGAAATTGTGGTGTGTTAGTACCTCCTATGAATGCTCAAAGTGACAGCGTGGGGTGTTTATTAGTACTTGGGAATACATCTTTAAGGTTTGCTTTTGCATCCCTACATGGTGAATTAGTGTTCGTTATCCAGCCAGAGAGTAATTCAGAGTAGCATAGTGAAGTGCTTATATTTATATTCAATTATGATTGCATTGTTGAGAGTGTCCACTAGTGAAAGTATGATCCCTAGGCCTTGTTTCTAAGCATTGAAACACCGTTTCCAACAAGTTTTGCTACATGTTCACTTGCTGCAATATTTACTTCATATCGCAATTACTGTTTACTACCATCTATACCACCTGTGTTTTACTATCTCTTCGCCGAACTAGTGCGCCTATACATCTGACAAGTGTATTAGGTGTGTTGGGGACACAAGAGACTTCTTGTATCTTAATTGCAGGGTTGCTTGAGAGGACTATCTTTGACCTCTACCTCCCTGAGTTCGATAAACCTTGGGTGATTCACTTAAGGGAAACTTGCTGCTGTTCTACAAACCTCTGCTCTTGGAGGCCCAACATTGTCTACAAGAATAGAAGTACCCGTAGACATCAAGCTATTTTCTGGCGCCGTTGCCGGGGAGGTAAGGTAAAAGGTATTCACATCCTCCGACTACTAAGCTATTTCCTAGCATTGTTGCCGGTGTGTGAGTGCTCGAAGCTATCTCCTTTAGACTCTGCAATTGCGACTTTTTGTTTCTTGTTTTTATTTTCACTAGTTAGGCTTAATGGAAAACAACAAAAAAATTAGAGATCTTTATGAACTATATCTTGAATTAGGACATGATGTGTTTGAAGAGAAAATTAAAAAACCCATGGAACTTTGTTTGCAAAATAGTTGTAGCAATGTTATTAGCATGAACTCTTTGAACACTATTATTGCTAAAGCTATGGAAGAATTTAAGCTTGGGGAAGCTGGTTGTGATATTTTTAGTCCCCCAAGCATGGAGGAGAAAATTTACTTTGATGATACTTTACCTCCTATATATGATGCTTGCAATGATGAATATGATATTTTCAGTCCACCTACTATTGAGGAGAAAATTAATTATTATTACAATATGCCTTCTATATATGATGATTATGGTGATGAGAATAATAGTGATAGCTATTTTGTTGAATTTGCTCCCACTACAACTAATAAAATTGATTATGCTTATGTGGAGAGTAATAATTTTATGCATGTAGCTCATGACAAGAATGTTGTATGTGATAGTTATATTGTTGAGTTTGTTCATGATGCTACTGAAAGTTATTATGAGAGAGGGAAACATGGTTATATGCATCTTAATAATATTAAGTTTCCCCTCTTTATGTTGAGAATCTTGAAATTGCACTTGTGTTGCTTTTCTATACTTGCCACTTTGTTCTTCATGAATTTATTTGTGTACAAGATTCCTTTTCATAGGAAGTGGGTTAGGCTTAAATGTGTTTTGAATTTGCTTCTTGATGCTCTCTTTTGCTTCAACTCTTATTTCTTGCGAGAGTATCATTAAAATTACTAAGCCCATCTTAATGGCTATAAAGAAAGAACTTCTTGGGAGATAACCCATGTGTTTATTTTACTATTGTTTTGTTGAGTCTTGGAAGTTGTTACTACTGTAGCAACCTCTCCTTATCATGTTTTTTTGTGCCAAGTAAAGTCTCTATGGTAAAGTTGATGCTAGATTTGGATTGCTGCGCAGAAACAGAATTGCTGTCTGTCACGAATTTGCGCAGAACTCTCTGTAAAAAATCAAAAAAATCTGACAATTTACGTGCGTGATCCTCAGATATGTACTCAACTTTCATTAGTTTTGAGTTTTTCCATCTGAGCAAGTTAAGTGCCTCTGTAAAATTCGTCTTTACGGACTGTTCTGTTTTGACAGATTCTGCCTTTTATTTCGCATTGCCTCTTTTGATATGTTGAATGGATTTCTTTGTTCCATTAACTTTCAGTACCTTTGTGCAATGTCCAGAAGTGTTAAGAATGATTGTGTCACCTCTGAACATATGAATTTTTGATTATGCACTAACCCTCTAATGAGTTTGCTTTAAGTTTGGTGTGGAGGAAGTTTTCAAGGGTCAAGAGAAGAGGATGATATAATGTGATCAAGAAGAGTGAAAAGTCTAAGCTTGGGGATGCCCCGTGGTTCATCCCTGCATATTTCAAGAAGACTCAAGCGTCTAAGCTTGAGGATGCCCAAGGCATCCCCTTCTTCATCGACAACTTATCGTGTCACTTCTAGTGAAACTATATTTTTATTCCATCACATCTTATGTACTTTACTTGGAGCGTCTGTGTGCTTTTATTTTCGTTTTATTATTTTCATTCTCTGAATAAATTCATGCTCATGTGGGAGAGAGACACTCTCCGCTTTTCATATGAACACTAGTGTTCTTCATTCTTACTTTTAATGTTCAAGGGCGAAAGTTGATCGCTTCACTTGTTGCTATTTGGTTGGAATCAGAAAATGCTTCATATGGTTTGGAATAACTTGATACTTGGCAATTGTTTTGAGCTCTCATAGATCATGTTTAAGCTCTTGCATCATGTAGTTTAATCTATTAGTGGAGAACTACCGTAGAGCTTGTTAAAATTTGGTTTGCATGATTGGTCTCTCTAAGTCTAGATATTTTCTGGTAAAGTGTTTGAACAACAAGGAAGACAGTGTAGAGTCTTATAATGCTTGCAATATGTTCTTGTGTAAGTTTTGCTGTACCTGTTCATACTTGTGTTTTCTTCAAACAACCTTGCTAGCCCAAACCTTGTACTGAGAGGAAATGCTTCTCGTGCATCCAAACACCTTGAGCCAAAACCCATGCCATTTGTGTCCACCATATCTACCTACTATGTGGTATTTTTCTGCCATTCCAAAGTAAATTACTTGAGTGCTACCTTTAAAATTTCATTCCTTTGTCTTTGCAATATATAGATCATGGGAAAATAGCTTAAAAACTATTGTGGTGATGAATATGTAGTTATGTGTCTTATTTCTTATAAGTTGCTTGTTGAGCGGTAACCATGTTTCTGGGGACGCCATCAACTTTTTACCTTTGTTGGATATCATGTGAGATGCTATGCATGTTCGTCTTGTCTGAAGTAAGGGCGATTTTCATGATCAAATGGTTTGAGTATGCATATTGTTAGAGAAGAACATTGGGCCGCTAACCAAAGCCATGTATCATGGTGGAAGTTTCAGTTTGGACACTAATCCTCAATCTCTTATGAGAATATTATCTGTTGTTGAATGCTTAAGCATTAAAGAGGAGTCCATTATCTGTTGTCTATGTTGTCCCGGTATGGATGTCCTAAGTTGAGATCTATTAAAAACGAGAAATCAAATGCAATTGATCTCCTTGGACCTTTGTACGGCATAGAGGTACCCCTTTGTGACACTTGGTTGAAACATATGTTATGCAATGATAATCCGTGTTAATCCAAGCTAATTAGGACAAGGTGCGGGCACTATTGGTATTCTATGCATGAGGCTTGCAACTTATAGGATGTCTTATACATAACACATATGATTTATTACTATCGTTGACAAAATTGTTTCTATGTTTTCAAAATAAAAGCTCTAGCACAAAAATAGTAATCCATACTTCCCTCTGCGAAGGGCCTATCTTTTACTTTATTGTTGAGTCAGTTTACCTACTTCTTTCTATCTTAGAAGCAAACACTTGTGTTAATTGTGTGCATTGATTCTTACATGTTTACTTATTGCACTTGTTATATTACTCTATGTTGACAACAGATACGTCTCCAACGTATCTATAATTTCTGATGTTCCATGCTTGTTTTATGACAATACCTACATGTTTTGCTCACACTTTATAATGTTTTTATGCATTTTCCGGAACTAACCTATTAACGAGATCCCGAAGGGCAGTTGCTGTTTTCTGTTGTTTTTGGTTCCAGAAAGGCTGTTCGGGCAATATTCTCGGAATTCGACGAAACGAAGACCCAACATCTTATTTTTCCCGGAACCTTCCAGAAAGTCAAAGTGGGACCAGAGGGGTGCCCTGGGGGCCCCACACATGGTGGCCGCGCGGGCTCCACCCTGGCCGCGCCGGCCTAGTGTGAGGAGGCCCCGTGGCCCCTCCGACTCCGACTCTTCGCCTATTTAAGCCGTCCTGACCTAAAACATCGACACGAATTGACGAAACTCCAGAAAGACTCCAGGGCGCCGCCACCATCGCGAAACTCCAATTCGGGGGACAGAATCTCTGTTCCGGCACGCCGCCGGGACGGGGAAGTGCCCCGGAAGCCATCTCCATCAACGCCACCGCCTCCATCATGCCCCGTGAGTAGTTCCACCATGGACTACGGGTTCTAGCTGTAGCTAGTTGGTATTCTCTCCCCCATGTACTTCAATACAATGATCTCATGAGCTGCCTTACATGATTGATATCCATCTGATGTAATCGGTGTTGTGTTTGTTGGGATCCGATGAATTGTTACATTATGATTAGTCTATCTATAAAGTTTGTGAAGTTATTGTTGCTGCAATCTTGTTGTGTTTAATGCTTGTCACTAGGGCCCGAGTGGCATGATCTTAGATTTAAGCTCTATACTTATTGCTTAGATTGTATCTACAAGTTGTTTGCACATGTCTATGTCCGGAACCCGAGGCCCCAAAGTAACAAAATTGGGATAACCGGAGGGGAAGGCGTAGGTATGAGGATCACATGTTTTCACCAAGTGTTAATGCTTTGCTCCGGTGCTCTATTAAAAGGAGTACCTTAATTTCCAATAGTTTCCCTAGAGGCCCGGCTGCCACCGGCTGGTAGGACAAAAGATGTTGTACAAGTTTCTCATTGCGAGCACGTATGACTATATATGGAAAACATGCCTACATGATTAATAATCTTGATGTTCTGTCTTAATGCTATTTCAATCCTATCAATTGCCCAACTGTAATTTGTTCACCCGACACTTGTTATTGGAGAGTTACCACTAGTGTAGATAGCTGGGAACCCCGGTCCATCTCTCATCATCATATACTCGTTCTACATGTCATTGGAAGTAGTGTCAACTATTTTCTGGTGCCATTGCTCTCATATTACTGCTACTGCTGCTGTGTTACTGTTACTATTGCTCTCATATTACTGCTGCTTTCACATCACCCCTGTTACTAGTGCTTTTCCAGGTGCAGCTGAATTGACAACTCAGTTGTTAAGGCTTATAAGTATTCTTTACCTCCCCTTGTGTCGAATCAATAAATTTGGGTTTTACTTCCCTCGAAGACTGTTGCGATCCCCTATACTTGTGGGTCATCAAGACTATTTTCTGGCGCCGTTGCCGGGGAGGCATAGCTCTACTCATAAGTTCACCTGGGGAGTACACTCTACCTCTCTCTGCTTTTATTTTATTTTGTCTTGCTAGTTTATTTCTGTCTAGTTTATTTGTGCTTAGTTTATTTCTGTCTAGTTTATTTTGCTTAGTTTACTTTTGTCTAGTTTATTTTTGTCTTGTTTTATTTTCCCTATATACCCGAAAATCCATAAAAATTTGAAAAACCTAAAAATTAAAAACTGCTATTATGGGAGAACCTACAACCTATTTGGAGCTTATAGAATTATATAATAATTATAGAGAATCAAGAACGGGAAAAGTTATGAGTGCTGTGATAGAAAAATTAAATACAATTGCTAAAATCTTGCTTAAACGCCATGATATAAACTATTGCTCTAAACAGGATACTAAACATCTTAAATTTCAATGTGGCTTTAGTGAGGAAATTTTAATTAAGAACTATAATTGGAATAGCTATATTCATTTTGGGTTCGAAGAGGTAGAACAATTTGTCTTATTTATGGGAGCCTCTGAGATAGAATCATTCATGTCTAAAAATTATGAAACTTGTGCTGTTTGTAAGGACCTTAAAGATTATGTCTCTTCTATCCTTAATTTTTGCATAGAAAGCTACAGTGATAATCCTTATATCATTGATTATAAAGAGAGACTCATTAATGCACAAGAATGCACTCACAATTTGCAGGAACCAGTGGAAGAAGAAATTGATGAACCTGAAAGCTCATTGGATGAAAAAGAGGAGGAAATTGATGAACCTGAAAGCTCATTGGATGAAAAAGAAGAGGAGAGTGATGAACAAAAGGGGGAAGAATGGATTAGCTACCCATGCCAACCTTCTAATGAGAGTAACTCTTTATCTCTTACACTATTTGATTGCCCTCCATGCTTACCGAAAGAGGATGAATGTTATGTTCCTGTGGATTCTCTTGAAATATTCCCTATGAGTAAAACTTGTGAAAATAATTATGCTACTGTTATTCATGATAATCCATGCTATTTTGATAAATCTTATGATAATGCTTTGTTTGTGCCTGATGTCGAAATGCATGGTACTAAAGAGTTTTGCTTGACAAATGTTTATGATAAATCTCTAGATGATGGTCCTATGTTACTTGATAATATTAATTGTACTACTAATGAAAAAGGGATTGGAGAGTTCTTGACTTTATCTATGAGTCCCATATCTTTTGAGATTGATCAATCATCTTGTTATATTATTGATAAAAGTGGGTTTGAAAGTTTTAATCCTATTATTTCTGAGCTTGATAAAAATTATGTGTTTGTGAATCATGAAAAGCATGCTTTATGTGATAGTTATGTTGTTGAGTTTATCCATGAAGCTACTGAAAATTATTATGAGAGAGGAAAATATGGTTGTAGAAATTTTCATGGTACTAAAACACCTCTCTATATGCTGAAACTTTTGAAGTTACTCTTGTTTTATCTTCTTATGCTTGTCACTTTGTTCTTCATGAATTTATTTGTGTACAAGATTCCTATGCATAGGAAGTGGGTTAGACTTAAATTTGTTTTGAACTTGCTTTTTGATATTCTCTTTTGCTTCAATTCTCACCCTTATGTGAGCATCATTAAAATTGCTGAGCCCATCTTAATGACTATAAAGAAAGCACTTCTTGGGAGATAACCCATGTGTTTATTTTGCTACTGTTTTGTTGTGTCTTGAAAGTTGTTACTACTGTAGCAACCTCTCCTTATCTTTATTTTATTGCAATGTTGTGCCAAGTGAAGTCTCTAATAGAAGGTTGATACTAGATTTGGATTTCTGCGCAGAAACAGATTTCTATCTGTCACGAATCTGGGCAGATTTCTCTGTAGGAAACTCAGAAAAATCTGCCAATTTACGTGCGTGATCCTCAGATATGTACGCAACTTTCATTAGTTTTGAGTTTTCTGATTTGAGCAACGGAAGTACCTCGTAAAAATTCGTGTTTACTGGCTGTTCTGTTTTGGCAGATTCTGTCTCTGTTTTTTGCATTGTCTCTTGTGGACTTTAAGTGAGGCTTTCTAGACGTGGAGAGTTGTAGCTAATGTTTTATTGAGTTCTTGCAATGTGTCACTACAGGACCAAAGTGGATTAAAGTTTTTTGAGTACTAACCCCTCTAATGAAGTTTATGAGAAGTTTGGTGTGAAGGAAGTTTTCAAGGGTCAAGAGAGGAGGATGATATATGATCAAGAAGAGTGAAAAGTCTAAGCTTGGGGATGCCCCCGTGGTTCATCCCTGCATATTTCAAGGAGACTCAAGCATCTAAGCTTGGGGATGCCAAAGGCATCCCCTTCTTCATCAACTTATCAGGTTTCTTCTATTGAAACTATATTTTTATTCAGTCACATCATATGTGCTTTACTTGGAGCGTCTTTATTTTTGTTTGTGTTTGAATAAATTCGGATCCTAGCAATCCTTGTGTGGGAGAGAGACACGCTCCGCTTTTTCATATGAACAATGGTGTTCTTAGCTTTATTTTAATGTTCATGGCGGAGTTGAAAACCGCTGCACTTATTGTTATTTGGTTGGAAACAGAAAATGCTTCATATTGTCTTGGATAATTTGATACTTGGCAATTGTTTTGAGCTCTCAAGTAGATCATGTTTCTCTTGCATCATGTAGTTTAAACCTATTAGTGGAGAAATATCGTAGAGCTTGTTGAAAATTGGTTTGCATGATTGGTCTCTCTAAGGTCTAGATATTTTCTGGTAAAAGTGTTTGAGCAACAAGGAAGACAGTGTAGAGTCTTATAATGCTTGCAATATGTTCTTATGTAAGTTTTGTTGTACCGGTTCATACTTGTGTTTGCTTCAAACAACCTTGCTAGCCAAAGCCTTGTACTGAGAGGGAATGCTTCTCGTGCATCCAAAACCTTGAGCCAAAAACCTATGCCATGTGTGTCCACCATATCTACCTACTATGTGGTATTTCCTGCCATTCCAAGCAAATACTTCATGTGCTACCTTTAAACAATTCAAAATTTACTATCTCTTATTTGTGTCAATGTTTTATAGCTCATGAGGAAGTATGTGGTGGTTTATCTTTCGATCTTGTTTGACAGACTTTCACAATGGACTAGTGGCTTCATCCGCTTATCAAATAATTTTGCAAAAAGAGCTGGCAATGGGGTTCCCAGCCCCAATTAATTAACTTTCATTAATAATTCTCTTCACGTGTTTTGCCCCGATTCATCAGTAAGCAACTTAATTTAGCAAATAGACACTCCTCCATGGTATGTGAATGTTGGAAGGCACCCGAGAATTCGGTTAGCCATGGCTTGTGTAAGCAAAAGTTTGGGAGGAGTGTCAACCATAAATAATGAAACTAAAATACATGTGTAAACAAAAGAGAAGAGGGATGATCTACCTTGCTGGTAGAGATAACGTCCTTCATGGGAGCCGCTCTTGAAAGTCTGGTTGATGAGGTAGTTAGAGTACCCATTACCATTCGTTGACAACAACAAACACCTCTCAAAAAGTTTACTTTTATGCTCTCTATATGATTTCAAAACTTAAAAAGCTCTAGCACATGATTTAATCCCTGCTTCCCTCTGCGAAGGGTCTTTCTTTTACTTTATGTTGAGTCAGTTTACCTACTTCCTTCCATCCTAGAAGCAAACACTTGTGTCAACTGTGCATTGATTCTTACATACTTGCTTATTGCATTCATCATATTACTTTGTGTTGACAATTATCCATGAGATATGCATGTTGAAAGTTGAAAGCAACTGCTGAAACTTATATCTTCCTTTGTGTTGCTTCGATGCCTTTACTTTGAATGTACTGCTTTATGAGTTAACTCTTATGCAAGACTTTTGATGCTTGTCTTGAAAGTACTATTCATGAAAAGTTTTGCTATATGTTATCTATTTGTTAGCAACTATAGATCATTGCCTTGAGTCACTTCATTCATCTCATGTGCTTTGCAATAGTATGATTAAGATTATGTTGGTAGCATGTCACTTCATAAATTATTCTTTTTATCGTTTACCTACTCGAGGGCGAGTAGGAACTAAGCTTGGGGATGCTTGATACGTCTCCAACGTATCTATAATTTTTGATGTTCCATGCTTGTTTTATGACAATACCTACATGTTTTGCTCACACTTTATAATGTTTTTATGCATTTTCCGGAACTAACCTATTAACGAGATGCCGAAGGGCCAGTTGCTGTTTTCTATTGTTTTTGGTTCCAGAAAGGCTGTTCGGGCAATATTCTCGGAATTCGACGAAACGAAGACCCAACATCTTATTTTTCCCGGAACCTTCCAGAAAGTCAAAGTGGGACCAGAGGGGTGCCCTGGGGGCCCCACACATGGTGGCCACGCGGGCTCCACCCTGGCCGCGCCGGCCTAGTGTGAGGAGGCCCCGTGGCCCCTCCGACTCCGACTCTTCGCCTATTTAAGCCGTCTGACCTAAAACATCGACACGAATTGACGAAACTCCAGAAAGACTCCGGGCGCCGCCACCATCGCGAAACTCAATTCGGGGATAGAATCTCTGTTCGGCACGCCGCGGGACGGGGAAGTGCCCGGAAGCCATCTCCATCAACGCCACCGCCTCCATCATGCTCCGTGAGTAGTTCCACCATGGACTACGGGTTCTAGCTATAGCTAGTTGGTATTCTCTCCCCATGTACTTCAATACAATGATCTCATGAGCTGCTTTACATGATTGAGATCCATCTGATGTAATCGGTGTTGTGTTTGTTGGGATCCGATGAATTGTTACATTATGATTAGTCTATCTATAAAGTTTGTGAAGTTATTGTTGCTGCAATCTTGTTGTGTTTAATGCTTGTCACTAGGGCCCGAGTGGCATGATCTTAGATTTAAACTCTATACTTATTGCTTAGATTTATCTACAAGTTGTTTGCACATGTCTATGTCCGGAACCCGAGGCCCCGAGTGACAGAAATTGGGATAACCGGAGGGGAAGGCGTAGGTATGAGGATCACATGTTTTCACCAAGTGTTAATGCTTTGCTCCGGTGCTCTATTAAAAGGAGTACCTTAATTCCAGTAGTTTCCCTAGAGGCCCGGCTGCCACCGGCTGGTAGGACAAAAGATGTTGTACAAGTTTCTCATTGCGAGCACGTATGACTATATATGGAAAACATGCCTACATGATTAATAATCTTGATGTTATGTCTTAATGCTATTTCAATCCTATCAATTGCCCAACTGTAATTTGTTCACCCGACACTTGTTATTGGAGAGTTACCACTAGTGTAGATAGCTGGGAACCCCGGTCCATCTCTCATCATCATATACTCGTTCTACATGTCATTGGAAGTAGTGTCAACTATTTTCTGGTGCCATTGCTCTCATATTACTGCTACTACTGCTGTGTTACTGTTACTATTGCTCTCATATTACTGCTGCTTTCACATCACCCCTGTTACTAGTGCTTTTCCAGGTGCAGCTGAATTGACAACTCAGTTGTTAAGGCTTATAAGTATTCTTTACCTCCCCTTGTGTCGAATCAATAAATTTGGGTTTTACTTCCCTCGAAGACTGTTGCGATCCCCTATACTTGTGGGTCATCAACAACTATCCATGAGATATACATGTTATAAGTTGAAAGCAATTGCTGAAACTTAATCATCCTTTATGTTGCTTCAATGCATTCTACTAAGAATTTATTGCTTTATGAATTAACTCTTATGCAAGACTTATTGATGCTTGTCTTGAAAGTACTATTCATGAAAAGTCTTTGCTATATGATTCAATTGTTTAGTCATTATCTTTTGTTAGCAATCTATTGCTTTGAATCACTCCATTCATCTCATATGCTTTACAATAATGTTGATCAAGATTATGATGGTAGCATGTCACTTCAGAAATTATTGTTGTTATCGTTTACCTACTCGAGGGCGAGTAGGAACTAAGCTGGGGATGCTTGATACGTCTCCAACGTATCTATAATTTCTGATGTTCCATGCTAGTTTTATGACAATACCTACATGTTTTGTTCACACTTTATATCGTTTTGATGCATTTTCCGGAACTAACCTATTAACAAGATGCCGAAGTGCCTGTTTTGTGCTGTTTTTGGTTTCAGAAATCCTACAAAGGAAATATTCTCGGAATTGGACGAAATCAACGCCCAACATCTTATTTTTCCCGGAAGCTTCCAGAGCACCGAAGAGGGGCCAGAGATGGGCCAGGGGGCCCCACACCACACCTGGGCGCGGGCCCACTCCTGGCCGCGCCCACCGGTGGTGAGGCCACCTGGTGCCCCTCCAAGGCTGCCCTTCCGCCTATATAAAGTCTCCGCCTCGAAAACCCTAAAAAGATAAGCCACGATACGAGAAAAGTTCCAGAGCCGCCGCCATCGCGAAGCCAAGATTCGGGGGACAGAAGTCTCTGTTCCGGCACGCCGGCGGGACGAATTGCCGGAAGGCATCTCCATCGACACCACCGCCATCTCCATCAACGCTGCTGGCTCCCATGATGAGGAGGGAGTAGTTCTCCATCGAGGCTAAGGGCTGTACCGGTAGATATGTGGTTAATCTCTCTCTCGTACTCCAATACAATGATCTCATGAATTGCCTTGCATGATTGAGATCCATATGATGAGCTTTGTAATCTAGATGTAGTTATGCTATTCAAGTGAATTTTACTTATGTGATCTCCGGAGACTCCTTGTCCCACGTGTGTAAAGGTGACAGTGTGTGCACCGTGTGGGTCTCTTAGGCTATATTTCACAGAATACTTGTTCACTGGGTTATGATTTGAGTTGGATGTCTCTATGAAATTGTGGTGTGTTAGTACCTCCTATGAATGCTCAAAGTGACAGCGTGGGGTGTTTATTAGTACTTGGGAATACATCTTTAAGGTTTGCTTTTGCATCCCTACATGGTGAATTAGTGTTCGTTATCCAGCCAGAGAGTAATTCAGAGTAGCATAGTGAAGTGCTTATATTTATATTCAATTATGATTGCATTGTTGAGAGTTTCCACTAGTGAAAGTATGATCCCTAGGCCTTGTTTCTAAGCATTGAAACACCGTTTCCAACAAGTTCTGCTACATGTTCGCTTGCTGCAATATTTACTTCATATCGCAATTACTGTTTACTACCATCTATACCACCTGTGTTTTACTATCTCTTCGCCGAACTAGTGCACCTATACATCTGACAAGTGTAGGTGTGTTGGGGACACAAGAGACTTCTTGTATCTTAATTGCAGGGTTGCTTGAGAGGACTATCTTTGACCTCTACCTCCCCGAGTTCGATAAACCTTGGGTGATTCACTTAAGGGAAACTTGCTGCTGTTCTACAAACCTCTGCTCTTGTAGGCCCAACACTGTCTACAAGAATAGAAGTACCCGTAGACATCACCTAACTCAAGATAAATACTATAAAGATCTCTAATATTTTTGTTGTTTTCCATTAAGCCTAACTAGTGAAAATAAAAACAAGAGACAAAAAGATAAAATTGCAGAATCTAAAGGAGATAGCTTCGAGCACTCACACACCGGCAACAGTGCTAGGAAATAGCTTAGTAGTCGAAGGATGTGAATACCTTTTACCTTACCTCCCCGGCAACGGCGCCAGAAAATAGCTTGATGTCTACGCACTCTTCTATTCCTGTAGACAGTGTTGGGCCTCCAAGAGCAGAGGTTTGTAGAACAGCAGCAAGTTTCCTTAAGTTTTCATCATTGGAAACCGAAGAAGAGCTCGGGAAGTCCTACCCCGAGCGACTCAGGTACCAATCTTAACTTCGGGACGAAGTTTCTGTTAAGGGGGAGAGGCTGTAATAACCCAGAACATAGGAACAACGAAGGGTAGATTTAGGAATGGGATGTGCATTTCATCGCAAAACGAGGGAAATTTTCGCGCCTTATTGCAACTAAACCTAAGAGGGATCGAGGTTCTCTCTCATTTTGCAATTAGGGTTAGGCAATGTGAGTTAGTAAATTTCGACATGATCTCTTTTGTATCTTGTTGATTTGGGAGTTGATTTCATTTGACAAGTAATAATACATTGATAACATTAAACAATAAGCAATAATGATTATAGAAAATGGAATTCCCAATTTAAATACAACTTATGAATTCAAATGACTTTGAATTTCAAATTGAAATATAACTACAACAATTATTCAGAAATATAATCATTACATAAACCAAAAAGCTCATAAGCAAAACTTGAGCTTTATTGATATCACAACACAATATACATTGTCTTTACAATATTCTTGATACAAGAATTAATGGAAAGTAAACCGAAATAAAAAGAAGATTACATCATTTGATCTAAACTAAAATCCTAGACTAATGACTTGGAAGAAATGCTTCTGTAGTCATATTCATCTTCAAAACCTGCAAAACAACACAACAAACACTAGCCAGGGGTTAGAGTTAGTAAATATTCAGTTTGGACAGAAACAAGTGTCATGTACACTTGTGCATGTCCAAAGACTTGGACAGCACAGGATAAGAAACAGCAGACCAAACCTGAGCACACACCAGGGGCTCAAGTTTCAGCATATGAGCACACTGCTCATGTGTGCTGTGCAAGCAACAGCAAGGCCATGCACTGGCCTAGTCACCAAACCAAGCCAGGCTTGTGTGGCATGGCAAGGAGAGAAGTAGAGATGGTATAAAAGGGCACAAACCCTAGAAACAGTGCATAGTCGACCAGATAAAGATTCACAAGGTAAGCAGAAGAAAGAATAGGCAGAGTTCATCCTGTTCTTGCTCAAGAACATCACAACCCAACACATAACCCAACCAACCACCAGAAATCATGGTGACCTGAGAAGATCAACCAAGAACTGGAGGTGCAGGGCTGTGACAAACAAACCAGAAGTCTGCATCAACAAAAGATTTCACTCTAGGAGCTGGAACAAGGTATACCTAGTTCCTGGAAGGGATCCAGTGGATCCAATCCATAAATTATGCATGACATATGTCATGGGATTGAGCAGATGCTCAATGGGTAGCTCATCACTTGGTTTTCACCAAGGATCACTGGCAGTCTAGAAAGCCACTAAAACTGAAACCATCTAGATACAAGTCTTGTGCACAGAAGCTAGAGTTCATGCACAGATGCACACACTAGCAGAACACATGCACAGGCAGCACCAGTAGATGAATTACTAGGAATAGCAGCTACCAGGACTACACAGTAAGATCCTAAGCATATAACCATTAGTAAAACCCTAGATATCTTCATAAGCAAGCATATTGGCATTCATATTGATTATGATCCCCAAATATGCAAACCAAGATGAGGAACCAACAGATCTAGCCAACTATGTGAGCAACCAGTCAGTAGCAAGGCTACTGAGGTCACAACAGACATAGAACCATCCAAAACAAAGCCAAATAATAAAGCATCACTATCCAGTAATGGATTCAGACTCCATTTGCTTTCCAATTAATCATGAAAAGTCAAATCATACACAACAAGACATTTATTCATTACTGCATAAGCAGTTCATCAAAAATAAGCCATCCAGGCATGAGTACATAACAAATTCATGCAATACTTTTACAGCAGCACACTGTGAGGCAACACAAGCACATGTCACTGCATCCTAGCTACTGGATCAAGTCCAGAAGACTACGGAGTGCAGCAGCACATACACACAGAAGCATAAGCATGCTTGAGTAGCAGCATCAGTAAGCAAACCAACCACTTAGCCAAAGAATCCATAAGCAACCAAGCCACTGACATTTAATTGATCAAATGGATCAATTAGATCAAGTCAAGCAACACAGAGAGTCTAGCCAACAGAAATTATTGATCCAATGGATCATTGGAGCATACAGAAGGCACAGAAGCACCTCACAAGCATCACATGCATCACAAGTGTCACAGTAAGGCATAGCAGTACACCTAGACAAGCAAGCATAGGATGCCAGTAAGCACAAGCAAGCTCATAATCATGTACAACATGACATATCAATTCATGGCTTGATAGAAGCAGTAAACAAGCAACACAAGGCATGAACAGCAAGCATCACACACTGGCCAGTAACCAGAGCTTGATGAATTGGCCAGGGCTTGTAGAGAAGATGCATAGGATGATTAGGCAACAGTAGCAAGGCCTGTATGATCATAGGATCATCAGGAGGCCGAAGAGCAAGAGGTAGAAGAAGCATAGTAGCATGGGAGGCGCACAGATAAGGAGATAAGAAGGAGGAGGAGGAGCAGAAGAATCTTACCCGCGCATGGAGGCAGAAGCTATGGCATGGCGATGCAGTGCCCGCGCAGCCATAACAGCTGCAAAGCCAGGGTAGACGCCGGCGTTACACCGACGAACCTCACGAACAGCACCGCACCCGGAGACGACGGCACGGGCGCTGCGAGCACGGCACCGCGCCGGGTCGGTCTCAGCACACGCGCACGACGACGACGAGGCGCCGGCTCGTCGGAGATAGCCAATCGCCGGAGGCGATTCTCCACGAGATCCAGAGAGGTGGCGATCTGCCAGAGGAGGAAGAGATCACGGAACCACGCGGACGGATCGATAGATCGTCGCGTGGCGGTTCAGATGGTATAGGTGGCGAGAATAGGGGAGCTCGAAGGTGGCCGGAGCATGGCGGCGGCCATGGCGGCGACGCCATCGCCACGCGAGTCGCCTGAGAGCTAGGGTTAGGTCACGAGCGAGAAAGAGAGAGGAGTGGGTGGGCCGAATCAGTCGGTCTCCACCAGGAGAGGGTTTGGCTCGGCCAAATGGGCCGACCCAAACAGGCCCATCTCTCAAATATAGTTGGGCCAGGGTTATTTTGGTAATTCCACATTTTAAATAACTTTGAATTTTACAAAATTCCAAACAATTTATTTGAACCACTAAAAAACCAAGAAAAATAAGATTTATGAATCATAAATTATTCTTAACAAGAATAAAATAAGAAATGGAATTTAGGAAACAAATTCAAATTTTGGAATTTTATGAATTTAAATTAAAACTTGGAATTCTAAATTGTTATTTCCTTGTATTTAAAAATCAAGGAAAATTTCAAATGAATTTAAATATTTGTTTTCAAATATTAAAAAATGAAATTCTATTATTCCAAGTCATTTCTTTTAAAAAGAAAGTATTTTCCAAAGGAAAATATTCTATTACTCTTATTCCAGAAATATAGAGAAAATTCTATTATTTCAAAGTAAGTTTGAAATAAATATTTTCAAAAAAGAAAATTGCATTACTTTGAAAAGTATTTCTTTATGAAATATAAAGTGTTTGCATAAGTAAGAGTAATTACAAATTACTGCCAAAGGCACAAATCTTAACTCAACCCTAAATTTTAATAAAATATGGTAAAGGGATTCAACATAAAATAATACATCCATGCATGCATTATTTGGATTTTATAACATTGTCCTTACCGGACAATGATGCTTCTTTACAGAACCCGAGGTCCAGGTTCCATTCAACGCATCGAACTGCATTATCTCGCAGTCCACAGGCAAGTTCACCCTTGCTCATGTCAATTTGAGTATTTTCTATCAATTTAATGCAAAGCTATATACTTATCACTCCTGCATTGAAAATGAAATGTTACTTTTCCAATTATGAATATGACTATGTGGCTGGCAATGGAACCATGGTATGTGTTGACATGGTGGAGGTTCCATTGCAAGGGTTCTATTATTTAGGACTAATCACCAATGCCGTCTAGTGATTCTAGCGCCGTACATACCGCGTTAACCATAAGATCTATAATGGCTCTGGGGAAGCCAGCTGTATCTTTTCCCTCTCGCATGCCAACGGACTGGTGATAAGGGTTGCCCGGATCGGTCTATCTTTGGTAAAGGTGGGGACATGTGGTCCGTCACGGTCTACCATTAGATACAGGAGAGGGTAAACTTATTATTGGTCTATGAAGGATTGTAAGGGTTGTCCGGATCGGTCTATCTATGGTGTATAGGACAGGGCACATAAGTTGTTCGGAACGGTCTACCTTAATGGTAAAGGTGAGAACAAAGGCCTGGGTCGGTCTACCCATAGATATAGGAGAGGACAGACTTACAAAAGGGTGGGTCTGCGAGGTCGCGGAGAAGGCGGTGTGGGCTTAGATCTTTAAACCTGGCCTCACACCAAGGAAGTGTGAACGGGGCAAGTCCTGCGGCTGGCAAAAAGGATGAGATCTCTTATGGGAAAAGTAACGCACCTCTGCAGAGTGTATTAAATTGTGGCTGTCACTCCTTGTTCCGGGAAGGGAACTGCGAACGCGGCAGGAAAGGAACTCCGTGAAGTTCTAGTCAACCTGTGAAGACTGACGGGCATAGTTTTCAGAATAAAATAAACCTTTTGAAGAAATGTTTTCGAAACATGCATTGACCTAAGATTTTCTGATCGAGGGTCGTAGCTAGTGCATCAAACACCTTTTACTCTTTTGAACTTGCTGAGTACCCCTGTACTCACTTTCTTTCGACACCCTTGCTAGACTGTGATCCTGAAGTGGAGGCAATCACCGAGGTGCCACCGGAAGGAGACTACGAGCTGGTCTACGAGGAACTCGACTTGTCCGGAGGGGTGGAAGGCGTAGACTATGGGATAGTCTATGGAGCAGACAACACCGAAGCGGAGGAGTAGTAGTTTGTTATAGTTAGCTTAGAGCCGAGCAGCGTAGTGGCATACTTAAATAAGTTGCTGAGCTCTTTAATATCTATGTTGGTTGTGTAACTTACTTAATAATCTTAGGGTGTTCTCATCGGACCTGTGAGAATGCCAGTTTGTTAAGACCATGTTTGTAATATTATATCAAATGTTATGACCTGCAATGTTTCTGTTGTACCACTCTGAGGGATGTGAAATTTGTGAAGAAGTCCCTTCATGAAGATCATATCAACGACTTGTATACTACAACATGTAGTGGTATGCTGGGTCACCGGACGCTCTGACGGGCCCCCTTCCGTGCGGAGGCGGGACGTCGAAAGGCGGCGCGATGGCAGTGGACGCGCGGCGTGCGGCGGTCCCAGCGGCGCGTGGCGGGGTCGGGTGGAGAGGAGCTTCGAGGTGGCGGAGGAGGTTGTGGCGGGGCGGCTGCGTCGAGTTTGCGTCGGATTGGCCGGATGGGTGGTGGCGGCGCGGAGGGCGGCCGGGGAGCGCCATGGCGAGTAGAGGTCCGCCGCCCCTCGGGCGGCGTTCTGCGGTGTCCTTCGCCGCGTCGGCGAGCGGAGGCTGGTGGCCGGGCCCGATCGGGCTTGCGGGCCCGATCGGGTCAGCGGGATGGGAGGTTGGGTTGGACGTCTTGCTGGAGTGGGCGACGTCCGTGTCCTCCTACCCCAGTTCAAGCCGGAGGAGCGGGAGTGGTGGCCGCAGCGCCTCGTGCCGGCGGGTGCGAGGCTCCTCGCCGGGATGGAGTTGGAGTTGGAGTCTTCGCCTAGCCTTCAGCCACGTGGTGGGTGTTTCAGAGTTCTACGGTTTTTGCGGCTTCATCGACGAGGGGCTGCGACGGCGGCGGTGCGAGGCCTCACGGACGGTATGCCCCAGTTCCGAGGTTGGGAAGGCTCGCGATGTCTCGGGCGAAAGTCCAGCTTGACTCAGTCGGGCTGGCGCGACGGCGCCCGGGTGTCGTTCCCCTCCTTGGATGCGCCGCCGAGGAGTGTCGGAATCTCCCTAACCGGCTAGGAGCTGGTTGTTGTCTTCGGGCGAAAGCCTCGATTCGCGGATCGGCTCGATGGCGGCGTCGTTGACGTCGTAACTCTGTTGGGAGCATCGGGCATGAAGACACGGTGCAGAGGTCTTGGCGGCTTTAATCCGGTGACGCGCGGTCCATGGTAGTTCTTCAAGGCGCTATGCACGCCACTGCTGGCATGTTCTGGAGGACAGCTTCTGGGATCCGTCCAAGTCCCGCCATTGATCTCCTTCGGATGGTGCGTTGACAAGGAAGTTCCTTTTGGGGTTGCTCCTCCTTGGAGGTTCTTGGCGTCGGTCGAGACGTGGCTTGGTGTTTTGCTTAGGACAGGTTCTTTGTGTTGTGGTTGTTTGGTCTGTAGCCGGTGTTGTGTGGGGTTACGCTCGTTGCTTGTAGCGAGTGGTGCCGTTCTTGTACTCAAACTTCTGCCTTCTATAAAGATATGGTACGCCTTTGGCGTACTCTCGAAAAAAAGTTTCCCTTAAGTGAATCACCCAAGGTTTATCGAACTCTCAGGGAGGTAGAGGTCAAAGATATTCCTCTCAAGCAACCCTGCAATTAAGATACAAGAAGTCTCTTGTGTCCCCAACACATCTAATACACTTGTCAGATGTATAGGTGCACTAGTTCGGCGAAGAGATATTAAAACGCAGGTGGTATAGATGATGGTAAACGGTAATTGTAATCTGAAATAAATATTGCAGGAAATAAAGATGTAGTAAAACAGTAAATAAGCGGTGTTTGCGGTATTTGAAAACAAGGCCTAGGGATCAAACTTTCACTAGTGGCCACTCTCAACATTGCAATCATAATTGAATATAAATATAAGCACTTCATCATACTACTCTGAAAACACTCTCTTGTTGGATAAAGAACTCAAATTCATTGGGCAAGTGTGCAAAAGCACACCTCAAAGGCGTATTCCCAAGTACTAATAAACACCCCACACTGTCATCGTGAGCATTCATAGGAGGTACTAACACACCACAATTCATAAGGGAGTTACACACGGCGCACACACTGTACCTTTACACCGAGGTCACAGTAACCCCGAAGTTCACATAATAAAACACTTGAGTAGCATATGACATCTAGATTGTAAAGCCTATGATCACATAAAGATCACATCATAAGAAAGAGAGATTGAACCACATAGCTACGGTAGAGCCCTCAGCCTCGGGGAGAACTACTCCCTCCTCATCATGGGAGACAGCAACGACGATGAAGATGGCGGTGGTGTCGATGGAGATGGATTCCGGGGGCACTTCCCCGTCCCGGCGGCGTGCCGGAACAGAGACTTCTGTCCCCGAACTTGGCTTCGCGATGGCGGCGGCTACGTAACTTTTCGTGGAGGAAGACCGATTGATTTAGGGTTTTCGCATCTGGAGGATTATATAGGCGAAAGGGCGGCGACGGAGGGTCCCGGGGCCCACCCCATATCGGCGCGGCCGGGGTCACCCGCCCCCGTATGGTGTGGGGCCCCTTGGCCCCCCTCGGCCCTTCTGCGCTCTGGGTCCGTCTCGGTAAAATATTGACTTCTCTTCGTGGGGTCCAATTCCGAGAATATTTCCTGTGTAGAATTTCTGAAACAAAAAACAGCAGAAAACAGGAACTGACGCTTCGGCATCTTGTTAATAGGTTAGTCCCGGAAAATGCATAAAAATGATATAAAGTGTGAGAAAAACATGTAGGTATTGTCATAAAACTAGCATGGAACATAAGAAATTATAGATACATTGGAGACATATCACCTCTCGACAGACTTGCATATGCCGCTACAGCTCCAATCAAAGGACGCGACACAAACATTGCCAGCTTGCCCTTTCCACTCACAATCTGCAGAAGTGTTGATGCACAATTACGACAGGTCAGAGAAGTGCATGATAAGGGTAAAGAGAAGTTACAGAGGTGTATGATAAGGGTCCCGTAGCATGGCGAAAGTACTTGTTTCCATCCTCCCCAAATTTCCAGGACTCGGGTTCATGGTACTTCAAGTTCCTATACGACAAAAGCAGGTTCAGCAAGAAATTTATAGTTTGTACGTCAAGCTAGCATTTAACTTCAAGCAAGTTCAGTTAGCATTACTTGTCGCAAGAACTGGACCTGACTTCATGCAGCCAATGTAAGTTCTTGGTTTCGATTTATGCCGAGCAAAGGGTAGTGGCAAGCATTCATGTTTTTTCCATGTGCAACATACCGATAAGGTGACAAATAGAACTGGGTTGGGGCTTTTCTCCAAAAGAAGGCTATAACATCAAAGAAATAAAATGCACCTAAGTTCACATGCACATCATCATCGACCTTGACGTAGAAGTCAGCATCCCAAATGCCCACAGCTGTGGAGAAGAAGATTTTTGCCTTCGCGGAGAGTTCATGATACCCTTCAACATTGTCCTGGATGATAAATCAACATCAAGAGGAACATGGCCAGTGCTAGTGCAAAAAAAAAGTATGATTGAATGTCACAACATAGTTGAAGAGTAGACCCTTACCAGTCTAAGAAAGTCGTGATGTTGTGCATCTGCTTTGTCCAATATACTATTGGATGTAGCCTTGCACAATCACCAAAACAGTTCACATTTGTAAGGAACTACTAATTTTCAAACAGAAAGGAAGAACAACATGGATGAACAAGCTAACACCCATTATTGTGAACCTTGACCCACAACAGGATAACTACTATACTGAAGACAGCCGACAACATGGACTAGATGCGATAATATTTGAGAGGGAATAGACTTATTCTTTTTCGCTTGCCTCAAACATAGATACATGACCTTTCCTAATATGGTACGAACTCCTAACGGGTTAGACTCCTTCAATCATAGATTTTCTAATACACCCCTATTACCTAAAGGACTCCTGATCTCCTCTCTGTGCCTCCTGCTGCTAGTCCACAACTTGTTCCACGAAAGAGGCGTTGAATTAAATCGGGGCTGTGACACTGGTTAGCCATTGCAACTCAGGCAGTCAAGGTGCTCTCTGTGGCAAATGGACAAATCGCAATTTGTTAAGAGTTTCTTTGCATGTCTTAAGTGCAAAAATTCGTGACAATTGTTGTTTATAACTTATTTCGGATTCTGCACCCTGCAGGAATACTAATATGTTCTATAATATGTCAGCAAGACAGCAGCACCAACTTGTGTAGAGTTTGGAACACACACATTATCTACGAGACCGTAGAAATGTTAACAGAACTTGATTTATTCTAAAATAGAAAAGAAAATGCATCCAAGTGTCAAAAGAGGCTCTAGGCAGAAAAAATTGGAAGACTAGAGAAATGATTAAACAATACAAATGATCTGGCGGTAAGAAGAAACAACTAATTACCTATACCCTATAGTGAAGCGGATAACTATTCCCTTCTGTTCTTCAAGCTGTAGCAACTTTTCACCTATGTGCAGTAAAAGAGCTTTATTAAAACAAAAATAGTGGACTGTGCTAGCATTTGGAACTCAATAAAAATGTAACAAACATCAAGCTGGAGGTTATTGTAATGGTTATGGCTGACATTACAAAAAAATACGCAAAGAAAAATATACATATATAGAGTTCACACCTACTTAATGAACAACATTTTCTACAAGAAAAAAAAGCAAGTTATCTTACGAAGTAATCATTCGGCTAAAAAACAATATACACAGCTTATTAGATAAGTGTCGTGTACCAAATCCTAAATTTTCTTGGACAAGCATAGATAATAGACCTCTATACTAACCCCATAAGCTACCACCATTTCTCACCAGCTTCTACTTCTCTATGATCGCAGTGGATAAAAGTTACAAGCCGGTAGCTTGCCGTTTCATTGCTAAGTTATTATGATTATTTGTTTGTCGGTGCCATGTACTGCATCGGGGGCATATTCAAAATCAGTCCAATAGATCTATTCAATCATGCCGTGATAGGAAAACATGGTGACTACAGAAATAAATAAAAAAGTCAAGATAAAGTGCCGTGATGCTGCTTGCAAATAAATGGCTTGTGTACGAAACAAACACAACCACAATATGCGAATTAGCTCATCAACATCCAAATTCAGAAGCACAAACATGCTCTTATTCATCTAAATTAACAACAAAGAGTTACCAACCTTGTGGCATCCATGTCTCCCGGATGAATCACGACGCTTGTGGCTAGTGAATGCAGTGTTAACTCCAACAACCACAAATGCCTTTTTCCTTGGTTGGCTAGTTTCGGAACCTACGCCGCCTTTGCGGACCAGTTCCAACGTCTTCGCTTGGCTGCAAGCTCCATGCAGCGTTGAGATAGACTTATCCAACAATTAAGACCACAAACAAGCCCAAGAACATTCAGATGAAAATAGTCCGGACGCAGTTGAATTCTTTGATTTAACACTGGATGGGATCAAACGAACTTCTGTATGGCTTCGTGGGTCCTGGTTACCTCTCCCATTCCTTGTCTGCCCCATGCTTCTGCAATCAAAGTGTAGTGTTGAATCCAAAAGCAATGTACAAATTGATGGTGAGATCATGCAAATTAACTGAACTTGGAGACCCACCCTCTTTGTGTTGCAATCCTCTGACACGCGGAGTTGCAACTCCTGATCCTCGTTGAGACATGATGTGGTTACTGGTATCTGGTGCTGTCCAGAAGCTGTAAAGCCCCGAAACTGTTCGTCAAGATATAGCAAAGAGCAACCAAGAAGAAGCATCTCAAGTCCTTTCGACTTTGAGATCAAGAACGAAACGTTTGTTGCCCTCTGTGCTATCTATTTCAGCCCCGAACTTTCGGAGAGCACTGAACCAACCAACTTTCACAATAACTATTCCCTTCATCCAACTTACCAACATAAAACAAAAATGCAGGCGCTAATGTCTATTCGGAAAGACGAATTAGTCATCATTAACTATATGGAAAATATAGCATAAACCGTAGAAATTTGGAATTGTAAAAGAGGAATGCGAGACAAAAAGCCAGGCGCTAATGTGGAAAATATAGGCTCTCCTTTACTATTCCGCAATCACCTTTACGTTTCCGCAACCAACATAAAAAATTGTAAAAGCTAAAAATTTGGTAGCTCCTTCGTAGGTATGGTGGGTGTTTGGTTTGAGGTGTATGGAGACAAATCTTAGCTTGTTTTGAGAATTTTGGGCAAGCAAAAAGATCTAAAAGCATGCCATAGTGCCCAAGTGCCAATCATTTTTTATCAATAAGGCTCCTTAGTATTAAACATCCATGTATATGTGCAAAAGGTAGCACTATCTAAGGCAATAGCAAATTATCATTCATCAAAGTATTTGAAACTAGCAACACTAAGCATAACTTTGAATTTCAGCTTTTTTCTTTCATTCCCTTTTCTTTTCATAGCACACACCTCAACGACGCCTCCAAGGAGGGGAACGACGTCGTCGCCGGTACCAACCGAAGACGGGCAAGATTTTCATTTGTATCGCCGCACACCTCCTTCTCAATCCACCGGAATGGGGTAAGCGTCCACATTGTTCACACAGCTGCCACCAGCAACTCATCATCATGACCGAAGTGTCGCAGAACACCCAGTGACCCGCACGGACGTGAACACTCCCTTTCCTACTTCTCCAACATGGCTGAGCACCCGCAGCCCTCCTCCGTCTTCCACCTCCTGCAGGTCAAGGACTTGCCGCCGACGCAGCTATCGCACTCCGGACAACTACGAAACGGCAGAGGCCCAAAGACCTAGATCCAGCCCTGTGGGGCCCAGATCTGGCCCGCACTTCCACCACCATGGCCATCGGCCCCTGCTCCTCGACCTCCGCCGCCTCCTGTAGCCGTCGGCCGCTGCCATGGCACCATCACATCCTCCTCCCGAGCCCGGAGGCCCCCACCACCACCGCTAGGACGCCCGGTTACCCTCGCCGAGCGTCGGCCTCCGCCGCATCTAGCTCTTCTTCGAGGTGCTCCACCATATCCAGCTCCAACCCAGCTTCTCCTCCTGCCGTGCGCTGCCGCTCAACACCGCCTCCAAGCGCCACCCATTGACGTATGCATCCACACGTCGTTGACCCGTATGGGTGCGCCCTCCCTTCAACGACCAGCGGGCGCCATCACCGCCAGAAGTAGCGGCACGGGGAAGCTCGGTTAGGGTTTCGGCCCCGGGGTTGCCGCGTGTGCGACCCGGGAGGGGAGAGATGCGACCGGGATCGATATGGATCCTTCTGCATTAGATTACTCTCAACTGATTATTTCAAATGATTGCAACTGAAATCAACATGAATTGGGCGTTGCAATTGTGCAAATATGTCATCCAACTTACCGACAAAGTTGTTGCCACGGGGGTCCAAATACTTCAATTTCCTCAAGTTTCAGAAACCCAACGGCAATGTGCCACCAAACGCTGCAATAAAGTAATAAAACCCGTCATTAGTCAGATCCACATGCAACAACGAAGTCACCCAATGCACGGGACCGGGGGCAAATTAGGCTAACCCCCTCCTAATTTATCTGATCCAGAACTTGCCTTGGGGTGTTGAAAGGACACAGATGTCGCCTAGAGGGGGGGGGGTGAATAGGCGATTTAAAACTTTTACGAGATGGGCTTAACAAATGCGGAATTAAACTAGCGTTTACTTTGTCAAGCCCAAAGCCTATATACTATGGTTCACCTATGTGCACCAACAACTTATTCTAAGCAATGGTTCACCTATGAGCACCAACAACTTATGCTAAGCAATACAAGCAAGTATGTGATAGCAAGATATATATAACTTCAAGCACGATGGCTATCACAAGGTAAAGTGCATAAGTAAAGAGCTCGGGTATAGAGATAACCGAGGCACGCGGGAGACGATGATTTATCCCGGAGTTCACACTCTTGCGAGTGCTAATCTCCGGTGGAGAGGTGCGGTGGCTTAGTGCTCCCAAACGCCACAAGAGGCTCACCTTGAGGTGTGGTTGCTCGATGCACACCAACGCCACAAAGGCCTCACCCCAAGATGCAGTACTCACACCACACACCGAACGCCACGAAGGCGCCTCACCTAAATCTCCGGTGACCCTCGCCACAAAGGCCTAGGTCACGGTTCCACTAAGGGATTTCCTTCGAGGCGGAAACCGGGCCTTACACAAAGGTTGGGGCACACATCCACAACTTAATCGGAGGCTCCCAACAAATCACCACAAAGGTCTAGAATCCGTCTAGGGTTCCAAGAACCCAAGAGTAACAACCTTCTTGCTTTCACCACCACGAATCACCGTGGAGAACTCAAACCGATGCACCAAATGCAATGGCAAGAACACCACAAAGATGCTCAAGTCCTTCTCTCTCAAATTCCAACAAAGCTACAAAAGCTATTGGGGGAATAAGAGAGGAAGAACAAAGAGGAGAACACAAAATTCTCCAAGATCTAGATCTAGAGGATTCCACTCACAAAGAGAGGGATTTGATTGGTCAAGATGTAGATCTAGATCTCCTCTCTCTTTTCCCTCAAAATGGGGCAAGAATCATGGAGGGATAGAGAGATAGGGCAAGCTTCTCAAGAACAACAATGGAGGAGAGAGAGAGTAGAAGAAGCAACAGCCCAAGGAGGAAGAAGGGGGGTATTTATACCCCCCAAGAAAATCGAGCCGTTGGGCAAAACCAGGGCCGGATAATCCGGCCTAAGTAAGGGCCGGATAATCCGCCCCCCCGGATAATCCGGCCTCAGGGACAAAACCTGGTCAAAATCCGGGCAAATGTCCGGCCCCTATACTGAGCAGCAATTCCTGAGGTCCTTAGCCGATTTCGAGGGGGCCGGATATTTCCGAAATATCCGGCCCGGATAATCCGGCCCGGATATTTCCGAAATATCCGGCCTAAGCAAACTGCAGAAACACCAAAACTAAAACGGGCATAACTTTTGCATCCGGACTCCGATTTCGATGATCTTGGGCTCGTTGAAATCACAACAACGAGCTCTACAACAATATGCATAGAAACATCATAGTCCAGCAAAGGAGGATAGAAACAAATGATGAAAGGTTTGACCTATCTCAAAAAGACATACCGGTAAAACCTCCAATCTTGAAAATGCAACAAGTTGCCCATGGAAAAACCATTCTCAATGAACTAGAGCTTGTCATGAGAATAAGCACAAGCTCTAAAACATCACATGGATAATATCCAAATAAAACCAAGAAAGATGATGAACCAAACTCGAAAACGCAACAAGTGATCTATGCGAAATCCGTTTTCGATGAACTAGAGCTTGTCATGAGAATAAGCACAAGCTCTAAAACATCACATGGATAAGGTCCAAATAACAACCAAGAAAGATGATGCAAGGATGCAAAGGTTTGAGCTCTCTCCGAACGATACGATCGAGATACTCACTCGAGAGCCCTCTTGATAGTACGGCAACTAAACTATAAACCGGTCTCCAACTACACTATGAGACCGGTGAGAAAGAAACCCTATCAAGAGCAAACCTTATACTTGCGCATTCCACTTGAGCTCGATGACGACGATCTTGACCTCAACAAGATGGAACGCCTTTCTTGCTTGTGCTTGCTTGACGAAGTCTTGTGGATTTCTCCCCCATAATCCACCATGGGAGAGCTTCTTCTTCGGCGCATCTTCACATAACCATGACCACCATGTGGATGGCAAGACTCAAGCAAAGGATCTCTTCGAGATGGCTCATCTTGAACTTGCACTTCATTCTTCATTCTTCATCATATTGATGTCTTGAAGTAACTTGAGGGCTCACTTCATCTTCATCTTCAAGACATACTTGACCCTTGATATCCTTCATCAATTTCTTCTTATTGCAACCTTGAAGCCAACAAATGGTTCAAGAATTGCCTATGGATAACTCCTACAAATATAACTCAATGCAAACATTAGTCCATAGGGATTGTCATTAATTACCAAAACCACACATGGGGGCTCCATGCACTTTCAATCTCCCCCATTTTGGTAATTGATGACAATCTCTTTGAGAGGGTTTATATAAGGAATTTAAGTAACAAACAAGTTGAATATATAGAGCAAACTCCCCCATAATATATGCATGTGTGAATGATCTTGACTTTCATTGCATATATTGGCATTCAAAGCCTAGTGGAGTTTCCTCTAAATATTCAACTATGCAAAGCAACAAGATGCAATGCAATAAAGGCACATGCTTAAGCACAAAGCAAAGACATAACCAAATTCCCTTAAAACCTCCAAACTTCTCCCCCATTGGCACCAATTGCCGAAATGGGTGAAAAATTTAGAAGGTCAATATAGTGAGAGTTCCTCCATAGCGTGTGCATTTCTCATAATTTGAGTGGAATCAAATGCACGTATCCAATGACGAATATTCGGAAGGAATCACACTATAGATAGGATCAAAGATTGCAAAAAGATAACAAAGTCTAGAAGCTTCAACAAATGAAGCAAGCAACCAAATGAACCACAAAGAAGATACCAAAAGAAAGATAGATATTATGATAAGATCAAGAAGATTACTCTAAATAATATGAGGAAGCTCCCCAAGGTTTGTGCACAAAACTAGACAAATTGCATTGGAGAATAAAGTGCACAAACATGGAATCATCACTCCCATAATATCATTCAAAACAAAAGATACCAAGTGAATCAAACTCTAATGATCACCACAAAATAGTGCCTTAAATAGAATGAGGAAGCTCCCCAAGGTACATGCATAAATTAAAATGTTGCATTTGAATACAATATGCATAACATGGAATCCTTACTCCCTCATTACCATTTAAAACACAAACATTTGCAATAGATCATAGATAGAAAATTAAGCTTAACACTTGCAACAAACAAATGGTTGAGCAAAAAGTAGGAGGCACCATAATAAAAGGCTCAACCAAGAGGGTATGTGAAAGGCATGATAAAGCATATTATAAGACTATTACAAGGATGAGCAAAAAGCATCATCATAGTCTTCAATGAATTATATTGCTTAGCATGACCAATCAACATGCAACAAATAAATAAGATATCAAATGGAGATGTATCATCTCTTATGTGTATAAGTTTCTCTAAGTGAGCAATATCACAAAGATATTTATCCACAAAGAAACATGCACACACAAAATGGATACTCAAGAAATATAGTATGATATCCCAAAATGAAGTCATGCAATATACCAATAAGAATTTTTTCTTAATAGCATGGCCAAAGGCTCAATTTTGTCTTATTGTACATTCATGAACTTCAACCACAAACATCTAAAATACATCACAAATATCAACAAGGGATAGAAGTTAGTTGAGATGCATTTAGAAAGGCAACAAGTATCACAAGCGAGGATACCAAAAGAAATAACTAAATTTGCACTTTCATCTATATTACACACGTGAGAGCCTTGAGGAATTGATATGCAATAAAATTGCTAGATGGGCATAGATGGGATGGGTGAATCATGAGCATGATTTTTTATACCTCCCAACATATGTACTCATCTCAAATTACTCACATTCGCAATAAAGAGGTTTCGTTAAGACTTTAGCAAGAAGCACAATATTTGCAAATAAAGAGATTCATGCCAAGATGCAACCACATGGTTGGATGCTAGAAAAATATGCATGAGAAGATACTTGTTACCGAGATAGCATTGGTGTGGATGTAGTAGATATGTGTTCGTTGACCATCCTAGCTTGCCTCAAGTTACCATTGAGTCACCACTTCTCCCCAAGAGTGAGACAAGCATCCAATGCATATCCATTGTACCTAACACAAAGGTAAGTACAAAAAGGTCCCCAAACTAATTGGGTCCGAAGTAGTTAGACACACTACAACATATAGGACAAACTCCACAATACTATGTGCATATAGATATGAAATTGAATTTCATGCACATCTTAGCCAAATTAGGATTTGATGGAGTTTACCCTATATATTGGATCAAAGAAAGTAACACATGCCATAAGATAGACATAAATTAAAGATGCATGCACAATACTTTCAAGAACCAAAGAAAGATATAATTTGGACAAAACACCAAATAAACCAAGAGACAATGGTTGGCCAAATTATATCAAAGAATCAAATCAACACAAGATTGACTCCAAAGACTTATCTCATTATAAGAAGCTAATTAAACCTAAACACAAAGGAATGAGATAACCAACTCCCAAGAGAGCAAGGTTCCAACAAATAAACCAAACCCTCAAAACTTTTTATGATGGCACAAAGTACCAAAAAGAAAATTTTATGTCTCCCAAAACCAAATTTTTGATAAAGATCAAGAGATGTTAAGCATTCTAATAATATAGAAGAGCTCCCCCAAGTTTGGTGCATTATCAAGGATTTTTTATATGAATACAAAATGCACAAAACTAGGATCATCACGCTACCTATATCTTCTAACAATGCTAAGAAAGTTTGAATAGACAACTTAGATCCATAAGATGCAAGGAAGACACATGGGAGTCAAAGCACAACAAATTCATGGCAATAAATAAGGCAATATAAATACAAGAGCCAATGTAGATATGATCAATAAATATCTACCTCATAATTGATTACCAATTGTCCTAGGACAAGAGGTATTAGGAAATATTTCCCGGTGGTAGTTTGTAAGTATACATAAGATCATATTTACAACGAACAAAGCATATGGTAAAAGATAAGAGTTAACCATCATGCAAAGATAGTTTCTTGATAGCTTCATTTAGTCATACCAACATGCAAGGCAATTAATAGTATTCATACCAACATGCAAAGCAATTAATAGTATTCATACCAACATGCAAAGCAATTAATAGTATTCATACCAACATGCAAAGCAATTAATAGTATGACTTGAAGCACATGGTTTTCCAAAAATGTATTGAGGGACACGTTGTGAAAAACCATGCCAAGAAGAACTTTCACAAATAAGATCCACAAAGATATTAGCAATGAAGCCATTTAAGCAAATTGGAGCTTGTTTGAGCAAACATGCCACATAGGAGAGAGATAATTTACGGTATCAATTCTATGTGACACAACCTCAAATGTTCACATTTTCTAGGCTTGTAATATGCACAAAGCTTATTACTCCCCCATAATGTGATAAGGAATTTATTTTCACAAGAGGCAAATAAGATCCAACTAGAGATATTAATGGACATTGGAATTTGAATTTCTCATGAAGATGACATACCACATAGAGACTAGATAATCTTGCAATATCAATTCTAAGTGATATTCCTCATGTACACACATTGTTAGGATCATGAAATTCCCAAAGGAATATCACTCCCCCAAAATGGGATAGTCCATTAATCGCTCATAAGAGCCATATAAGATACAACAAGATGCAAAGTGGCTCCAACACAAACACAAATACATGGTGTGCAACCCAACATACATAGACTTGATTTCTCAAGAAAAGCAAGTAGGAAGCACAACATATACAAACACATGCTAGGAACAAAACTAACACATGCAAAGGGGCGAGTAACTTTCAATATAAGTGAGTTGAGAACATGTTACCGCAAGGAGGAACATTGAATACATGATAGAAGCAAGATAACCAAAAGACTTGGCTTGAGATAATATAAATGATGAAGATCCCTTAATTCTTCATGATGTAGCCAAGTCTCCAATGCCCTCCAACAAGCACCTATTGATCAAGTTTTGGATTGTTGGTCCCCAACTAAGTTGGGTCCTAAGAGGTTAGTCACAATAGGCTTGGCAACCCAAATGGTTCCTTTCTTGACACCACTTTGAGCACCAACATATTTGGCAAACACATTGCCACCCTCATCCTTACGAAGAGAATAAACATCATCAATGGTGATAGAGTTGGATGAGGTACCAATAGTGCACAAGGAGGAGATGTGGCCCTTCTCACGGCATATGTAGCAAGTTCTTTTCTTCTCCTTCTTCTCACTAGGTTTCTCCACAATGGGAGCATTGGCTTGTTTCTTCTTGGGAAGTGGCATTTCTTCAACTTGAGGTTGAATATAAGTTTGAGCTTGAGGCCGCTTCCCTTTTTGCTTCTTCTTCAAAGGGCAAGATCTAACATGGTGCCCTTCAATATTGCACTTGAAGCAAACAATCTTGGCCGGGTCTTTGACTTGTACTTGGCCCTTCTTCTTGTTGATGTTCTTGGACTTGTTCTTGTTGTTGGATTTGAATCCAAGTCCACTCTTGTCATTGGGGGATTGTTGCATACTCAACATCGTGTCAAGTTTGCATTTCCCTTCATGACCCTTTACCAAGTCATTCTTCAAAGAAGTGACTTGGGCCTTGAGCTCTTTGATTTCCTCTACATGGTTAGTAACAACACAAGTACTAGAGGAAGTAGAATCTTCATTGTTAGAGCAACAAGGCAAGGAAGATAATTCATCACAAGATTTAGCAATTTTATGAGTGGATGAATTACTAGGACTAGCACATGGAAATATAGCATTTTGAGTAGTAGTGCTAGTATCCACATGAGGCTCACAAGGTGTTGCCTTAGATATGATAGCCTCATGAGCTAACTTTAGCCTATCATGAGAGGCTAGAAGATCCTCATGGGAGCGAGAAAGCTTTCCATGATTTTCTTCCAATTTCCCATAATTGCAAGTTAGCAACTCAAGTTGAGCCCTTAGCTCAACATTCTCCTTCAAGATAGATGCTTCACAAGAAGTAGAGTTAGTAGCACAAGCATCAATATTAGTAGTAATAGGAGAAGGCAAGTTGGCATGCTCTTTTAGATAAGAAGCTTTAAGTTGCTCATGCGACTCGGTGAGTTTGGCGAGCGCACTCTCAATGACCCTTGAGCCCTTTTTGAGTTGCTCAAAATCCTCAAGGAGTTTAGCATTAACAAACACAAGCTTATCATTTTTTAGCTTTAGTTCATTTGCCATCTCAAGAGCTCTATCATGGTTTTCCTTTTCTCTAGACAATTCTAGAGCAAAGGTCTCCTCAAGAGCTTCCTTGATGGTTTGTTCTTCTTCAAGTTCATTCTTTAATGATGCTACATCATCGGCATACTCTCGTTCAAGAGCACCCTTTTTATCAATGGTGTTCTCATGCATCCAAATAAGTTTTTGGCTCTCAATAGCGGTAGTCAAGATTTCAAAGAAGTGAGTGCTAGCAATTTTATCTTTGCAAATAACCTTGAATACGCTCTTACCCTTATCGCGTAGAGAGACAACCCAATCCTCTTCTTCATATTCATCCTCATCCTTATCACCACGAGACATATTAGGTTCCATGGTAGGAGGTACCGTGGAACCCTTGGCCATAAGGCATATATGAGGACCGTGAGATAAAGATGAGGAGTTACTTGAGGCTCCTTTCAAGATCTTGTCTTGACCAATAGAATCTTTGGTTTCCTCTACATTGTTAGACACACAACAACTAGAGGAAATAGAAGCATTTTTATCATGGCCACAAGACAATGCAAGCATATCATCATTAGATTTATTCAAGCAACTTACACATGATATGCAAAGACTATCAACACAAGCATGTAAATCATTTCTAGTGCTAGATGTGTTTGAGTCCGTAGATGAAGCATTGCAATGAGATAGAGATGAAGAATCATCAATAGTAAGCTCAATATCAACATTGCAATTTTCATCACCACTCACCATATCATTACCTTGTGTCTTGACACACTTTGGTGAAGTGGATGAAGATGAGAACTCATCACGGCCGGAAGTGGAAGCAATACAATCATCCTCAATAATATTGGACACATCATATTTATCTTGAAGCTTTGTCCATAATTCATGAGAGCTCCCAAAAGGCATGATTGATGAAGTAACTACATTGCTCACAACAATGGAAAACACATGAGAAGCAAGAGCATCGAGGCAAGAGTTTTTCTCCTCCTCAAGAGATAAATTTTGAGGATCCTTAGGAGAAGAAAAACCCATGTCAAGATATTGCTCCATGTCCGGGGACATACCCCGTAAGATTTTAAGCACATAAATTTTCCATAGATCATAATTTGTGCCATCAAATATAAACAAGTTATTGTGCGCTAATCCCCTAACCGACATCTTTACTCTCAAGGCGGTGAAGCCTAAGAATGAGAGACCTTGCTCTGATACCAATTGAAAGGACACAGATGTCGCCTAGAGGGGGGGTGAATAGGCGATTTAAAACTTTTACGAGATGGGCTTAACAAATGCGGAATTAAACTAGCGTTTACTTTGTCAAGCCCAAAGCCTATATACTATGGTTCACCTATGTGCACCAACAACTTATTCTAAGCAATGGTTCACCTATGAGCACCAACAACTTATGCTAAGCAATACAAGCAAGTATGTGATAGCAAGATATATATAACTTCAAGCACGATGGCTATCACAAGGTAAAGTGCATAAGTAAAGAGCTCGGGTATAGAGATAACCGAGGCACACGGGAGACGATGATTTATCCCGGAGTTCACACTCTTGCGAGTGCTAATCTCCGGTGGAGAGGTGCGGTGGCTTAGTGCTCCCGAACGCCACAAGAGGCTCACCTTGAGGTGTGGTTGCTCGATGCACACCAACGCCACAAAGGCCTCACCCCAAGATGCGGTACTCACACCACACACCGAACGCCACGAAGGCGCCTCACCTAAATCTCCGGTGACCCTCGCCACAAAGGCCTAGGTCACGGTTCCACTAAGGGATTTCCTTCGAGGCGGAAACCGGGCCTTACACAAAGGTTGGGGCACACATCCACAACTTAATCGGAGGCTCCCAACAAATCACCACAAAGGTCTAGAATCCGTCTAGGGTTCCAAGAACCCAAGAGTAACAACCTTCTTGTTTTCACCACCACGAATCACCGTGGAGAACTCAAACCGATGCACCAAATGCAATGGCAAGAACACCACAAAGATGCTCAAGTCCTTCTCTCTCAAATTCCAACAAAGCTACAAAAGCTATTGGGGGAATAAGAGAGGAAGAACAAAGAGGAGAACACAAAATTCTCCAAGATCTAGATCTAGAGGATTCCACTCACAAAGAGAGGGATTTGATTGGTCAAGATGTAGATCTAGATCTCCTCTCTCTTTTCCCTCAAAATGGGGCAAGAATCATGGAGGGATAGAGAGATAGGGCAAGCTTCTCAAGAACAACAATGGAGGAGAGAGAGAGTAGAAGAAGCAACAGCCCAAGGAGGAAGAAGGGGGGTATTTATACCCCCCAAGAAAATCGAGCCGTTGGGCAAAACCAGGGCCGGATAATCCGGCCTAAGTAAGGGCCGGATAATCCCCCCCCCCCCGGATAATCCGGCCTCTGGGACAAAACCTGGTCAAAATCCGGGCAAATGTCCGGCCCCTATACTGAGCAGCAATTCCTGAGGTCCTTAGCCGATTTCGAGGGGGCCGGATATTTCCGAAATATCCGGCCCGGATAATCCGGCCCGGATATTTCCGAAATATCCGGCCTAAGCAAACTGCAGAAACACCAAAACTAAAACGGGCATAACTTTTGCATCCGGACTCCGATTTCGATGATCTTGGGCTCGTTGAAATCACAACAACGAGCTCTACAACAATATGCATAGAAACATCATAGTCCAGCAAAGGAGGATAGAAACAAATGATGAAAGGTTTGACCTATCTCAAAAAGACATACCGGTAAAACCTCCAATCTTGAAAATGCAACAAGTTGCCCATGGAAAAACCATTCTCAATGAACTAGAGCTTGTCATGAGAATAAGCACAAGCTCTAAAACATCACATGGATAATATCCAAATAAAACCAAGAAAGATGATGAACCAAACTCGAAAACGCAACAAGTGATCTATGCGAAATCCGTTTTCGATGAACTAGAGCTTGTCATGAGAATAAGCACAAGCTCTAAAACATCACATGGATAAGGTCCAAATAACAACCAAGAAAGATGATGCAAGGATGCAAAGGTTTGAGCTCTCTCCGAACGATACGATCGAGATACTCACTCGAGAGCCCTCTTGATAGTACGGCAACTAAACTATAAACCGGTCTCCAACTACACTATGAGACCGGTGAGAAAGAAACCCTATCAAGAGCAAACCTTATACTTGCGCATTCCACTTGAGCTCGATGACGACGATCTTGACCTCAACAAGATGGAACGCCTTTCTTGCTTGTGCTTGCTTGACGAAGTCTTGTGGATTGCTCCCCCATAATCCACCATGGGAGAGCTTCTTCTTCGGCGCATCTTCACATAACCATGACCACCATGTGGATGGCAAGACTCAAGCAAAGGATCTCTTCGAGATGGCTCATCTTGAACTTGCACTTCATTCTTCATTCTTCATCATATTGATGTCTTGAAGTAACTTGAGGGCTCACTTCATCTTCATCTTCAAGACATACTTGACACTTGATATCCTTCATCAATTTCTTCTTATTGCAACCTTGAAGCCAACAAATGGTTCAAGAATTGCCTATGGACAACTCCTACAAATATAACTCAATGCAAACATTAGTCCATAGGGATTGTCATTAATTACCAAAACCACACATGGGGGCTCCATGCACTTTCAATCTCCCCCATTTTGGTAATTGATGACAATCTCTTTGAGAGGGTTTATATAAGGAATTTAAGTAACAAACAAGTTGAATATATAGAGCAAACTCCCCCATAATATATGCATGTGTGAATGATCTTGACTTTCATTGCATATATTGGCATTCAAAGCCTAGTGGAGTTTCCTCTAAATATTCAACTATGCAAAGCAACAAGATGCAATGCAATAAAGGCACATGCTTAAGCACAAAGCAAAGACATAACCAAATTCCCTTAAAACCTCCAAACTTCTCCCCCATTGGCACCAATTGCCGAAATGGGTGAAAAATTTAGAAGGTCAATATAGTGAGAGTTCCTCCATAGCGTGTGCATTTCTCATAATTTGAGTGGAATCAAATGCACGTATCCAATGACGAATATTCGGAAGGAATCACACTATAGATAGGATCAAAGATTGCAAAAAGATAACAAAGTCTAGAAGCTTCAACAAATGAAGCAAGCAACCAAATGAACCACAAAGAAGATACCAAAAGAAAGATAGATATTATGATAAGATCAAGAAGATTACTCTAAATAATATGAGGAAGCTCCCCAAGGTTTGTGCACAAAACTAGACAAATTGCATTGGAGAATAAAGTGCACAAACATGGAATCATCACTCCCATAATATCATTCAAAACAAAAGATACTAAGTGAATCAAACTCTAATGATCACCACAAAATAGTGCCTTAAATAGAATGAGGAAGCTCCCCAAGGTACATGCATAAATTAAAATGTTGCATTTGAATACAATATGCATAACATGGAATCCTTACTCCCTCATTACCATTTAAAACACAAACATTTGCAATAGATCATAGATAGAAAATTAAGCTTAACACTTGCAACAAACAAATGGTTGAGCAAAAAGTAGGAGGCACCATAATAAAAGGCTCAACCAAGAGGGTATGTGAAAGGCATGATAAAGCATATTATAAGACTATTACAAGGATGAGCAAAAAGCATCATCATAGTCTTCAATGAATTATATTGCTTAGCATGACCAATCAACATGCAACAAATAAATAAGATATCAAATGGAGATGTATCATCTCTTATGTGTATAAGTTTCTCTAAGTGAGCAATATCACAAAGATATTTATCCACAAAGAAACATGCACACACAAAATGGATACTCAAGAAATATAGTATGATATCCCAAAATGAAGTCATGCAATATACCAATAAGAATTTTTTCTTAATAGCATGGCCAAAGGCTCAATTTTGTCTTATTGTACATTCATGAACTTCAACCACAAACATCTAAAATACATCACAAATATCAACAAGGGATAGAAGTTAGTTGAGATGCATTTAGAAAGGCAACAAGTATCACAAGCGAGGATACCAAAAGAAATAACTAAATTTGCACTTTCATCTATATTACACACGTGAGAGCCTTGAGGAATTGATATGCAATAAAATTGCTAGATGGGCATAGATGGGATGGGTGAATCATGAGCATGATTTTTTATACCTCCCAACATATGTACTCATCTCAAATTACTCACATTCGCAATAAAGAGGTTTCGTTAAGACTTTAGCAAGAAGCACAATATTTGCAAATAAAGAGATTCATGCCAAGATGCAACCACATGGTTGGATGCTAGAAAAATATGCATGAGAAGATACTTGTTACCGAGATAGCATTGGTGTGGATGTAGTAGATATGTGTTCATTGACCATCCTAGCTTGCCTCAAGTTACCATTGAGTCACCACTTCTCCCCAAGAGTGAGACAAGCATCCAATGCATATCCATTGTACCTAACACAAAGGTAAGTACAAAAAGGTCCCCAAACTAATTGGGTCCGAAGTAGTTAGACACACTACAACATATAGGACAAACTCCACAATACTATGTGCATATAGATATGAAATTGAATTTCATGCACATCTTAGCCAAATTAGGATTTGATGGAGTTTACCCTATATATTGGATCAAAGAAAGTAACACATGCCATAAGATAGACATAAATTAAAGATGCATGCACAATACTTTCAAGAACCAAAGAAAGATATAATTTGGACAAAACACCAAATAAACCAAGAGACAATGGTTGTCCAAATTATATCAAAGAATCAAATCAACACAAGATTGAAAGGACACAGATGTCGCCTAGAGGGGGGTGAATAGGCGATTTAAAACTTTTACGAGATGGGCTTAACAAATGCGGAATTAAACTAGCGTTTACTTTGTCAAGCCCAAAGCCTATATACTATGGTTCACCTATGTGCACCAACAACTTATTCTAAGCAATGGTTCACCTATGAGCACCAACAACTTATGCTAAGCAATACAAGCAAGTATGTGATAGCAAGATATATATAACTTCAAGCACGATGGCTATCACAAGGTAAAGTGCATAAGTAAAGAGCTCGGGTATAGAGATAACCGAGGCACGCGGGAGACGATGATTTATCCCGGAGTTCACACTCTTGCGAGTGCTAATCTCCGGTGGAGAGGTGCGGTGGCTTAGTGCTCCCGAACGCCACAAGAGGCTCACCTTGAGGTGTGGTTGCTCGATGCACACCAACGCCACAAAGGCCTCACCCCAAGATGCGGTACTCACACCACACACCGAACGCCACGAAGGCGCCTCACCTAAATCTCCGGTGACCCTCGCCACAAAGGCCTAGGTCACGGTTCCACTAAGGGATTTCCTTCGAGGCGGAAACCGGGCCTTACACAAAGGTTGGGGCACACATCCACAACTTAATCGGAGGCTCCCAACAAATCACCACAAAGGTCTAGAATCCGTCTAGGGTTCCAAGAACCCAAGAGTAACAACCTTCTTGCTTTCACCACCACGAATCACCGTGGAGAACTCAAACCGATGCACCAAATGCAATGGCAAGAACACCACAAAGATGCTCAAGTCCTTCTCTCTCAAATTCCAACAAAGCTACAAAAGCTATTGGGGGAATAAGAGAGGAAGAACAAAGAGGAGAACACAAAATTCTCCAAGATCTAGATCTAGAGGATTCCACTCACAAAGAGAGGGATTTGATTGGTCAAGATGTAGATCTAGATCTCCTCTCTCTTTTCCCTCAAAATGGGGCAAGAATCATGGAGGGATAGAGAGATAGGGCAAGCTTCTCAAGAACAACAATGGAGGAGAGAGAGAGTAGAAGAAGCAACAGCCCAAGGAGGAAGAAGGGGGGTTTTATACCCCCCAAGAAAATCGAGCCGTTGGGCAAAACCAGGGCCGGATAATCGGCCGGATAATCCGCCCCCCCCGGATAATCCGGCCTCTGGGACAAAACCTGGTCAAAATCCGGGCAAATGTCCGGCCCCTATACTGAGCAGCAATTCCTGAGGTCCTTAGCCGATTTCGAGGGGGCCGGATATTTCCGAAATATCCGGCCCGGATAATCCGGCCCGGATATTTCCGAAATATCCGGCCTAAGCAAACTGCAGAAACACCAAAACTAAAACGGGCATAACTTTTGCATCCGGACTCCGATTTCGATGATCTTGGGCTCGTTGAAATCACAACAACGAGCTCTACAACAATATGCATAGAAACATCATAGTCCAGCAAAGGAGGATAGAAACAAATGATGAAAGGTTTGACCTATCTCAAAAAGACATACCGGTAAAACCTCCAATCTTGAAAATGCAACAAGTTGCCCATGGAAAAACCATTCTCAATGAACTAGAGCTTGTCATGAGAATAAGCACAAGCTCTAAAACATCACATGGATAATATCCAAATAAAACCAAGAAAGATGATGAACCAAACTCGAAAACGCAACAAGTGATCTATGCGAAATCCGTTTTCGATGAACTAGAGCTTGTCATGAGAATAAGCACAAGCTCTAAAACATCACATGGATAAGGTCCAAATAACAACCAAGAAAGATGATGCAAGGATGCAAAGGTTTGAGCTCTCTCCGAACGATACGATCGAGATACTCACTCGAGAGCCCTCTTGATAGTACGTCAACTAAACTATAAACCGGTCTCCAACTACACTATGAGACCGGTGAGAAAGAAACCCTATCAAGAGCAAACCTTATACTTGCGCATTCCACTTGAGCTCGATGACGACGATCTTGACCTCAACAAGATGGAACGCCTTTCTTGCTTGTGCTTGCTTGACGAAGTCTTGTGGATTGCTCCCCCATAATCCACCATGGGAGAGCTTCTTCTTCGGCGCATCTTCACATAACCATGACCACCATGTGGATGGCAAGACTCAAGCAAAGGATCTCTTCGAGATGGCTCATCTTGAACTTGCACTTCATTTCTCCATGGCAAGCTTCAAGCTTATGAACTCTTCGAGTTGGCTCATCTTGAACTTGCACTTCATTCTTCATTCTTCATCATATTGATGTCTTGAAGTAACTTGAGGGCTCACTTCATCTTCATCTTCAAGACATACTTGACCCTTGATATCCTTCATCAATTTCTTCTTATTGCAACCTTGAAGCCAACAAATGGTTCAAGAATTGTCTATGGACAACTCCTACAAATATAACTCAATGCAAACATTAGTCCATAGGGATTGTCATTAATTACCAAAACCACACATGGGGGCTCCATGCACTTTCAGGTGTGGCTACCTAGAGGCCGACCTTCCCAAAGGGAAGCGTCTGCCCCGCATCGCAGGAGCTGCTGACACGTGCCGCACGTACGACGCGCGCGAGAGCAAACGAGGGAAGTACAGCGCGGAGACTAGGCGCGGGAGTAGGCGACTACACAGACGTACGCAAGCGAGTACAGCACGGGACGAACTACGCGCGGGCGTACGCGAGCGAGTACATCGCGGGCGTGGCTTAAGGGCATCCCGAGCGCGACGCATTTCGGACGCCCAAAAGTGATCGCCAGCGTCCGTTTGCGTCGCCCAGCGGACATATTTTGACCGCGCGTCCATTTGCGTCTGGGTGTGCTCCCACCGGGGCGACCCATTTTTGAATTGCAACATAGTTTGATCTTCATACAATTCCTTTGGTTTTCTACCACGAGCGATTGATTGCATATGAAAACCAAACATAGAAAGTAATACATAAAAACTATACAAGACCTAGACTACTTGCTTCCTGACGGGCCGGCACCGTCGTTGCGTCGCTCCGTGGCCTGCTTCTCCGCCGCCTCCCGCGCGGCCGCTATGGCTCGGTGCGCCGCCGCGTCCTCTTGCAGTGCCTGCTCCAGCCTCGCGTTGGCGGCCTCGTCCTTGAGCGTCTCGAAAGACTCGACGAGGGCCCGCTGCTCCGCCGCCTTCTCCTCCGGCGTCGGCGCATCAGGGTCATCGGATGACCATGAAATCTCCGAGTCAGAGTCCTCGGCTGCAGCGGCGGCCGCCAGCCTGCGCTGTTCCAGCTCGGCGTCGACAGCCGCATGGGCCGCCCGCTCCTCCTCTGCTTCTTCCTCCGCGAGAGCCAGATCCGCGGCGTCCCTGACCGGGTGGAGGAGGTCGGTGCTGTCATCGGAGTCGAACCCGTCGTCGGAGCTCGAGGCCGGGGGAGGTGGAGTGGGAGGTGAAGGTGGAGGTGGAGGCGCGGCAGCCTGGCCGCGTCCGGCGCTGCTCATGGTGGATCTACTGAGTGGCGCTACGGCAGCGGCGGCTAGGGTTTAGTGCGGAGGAGATGAGATGCTGGCGCCCCTGTTTATATAGGTCGGAGGCAGGGCGACGGCCGCGCCACGCGGGGCATCGCCATTACTACGCGCGGCACGCGAGGCAGCCGCAGACTGCCGAAGCGACGCCTCGCTGCCAGTACTGGCGGAGAAGACGCATCGACGCTGCGTCTGCTAGCTGCGCACGTCTACTAGCTGCGCACGCTCGCGGAAGCCGAGGCACGCCATTAACGCGGCCCTGCAAAGGCTGCGGCGCGCCGCCCGCAAGTAATGCCGCGGAAGACGAAGCAGTTGTGCAACTGCCAGGCGGGCCCGTGCCAGGACCAAGCGGTCACTTTGCGCGTCCGAGACGCAAACCTGGCGCATATTTGGGCCAGGTTTGCGTCTGCGGACGGCCCGGTCACTTGGCGTCGCGCCGCTGGAGAGGGTGCACGAGGCATTTTCGGTCATGGCGGACACAAACGGTCGCTCAGCGTCCGTTTGCGTCGCGCCGCTGGAGATGCCCTAACCATGCAAGTTCGTCTATTCACGCGAGGTAGGTACCATTAGCATGGAAAAATCGACCCCAAATACCACACACTACACGTATTAAGTATAGATACAGTGCATACACACGAATATATATAGTTGTGTAGAACAACATCACATACAGGCGAGTACAAGTACAGTCACGCACATGAGGAGGTACGATCGTGCACACGGCAGTACAGTCACACACAACACACGAGTACAGTTGAACACACATGCGAGTACAAGTACAGTCACGCACACGAGCAGATACAGTCGTGCATACGAGCAGGTACAGTCACGCACGACACACGAGTACAGTTGAACACACATTCGAGTACAGTACAAATCACGCACACGAGCAGGTACAGTCGTGCACACGAGCAGGTACAGTCACACACAACACACGAGTACAGTTGAACACACGAGCGAGTACAAGTACAGTCACGCAGACGAGCAGGTACAAACGCGCATACGAGCAGGTACAGTCGTGAACACGAGCAAGTACATGTACAGAAGTACAGTGGCGCACACGAGCAGGTACAGTCGCGCGTAAGTACAGGTACAGTCCCGCACACGGGCGAGTACAGTTAGCGAGTAAAGGGAAAAATTGCACCAAATACACTAAAAACAGAAGTACTTATCAGTTGAAACACGAGTACAGTTAGGTACACACCACAGGTACAATCATAATATTATTGGAAGTACGAAAAAAAAGTATCTCCAAACCTATCAACATGGGATCTAGTTTTAAAGATCTCGACGCGAGGATCTCAAAAGTGAAAACGGTTCGCAATTTGGACTTACGGTTCTCAAGATATTTCATTTTGAAAAAACGAATCTAGAAGAAAAAGGGAAAAACTGACACAACCCAGTCTTCTCTCTCCTCCCTCATCCCCACCTTGCTTCCCCTTGCGACACGTGGCGAGCAGGGAGATCACTTCCCAGGGATTTTCTGGCACCACAGCGCGCCACTTGTCACGTGCGGAGCGAGTTGCCTTCCCTTCGCGAAAGTCGGCCTTTTTTTAACGATTTCGCTTGCCTTGATATCTGCTATTTTCCTAGGACGCGAGCTAAAGGTGAACGGAGGAACTATATTGTATTCTTTCCAGCCCATAGTAAACAAATCTTCCGTTCCTGGGCCCCACACTGGCCTGGGCCCTAGGCGGCCGCCCATGGATGCCATGGGTCAGGGTCGCCCCGTTGAAACAAGCAATTGTGCGTGTGCGGTGCGCCGAAACACGTGCGTCGGCCATGCAACGGGCGGCCCACCTAGCTAGCGATGGGGTTGACGGACTTTACCGTGGATTGGACCTCACCGAGACGGGGACGGCGTGGCTGGCGTGGCGTCGCCGCGGAGGTGAGGAAGAGAACTTATGGCTTAGGGTGGGGTCGGGTGTAGGTTGGGGAGCTCGCCGGCGACGAAATCTTTTGGGTTTCGGGAAGGGGTGCGGGGAAGATTGGGGAGGAGGTGGTTTAGAGGGAGGCTGGGCGGTGGGCTGTGGTTATATGTGGCCATGGGCAGCCCGGCCCGACGGCCCGGCCCAAAAAACTCGGGCCTGGGCCAGAAATGTTGGCCCGACTGCTGGGCCGGGCCAGGCCTGGGTAGCCCAAAAAAACACATTAACAGTACGGCCTGGCCCGACGGGCTTGGTGGGAATTTGGTCGGGCCAGGCTTGGGCTGGGTTTTTTTGCGTCGGGCCTACCTCGGGCCGGCCCGGCCCGACACATGCCCAGGTATAGTAGCCTGCGGGGAAGTCCGTTCGTCCATGTGTATGGTTGAGGAAGATGGAAACGAAGGAGATGACCGTGTCCTTGGTGGGCTGCGGCCCAGCAAGCATCCCTTCATGCGTCGATAGGTTCGTGGACGCAGCAAGCGCTGAATAGGAAATGACTCAGTAGCGCGCGCGCGCTACCGACCACCACTTCGCTGAAGGACGCGCGGTTGTGGCCCGGCCCAGTTTCGTTGGTTCTTCCCGTGGAGCGGATTAGGCAAAAGGAAGAAAAGGTTGAAGCTAGGAATCGAAACCTGGTGTCGCGCTTCGAGACAGAGGTGCTTACCACTAGGCTACAATTGTCAAGTTGTCAGTAAAGGTCCATTTGTCTGTAATAATCACGTTGACGTACGTGTAATGCCTATTGATTCTTTGTACCTTGCGATGTTGTTTATTCCCATGTTTTTCATTTTTTTTCTATTTATGTTTTTTTTCCTACACTTCTCCTTTTCTTCTTTCTTTTTTCTTTGTTCTTCTATATTTTTTTCCTTTTTCTTTTCATGTATTGTTCCCTTCCGTCTAGTCTATTGTTTCCTTTCGTCTAGGTTGTTGTTCCTCTCCGCGTATGTTATTGTTCCCCTCTGTGTAGGGTTGTTCCTTTTCGTCTAGGCTATTGTTCCCTTCCGTTTAGGATGTTGTTCCCCTCCGTGTAGGGTGGTGTTCCTTTTTGTCTAGGCTCTTGCTCCGTTCCGTTTAGGATGTTGTTCCCCTCCGTGTAGGTTGTTGTTCCCCTCTGTGTAGGGTGTTGTTCCCCTTCGTGTAAGTCGTTGTTCCCCGCCATTCTAGGCCGTTGTTCTCCTACCATCTTCATTGTTGTTCCCCGTCGTCTAAGATGTTGTTCCGCACCGTCTAAACTGTTTGTTCCCTACCGTCTAGGTTGTTGTTCCCCGCCGTCTATACCGTTGTTCCCCTCCGTGTAGGTCGTCGTTCCCCGCTGTCTAGGCTATTGTTCACTAGTGGAAAACAGGCCTAATGCCGCGGGTCGTATGACCCTTTTGTCGCGGGCGGCCAGGCGCGACAAGGGAGGCGCGACAAAAGGTCCACCTTTTGTCGCGGGTCTCTTACGACCCGCGACATAAGGTCCACCACGTGGCAGCCGCGGGGCGCGCAGGGCAGGGCCCTTTTGTCGCGGGTGGTATTACCACCCGCGTCAAAAGGCCCTCTACGTGGCGGGCGCACAACGCTGCTGCTTTAGGGTTTGAGGGTGCAGCCCCCGCCACCTCATTTTTTCATTCGAAAATAAAAGTTGCATATATTTGTACGCTACTAGAAGTGGTACACGTTCATTCATTATATATATATAGATCGATCAAACAAATATTGGAAGCAAAAGTCGATTCCCCTTTACATGTAGATTCCCCTTACATATATATATATATATATATATATACATTTAGCTCACGATCGACAAGCGGTACTAACGACCGTCTATTTGGAGGTAGAGCTTCTATTTGGACTAAACAAGCCTTTGTTGTTTAGTACTTCTTTAACCAAAAGTCCCGCCAGTTCCTCCGCAATTCCTAGTAGGTGTTCCTTTGGTTGGAGTGTGTCCCGCATGTAGTCGACCTATATAGGAAAATGAGATGAGTATGACTATATCAATGTTGATAACGAAATATTGACGAAAATAAATAAAGTTGTGAATGTTATTGCTTACGTTGAATTTATTATTGTTCTGCTTCTCAGTGGTTAACATGCGAATGGACTCGCAAACGTAGTATCCACATAGATTCGTCCCTTGTGGCTGCTGAGGGCACGGTACAGGAGTAAATGTTAGCTTCTCTGCCCAGGTACTCTGCTTATGATGGTTCTTGAAAGCTGTCCAAGCCCTGCCAAGCAAAAGAATGATTGAATGAGTGGATAATTAATTGATATCTCACGAAAGATATAGCGCGGCGATGAAGGAAATTACACTTGGAGCAACTTCTGCAAGTCGCGGAACCCGTCCACGCCTCTACTCAGTGGGTCTCTTACTTCAACTATTCCCTTATCAACTTTAATGTCTAGTAGTATCCAGTGGAAGCTGCACATGTTATGTATATACGTCAGGAATTACACTTAACATCGAGTAAGAAAAATTGGATGTGCATAAAAGATCATTAAGACTCTCACTCGTAGTTGTAAGGAAACAATATTGAATCACAGAAATATTGCTCCCCCAAAAACCTTAGTAGGTTTCCCCCCGTTTCTTCGCGGTTATACTTTACCGTTTGAACATTTACTTTATCTGGGTCAACAAACCCAATATTGATAATATTGTGACTTTTGCATTCACTGATCTTCAGTCTGCATAAGAGAACACATAAGAAATAATGAGTATATGCAATGAAAACGAATATGAACTGAATGAAAATGAACTTATATGTAGTTAACAACTTACAAGCAATAGCAACTCATGAGAGATTTGTCGAGGGCATCTAAATTGAATAACTGCCAGAGTTCATTTATCTCAATATGGATCTCCTCCTTTCGGTAGTAATATTCACGTGGTATATGCGCCACGATGAACCTTATGTTCTCCTTGCATGCATCAAGGTACCACTGATGCAAATTCCGCATATGTGTTGGCAGTTTATGCAGCTGCTCTTTGCTGACCAAGTCGGCCCCGTAGACAAATTGAGGAACTATATCAGCAGTGGGTACTGCAGCATCTGCTGCAGACAGCAATTCCTCCACGGTAACTGAACAGGCAGCCGCTAGGCTTGCAGCTTCTTCCAGCAGGAAACCACCATGTTCCTGGTACACCTTGGGAACATTAAGCACTTTGAGTGCTGGGATCGATTGTTTGGGCTGATCTCCGAGCAGGGGAACTTCCTTTCTTTTTTTGCCTTTTGTCGTTTGCTTGGCCTTGAGGGGTGCACTTGTTGAACTTGACTTCTTCTCGGCTGCACTTCTAGCTGATGATTTGCTCGTGGTAGCAATATCCTTCTTCTTAGCCTTGTCATCCTTGTTCTTCTTAGCCTTTTCATTCTCCCTCTTGTCATCAATTACCCTCGCAAGGTGGCGTGTATAGTCATCCTTCTTCTCGTGTAAGTCATATTGCGATGGTGTGTTCAGAAAAGAAGTAGCATATGCTTTTTGCTTCTCGGTGTATGGCTCTGGCGCTGGAGGTTTTGGCTTATGGAAATGATCATAGTTGTGTTTCGCAACAGCGGCCGCATTTTCCTCGACAGTAAGATCCCAAGGACGGGGGGAGGAACCTTTGGTACTTTTGGGAGGGGCGACAACTTGCGGGTAGGACTCTTGAAACGCTTCCGGCCGGGTGCATACCGAGTCTTAGTGGGCGGAGGCGGCGGCGCTGGAGATGGAGATGGACTACGGATGTCGTGGTCGACGTCGTACCCATGGGGTGATGGTGTCGACATGTGATCAGTAGGAGGAGGTGATGGTGGCCTGCGATCACCTGGAGGAGGTGATGGTGGCCTGCGATCACCTGGAGGAGGTGATGGTGACCTGGGACGACTGGTACTAGGGGCTACCCAGCCTGGCAGCTTGATGTTCTTCTTTTCCCAGAGAATGATTTCTCCCAGCACCTCTCGGAGTGTAACCCCCCATCACCTCCAGGGATATCGAGCTGCAATGTCTCCCACGACGGTACAACTGAATCCACCCCGACACGAGCATAGCCAGCTGGAATCTCATTGCCATGCCATGTTGCCGGCTCACCTTCAGCTCCAAATGCAGGTAAGACATAGCCGACCGCCACCTTAACAGATACGTTCCTGAACACGTCATGGAGATCACAAGGTGTTTGCTCCTTGATTCCATCCATGGGGTCGCCAGGACCGCCATCTATCATCTTTAAAGGCGGTGCCACCTCCGAGTCGGCAACGCTGCTGTCTCGCTGCTGAGATATGCCGGCGGTATTATCTGGCTGGCGCTGTCCTTTTAGTTCATTTATCTCCAGCTGTTGCTGCTGAATCTCCCGCTGCTGCTGGTCAAGTCGGCGTTGGAACTCGGCCATCCGGTCATTCTGCACCTCCAGCTTGCGTTGTTTAGCTCTCGCTCGGCTTCTATAAGTCTCCGCGTCGTCCGGAAACCCAAGCGACCACGGAACACTAGGGCCGAAGCCTCTTGTTCGTCCTCCCTTCTCAGGATTACCGAGGACAAGCGTCAGCAAGTCTTTCTCTCTATCGGGAGCAAAGTTTAGTTTTCCCGCCTTTATATCTGCCGTCACTTCAATCCATTTTTCCCTGGGTACCCTAACCCTGCTGTCACTTTCAACAATGTTCCCTGTCTTCATGTCATACTCACAGCCATGCGCGAGGAACCAATTTCGAGCCCTAAGTCCCATCCTTCTCGTATGGGTTCTGGAGTGATCCCATTCCGCTCCATCTCAGCCTCTTGTGCTTCCCACTTAGGCATGGCTACTTCGTAGCCCCCTCGCCCCGTATGATGGTGATATTTCTTTTCGCTTGCATTCTTCTTGTTTATCTTGGACAGGTTCACAGCCTCCTCTGATTCTTTGTACTTCACAAATTCTTCCCAATTATGCTCCTGCTTCGCTAGATAGTTCTCGAATACTGGAGGCTTCTTCTCGGCCTTATAAGTTGCCCATAACCGGTTCTTATACGCCCGGAAAAGTTCCCCCATCTTCTTAAGAGCCCATTTCTTCACTAGCGCCCTCTGCTTAGCATTCTCAGACTCCGATCCCAAATCTGGCAAAGTGAAATGTGCCATGAGGTCGTCAAAAAGTGTGTCTTTGTACCTATCGGCAACCTGATTTTCGGACACCTTCTTGGTCTTGTTCCATTCTCTAATAGTGATCGGGAGAGAATCCCTAACCAGAACTCCGCACTGATTTTTAAATTTCGTTCTGACAGCTGGGGGTGCCACAGGTTGGCCTTTCGGTGATATAGCTTCAATTGTGAAGTGGTCTTTTTTGGTCAACTTCTTTGCCGGGCCTCGTTTCTCCAACTTATCTTCGGAGGCCTAAGAGAATAAAAATTAATTAATTTATATACATATGTACATATAGAATTCTATTAATGCCTCTATACTAATCGTATACCTCGTCATCACCGGAGCCGTCGGCTTCTCCATCACCGGAGCCGTCGGCTTCTCCATGACCGGAGCCGCCGGCTTCTCCATGACCGGAGCCGCCGGCTTCTCCATCACCGGAGCCGCCGGCTTCTCCATCACCATCGCGGATTATGTTCGCGAAAATGTCTTCCTGTTCCAAGTCCCGTTCGAATGGATCCATTGTTTCTGCAAAAAATTAAATCGATAAGTACATGTTCTAACCCTAACCCTAATCAAACACTAACCAAACCCTAACCCTAACCACAGATGGGGTAGGCTCAAGGAGGGGAAGTCTCGGCGTGGAGCAGGGAGAAGAGGGCGCGTCAGGTAGAGGATCTCGACAATGCTCACGTGTTTGCGAGAGGGAGAGGGTGTCGGCGACGCGTGTTTGCGAGAGGGAGAGGGTCTCGGCGGCGCGTGTTTGCGAGAGGGAGAGTGCGCGTGTTTGCGAGAGGGAGAGCGCGTGTTTGCGAGAGGGAGAGGGGTGTCGGCGCGTGTTTGCGAGAGGGAGAGTGCGCGTGTTTGCGAGAGGGAGAGGGGTGTCGGCGCGTGTTTGCGAGAGGGAGAGGGCGCGTGTTTGCGAGAGGGGGAGGGTGTCGGCGACGGGTTTTTGCGAGGGGGGAGGGAGTCGACGTCGGTTGTTTGCGAGAGGGGTCTCGGCGGGTGTTTGCGAGAGGGGTGTCGGCGGTTACAACAAAATTTAAACTACAAATTTTTACAAAAAAATTAAACTAACTAATTACAACAAAATACTTACAACAAAATTTGAACTAACTAATTATCTAACTACAAAATTTGTACAACAAAATTTAAACTAACATACTAAAATGTCTATATACTAAAATACTTACAAAAAAATTGAACTACTAATTACCTAACTACAAAATTTATACAACAAAATTTATACAACAAAATTATCTAACTAATTATCTAACTACAAAATTTATACAACAAAATTATCTAACTAATTATCTAACTACAAAATTTATACAACAAAATTAACTAACTAACTAATTAACTAACTAATTAACTAACTAAGTCAAAAAAAAAAGAGGGCCGGCCGGGCGCACACGGCGCGGTTGCTACCTTCCGGCGGGGTGGGGGCGGCACGGCACGGCGGCGCGGGGCGGCACGGCGGCAGATCGCGGCGGCGGCGGCGCAAGAGCGCGCGCGAGAGGCGGCGCGCGGGGCGGAGCTCGGCGGCGGCGCGCGGCGAGAGGAGGTCGACGGCGGCGGCGACGCGGCAGATCTCGGCGGCGACGGCGCACGGAAAAATCCGGCAGCCTGGCGGCGTGAATTTTGCTAAGTGCTGGCCTCCGTGTGTCACGGGTGGGGGCTCCGCCCGCGGCGCTAGGTATTTATACCTAGCACCTTTTGTCGCGGGTCGTGGCTTGGCCCGCGATAAAAGGCCACCCTTTTATCGCGGCTCGTGCCACCACCCGCGATAAAAGGGGGGGGGGGCTTTTATCGCGGGTCGTGGCACGACCCGCGACAAAAGGGGGTGGGAGGGGATCCGCGTGAAGTGCATCCAACGGCTCCGGCCGTTTGAATCCAACGGCCTGGAGCCGTTGGACGCGGATCAGGCCTGGAGCTGTTTTATAAATAAAGCCTTATTTATCTATTTTAACTTAATAAAAACTATTATTTCAATAACTTTTAAATGGTAACTCAAAAAGAAAAGTTTTATATATGAAAATTGATCAGAAAAATCCAATGAACATGAATATGACATCCATATAACTATTTTCATCTCGCATCATTTCAAACATTGGCCCGAACGGAGGGACCCTCTCCCCGTTCCCTCGTCTTGTTCCCTCCGCCCCAGTTGAGAGTCGCCAGAGAGAGCCCGGCTGGCTCCTCTTCACTCCCCGGCGGCGTTGCCGGCCGGCGTGGTGAAAGGAGTACAGCGCGGGGATCTGTATATATTAGTCTAGGGTTTGCTTTCCTTGGTGTTGGCGTTTTGCCGGTGTTTTGGAGTCGAGCGCTGGACCTTCTGGACCAGATCCGGTGCGCTCCGGCGGTTTCTCGTCTTCCCGCGGTGCTCCAGCGGCCGGAGCCGGAGGCGGGGAAGGAGGTCATCGCCGGCATCTCCTCGAATAAGGTCCTTGGTTGCTGCTGCGATCTTGCTCTCCTCTGCAGCTCGGTTTTGCCCATCTCCCCATGTCTGCAAGGTGCAGATGGAGGCGAGGGTCAAGCTGCTGCTTGGGGACGAGTTGGCTGGCGGCCGGGAAACTCTTTGCTGCAGATTGGAGTTCATCACATGGCGGCCTCAGCTCGCTGCCATGATCCTAGGCCGAGAAGGCAGCCACTCATGATGTCGATGAAGGCATCGGTTCAACCTCCAAGATGGAGGCCCTCCGAGGGATTCCTGCCGGCGTGCGATGCTCGTCTTTTCCCAAGTGGTCTCGTCCCCGGCGAGGAGATGGGCGGCTGGAGGTGGAGTCTCTGCTGTTGTGGCGGAGAAGAAGGGCTTGATTGCTTTTCTTGTTTACTCTTTAGGGCCCTTTGTGCTAATTTACAGGACTATGTTGTATTTGCTATTTCTTTAGGGTCATGTTTACAATATGTACCTCCACCGTTGATATTAATGCAGCTTTAGGCCTCTCTGGGCCTTTCCCAGGTTCAAAAAAAAAAAAAAATCAAACATTGATAGTCGTGTATCTTTCACCCTAATGATATGTGCGGAGTGGCACCGACTAAGGTTTCCCGGCTGCACGTGTCGCCGCCGCTTCCACGTGCCTCGCCCCGTCGCTGCCGGCGTGCGACGTGTGTAGCCGTGGCTTACACGTGCCATGCCCCGCGTGCGCTATATAGAGCGACGCGTGCGGGCGCAACCACACGTCGCCACCGCCTCCGCTCATTCATCTCCGGGATGCCTCCACGTCGTCGAGGGTCGTCCGGTTTCCGTGGCGTTCGAGTGCGTCCGAGAGGTAGGTTCTACGCCGAGATACGCGCCGGTGGCTTCCGCCTCACCCTCGGCACGTACAACACGCCGGAGCTGGCGGCGCGCGCTTACGACGCGGCGGCGTGGCGCTTTCGGCGGCCACGGCGCGACATGAACTTCCCGGATGTTGAATCGCTAGAGGAGGCGGAGTTCCTCGCGCCACGCCGTGCCTCGTCGACGACGAGGACCGTCGCCGGCACCGCCAGGTGCAGCGCAGGATCGCCATCGCCGAGCACGACGAGCAGTTGATGCGCCAGTGGAGGGCGCAGTTCCCCAACGACGTCGACAACACCGACGCGTTCTTCGCTGACCTCAGGGCACAACGCAGGTTCAACAGGCGCCACCGTCGGGCCGTCGCCGAGTTCGAGCTCGAGAACCCGAATACAACTTGGACCGAAAACGACCCTCGGTGGGATGACATTTGGACGGAGACAACCTCCGACGACGAGTAGAGACTAGACTAGCTATTTTATTGTAATTTCAATAAAGTCGTTGTCGGTTCTTTTAGTTTAAATTTAGTTTATAAAGTCGTTGTTGGTTGTTTGTTCAATAAAGTGGTTGCTACGAAATTCATGAGATGTCTTTGCAACCAACTGCCGAAGGTATTCATGTGTTGACGTGTAATCAAGGACTCGGGCTGGCCCGGGTTTATTTCTCGTAAAACATTCTTGTGTTTCTCGATGTACGGAGCCACCAAGATGGAATTGTATAGAACTGTGTAGTGTGCTTGATTGAAAGAAATCTTGTCCCTGCACACCTTTGCTTTCCTTCCTAGTGTGCCTTTTCCAGTCAGCCTCCCCTCATACCGAGATTCAGGAACACCAATCGGCTTAAGGTCAGGAAGAAAGTCAACACAAAACTCAATGACCTCCTCAGTTCCGTAGCCCTTTGAGATACTTCCTTCCGGCCTAGCGCGGTTATGAACATATTTCTTTAAGACTCCCATGAACCTCTCGAAGGGGAACATATTGTGTAGAAATACAGGACCGAGAATTCTAATCTCTTCAACTAGGTGAACGAGGAGGTGCGTCATAATATTGAAGAAGGATGGTGGGAACAACAACTCGAAGCTGACAAGACATTCGACCACATCAGCCTGTAACCCTGACAAAGTTTCTGGATCCATTACCTTCTGAGAAATTGCGTTGAGGAATGCACATATCTTCACAATGGCTAGTCGAACATTTTCTGGTAAAAGTCCCCTCAATGCAACCGGAAGCAATTGTGTCATAAGCACGTGGCAGTCATGGGACTTTAGGTTCTGGAATTTTTTCTCCTTCATATTTACTATTCCCTTTATATTCGATGAGAAACCAGACGGAACCTTGATACTGAATAGGGCTTCAAAAAATATTTCCTTCTCTTGTTTGGTAAGAGCGTAGCTGGCAGGCCCTTCAAACTTCCCTGGATGCTTGCCGTCTCGTCCTTTATGATGTTTCTGGTCCTCACGTGCTTCTGTTGTATCTTTTGACTTCCCATACACGCCCAGAAAACCTAGAATATTCACACAAAGATTCTTGGTCAGGTGCATCACGTCGATTGCAGAGCGGACTTCCAGGGCTTTCCAATATTCTAGCTCCCAAAATATAGATTTCTTCTTCCACATGGGCGCGTGTCCGTCGGCGTCTTTCGGAACAGGTTGACTGCCTGGACCCTTTCCAAAGATAACATTTAAATCCTTGACCATGTCAAATATATCAGCACCACTACGGGGGACAGGCTTCGGACGACGGTCTGCCTCGCCATCGAAATGCTTGCCTTTTTTCCTTAAGGGATGCTTGTGCGGAAGGAAACGACGATTGAACGGGTACACAACTTTTCTGCTTTTTCCCAAATATTTACTTTCAGTCTCATCTAAACAGTGTGTGCATGCATTGTATCCTTTGTTCGTCTGTCCTGAAATGTTACTAAGAGCAGGCCAATCATTGATGGTTACGAATAGCAACGCTCGTAGGTTAAATTCTTGCTCGGTGTGCTCATCCCACACACGTACACCTGGTTTGCCCCACAACTCCAAAAGTTCATCGACTAATGGCCTTAGGTACACATCAATGTCGTTGCCCGGTTGCTTTGGGCCTTGGATAAGCACTGGCATCATAATGAACTTCCGCTTCATGCACAACCAAGGAGAAAGGTTGTAGATACATAGAGTCACGGGCCAGGTGCTGTGACTGCAGCTCTGCTCCCCAAAAGGATTCATGCCATCTGTACTTAGACCAAAGTATAAGTTCCTTGCCTCACCTGCAAAATCCGGGAACTCTCTCCCGATGTTTCTCCACTGCCGACCATCAGCGGGGTGCCTCAACATCGCGTCTTTCTTACGTTCTTCCATGTGCCATCGCATCAACTTGGCATGCTCTTTGTTTCTGAACAAACGTTTCAACCGTGGTATTATGGGAGCATACCACATCACCTTCGCAGGAACCCTCTTCCTGGGTGGCTCGCCCTCGACATCACCAGGGTCATCTTTTCTGATCTTATACCGCAATGCACCGCATATCGGGCATTTATTCAAATTCTCGTACTTCTCACCGCGGTAGAGGATACAATCATTAATGCATGCATGTATCTTCTGCACATCTAATCCTAGAGGGCAGACAAGCTTCTTTGCTTCATATGTACTTACGGGCAATTCGTTATTTCTTGGAAACAACTTCTTTAATATTATCATCAATTTTTCAAAACCCGAGTCAGTCACACCGACCTCTGCCTTCCATTTCAGCAATTCCAATATGCTACCCAGCTTTCTCTGCCCATCTTCACAACCTGGGTACAACAATTTGTGGTGGTCCTCTAACATCTTGTCAAACTGCAACCTCTCCTTATCCGTGCCACAGTCTCTTCTTGCATCAGAAATGGCCCGACGAAGATCATCATCAACAGGATCATCTGCTGCCTGTTCTTCACCTCCTTCTTCTTCATTGTCTTCCATTGCGGTATCATCGCATTCAGAGAACATAGATCGGTACTGGTCATCGTTATCTTCTTCTTCATCGCCGTCTTCCATCATAACCCCTTCTTCTCCGTGCTTGGTCCAAACATTGTAGCTGGACATGAATCCAAACCGAAGCAGGTGGCTCTTAATGTCTCTTGAGCAAGAGTAATCCTTCTCGTTCTTACATTTCAGACATGGACAACACATAAAACCTTGCTTCGACTTGTTGGCCTCGGCCACAAGCAGGAAAGAATTCACGCCCTCTCTGAAAGCGGGAGCACATCGGTTACTGTACATTGATACGTCTCCAACGTATCGATAATTTCTTATGTTCCATGCTACTTTATTGATGATACCTACATGTTTTATGCACATTATATGTCATATTTATGCATTTTTGGAACTAACCTATTAACAAGATGCCGAAGAGCCAGTTGCTGTTTTCTGCTGTTTTTGGTTTCAGAAATCCTAGTAAGGAAATATTCTCGGAATTGGACGAAATCAACGCTCAGGGTCCTATTTTTGCACGGAGCTTCCAGAAGACCGAAGAGATAACGAAGTGGGGCGACGAGGCGCTGCCACCATAGGGCCGCGCGGCCGAGGGGGCCGCGCCGCCTATGGTGTGGGCCCTCGTCAGCCCCCCGACCTACCCTTCCGCCTACTTAAAGCCTCCGTCGCGAAAACCCCAGTACCGAGAGCCACGATACGGAAAACCTTCCGAGACGCCGCCGCCGCGAATCCCATCTCGGGGGATTCAGGAGATCGCCTCCGGCACCCTGAGAGGGGATTCATCTCCCGGAGGACTCTTCATCGCCATGATCGCCTCCGGAGTGATGAGTGAGTAGTTCACCCCTGGACCATGGGTCCATAGCAGTAGCTAGATGGTCGTCTTCTCCTTGTTGTGCTTCATTGTTGGATCTTGTGAGCTGCCTAACATGATCAAGATCATCTATATGTAATTCTATATGTTGTGTTTGTCGGGATCCGATGGATAGAGAATACTATGTTATGGTGATTATCAATCTATTGTTTATGTGTTGTTTATGATCTTGCATGCTCTCCGTTATTAGTAGAGGCTCTGGCCAAGTTTTTACTCTTAACTCCAAGAGGGAGTATTTATGCTCGATAGTGGGTTCATGCCTTCATTGACACCTGGGACAGTGACAGAAAGTTCTAAGGTTGTGATGTGTTGTTGCCACTAGGGATAAAACATTGATTCTATGTCTAAGGATGTAGTTGTCGATTACATTACGCACCATACTTAATGCAATTGTCTGTTGCTTAGCAACTTAATACTGAATGGGGTTCGGATGATAACCTGAAGGTGGACTTTTTAGGCATAGATGCAGTTGGATGGCGGTCTATGTACTTTGTCGTAATGCCCAATTAAATCTCACTATATTTATCATATCATGTATATGCATTGTTATGCCTTTCTCTATTTGTCAATTTCCCGACTGTAATTTGTTCACCCAACATGCTTTTATCTTATGGGAGAGACACCTCTAGTGAACTGTGGACCCCGGTCCTATTCTTTACATAGCATACAATCTACTGCAATTGTGTTTTACTATTTTCTTGCAAACAATCATTTTCCACTCGATACGTTTAATCCTTTGTTACAGCAAGCCGGTGAGATTGACAACCTCACTGTTTCGTTGGGGCAAAGTACTTTGGTTTTGTTGTGCAGATTCCACGTTGGCGCCGGAATCCCTGTTGTTGCGCCGCATCACATTTCGCCACCAACAACCTTCAACGTGCTTCTTGGCTCCTACTGGTTCGATTAAACCTTGGTTTCATACTGAGGGAAACTTGCTTCTATACGCATCATACCTTCCACTCGGGGTTCCCAACGGACGTGTGCATCTACGCGTATCAAGCTAATTTCTGGCGCCGTTGCCGGGGAGATCAAGACACGCTGCAAGGGGAGTCTCCACTTCTCAATCTCTTTACTTTGTTTTTGTCTTGCTTTATTTTATTTACTACTTTATTTGCTGCACCTAAACAAAACACAAAAAAATTAGTTGCTAGCTTTACTTTATTTACTGTCTTGCTCTCTATATCAAAAACACAAAAAAATTAGTTACTCGCATTTACTTTATATAGTTTGTTTTATTTACCGTTGCTAAAATGAATACCCCTGAAAATACTAAGTTGTGTGACTTCACAAATGCAAATAATAATGATTTCCTATGCACACCTATTGCTCCACCTGCTACTACAGCAGAATTCTTTGAAATTAAACCTGCTTTACTGAACTTGGTTATGAGAGATCAATTTTCTGGTGTTAGTTCTGATGATGCTGCTGCCCATCTCAATAATTTTGTTGAACTTTGTGAAATGCAAAAGTATAAGGATGTAGATGGTGATATTATTAAATTGAAAGTGTTTCCTTTCTCATTAAGAGGAAGAGCTAAAGATTGGTTGCTATCTTTGCCTAAGAATAGTATTGATTCATGGACTAAATGCAAGGATGCTTTTATTGGTAGATATTATCCTCCCGCTAAAATTATATCTTTGAGAAGTAGCATAATGAATTTTAAGCAATTAGATACTGAACATGTTGCTCAAGCATGGGAGAGAATGAAAACTTTGGTAAAGAATTGCCCAACCCATGGACTGACTACTTGGATGATCATCCAAACCTTCTATGCAGGACTAAATTTTTCTTCGCGGAATTTATTGGATTCAGCTGCTGGAGGTACCTTTATGTCCATCACATTGGGGGCGGCTACAAAACTTCTTGATGATATGATGATAAATTACTCTGAATGGCACACGGAAAGAGCTCCACAAGGTAAGAAGGTAAATTCTGTTGAAGAAACCTCTTCCTTGAGTGATAAGATTGATGTGATTATGTCTATGCTTGTGAATGGTAGATCTAATGTTGATCCAAATAATGTTCCTTTAGCTTCATTGGTTGCTCAAGAAGAAAATGTTGATGTGAATTTCATTAAAAATAATAATTTCAACAACAATGCTTATAGGAACAACTCTGGTAATAACTATAGGCCATATCCTTCTGCTAATGGTAATGGTTATGGTAATTCTTATGGGAATTCTTACAACAATAATAGGAGTGTACCCTCTGGTCTTGAAGCTATGCTTAAAGAATTTATTAGTACACAAACTGCTTTTAACAAATCTGTTGAGGAAAAGCTTGATAAAATTGATATTATTGCTTCTAGAGTTGATAGACTTGCCTCTGATGTTAATCTTTTAAAATTGAAAGTTATGCCTAATAATGATATTGATAATAAGATTACTACTACAGAAAATGCCATCCAAGTTAGAATTAATGAGAATATAAGATTAATGGCTGAATTGCGTGCTAGGTGGGATAGAGAAGAAAATGAAAAACTAGCTAAAGAGAATAATGTAGCTAAAGTTTGGACTATCACCACCACTAGTAATGCTAATTCTTCACATGTTGCTGCACCTCCTACTATCAATGGTAAAATAATTGGTGTTGGCAATGTTTCTACTCCTAGTGCAAAGCGAACAAAACTGCCTGAAATTGCTAAAACTGCTGAAACTGCTTGTGATAAAACTGCTGAAATTTTTTCCAACCTTGGGAACAATGATCCCATTGCTGTAGCTCATAATGATTTAGATTTTGATGATTGCCACATCTCTGAAGTTATAAAGTTCTTACAAAAACTTGCTAAAAGTCCTAATGCTAGTGCTATAAATTTAGCCTTTACAAAACATATTACAAATGCTCTCATAAAAGCTAGAGAAGAGAAACTAAAACTTGAAACTTCTATTCCTAGAAAGTTAGAAGATGGTTGGGAGCCCATCATTAAAATGAAATTCAATGACTTTGAATGTAATGCTTTATGTGATCTTGGTGCAAGTATTTCTGTTATGCCTAAAAAGATTTATGATATGCTTGACTTGCCACCATTGAAGAATTGTTATTTGGATGTTAATCTTGCCGATAATGTTAAAAAGAAACCTTTGGGGAGGATTGATAATGTGCGCATTACGGTTAACAATAACCTTGTCCCCGTTGATTTTGTTGTCTTGGATATCGAATGCAATGCATCTTGTCCTATTGTATTGGGAAGACCTTTTCTTCGAACTGGTGCTGTTATTGATATGAGGGAAGGTAATATTAAATATCAATTTCCTCTCAAGAAAGGTATGGAACACTTCCCTAGAAAGAGAATGAAGTTGCCTTTTGATTCTATTATTAGAACAAGTTATGATGTTGATGCTTCTACTCTCGATAATACTTGATTTGCACTTTCTGCGCCTAGCTGAAAGGCGTTAAAGAAAAGCGCTTATGGGAGACAACCCATGTTTTCACTACAACAATTTTTTGTTTTATATTTGAGTCTTGGAAGTTGTTTACTACTGTAGCAACCTCTCCTTATCATGTTTTTGTGCCAAGTAAAGTTTCTATGTCAAAGTTGATGTTATATTTGGGATCGCTGCGCAGAAACAGCATTGTTGTCTGTCACAAATCTGGGCACAGGCCTCTGTAGAAAATTCTAAAAAATCTGCCAATTTACGAGCGTGATCCTCAGATATGTACGCAACTTTCATTAGTTTTGAGTTTTTCCATTTGAGCAAGTCTGGTGCCAGATTTAAATTCGTCTTTACGGACTGTTCTGTTTTTGACAGATTCTGCCTTTTATTTCGCATTGCCTCTTTTGCTATGTTGGATTTATTTCTTTGATCCATTAATGTCCAGTAGCTTTATGCAATGTCCAGAAGTGTAAAGAATGTTTGTGTCACCTCTGAATGTGTGAATTATTAATTGTGCACTAACCCTCTAATGAGTTTGCTTGAAGTTTGGTGTGAAGGAAGTTTTCAAGGGTCAAGAGAGGAGTATGATATACTATGATCAAGAGGAGTGAAAGCTCTAAGCTTGGGGATGCCCCCGTGGTTCACCCCTGCATATTATAAGAAGACTCAAGCGTCTAAGCTTGGGGATGCCCAAGGCATCCCCTTCTTCATCGACAACATCATCAGGTTCCTCCCCTGAAACTATATTTTTATTCAGTCACATCTTGTGTTCTTTACTTGGAGCGTCGGTTTGTTTTTGTTTTTGTTTTTGTTTGAATAAAATGGATCCTAGCATTCACTTTGTGGGAGAGAGACACGCTCCGCTGTTGCATATGGACAAATATGTCCTTAGGCTTTAGTCATAATGTTCAAGGCGAAGTTTCTTCTTCGTTAAATTGTTATATGGTTGGAATTGGAAAATGCTACATGTAGTAATTCTAAAATATCTTGGATAATGTGATACTTGGCAATTGTTGTGCTCATGTTTAAGCTCTTGCATCATATGCTTTGCACCCATTAATGAAGAAATACATAGAGCTTGCTAAAATTTGATTTGCATATTTGGTCTCTTTAAGGTCTAGATAATATCTAGTATTGAGTTTTGAACAACAAGGAAGACGGTGTAGAGTCTTATAATGTTTACAATATGTCTTTTATGTGAGTTTTGCTGCACCGGTTCATCCTTGAGTTTGCTTCAAATAACCTTGCTAGCCTAAACCTTGTATCGAGAGGGAATACTTCTCATGCATCCAAAATCCTTGAGCCAACCACTATGCCATTTGTGTCCACCATACCTACCTACTACATGGTATTTCTCCGCCATTCCAAAGTAAATTGCTTGAGTTCTACCTTTAAAATTCCATCATTCACCTTTGCAATATATAGCTCATGGGACAAAATAGCCTTAAAAACTATCGTAGTATTGAATATGTACTTATGCACTTTATCTTTTATTAAGTTGCTTGTTGTGCGATAACCATGCTTCTGGGGAACGCCATCAACTATTGTTGAATATCATGTGAGTTGCTATGCATGTCCGTCTTGTCTGAAGGATCTATCACCTTAGTGGTTGGAGCATGCAAAATTGTTAGAGAAGAACATTGGGCCGCTAACTAAAGCCATGAATCATGGTTGAAGTTTCAGTTTTGGACATATATCCTCAATCTCATATGAGAATAATAATTGTTGCTACATGCTTATGCATTTAAGAGGAGTCCATTATCTGTTGTCCATGTTGTCCCGGTATGGATGTCTAAGTTGAGAATAATCAAAAGCGAGAAATCCAAAATGCGAGCTTTCTCCTTAGACCTTTGTACAGGCGGCATGGAGGTACCCCTTTGTGACACTTGGTTGAAACATGGCATGCAAAGATCCGGTAGTCCAAGCTAAGTAGGACGAGGTGCGGGCACTATTAGTATACTATGCATGAGGCTTGCAACTTATAAGATATAATTTACATAACTCATATGCTTTATTACTACCGTTGACAAAATTGTTTCATGTTTTCAAAATAAAAGCTCTAGCACAAATACAGCAATCGATGCTTTCCTCTTTGAAGGACCTTTCTTTTACTTTTATTGTTGAGTCAGTTTACCTATCTCCCTCCACCTTAAGAAGCAAACACTTGTGTGAACTGTGCATTGATTCCTACATACTTGCATATTGCACTTGTTATATTACTTTATGTTGACAATATCCATGAGATATACATGTTATAAGTTGAAAGAAACCGCTGAAACTTAATCTTCCTTTGTGTTGCTTCAACACCTTTACTTTGATTTATTGCTTTATGAGTTAACTCTTATGCAAGACTTATTGATGCTTGTCTTGAAGTACTATTCATGAAAAGTCTTTGTCATATGATTCACTTGTTTACTCATGTCATTACTTTTGTTTTGATCGCTGCATTCATTACATATGTTTACAAATAGTATGATCAAGATTATGATGGCATGTCACTTCAGAAATTATCTTTGTTATCGTTTTACCTGCTCGGGACGAGCAGAACTAAGCTTGGGGATGCTGATACGTCTCCAACGTATCGATAATTTCTTATGTTCCATGCTACTTTATTGATGATACCTACATGTTTTATGCACATTATATGTCATATTTATGCATTTTCTGGAACTAACCTATTAACAAGATGCCGAAGAGCCAGTTCTGTTTTTGCTGTTTTTGGTTTCAGAAATCCTAGTAAGGAAATATTCTCGGAATTGGACGAAATCAACGCCCAGGGTCCTATTTTTGCACGGAGCTTCCAGAAGACCGAAGAGATAACGAAGTGGGCGACGAGGCGCCGCCACCATAGGGCCGCGCGGCCAGAGGGGGGCCGCGCCGCCTATGGTGTGGGCCCCTCGTCAGACCCCCCCGCCTTAAAGCCTCCATCGCGGAAATCCCCAGACCGAGAGCCACGATACGGAAAACCTTCCCAGACGCCGCCGCCGCGAATCCCATCTCGGGATTCAGGAGATCGCCTCCGGCACCCTGCCGGAGAGGGGATTCATCTCTCGAAGGACTCTTCATCGCCATGATCGCCTCCGGAGTGATGAGTGAGTAGTTCACCCCTGGACCATGGGTCCATAGCAGTAGCTAGATGGTCGTCTTCTCCTTGTTGTGCTTCATTGTTGGATCTTGTGAGCTGCCTAACATGATCAAGATCATCTATATGTAATTCTATATGTTGTGTTTGTCGGGATCCGATGGATAGAGAATACTATGTTATGGTGATTATCAATCTATTGTTTATGTGTTGTTTATGATCTTGCATGCTCTCCGTTATTAGTAGAGGCTCTGGCCAAGTTTGTACTCTTAACTCCAAGAGGGAGTATTTATGCTCGATAGTGGGTTCATGCCTTCATTGACACCTGGGACAGTGACAGAAAGTTCTAAGGTTGTGATGTGCTGTTGCCACTAGGGATAAAACATTGATTCTATGTCTAAGGATGTAGTTGTCGATTACATTACGCACCATACTTAATGCAATTGTCTGTTGCTTAGCAACTTAATACTGAATGGGGTTCGGATGATAACCTGAAGGTGGACTTTTTAGGCATAGATGCAGTTGGATGGCGGTCTATGTACTTTGTCGTAATGCCCAATTAAATCTCACTATATTTATCATATCATGTATATGCATTGTTATGCCTTTCTCTATTTGTCAATTGCCCGACTGTAATTTGTTCACCCAACATGCTTTTATCTTATGGGAGAGACACCTCTAGTGAACTGTGGACCCCGGTCCTATTCTTTACATAGCATACAATCTACTGCAATTGTGTTTTACTATTTTCTTGCAAACAATCATTTTCCACTCGATACGTTTAATCCTTTGTTACAGCAAGCCGGTGAGATTGACAACCTCACTGTTTCGTTGGGGCAAAGTACTTTGGTTTTGTTGTGCAGATTCCACGTTGGCGCCGGAATCCCTGTTGTTGCGCCGCATCACATTTCGCCACCACAACCTTCAACGTGCTTTTGACTGGTTCGATTAAACCTTGGTTTCGACTGTTGGCTTCTTCCATACGCATCATACCTTCCACTTGGGGTCTCTGAAAGCGGGAGCACATCGGTTACCGTACATCCATGGATGACTCATCTGCATCATAAGTACAATTATGTATCAGATGCAATCACCTTGCTAAAATTAGTATTGTACGGTCTATGGACTATGTATATACGAGGAAATAGTTGCTAACCTTAAAGGATCAAAAAGAGAAGAAATCTTTAAAATCAAGTGGCATCCCTCACAAGCATTCCATCAAACACCTCTTGTGCACATGAAGAAAAAAATGAGCTAGCATACACCTCCACCTTTCACCACCAAGGAAAAAAATGTAGGGAGGTGGGGGGCTGGGCGTGTATATATATAGGCATGGCCCTTTTGTCGCGGGCCGTATTACGACCCGCGACAAAAGGGGTGCCGAAGGAGCGCCAGAGCTCAGACCCCTTTTGTCGCGGGTCGTTATACGGCCCGCGACAAAAGGGCGCGACGCCCCGGGCGACGCAAAGGGTTTCGGGGCGACGTGTGATACGTCTCCGACGTATCGATAATTTCTTATGTTCCATGCTACATTATTGATGATATCTACATGTTTTATACACATTATATGTCGTATTTACGCATTTTCCGGCACTAACCTATTAACAAGATGCCGAAGAGCCAGTTGCTGTTTTCTGCTGTTTTTGGTTTCAGAAATCCTAGTAAGGAAATATTCTCGGAATTGGACGAAATCAACGCCCAGGGTCCTATTTTTGCACGAAGCTTCCGGAAGACCGAAGGGGAAAGGAAGTGGGGCCACGAGGCGCCGCCACACTAGGGCGGCGCGGCCGGGGGCCCGCGTGGCCCTAGTGTGTGGGGCCCTCGTGTGGCCCCCCGCGTTGCCCTTCCGCCTACTTAAAGTCTTTGTCGCGAAACCCTCTGTACCGAGAGCCACGATACGGAAAACCTTCCAGAGACGCCGCCGCCGCCAATCCCATCTCGGGGATTCAGGAGATCGCCTCCGGCACCCTGCCGGAGAGGGGAATCATCTCCCGGAGGACTCTTCATCGCCATGATCACCTCCAGAGTGATGAGTGAGTAGTTCACCCTTGGACTATGGGTCCATAGCAGTAGCTAGATGGTCGTCTTCTCCTAATTGTGCTTCATTGTTGGATCTTGTGAGCTGCCTAACATGATCAAGATCATCTATCTGTAATATTATATGTTGTGTTTGTCGGGATCCGATGGATAGAGAATACTATGTTATGGTGATTATCAATCTATTACCTATGTGTTGTTTATGATCTTGCATGCTCTCCGTTATTAGTAGAGGCTCTGGCCAAGTTTTTGCTCTTAACTCCAAGAGGGAGTATTTATGCTCGATAGTGGGTTCATGCCTCCATTAAATCTGGGACAGTGACAGAAAGTTCTAAGGTTGTGGATGTGCTGTTGCCACTAGGGATAAAACATTAATGCTATGTCTAAGGATGTAGTTGTTGATTACATTACGCACCATACTTAATGCAATTGTCTGTTGCTTTGCAACTTAATACTGAAGGGGTTCGGATGATAACCTGAAGGTGGACTTTTTAGGCATAGATGCAGTTGGATGGCGGTCTATGTACTTTGTCGTAATGCCCAATTAAATCTCACTATATTTATCATATCATGTAAATGCATTGTTATGCCCTTCTCTATTTGTCAATTTCCCGACTGTAATTTGTTCACCCAACATGCTTTTATCTTATGGGAGAGACACCTCTAGTGAACTGTGGACCCCGGTCCTATTCTTTACATCGCATACAATTTACTGCAATACTTGTTTTACTATTTTCTTGCAAACAATCATCTTCCACACAATACGGTTAATCCTTTGTTACAGCAAGCCGGTGAGATTGACAACCTCATTTCGTTGGGGCAAAGTACTTTGGTTGTGTTGTGCAGGTTCCACGTTGGCGCCGGAATCCCTGGTGTTGCGCCGCACTACATCCGCCGCCATCAACCTTCAACGTGCTTCTTGGCTCCTCCTGGTTCGATAAACCTTGGTTTCTTTCTGAGGGAAAACTTGCCACTGTGCGCATCATACCTTCCTCTTGGGGTTCCCAACGGACGTGTACATCTACGTGCATCAAGCCTGTTTTCTGGCGCCGATGCAAGAGGGATCGCAGGATCTCAGATTTATCTTAATTACTTTCTTGTAGTTGCGGATGCTTGCAAGGGGTATAATCACAAGTATGTATTAGTCCTAGGAAGGGCGGTGCATTAGCATAGGTTCACCCACACAACACTTATCAAAACAATGAAGATTATTTAGCTACATGAAGCGAAAGCACTAGACTAAAATCCCCGTGTGTCCTCAAGAACGTTTGGTCATTATAAGTAAACAAACCGGCTTGTCCTTTGTGCTAAAAAGGATTGGGCCACTCGCTGCAATTATTTCTCTCGCATTTTACTTACTCGTACTTTATTCATCTATTACATCAAAACTCCTTGAATACTTGTTTGTGAGCATTTACAGTGAATCCTTCATCGAAACTACTTGTCAACACCTTCTGCTCCTCGTTGGGATCGACATTCTTACTTATCGAAGATACTACGATACACCCCCTATACTTGTGGGTCGTCAAGACTATTTTACCACATGTTTTCTGGCGCCTAGCTGAAAGGCGTTAAAGAAAAGAGCTTATGGGAGACAACCCATGTTTTTACTACAGTACTTTGTTTTATATTTGAGTCTTGGAAGTTGTTTACTACTGTAGCCATGGCAATGGCATGAGTTGGAGCCATGGGAACAGCGTTCGCAGCTACACCTCCCGAAGGAACTGCAAGGCAAAATAGTCCGCGACCCACCGCAGCAGTGCAGGATCCACCGAGAGCAAGTGGAGCAAGAGATTCAGCGACTCAGGCAAGGGTTGATAGAGCGCGACAGGAAAGAAGGGAACATCGACATTCACCAGAAGTTGCTGAAGAAGATATGTGTGGACTTCCGTGTTTCACGAGACGAGTTCGAAACACTCGAGTCCCGTCAGGGTTTAAGTTGCCCGAAAATTTCAAAAAATTCGATGGTCTACAGGATCCCGAGGATTGGCTCGTTGATTACCTCGAGACGGTGAAGTTGATAGGCGGAACCAGGGCAACAGCCATGCAGAGCATCCAAGTACACTTGAGCGGAGCCGCACGATCTTGGATAAAGAAACTTCCCCCAGGTTCCATCGACAGCTGGGACAGTTTTGAGGATGTCTTCGTGAAGAATTTCCGATCTACCTGCAAAAAACCCGCGTCATTAGAAGAGTTGAGGTCGTGTAGACAGAAACATGATGAGTCAATGAGAAAATACATACAAAGGTGGAACATCATCAAAAACTCGGCAGAGAACATATCTGACGAGAGAGCAATAGATGCGTTCGTGGCAGGAATTCGACGAGGAGATTTCGTCGAAGACTTGGGGAGAACCAACCCAAAGACAATATCAGCATTGATGGAAATAGCAAACAGATGGGCAGATGGAGAAGATGCTATACACAACAAGCGACATAGATCGCCAGAGGAGGACCGCAGTCGAAATTTCCAAAATAGACGACGATTCTCTCGACAGTTCTATAGTAATGATGCTCCTGGCCAAATATCGGCTGGTTTCCGAGGAAACACTGGAGGAAACAGTCGAGATGATTATTGATACGTCTCCAACGTATCGATAATTTCTTATGTTCCATGCTACTTTATTGATGATACCTACATATTTTATGCACATTATATGTCATATTTATGCATTTTCTGGAACTAACCTATTAACAAGATGCCGAAGAGCCAGTTGCTGTTTTCTGCTGTTTTTGGAAATCCTAGTAAGGAAATATTCTCGGAATTGGACGAAATCAACGCCCAGGGTCCTATTTTTGCACGGAGCTTCCGGAAGACCGAAGAGGGGAAGGAAGTGGGGCCACGAGGCGCCGTCACCATAGGGCGGCGCGCCCGGCCCCGGCCGCGCCGACCTATGGTGTGGGGCCCTCGTGTGGCCCCCGCGTTGCCCTTCCGCCTACTTAAAGCCTCCGTCGCGAAACCCCCAGAAGAGAGCCACGATACGGAAAACCTTCCAAGACGCCGCCGCCGCGAATCCCATCTCGGGGGATTCAGGAGATCGCCTCCGGCACCTGCCGGAGAGGATTCATCTCCCGGAGGACTCTTCATCGCCATGATCGCCTCGGGTGATGAGTGAGTAGTTCACCCCTGGACCATGGGTCCATAGCAGTAGCTAGATGGTCGTCTTCTCCTTGTTGTGCTTCATTGTTGGATCTTGTGAGCTGCCTAACATGATCAAGATCATCTATATGTAATTCTATATGTTGTGTTTGTCGGGATCCGATGGATAGAGAATACTATGTTATGGTGATTATCAATCTATTGTTTATGTGTTGTTTATGATCTTGCATGCTCTCCATTATTAGTAGAGGCTCTGGCCAAGTTTGTACTCTTAACTCCAAGAGGGAGTATTTATGCTCGATAGTGGGTTCATGCCTTCATTGACACCTGGGACAGTGACAGAAAGTTCTAAGGTTGTGATGTGCTGTTGCCACTAGGGATAAAACATTGATTCTATGTCTAAGGATGTAGTTGTCGATTACATTACGCACCATACTTAATGCAATTGTCTGTTGCTTAGCAACTTAATACTGAATGGGGTTCGGATGATAACCTGAAGGTGGACTTTTTAGGCATAGATGCGGTTGGATGGCGGTCTATGTACTTTGTCGTAATGCCCAATTAAATCTCACTATATTTATCATATCATGTATATGCATTGTTATGCCTTTCTCTATTTGTCAATTGCCCGACTGTAATTTGTTCACCCAACATGCTTTTATCTTATGGGAGAGACACCTCTAGTGAACTGTGGACCCCGGTCCTATTCTTTACATAGCATACAATCTACTGCAATTGTGTTTTACTATTTTCTTGCAAACAATCATTTTCCACTCGATACGTTTAATCCTTTGTTACAGCAAGCCGGTGAGATTGACAACCTCACTGTTTCGTTGGGGCAAAGTACTTTGGTTTTGTTGTGATTCCACGTTGGCGCCGGAATCCTTGTTGTTGCGCCGCATCACATTCCACCATCAACCTTCAACGTGCTTCTTGGCTCCTACGGTTCGATTAAACCTTGGTTTCATACTGAGGAAACTTGCTTCTATACGCATCATACCTTCCACTTGGGGTTCCCAACGGACGTGTGCATCTACGCGTATCAAGCTAAATTTCTGGCGCCGTTGCCGGGGAGATCAAGACACGCTGCAAGGGGAGTCTCCACTTCTCAATCTCTTTACTTTGTTTTTGTCTTGCTTTATTTTATTTACTACTTTGTTTGCTGCACCTAAACAAAACACACAAAAAATTAGTTGCTAGTTTTACTTTATTTACTGTCTTGCTCTCTATATCAAAAACACAAAAAAATTAGTTACTTGCATTTACTTTATCTAGTTTACTTTTACTACCATGTCTAGCTCTACACCTGTTACTTCTTCACCTGAGGAATTAGTTTTTACTTTTAAACAAGGGGATGAGGAAAGTTTTAAAGATGCTTGGTCTAGAATTTTTACTTCTTATCTTAAAACTGAACCTCAAATGACTCTAAGTTTGCTCCTTAGTAATTTTTATTTTGGTCTTATGATTCGTTATAGATATGCTTTGGATGCTTTAGTAGGAGGAGATTTCCTTCATTGTAATGGGGATCAAGCTTTTAATGCCATAAAGAAATTGGTTGCATCACATGATTCAGCTAATAACTTTGATTCAGCCCTTATTAGCATTTATAATAGATTGAACAATCTCGAGATAAGTACATCTCGCTTGAATGACAACTATCACTGTGTTCGTAATCGTCTTGAACAAATTTTAGTGAACTCTAAACCTTCATTATGGGATCCTACTGTTAAAATTGTTATTGGTGATCAAACTCTTCGTGCCAACTGTGATATTATGTCTGAATTTTGCCTTATGCCTGAGAGCATTTATAAATCTTTGGAACTATGGGGAGTTGATGAAGGAGGAGAAGAAATAACTCTCATTGATAATTCTGTTATAATTCCTAAGGGAATAGCCGCAGGTGTGCATACGACCATTCTTGGAAGAACAATATCCATTGATTATCTTGTTATTGAATGTGTAGGGACAGGAAAGGTCACACTCGGAAGATCCCTGCTAAAACTATTGGGAGCAGTCATAGATGTGGGAGAAGGCATCTTGGATTTCACCTCTATACCAGGGGGAAATCATACATTTCCTAAATCAAAGAGAAAGGAAAACAACAAGAAAGGTAAGGATAAAGCCCAAGGTAAGGATGATGCACTACCATCCGATAATACTTGATTTGCACTTTCTGCGCCTAGCTGAAAGGCGTTAAAGAAAAGCGCTTATGGGAGACAACCCATGTTTTTACTACAGCAATTTTTGTTTTGTTGAGTCTTGGAAGTTGTTTACTACTGTAGCAACCTCTCCTTATCATGTTTTTGTGCCAAGTAAAGTTTCTATGTCAAAGTTGATGTTATATTTGGGATCGCTGCGCAGAAACAGCATTGCTGTCTGTCACGAATCTGGGCACAGGCCTCTGTAGAAAATTCGAAAAAATCTGCCAATTTACGAGCGTGATCCTCAGATATGTACGCAACTTTCATTAGTTTTGAGTTTTTCCATTTGAGCAAGTCTGGTGCCATCTTTAAATTCGTCTTTACGGACTGTTCTTTTTGACAGATTCTGCCTTTTATTTCGCATTGCCTCTTTTGCTATGTTGGATTTATTTCTTTGATCCATTAATGTCCAGTAGCTTTATGCAATGTCCAGAAGTGTAAATAATGTTTGTGTCACCTCTGAATGTGTGAATTATTAATTGTGCACTAACCCTCTAATGAGTTTGCTTGAAGTTTGGTGTGAAGGAAGTTTTCAAGGGTCAAGAGAGGAGTATGATATACTATGATCAAGAGGAGTGAAAGCTCTAAGCTTGGGGATGCCCCGTGGTTCACCCCTGCATATTCTAAGAAGACTCAAGCGTCTAAGTTTGGGGATGCCCAAGGCATCCCCTTCTTCATCGACAACATCATCAGGTTCCTCCCCTGAAACTATATTTTTATTCAATCACATCTTGTGTTCTTTACTTGGAGCGTCGGTTTGTTTTTGTTTTGTTTTTGTTTGAATAAAATGGATCCTAGCATTCACTTTGTGGGAGAGAGACACGCTCCGCTGTTGCATATGGACAAATATGTCCTTAGGCTTTACTCATAATGTTCAAGGCGAAGTTTCTTCTTCGTTAAATTGTTATATGGTTGGAATTGGAAAATGCTACATGTAGTAATTCTAAAATGTCTTGGATAATGTGATACTTGGCAATTGTTGTGCTCATGTTTAAGCTCTTGCATCATATGCTTTGCACCCATTAATGAAGAAATACATAGAGCTTGCTAAAATTTGATTTGCATATTTGGTCTCTCTAAGGTCTAGATAATATCTAGTATTGAGTTTTGAACAACAAGGAAGACGGTGTAGAGTCTTATAATGTTTACAATATGTCTTTTATGTGAGTTTTGCTGCACCGGTTCATCCTTGAGTTTGCTTCAAATAACCTTGCTAGCCTAAACCTTGTATCGAGAGGGAATACTTCTCATGCATCCAAAATCCTTGAGCCAACCACTATGCCATTTGTGTCCACCATACCTACCTACTACATGGTATTTCTCCGCCATTCCAAAGTAAATTGCTTGAGTGCTACCTTTAAAATTCCATCATTCACCTTTGCAATATATAGCTCATGGGACAAAATAGCCTTAAAAACTATCGTAGTATTGAATATGTACTTATGCACTTTATCTTTTATTAAGTTGCTTGTTGTGCGATAACCATGCTTCTGGGGAACGCCATCAACTATTGTTGAATATCATGTGAGTTGCTATGCATGTCCGTCTTGTCTGAAGGATCTATCACCTTAGTGGTTGGAGCATGCAAAATTGTTAGAGAAGAACATTGGGCCGCTAACTAAAGCCATGAATCATGGTTGAAGTTTCAGTTTTGGACATATATCCTCAATCTCATATGAGAATAATAATTGTTGTTACATGCTTATGCATTTAAGAGGAGTCCATTATCTGTTGTCCATGTTGTCCCGGTATGGATGTCTAAGTTGAGAATAATCAAAAGCGAGAAATCCAAAATGCGAGCTTTCTCCTTAGACCTTTGTACAGGCGGCATGGAGGTACCCCTTTGTGACACTTGGTTGAAACATGGCATGCAAAGATCCGGTAGTCCAAGCTAAGTAGGACGAGGTGCGGGAACTATTAGTATACTATGCATGAGGCTTGCAACTTGTAAGATATAATTTACATAACTCATATGCTTTATTACTACCGTTGACAAAATTGTTTCATGTTTTCAAAATAAAAGCTCTAGCACAAATACAGCAATCGATGCTTTTCTCTTTGAAGGACCTTTCTTTTACTTTTATTGTTGAGTCAGTTTACCTATCTCCCTCCACCTTAAGAAGCAAACACTTGTGTGAACTGTGCATTGATTCCTACATACTTGCATATTGCACTTGTTATATTACTTTATGTTGACAATATCCATGAGATATACATGTTATAAGTTGAAAGCAACCGCTGAAACTTAATCTTCCTTTGTGTTGCTTCAACACCTTTACTTTGATTTATTGCTTTATGAGTTAACTCTTATGCAAGACTTATTGATGCTTGTCTTGAAGTACTATTCATGAAAAGTCTTTGTTATATGATTCACTTGTTTACTCATGTCATTACCATTGTTTTGATCGCTGCATTCATTACATATGTTTACAAATAGTATGATCAAGATTATGATGGCATGTCACTTCAGAAATTATCTTTGTTATCGTTTTACCTGCTCGGGACGAGCAGAACTAAGCTTGGGGATGCTGATACGTCTCCAACGTATCGATAATTTCTTATGTTCCATGCTACTTTATTGATGATACCTACATGTTTTATGCACATTATATGTCATATTTATGCATTTTGGAACTAACCTATTAACAAGATGCCGAAAAAGATTGCTTTGTTTCTGCTGTTTTTGGTTTCAGAAATCCTAGTAAGGAAATATTCTCGGAATTGGACGAAATCCCCGGGGTCCTATTTTTGCACGGAGCTTCCAGAAGACCGAAGAGGGAAGGAAGTGGGGCCACGAGGCGCCGTCACCATAGGGCGGCGCGGCCCAGGCCTGGCCGCGCCGACCTATGGTGTGGGGCCCTCGTGTGGCCCCGCGTTGCCCTTCCCTACTTAAAGCCTCCGTCGAAACCGTGCGAGCCACGATACGGAAAACCTTCGAGAGCCGCCGCCGCATCTCGGGGGATTCAGGAGATCGCCTCCGGCACCCTGCCGGAGAGGGGATTCATCTCCCGGAGGACTCTTCATCGCCATGATCGCCTCCGGAGTGATGAGTGAGTAGTTCACCCCTGGACCATGGGTCCATAGCAGTAGCTAGATGGTCGTCTTCTCCTTGTTGTGCTTCATTGTTGGATCTTGTGAGCTGCCTAACATGATCAAGATCATCTATATGTAATTCTATATGTTGTGTTTGTCGGGATCCGATGGATAGAGAATACTATGTTATGGTGATTATCAATCTATTGTTTATGTGTTGTTTATGATCTTGCATGCTCTCCGTTATTAGTAGAGGCTCTGGCCAAGTTTGTACTCTTAACTCCAAGAGGGAGTATTTATGCTCGATAGTGGGTTCATGCCTTCATTGACACCTGGGACAGTGACAGAAAGTTCTAAGGTTGTGATGTGCTGTTGCCACTAGGGATAAAACATTGATTCTATGTCTAAGGATGTAGTTGTCGATTACATTACGCACCATACTTAATGCAATTGTCTGTTGCTTAGCAACTTAATACTGAATGGGGTTCGGATGATAACCGAAGGTGGACTTTTTAGGCATAGATGCGGTTGGATGGCGGTCTATGTACTTTGTCGTAATGCCCAATTAAATCTCACTATATTTATCATATCATGTATATGCATTGTTATGCCTTTCTCTATTTGTCAATTGCCCGACTGTAATTTGTTCACCCAACATGCTTTTATCTTATGGGAGAGACACCTCTAGTGAACTGTGGACCCCGGTCCTATTCTTTACATAGCATACAATCTACTGCAATTGTGTTTTACTATTTTCTTGCAAACAATCATTTTCCACTCGATACGTTTAATCCTTTGTTACAACAAGCCGGTGAGATTGACAACCTCACTGTTTCGTTGGGGCAAAGTACTTTGGTTTTGTTGTGCAGATTCCACGTTGGCCGGAATCCCTGTTGTTGCGCCGCATCACATTTCGCCACCATCAACCTTCAACGTGCTTCTTGGCTCCTACTGGTTCGATTAAACCTTGGTTTCATACTGAGGGAAACTTGCTTCTATACGCATCATACCTTCCACTTGGGGTTCCCAACGGACGTGTGCATCTACGCGTATCAAGCTACAAAGAAGTAGCGAGCAGCAAGGCGACAACAGAGGTGATTTCCGTAATAATAGACAAAATAGTGGACCAAGGTTCCAGAGACCATATGTGTCTCCCGAGGATATGATGAATGGACCGTGTCAGATGCATTTTTATCTTGATAACAATGGGAAGAGACAGTCAGGGCATTTGCAGAAGGACTGTCGAAATTTTCAAGCAATGTTGAGATTTGCAGGGCAAGCTAACGCTCACGCAAATAGAAACCCTCAGGGGCCAAGGAGTGAAATCCACCTTCCACCTCCTCCCGCAATTACGGACGAAAATCGACACCAGCTCAGAATAGCGGCAGCACCACACCCACCTCCATATGTCGATCCTAACTCCAACGGCGCGGTCTCGATGATTCAGAAAGCTAGGCCGTCAGGGCTCAGAAAGTAATCTCACGACAAGTGTTCATGGCAGAGAAGATGCCTCCACCAACGATTGAGTACCTGAATTGGTCGGGACAGGACATTGGCTTTACAATAGCGGATCACCCGCAGCAAGTTCCTCGACCAGGGCAATCAACACTTATCCTACCAGCGGTGATCGCGGGATTCGACGTTTCTCGAGTGTTCATAGATGGAGGCAGCAGTTTAAACCTCATGTATGCAGATACACTAAGGAAGATGAACATATCACTGGCAAACCTAAAACTGACTGACACACGTTTCCATGGAATCACGCCAGATAAGCCAATTTATCCTCTGGGAAAAATCAATCTCGATGTTCAGTTTGGAACCCGAGAAAACTACAGGATAGAGAGACTAGAGTTCGAAGTCGTGGATTTCCCGTCACAGTATCATGCTTTATTGGGGCGACCAGCGTATGCCAGGTTTATGGCGGTACCACATTATACGTACCTATTATGGAGGCTCCCTGGACCCAAGGGACCAATTACAGTAAAATGCAGTTTTGCGTTAGCTGATAAATGCGACAAGGACTTTCATCGGCGTCGAAACTTTCAGGATGCAGGCAGAATACCTGGCTTCAAAGTTAACAACGGATTATGATGTGTTGCCAAGTTCAGGGAGGCCACTCAGGGAACCAACCTTCGACACTACTAAGGATTCTAAGGAAGTCCAGATTCACCCGACAGATCCCAAGAAGACGACATCCATCGCAACAAACATGGATCTCGCATAGGAAAGCGCGCTCGTCGAGTTCCTCCGTGAGCGCTGGGAAATCTTTGCATGGTGTCCAGCTGACATGCCAGGAGTACCCAGGGAACTTGCCGAGCACCACCTTAATTTGGATCCAGTGGCGAAACCAATCGAGACAACCCTTGCGGCGTTTTTCGGAGCCAAACCGCAAGGCTATGCTATCAGAAATCAATCGACTCAGAGAAGCTGGCTTTATCAAAGAAATACACACGGAGGCCACATGGGTGGCCAACCCAGTGCTGGTCCCGAAGAAAAACACGAAAGTCCTTCGCATGTGCGTCGACTTCACGTGTCTAAATAAACATTGTCCAAAGGATCACTTTCCCCTCCCGAGGATCGATCAAATTATCGACTCCACGGCAGGATGTGAACGTCTTTCCTTCTTGGATGCATATTCTGGCTATAACCAGATCAGACTAAAAGAAGATGACTGCTAACGCGTGAAGCACACGCCCGTTGGGAACCCCAAGAGGAAGGTGTGATGCGTACAGCATCAAGTTTTCCCTCAGTAAGAAACCAAGGTTATCGAACCAGTAGGAGTCAAGGACCACATGAAGGTTGTTGGTGGAGGAGTGTAGTGCGGTGCAACACCAGTGAATCCGGTGCCAACGTGGAACCTGCACAACACAATCAAGATACTTAGCCCCAACGTAACAGTGAGGTTGTCAATCTCACCGGCTTGCTGAAAACAAAGGATTAAACGTATGGTGTGGAGAATGATGTTTGTTTGCGAAGAACAGTAGAGAACAATGATTGCAGTAGATTGTATTCAGATGTAAAAGAATGGACCAGGGTCCACAGTTCACTAGTGGTGTCTCTCCAATAAGATAAATAACATGCTGGGTGAACAAATTACAGGCGGGCAATTGACAAATAAAGATTCAATATATATCATGATGATCACTATGAGATTTAATCAGGGCATTACGACAAAGAACATAGACCGCCATCCAGCATGCATCTATGCCTAAATAGTCCACCTTCAGGTTAGCATCCACACCCCTTCCAGTATTAAGTTGCAAACAACAGACAATTGCATTAAGTATGGTGCGTAATGTAATCAACACAAATATCCTTAGACAAAGCATCGATGTTTTATCCCTAGTAGCAACAACACATCCACAACCTTAGAACTTTCTGTCACTGTCCCAAATTCAATGGAGGCATGAACCCACTATCGAGCATAAATACCCCCTCTTGGAGTTACAAGTATCAACTTGGCCAGAGCCTCTACTAGCAACGGAGAGCATGCAAGAACATAAACAACACATATATGATAGATTGATAATCAACTTGACATAATATTCTACATTCATCGGATCCCACCAAACACAACATGTAGCATTACAAATAGATGATCTTGATCATGTTAGGAAGCTCACAAGATCTAAACATGATAGCACAAGAGGAGAAGACAACCATCTACCTACTGCTATGGACCCATAGTCCAAGGATGAACTACTCACGTATCAATCTGGAGGCGGGCATAATGATGTAGAGCCCTCCGGTGATGATTCCCCTCTCCGACAGGGTGCCGGAGGCGATCTCCTGAATCCCCCGAGATGGGATTGGCGGCGGCGGTGTCTCTGGAAGTATTTCCGTATCGTGGCTCTCGGTAATAGGGTTTTCGCGACGGAGGCTTTAAGTAGGCGGAAGGGCAGCCTCGGAGGGGCCAGGGGGTGCCCCCCCATAGGCCGGCGCGCCCAAGGGCCAGGCCGCGCCGCCTTGTGGGGTGGGGCCCCCCTGGCTCCCCTCTCGGCTCTCTGGAAGCCGCGAAATATAAGATCTGGGCGTTGATTTCGTCCAATTCGAGAATATTTCCTTTGTAGGATTTCTGAAACCAAAAACAACAGAAAACAGCAACTGGCGCTTCGGCATCTTGTTAATAGGTTAGTGCCGGAAAATGCATAATAATGATGTAAAGTATGTATAAAACATGTGAGTATTGTCATAAAAGTAGCATGAAACATAAGAAATTATAGATACGTTTGAGACGTATCAAGCATCCCCAAGCTTAGTTCCTACTCGCCCTCGAGTAGGTAAATGATAACAACAATAATTTGTGAAGTGACATGCTACCAACATAATCTTGATCAACATTATTGTAAAGCATATGAAGTGAATGGAGTGATTCAAAGCAATAGATTGCTAACAAAAGATAATGACTAAACAAACTGAATCATATAGCAAAACTTTTCATGAATAGTACTTTCAAGACAAGTATCTACAAGACTTGCATAAGAGCTAACTCATAAAGCAATAGATTCAAAGTAGAATGCATTGAAGCAACACAAAGGATGATTAAGTTTCATCAATTGCTTTCAACTTGTAACATGTATATCTCATGGATAATTGTGAACATAGAGTAATATAACAAGTGCAATAAGTAAACATGTAAGAATCAATGCACACAGTTAACACAAGTGTTTGCTTCTAAGATAGAAAGAGGTAGGTAAACTGACTCAACATAAAGTAAAAGAATGGCCCTTCGCAGAGGGAAGCATGGATTACTATTTTTGTGCTAGATCTTTTATTTTGAAAACATAGAAACAATTTTGTCAACGGTAGTAATAATTCATATGTGTTATGCATAATACTTCCTACAAGTTGCAAGCCTCATGCATAGAATACTAATAGTGCCCGCACCTTGTCCTAATTAGCTTGGATTTACATGGATTATCATTGCATAACATATGTTTCAACCAAGTGTCACAAAGGGGTACCTCTATGCCGCCTATACAAAGGTCCAAGGAGATCAATCGCATTTGATTTCTCGTTTTTAATAGATCTCAACTTAGGACATCCATACCGGGACAACATAGAAAACAGATAATGGACTCCTCTTTAATGCATAAGCATTCAACAACAGATAATATTCTCATAAGAGATTGAGGATGAATGTCCAAACTGAAAACTTCCACCATGATACATGGCTTTAGTTAGCGGCCCAATGTTCTTCTCTAACATATGCATACTCAAACCATTTGATCATGATAAATCACCCTTACTTCAGACAAGACGAACATGCATAGCAACTCACATGATATCCAACAAAGGTAAAAAGTTGATGGCGTCCCCAGAAACATGGTTACCGCTCAACAAGCAACTTATAAGAACTAAGACACATAGCTACATATTCATCACCACAATAGTTTTTAAGCTATTTTTCCCATGAGCTATATATTGCAAAGACAAAGGAATGAAATTTAAAGGTAGCACTCAAGTAATTTACTTTGGAATGGCAGAAAAATACCACATAGTAGGTAGATATAGTGGACACAAATGGCATGGGTTTTGGCTCAAGGTGTTTGGATGCACGAGAAGCATTTCCTCTCAGTACAAGGCTTTGGCTAGCAAGGTTGTTTGAAGCAAACACAAGTATGAACAGGTACAACAAAACTTACACAAGAACATATTGCAAGCATTATAAGACTCTACACTGTCTTCCTTGTTGTTCAAACACTTTACCAAAATATCTAGACCTTAGAGAGACCAATCATGCAAACCAAATTTCAACAAGCTCTACGGTAGTTCTCCACTAATAGATTAAACTACATGATGCAAGAGCTTAAACATGATCTATGAGAGCTCAAAACAATTGCCAAGTTTCAAGTTATTCCAAACCATATGAAGCATTTTCTGATTCCAACCAAATAGCAATCAACGAAGCAATTTTCAGCCTTCGCCATGAACATTAAAGCATAACTAAGAACACAAGTGTTCCATATAAAAAAGCGGAGCGTAATATCTCCAATACAAGGATGGTGGGATCCAACTTTATTCAAACCATAAACAAAAACAAAAGCAAAAAGACGCTCCAAGTAAAGAACATAAGATGTGATGGAATAAAAATATAGTTTCACTAGAAGTGACTGATAAGTTGTCGATGAAGAAGGGGATGCCTTGGGCATCCCCAAGCTTAGATGCTTGAGTCTTCTTAAAATATGCAGGGATGAACCACGGGGGCATCCCCAAGCTTAGACTTTTCACTCTTCTTGATCATATTGTATCATCCTCTTCTCTTGACCCTTGAAAACTTCCTCCACACCAAACTTAAAGCAAACTCATTAGAGGGTTAGTGCATAATCAAAAATTCGCATATTCAGAGGTGACATAATCATTCTTAACACTTCTGGACATTGCACAAAGCTACTGAAAGTTAATGGAACAAAGAAATCCATTCAACATAGCAAAAGAGGCAATGCGAAATAAAAGGCAGAATCTGTCAAAACAGAACAGTCCGTAAAGACGAATTTTTCGAGGCACTTAACTTGCTCAGACGGAAAAACTCAAAACTAATGAAAGTTGCGTACATATCTGAGGATCACGCACGTAAATTTGCAGATTTTTTTGATTTTTATACAGAGAGATCTACGCAAATTCGTGACAGACAGCAATTCTGTTTCTGCGCAGCAATCCAAATCTAGCATCAACTTTACTATAGAGACTTTACTTGGCACAAAAACATGATAAGGAGAGGTTGCTACAGTAGTAACAACTTCCAAGACTCAACAATACAGTAGTAAAATAAAACATGGGTTATCTCCCAAGAAGTGCTTTTCTTTAACGCCTTTCAGCTAGGCGCAGAAAGTGCAAATCAAGTAACATCAAGAGAAGAAGCATCAACATCATAATTTGTTCTAATAATAGAATCAAAAGGCAACTTCATTCTCTTTCTAGGGAAGTGTTTCATACCTTTCTTGAGAGGAAATTGATACTTAATATTTCCTTCTTTCATATCAATAACAGCACCAACAGTTCGAAGAAAGGGTCTTCCCAAGACAATAGGACAAGATGCATTGCATTCAATATCCAAGACAACAAAATCAACGGGAACAAGATTATTGTTAACCGTAATGCGAACATTATCAATCCTCCCCAAAGGTTTCTTTAGAGAATTATCAGCAAGATTAACATCCAAATAACAATTTTTCAATGGTGGCAAGTCAAGCATATCATAAATTTTCTTAGGCATAACATAAATACTTGCACCAAGATCACATAAAGCATTACATTCAAAATCATTGAATTTCATCTTAATGATGGGCTCCCAACCATCTTCCAACTTCCTAGGAATAGAAGCTTCAAGTTTTAATTTCTCTTCCCTAGCTTTAATGAGAGCATTTGTAATATGTTTTGTAAAGGCTAAATTTATAGCACTAGCATTAGGACTTCTAGCAAGTTTTTGTAAGAACTTTATAACTTCAGTAATATGACAATCATCAAAATATAAACCATTATGATCTACAACATTCTGAAAAATTTCAGCACTATTATCACAAGCAGTTTCAGCAGTTTCAGGCGCTTTGCACTAGGAGTAGAAACATTGCCAACACCAATTATTTTACCATTGATAGTAGGAGGTGTAGCAACATGAAGAATCAACATTACTAGTGGTGGTAATAGTCCAAACTTTAGCTACATTATTCTCTTTAGCAAGTTTTTCTTTTTCTTCTCTATCCCACCTAGCATGCAATTCGGCCAACATTCTAATATTATCATTAATTTGAACTTGGATGGCATTTGTTTTAGCAAACCTAGCATCTTTAACTTCCTCAGGCATAACTTTCAGTTTTAAAATATCAACATCAAGAGCAAGACTATCAACCTTAGAAGCAAGAACATCAATTTTACCAAGCTTTTCTTCAACAGTTTTATTGAAAGCAGTTTGTGTACTAATAAATTCTTTAAGCATGACTTCAAGACCAGAGGGTACACTCTTATTATTGTTGTAAGAATTACCATAAGAATTACCATAACCACTACCATTATTAGAAGGATATGGCCTATAGTTGTTGTTACCATAATTATTCCTATAAGCATTGTTGTTGAAATTATTATTCTTAATGAAATTCACATCAACATGCTCTTCTTGAGCAACCAATGAGGCTAAAGGAACATTATTAGGATCAATATGAGATCTACCATTTGCAAGCATAGACATAATAGCATCAATATTATCACCCAAAGAAGAGGTTTCTTCAACAGAATTTACCTTCTTACCTTGAGGAGTTCTTTCAGTATGCCATTCAGAGTAATTGATCATCATATCATCAAGAAGCTTTGTTGCGGCGCCCAAGGTGATGGACATAAAAGTACCTCCAGCAGCTGAATCCAATAGGTTCCTTGAGGAAAAATTCAATCCTGCATAAAAGGTTTGGATGATCATCCAAGTAGTTAGTCCATGGGTGGGCAATTCTTTACCAAAGATTTCATTCTCTCCCATGCTTGAGCAACATGTTCATTATCAAATTGCTTAAAGTTCATAATGCTACTTCTCAAAGATATAATCTTAGCAGGGGGATAATATTTACCAATAAAAGCATCTTTACCTTTAGTCCATGAATCAATACTATTCTTAGGCAAAGAAAGCAACCAATCTTTAGCTCTTGCTCTTAAAGAGAAAGGAAACAATTTCAGTTTTATAATATCACCATCTATATCCTTATACTTTTGCATTTCACAAAGTTCAACAAAATTATTAAGATGGGCAGCAGCATCATCAGTACTAACACCAGAAAATTGCTCTCTCATAACAAGATTCAGTAAAGCAGGTTTAATTTCATAGAATTCTGCTGTAGTAGCAGGTGGAGCAATAGGAGTACTTATAAAATCATTATTATTTGTGCTAGTGAAATCACACAACTTAGTATTTTCAGGAGTACCCATTGTAGCAGTAATAAAAGTAAACTAAGCAAATAGAATAAAGTAAAGACAAGTAACTAATTTTTTTGTGTTTTGATATAGAGCAAGTAAACAATACAGAAAGTAAAGCAACTATTTTTTGTGTTTTTGATATAAAGCAAACAAGACAGTAAATAAAATAAAGTAAAGCAAGACAAAAACAAAGTAAAGAGATTGGATGTGGAAGACTCCCCTTGCAGCGTGTCTTGATCTCCCCGGCAACGGCGCCAGAAAAAGAGCTTGATAACGCGTGAAGCACACGTCCGTTGGGAACCCCAAGAGGAAGGTGTGATGCGTACAACAGCAAGTTTTCCCTCAAGAAACCAAGGTTATCGAACCGGTAGGAGTCAAGGACCACGTGAAGGTTGTTGGTGGAGTGTAGTGCGGCGCAACACCAGTGAATCCGGCGCCAACGTGGAACCTGCACAACACAATCAAGATACTTTGCCCCAACGTAACAGTGAGGTTGTCAATCTCACCGGCTTGCTAAAAACAAAGGATTAAACGTATAGTGTGGAAGATGATGTTTGTTTGCGAAGAACAGTAGAGAACAATGATTGCGAGATTGTATTCAGATGTAAAAGAATGGACCGGGGTCCACAGTTCACTAGTGGTGTCTCTCCAATAAGATAAATAACATGCTGGGTGAACAAATTACAGGTGGGCAATTGACAAATAAAGATTCAATACATATCATGATGATCACTATGAGATTTAATCAGGGCATTACAACAAAGAACATAGACCGCCATCGCATGCATCTATGCCTAAATAGTCCACCTTCAGGTTAGCATCCGCACCCCTTCCAGTATTAAGTTGCAAACAACAGACAATTGCATTAAGTATGGTGCGTAATGTAATCAACACAAATATCCTTAGACAAAGCATCGATGTTTTATCCCTAGTAGCAACAGCACATCCACATTCAATGGAGGCATGAACCCACTATCGAGCATAAATACCCCCTCTTGGAGTTACAAGTATCAACTTGGCCAGAGCCTCTACTAGCAACGGAGAGCATGCAAGAACATAAACAACACATATATGATAGATTGATAATCAACTTGACATAATATTCTATATTCATCGGATCCCACCAAACACAACATGTAGCATTACAAATAGATGATCTTGATCATGTTAGGCAGCTCACAAGATCTAAACATGATAGCACAAGAGGAGAAGACAACCATCTACCTACTGCTATGGACCCATAGTCCAAGGATGAACTACTCACGCATCAATCCGGAGGCGGGCATGATGATGTAGAGCCCTCCGGTGATGATTCCCCTCTCCGGCAGGGTGCCGGAGGCGATCTCCTGAATCCCCCGAGATGGGATTGGCTGCGGCGGCGTCTCTGGAAGTATTTCCGTATCGTGGCTCTCGGTAATAGGGTTTTCGCGACGGGGGTTTTAAGTAGGCGGAAGGGCAGCCTCGGAGGGGCCAGGGTGGCCCCATAGGCGCGCGCCCAAGGGCCAGCCGCCGCCGCCTTGTGGGGTGGGGCCCCCAGGGCCCCCCTCTGGTCCTTCTCTGGCTCTCTGGAAGCTTCCGCAAAATATAAGACCCTGGGCGTTGATTTCGTCCAATTCGAGAATATTTCCTTTGTAGGATTTCTGAAACCAAAAACAAGAGAAACATGGGGCTTCGGCATCTTGTTAATAGGTTAGTGCCGGAAAATGCATAATAATGATGTAAAGTATGTATAAAACATGTGAGTATTGTCATAAAAGTAGCATGGAACATAAGAAATTATATATACGTTTGAGACGTATCAACGACGAGGTCAAAACAGCTTTTATAACACCTTATGGTGTGTTCTGCTATAGAACAATACCTTTTGGTCTGAAAAACGCGGGAGCAACATATCAGCGGATGATGCAGAAGTGTCTTGCAACACAGATTGGTAAAAATGTACAAGTATATATTGACGATGTTGTCATAAGAACAAAAAAGGAGTCAACCTTGATCGAGGATCTAAAGGAAACTTTCGACAACCTTGACAAGTTCTGCCTTAAGTTGAACCCGACAAAGTGCTCCTTTGGCGTTCCTGCGGGAGAACTTCTCGGGTTCCTAGTTTCAGCAAGAGGGATTGATGTCTACGGGTGCTTCTATTCCTGTAGACAGTGTTGGGCCTCCAAGAGCAGAGGTTTGTAGAACAGCAGCAAGTTTCCCTCAAGTGGATCACCCAAGGTTTATCGAACTCAGGGAGGAAGAGGTCAAAGATATCCCTCTCAAGCAACCCTGCAACCACAAAGCAAGAAGTCTCTTGTGTCCCCAACACACCTAATAGGTGCACTAGTTCGGCGAAGAGATAGTGAAATACAGGTGGTATGAATAAGTATGAGCAGTAGTACGGCGCCGAAAATAGCTTGCTGGCGTGCGTTGATGGTAGTAATATTGCGGGAAGTAAACATGCAGTAGAACAGTAAACAAGCAGCGATAACATTTGGGAACAAGGCCTAGGGATCATACTTTCACTAGTGGACACTCTCAACATTGATCACATAATAAATAAGTTCTCTTTCCTTTGTGCTACATATACTCTTGTTAGATGATGAACACCACTAATTGTGTAGGATTACACGAACCCTCAATGCCGGAGTTAACAAGCACCACAACATTCGATATTCATGTTTAAGTAACCTTAGAGCATAATAGATCTTTGCAAAATAAACCAAGTACTAACATAGCATGCACACTGTCACCATCACACTACGAAGGAGGCATAGATCACATCAATACTATCATAATGACAATTAACTCCACAATCTACAAGAGATTATGATCATAATCTACGACAAGAACTACACGATGCACACACTGTCACCATTACACCATGCAGGAGGAATAGACTACTTTAATAACATCACATGAGTAGCACATAGATAAATAGTGATACAAAACACATTGTAATCATAAAGGGATATAAATAAGCACTTCACTACGCCATTCATAACAGTGAATAAGTATTCTGTGAAATATAGCCTAAGAGACCCACACGGTGCACACACTGTCACCTTTACACACGTGGGACAAGGAGTCTCCGGAGATCACATAAGTAAAACCCACTTGACTAGCATAATGACATCTAGATTACAAGCATCATCATATGAATCTCAATCATGTAAGGCAGCTCATGAGATTATTGTATTGAAGTACATAGGAGAGAGATGAACCACATAGCTACCCAGCCCCGAGCCTCAATGGAGAACTACTCCCTCCTCATGGGAGCAGCAGCGGTGATGAAGATGGCGGTGGTGTCGATGGAGGAGCCTTAGGGGCACTTCCCCGTCCGGCGGCGTGCCGGAACAGAGACTCTGTCCCCGGATCTTGGCTTCGCTATGGCGGCGGCTCTGGAAGGTTTCGCGTACCGTGGCTTATTTTGTCCGAGGTTTTTAGGTCAGGGACCTTATATAGGCGAAAGGGCAGCCTCGGAGGGGGCCTGGTGGGCCCACACACTAAGGCGGCGCGGCCCCCTCTGGCGCGCGGTGTTGTGTGGGGCCCCCAGGGCTTCTCTCTGGCGCTCTCGGGTGTTCGGAAGCTTCATCCAAAAATAGGATGTTGGGCATTGATTTCGTCCGATTCGAGAATATTTCCTTACTAGGATTTCTGAAACCAAAAACAGCAGAAAACAGGAACTGGCCTTCGGCATCTCGTCAATAGGTTAGTTCCGGAAAACGCATAATAATGACATAAAGTATGCATAAAACATGTAGGTATCATCAATAAAGTAGCATGGAACATAAGAAATTATAGATACGTTGGAGACGTATCAGCATCCCCAAGCTTAGTTCCTACTCGTCCTCGAGTAGGTAAACGATAACAATGATAATTTCTTAAGTGACATGCCATCATAACCTTGATCATACTATTGTAAACATATGTAATGAATGCAGCGATCAAAACAATGGTAATGACATGAGAAAACAAATGAATCATAAAGCAAAGACTTTTCATGAATAGTACTTTCAAGACAAGCATCAATAAGTCTTGCATAAGAGTTAGCTCGTGAAGCAATAATTCAAAGTAGAAGAAGCAACACAAAGGAAGATTAAGTTTCAGCGGTTGCTTTCAACTTATAACATGTATATCTCATGGATATTGTCAATATAAAGTAATATAACAAGTGCAATATGCAAGTATGTAGGAATCAATGCACAGTTCACACAAGTGTTTGCTTCTTGAGGTGGAGAGAGATAGGTAAACTGACTCAACAATAAAAGTAAAAGAAAGGTCCTTCAAAGAGGAAAGCATCGATTGCTATATTTGTGCTAGAGCTTTTATTTTGAAAACATGAAACAATTTTGTCAACGGTAGTAATAAAGCATATGAGTTATGTAAATTATATCTTACAAGTTGCAAGCCTCATGCATAGTATACTAATAGTGCCCGCACCTTGTCCTAATCAGCTTGGACTACCGGATCATCGCAATACACATGTTTCAACCAAGTGTCACAAAGGGGTACTTCCATGCCGCCTGTACAAAGGTCTAAGGAGAAAGCTCGCATTTTGGATTTCTCGCTTTTGATTATTCTCAACTTAGACATCCATACCGGGACAACATGGACAACAGATAATGGACTCCTCTTTAATGCATAAGCATGTGGCAACAATTATTATTCTCATATGAGATTGAGGATATATGTCCAAAACTGAAACTTCCACCATGATTCATGGCTTTAGTTAGCGGCCCAATGTTCTTCTCTAACAATATGCATGCTCCAACCATTAAGGTGGTAGATCTCTCTTACTTCAGACAAGACGGACATGCATAGCAACTCACATGATATTCAACAAAGAATAGTTGATGGCGTCCCCAGAAGCATGGTTATCGCACAACAAGCAACTTAATAAGAGATAAAGTGCATAAGTACATATTCAATACCACAATAGGTTTTAAGGCTATTTTGTCCCATGAGCTATATATTGCAAAGGCGAATGATGGAATTTTAAAGGTAGCACTCAAGCAATTTACTTTGGAATGGCGGAGAAATACCATGTAGTAGGTAGGTATGGTGGACACAAATGGCATAGTGGTTGGCTCAAGGATTTTGGATGCATGAGAAGTATTCCCTCTCGATACAAGGTTTAGGATAGCAAGGTTATTTGAAACAAACACAAGGATGAACCGGTGCAGCAAAACTCACATAAGAGACATATTGTAAACATTATAAGACTTTACACCGTCTTCCTTGTTGTTCAAAACTCAATACTAGAAATTATCTAGACTTTAGAGAGACCAATTATGCAAACCAAATTTTAGCAAGCTCTATGTATTTCTTCATTAATGAGTGCAAAGTATATGATGCAAGAGCTTAAACATGAGCACAACAATTGCCAAGTATCACATTATCCAAGACATTTTACCAATTACTACATGTAGCATTTTCTGTTTCCAACCATATAACAATTAACGAAGCAGTTTCAACCTTCGCCATGAACATTAAAAGCTAAGAACACATGTGTTCATATGAACCAGCGGAGCGTGTCTCTCTCCCACACAAGGATGAACTTATTCAAACAAAACAAAAACAAAAACAAACAGACGCTCCAAGTAAAGTACATAAGATGTGACTGAATAAAAGTATAGTTTCACTAGAAGAAACCTGATAAGTTGTCGATGAAGAAGGGGATGCCTTGGGCATCCCCAAGCTTAGATGCTTGAGTCTTCTTAAAATATGCAGGGATGAACCACCGGGGCATCCCCAAGCTTAGACCTTTCACTCTTCTCGATCACTGTAACATCCTTGTTTTTGCTAAACCTAGATTAGGGTTGTTTGTGCATCATTTCATGAGCATCATGATTTCCTGAGAAAAATGCATCGAAGTGAATTTCGAAAACCCTAATGTTGGTTTGAATCTCTCTCAAATTCAATTGCTCAAACATTTCAAAAGTTTGAAGTTTCAAATATATTTCAAAATGCACAAGAATTTGAAAATCTAAAACAAAAACAGAATTTGGGAAAAGAGAAGAAGAAAACCCCTCTGTTCTGGGCAGCAGCCCATCTCTCCTCTTCCCCTCTCCACTCTGCGCAGCCCAAAAAGGCCCAACCACAGCCCAGCCAGAACCCACCCCAGCCCAGCTAATCCCCCAGGGGGTATCTGCAAAACTGCCCCATCTTCTTCAACCCCACGATGGGGGAAGCAGCTCGCTGTCGGCACCTCGTCGCTCGCCGGCGTCAAGATGCTCGCCGCCGCTCTTCGCCGCCTACAAGAACCCCTGTGCCGCCGCCCAGGAACCCTAGCTGCCCCCAGAACCCCCTCTACTCCTCTCTCTCGCTCACTGCACGCGTAGGCCGAAACCCTAGCGCCGGCCATCGCTCGCCCCCGCCGTTGCCGGCCTCCCCGAGCTCCGGCGACCCTCCCTAGACCTCCGCCTCGTCGCCATGAAGCTTCGGGCCGAAGGAATCGGCCGGGGAAGCCCCCAATCACCCTCGCCGCGCCTTTCTTCCTCGCGGTCGGCGAAGACGCCGACCACCATCGCCGCCGCTACAGGGCTCCTCCGCCCTCACCGACGAGCTCCACAGCTCCGCGGTGAGCTCCTCTTCCTCCACGTCCCCTCGGCCTGCTCCCTCTCGCTCTGGTCCGCCCCCGCCACGAGCGCCTGCCCCGGCCGCCGCTCGGCATCGCCGGCGGCGTCGTTCCGGCCACCCCCGCCTAACGCCGCGGCCACCAGGCGACTCGCCGTGGTCGCCCGCGTCGAACGCGCCCGCCCGCGCGCCCTGGTGCGCCCTCTAGCGCCGCCGCGCTTTGGTCACCGGCGCCGGCCGCCGGAGTTGACCACCGGCGGTTGACCCCGTGGGCCCCGCGGCCCTTTTCTTTTTGTTTAATTATTTTCTTTAATTCATAAATCCATGATAGGTGGGACCCCCTGTCAGATTTTTAATATTTTCGAAAATATTTAGGAAATGATTAAAACTATGACATGTGGGTCCAGTATGTCAGGCTTTTAATATTTTCCAGAATTTCCAGAAATGATTTAAAATGAATAAAACTTGTAAAATTCATAACTTATTCATTTTAAATCAGAAAAATATGTATAATATATCAAAATTTTCAGAAAAATGAGACCTACAATTTGGTAGCAAAATCATGCATTGTTAAACAACTTTGAACCCTAGTTGTTTTAGAAGAACTAAAATGTACCCCTCTGAGGTTTCCGGAACTACTAACCCTAGTCCCGTCGAACCCCAGTTAAATTGATGATGTCTTAGGGTTATTTCAGTACCTAATTAACATGTCATATCATCATACTTGTATGCGCATTGCATCGATGCCATGTGTTGATTGTTTCTTTACCTTTCCGGTATTTGCTTCTTCGCGATCGATAGAGCAAGTGCCGAGACGTTGAAGATCAACAACGACGCAAGTCAATACTTGTCCATCGACGAACAAGTCAAGCATGGGATCATCAAAGATCCACATTGGTTTGTCAGGGACAAAGGCAAGCCCTAGCCTGGTTCATATATGGTTTCGAAATGCTTTTACTTCTGGTTCTTACATATTGCATCCGCTTCAAATATGTTTTATCGGCAGTTGTAGTTATCCTATGTGTGCATATTCCATCCTTGTAACCCAGAGTTCCTGATCCACCGCTCCCAGCAAAACTAGGTCTGAGCTTGTTCGCAACGCTAGAGCCTTATATATGATATGCTTAGCCATGCTTAGCTGTTGAAGTCTGATCCATCCGGTTGATGAATCAGAGCTACGAATGAACCTAGTTTGGCAGGATGACGTGGTAAGATCAGTGATGATGTTAATAAACATGTTAAAGGCTTGGATGGGCCGCCACATGGGGATGTGGTGATTTGACTCGTTCTCGCCGATACTAGGACCTGAGTTCTCGCCTTCGGAACCAAGACTGAGCGTACAACCACACGGGGCCCATGGGAACCCCTTGGCCCGAACTTGCCTAGCTTACCCATGAGTCAATTAGTTTGCGTGTTCCATTTGGCATTCTGCATGGCGAAGGCGTGGAAAAGGTTTTCAAAGGTGCATCATACAGGGATGTGGCTAGGGTGAAGGATGCTGTAGGCATTGAACTGGATCCCCTGCGCACAATGACCGGGACCGCCTCGGAGAATGGCTACCTACGATGACGGAGTTCCCCAGTTAGATTGACTCATGGAATAGGCGAAGCAAGGGAAAGGTTTTGGTCGACCACCCTCTGCCGGCACACCAAGGAAGTGTGTTAATCATGTGGCGTTAAGAGTCGGTCGGCGCGTGTGGGTAAAGTTGTACACCCCTGCAGGGTAAATCTTTTCGAAAAGCCGTGTCCACGGTTACGGACGACTTGGGAAAGGACGTGATGATCATAGACAACTTGAACCTAATCGTAAAACTTGATGTCAATGTGTGAATAAGGATCCCTCCTCAGGGTATCGAGGGGGTGCTCCTAGTTGATAGGTTCAGCATATGATGAAGATTCGGTGGATTCAATATGATGATCAGTAGAGCTAGTGATATCGCTCTCTTATCCCCTTTTAAAATGATCTGAATAGACGAGCTTCTGCTCCCTCTTGTTTATAAAGGAAAACTGGCTTTCCGCAAAATAAGCTCCACATAAAGCCTCGCATACCCGCTTTGCTAACAGGTTGTACTAAGTCTTGCTGAGTCCCTGTACTCAGCTTTGCATGCTTTGTTTCAGACAAAGTTGCTCCAACAAATGAAGGTTTCTAGGTCGACATCGATGAGTAGCTTGGGATTCCCAGGTGGCAGCCTGGAATCTGTGGGCTGGGACGTCGCCGTTATGCTCCTGGCCTCTTAGGCCTTTTGATATCTTGCTATTTAGAATAGCATAACATTGCTTCCGTTGATTGATGAATTGTCAGGTCAGTGACCTCTGCTTGTAATATTTTGGTTCTTTGCTCAGTTATGAGCTTGTATTACTCTTTGAGTCGTAGAGTCACTGTTGTGTTACCGATTCTCACCCTGTAGGCCCTAGAGATCTAGGTTAGGCTTATGCCAGATGCAGATCTGGGTTTGTCTAGCCTACGACCCCGGGGTCGCGACAGGTTTTGGTATCAGAGCAGGACTGCCTGTAGGAAACCCTTTCTACTGGTCGATGTTGAGTCTAGTGTTTGTGAAAACTATTTGAAAACTAAAATTATTTGCAAAAATCTGATTAGGATTCTTTTTACTCCTTATCTGGTATCGCTCTAATTCAGAGTCACCTTACCTTGTGTTGATTTGAAAAAGTTTTACCATCTCTTCTAGTCTTTCAAAGCTTAGGTGCCTCAAAAGCAGGTCGTTTCTTAACCAGTTGACCTAGTGTTGAGTTCTCTAAACTCTTGTGTGTTCCTTGTTCTCTCTTTGTTTCGTTTCAATCGAGAGATTTCCTTCCATCATGATCTCTCTATTTTGTGGGTTCCACATCATTCTGTTCTAGGCTTCGAGGTTTCCTTTCACCTTGAATGCCTCCTTTCCGTTTTATTGGATACTTCTGAAGCTAGCTATGGCTTCTTGAAAGTTACCTTGTGATTACTACCTCGCAGTGTCCTTTGTGTCACTCAGATAGTAGTTACTTCTTTCTTCGTGTTTTAACCCTTGGACTTGAACGGAAGGTCCCGGATTGTGCTGGGTCTTTTGAACCTCAGTACATGATGCTGACCTTTAACCCAAGATCCATTCCTTGACCCCTGTTGTCCATGGTCAAACCATACATCAGGATGGCTAACTTCAAATCCATCTATCCTTCAAGTCTTTGGTTATTGTCGTGATTGAATTACGGCAACAAAAGACCTTTCCTCTCATTAGCTATGGCAGAGGTTCTTTCATGTAACCAAATGGATCAAGACAAGAGTGCTCTTTGTGAGTCTCACATCTATGTCTGTGACTCTGCCACACTTCCCTTTTCAGCATGAGTTTCGCAAGAGTGCTATCTTGTGCATCTACATCTCAGGATTTCCGATCCTGTTCATGTTCCTCCTCTTAGTTGCTTCTCGACCTTTGTCTGCTAGATAGCAGCCAAGTTGTTAATGTGCATTGGTTCTTCTAGTGCATGTTACCCCTGTGGTCTTCCAAGAAATTTCACTCCGAGATGTCAGGAGAAACAAACTCCAGTACCTCGTCCATTTCTAGGACCCGGTCAAAGTGTTGTAATCCGCAGAATGTGAGGTTTATGCAACTTCTGTTCTGTTCTACCTTAGAGTATCACACTCTTTTATATCTATAGGTCGTGCTAAGTCTCATGGCCTTACAGATGAAGTGATGCTCTTACATATCTTTACTCACCCTTCCTCCGAGTTGTTGGTGCTTGGGAATGTTGGGGTGTTTATATTGATGTGGCCATTCAAGATTCAAAGTAATTTTTATTGCTTTGAAATCCAAGGACGTTTGTGTCATCCTTAGCATGGTTGGTTAACCAATCACTAAGCAAAGTTTGACTGTGCTCCCAAGTCCATTTTTTAGGTGCACCTTCTCGGTCAAAGAGTTAGGTTCACGCCGAAGCTCTCAAGACCATATCGCTTTTCTTATAAAGCAAGTTTCCTCTCGAACTAAGTGATATATCGGCGGTTCGTGATATTCTGGATGTCTTTCTAGAAGTATCGCCATGTTTCCACATGACCGTGTTGTCAAGTTCGTGAGAAAGTTGGTTCTCTGAATCCCTACTTCTCCAAGAAACCCTACATGACATCCTACACTAGTTGGTTGAGCTTAAACAACAACTTGGAGAGTTTAAAGACAAGAGCTCTATCCGACTTGATTCTTCTTAAAGGGATGTCTAGTTTTGTTCGTGTTGAAGTCAGGAAGTATCTCCTTTATGGATATGCTATCTTCCCAAATCTTTGATTTGAGCTTGGGCTATCGTCAAATCAAACTCAGTTCCGAGGACTATCTTGATGATGTTTATACTCATGGTGTTCGTCTGAGTATATCTTCATGCTCTTTGGTCTGACCAATACTTTTGCCTCGTTCATGCAACATATGAGATCATCTTATTGGAGTATCTTGATAAGTTTGTTGATGAGCCCATCCATGACATTCTTATTCTCTCCATGTCTAAAGAGGTTCATATTGAATAGTTGGCACTAATATTGGAAACTTTTAAGAACCATCTTTGTGTTACCACGAAGTATGTGTTCTGGATGTTAGAAGTGACCTTCTCTGGTTCACGTGCATTTGCTGAAAGATGTCGCCGTGGATCTGAGTAGAGTTCCCTTTTCTTTCCTCGGGAATCATCGCAAGTCGGTCATGCATGTGCGGAATATTCTTGAGATGGAAGGTTGTTACCTCCATTTTCTTGAAAAGTTCATATATGCACACTAAGCCACTGACTGGTTTGTTTAAGAAAGAGAAGAAGCTTAATAGCTTTGATATCTTCTTTGATATACCCACCAGGACTCAACTGTGTTACATTGCAAGAAGTTCATGTGCACGCAATTGCCTTTGGCAGTCGCAACCACATGTATTACGCAATCTGGCTCAATCTTTTGGAGCTTGATATTATAGTCTACGTCTTGAGACTCTAGCAACTTTACCTTGGTGGTAGCTGTTGCAATTTCTATTCGTACATTCTGAGTCCGAAATATCTTTACATCTAACCTAAGCTGAATCTCAAGCGGCAATGATGGTTGGTGTTTCTCAAGGATTCATGACATAGGTCTTTTGTAAATCCGGCAAGATTGTTGTCGTGGTTAACACAATTAGCCGGAAGATCTAATGCCATAATCTCTTGAAACATAAAGAATAACCACTCTCCATAAGGATCTTATGTGACTTATTCTAGAAGTTTCCCTTATGATGTCTTTTCAATCGGAAAGTCCGACCTTCACTTGATGACCTATTGAAGGCTAGTCAGAAGCCTGATATTGGTCTCTAGAACATCAAGGAGAACATTAGAAGCAAAGTTGTTAAATGTTTCTCGGTCAATCCTTCGAAACCATTTCTCCTGTGACAATCACTCTGTTAGGAGAAATTTCACTCTCCAGGTGATCATTGGCACTTCAGTAGCCAGAGCTCTTTCCCTTCCTTTGGTTTGTACCTGAAGTTCTAATCAATTCACACGTTGTGTGAATTCGTCAGTCATCTAGGCCCCAGCCTTTTTAGTAGGCAACAATCGTTTCATGCATCCTTCCAGAAAAGTGACTATGATTTTGAAATCCAAAGTCGCTCTCGTTAGTTAATCATCTGTGCTTCTACGAGTCACCCTCTCTAAGAGTGCCTCGTCATGGTATCAAAGGCAGTTTAACTCCTCGCTACCTTGTCCCTTCGTAATCTTGTCAAGCGTGGAGCAATTGTCTACCAAAATTTGAAACTTCTTCCGTCTTCTCCGTTACCTTGACGTGTTTCATGTTTGTCAGCCCAAGAGTTGTTTCTAAACACTCCTTCCATGAGTTGACCATGAGATACTCGATCTTCTAGAGATCCTTCGTTTTAGAGTTATTCCCTCTTTCCTTTAGGTGCTGTTGAGCAACAACCTCAAAGGAAGAAAATGAAGAGCTCTCCATGGTGTGGTGGGTTAGCTTCTTCATAGTGTTAAAGATCAACCTCTTCATGGCGTCGTAAATCAACCTCCTCAAGAAGAAAGATCGTCGTGGTATCGACAAAATCGTTGAAGACCGGTGTAGTCCTTGTTACCTTCTCTACTCCTACCTTGGAATCTCGGGACGAGATTCTTTTAAGGGGGATAGATCTGTAACATCCTTGTTTTTGCTAAACCTAGATTAGGGTTGTTTGTGCATCATTTCATGAGCATCATGATTTCCTGAGAAAAATGCATCGAAGTGAATTTTGAAAACCCTAATGTTGGTTTGAATCTCTCTCAAATTCAATTGCTCAAACATTTCAAAAGTTTGAAGTTTCAAATATATTTCAAAATGCACAAGAATTTGAAAATCTAAAACAAAAACAGAATTTGGGAAAAGAGAAGAAGAAAACCCCTCTGTTCTGGGCAGCAGCCCATCTCTCCTCTTCCCCTCTCCACTCTGCGCAGCCCAAAAAGGCCCAACCACAGCCCAGCCAGAACCCACCCCAGCCCAGCTAATCCCCCAGGGGGTATCTGCAAAACTGCCCCATCTTCTTCAACCCCACGATGGGGGAAGCAGCTCGCTGTCGGCACCTCGTCGCTCGCCGGCGTCAAGATGCTCGCCGCCGCTCTTCGCCGCCTACAAGAACCCCTGTGCCGCCGCCCAGGAACCCTAGCTGCCCCCAGAACCCCCTCTACTCCTCTCTCTCGCTCACTGCACGCGTAGGCCGAAACCCTAGCGCCGGCCATCGCTCGCCCCCGCCGTTGCCGGCCTCCCCGAGCTCCGGCGACCCTCCCTAGACCTCCGCCTCGTCGCCATGAAGCTTCGGGCCGAAGGAATCGGCCGGGGAAGCCCCCAATCACCCTCGCCGCGCCTTTCTTCCTCGCGGTCGGCGAAGACGCCGACCACCATCGCCGCCGCTACAGGGCTCCTCCGCCCTCACCGACGAGCTCCACAGCTCCGCGGTGAGCTCCTCTTCCTCCACGTCCCCTCGGCCTGCTCCCTCTCGCTCTGGTCCGCCCCCGCCACGAGCGCCTGCCCCGGCCGCCGCTCGGCATCGCCGGCGGCGTCGTTCCGGCCACCCCCGCCTAACGCCGCGGCCACCAGGCGACTCGCCGTGGTCGCCCGCGTCGAACGCGCCCGCCCGCGCGCCCTGGTGCGCCCTCTAGCGCCGCCGCGCTTTGGTCACCGGCGCCGGCCGCCGGAGTTGACCACCGGCGGTTGACCCCGTGGGCCCCGCGGCCCTTTTCTTTTTGTTTAATTATTTTCTTTAATTCATAAATCCATGATAGGTGGGACCCCCTGTCAGATTTTTAATATTTTCGAAAATATTTAGGAAATGATTAAAACTATGACATGTGGGTCCAGTATGTCAGGCTTTTAATAATTTTCCAGGAATTTCCAGAAATGATTTAAAATGAATAAAACTTGTAAAATTCATAACTTATTCATTTTAAATCAGAAAAATATGTATAATATATCCAAATTTTCAGAAAAATGAGATCTACAATTTGTTGGCAAAATCATGCATTGTTAAACAACTTTGAACCCTAGTTGTTTTAGAAGAACTAAATCAACCCCTCTGAGGTTCCGGAACTACTAACCCTAGTCCCGTCGAACCCCAGTTAAATTGATGATGTCTTAGGGTTATTTCAGTACCTAATTAACATGTCATATCATCATACTTGTATGCGCATTGCATCGATGCCATGTGTTGATTGTTTCTTTACCTTTCCGGTATTTGCTTCTTCGCGATCGATAGAGCAAGTGCCGAGACAATGAAGGTCGACAACGACGCAAGTCAATACTTGTCCATCGACGAACAAGTCAAGCATGGGATCATCAAAGATCCACATTGGTTTGTCAGGGACAAAGGCAAGCCCTAGCCTGGTTCATATATGGTTTCGAAATGCTTTCCTTCTGGTTCTTACATATTGCATCCGCTTCAAATATGTTTTATCGGCAGTTGTAGTTATCCTATGTGTGCATATTCCATCCTTGTAACCCAGAGTTCCTGATCCACCGCTCCCAGCAAAACTAGGTCTGAGCTTGTTCGCAACGCTAGAGCCTTATATATGATATGCTTAGCCATGCTTAGCTGTTGAAGTCTGATCCATCCGGTTGATGAATCAGAGCTACGAATGAACCTAGTTTGACAGGATGACGTGGTAAGATCAGTGATGATGTTAATAAACATGTTAAAGGCTTGGATGGGCCGCCACATGGGGATGTGGTGATTTGACTCGTTCTCGCCGATACTAGGACCTGAGTTCTTGCCTCTGGAACCAAGACTGAGCGTACAACCACACGGGGCCCATGGGAACCCCTTGGCCCGAACTTGCCTAGCTTACCCATGAGTCAATTAGTTTGCGTGTTCCATTTGGCATTCTGCATGGCGAAGGCGTGGAAAAGGTTTTCAAAGGTGCATCATACAGGGATGTGGCTAGGGTGAAGGATGCTGTAGGCATTGAACTGGATCCCCTGCGCACAATGACCGGGACCGCCTCGGAGAATGGCTACCTACGATGACGGAGTTCCCCAGTTAGATTGACTCATGGAATAGGCGAAGCAAGGGAAAGGTTTTGGTCGACCACCCTCTGCCGGCACACCAAGGAAGTGTGTTAATCATGTGGCGTTAAGAGTCGGTCGGCGCGTGTGGGTAAAGTTGTACACCCCTGCAGGGTAAATCTTTTCGAAAAGCCGTGTCCACGGTTACGGACGACTTGGGAAAGGACGTGATGATCATAGACAACTTGAACCTAATCGTAAAACTTGATGTCAATGTGTGAATAAGGATCCCTCCTCAGGGTATCGAGGGGGTGCTCCTAGTTGATAGGTTCAGCATATGATGAAGATTCGGTGGATTCAATATGATGATCAGTAGAGCTAGTGATATCGCTCTCTTATCCCCTTTTAAAAATGATCTGAATAGACGAGCTTCTGCTCCCTCTTGTTTATAAAGGAAAACTGGCTTTCCGCAAAATAAGCTCCACATAAAGCCTCGCATACCAGCTTTGCTAACAGGTTGTACTAAGTCTTGCTGAGTCCCTGTACTCAGCTTTGCATGCTTTGTTTCAGACGAAGTTGCTCCAACAAATGAAGGTTTCTAGGTCGACATCGATGAGTAGCTTGGGATTCCCAGGTGGCAGCCTGGAATCTATGGGCTGGGACGTCGCCGTTATGCTCCTGGCCTCTTAGGCCTTTTGATATCTTGCTATTTAGAATAGCATAATTTTGCTTCCGTTGATTGATGAATTGTCAGGTCAGTGACCTCTGCTTGTAATATTTTGGTTCTTTGCTCAGTTATGAGCTTGTATTACTCTTTGAGTCGTAGAGTCACTGTTGTGTTACCGATTCTCACCCTGTAGGCCCTAGAGATCTAGGTTAGGCTTATGCCAGATGCAGATCTGGGTTTGTCTAGCCTACGACCCCCGGGGTCGCCACAATCACATTATATCACCCTCTTCTATTGACCCTTGAAAACTTCCTCCACACCAAACTTCAAGCAAACTCATTAGAGGGTTAGTGCATAATCAAAATTCACATGTTCAGAGGTGACACAATCATTCTTAACACTTCTGGACATTGCACAAAACTTCTGAAAGTTAATGGAACAAAGAAACCCATTCAACATAGCAAAAACGGCAATGCGAAATAAAAGGTAGAATCTGTCAAAAACAGAACAGTCCGTAAAGACGAACCTGAAAGGGGCACTTAACTTGCTCAAATGGAAAAACTCAAAACTAATGAAAGTTGCGTACATATCTGAGGATAACCCTCGTAAATTTGCAGATTTTTCCGATTTTTTACAAACTTGTGCTAGAATTCGTGACAGACAGCAATGCTGTTTCTGCGCAACGATCCCAAATATAACATCAACTTTAGCATAGAAACTTTACTTGGCACAAAAACATGATAAGGAGAGGTTGCTACAGTAGTAAACAACTTTCAAGACTCAACAAAACAAAAATTGCTGTAGTAAAATAAATACATGGGTTATCTCCCAAGAAGTTCTTTCTTTATAGCCATTAAGATGGGCTCAGCAGTTTTAATGATGCACTCGCAAGAAATAGTATTTGAAGCAAAAGAGAGCATCAAGAGGCAAATTCAAAACAAATTTAAGCCTAACATGCTTCCTATAAAAAGGAATCTTGTAAATAAACAAGTTCAAGAAGCATAATGCAACAAGCATAGAAAGATAAAACAAGTGTAGCTTAAAAATTTTCAGCACATAGAGAGGCATTTTAGTAACATGAAAATTTCTATAACCATATTTTCCTCTCTCATAATAACTTTCAGTAGCATCATGAGCAAACTCAAAAATATAACTATCACTTAAAGCATTCTTATCATGAGTCTCATGCATAAAATAATTACTACTCCCAACATAAGCATAGTCATTCTTATTAATTGTAGTGGGAGCAAATTCAACAAAGTAGCTATCAAATATAGGAGGTATATTGTAATCATAATCAAATTTATCCTCCATAACAGGTGGTAACAAAAGACTACTATCATTATAATCATCATAAATGGGAGGCAAAGTATCATCAAAGTAAATTTTCTCCTCAATGCTTGGGGGACTAAAAATATCATGCTCATCAAAACCAGCTTCCCCAAGCTTAGAATTTTCCATAGCATTAGCAACAATGGTGTTCAAAGCATTCATAGTAATAACATTCCCATTAGCATGCATATAAAGTTCCATGGGTTTCTTAATTCTTTCTTCAAACACATCATGTCCTAATTCAAGATAAAGTTCATAAAGATCTCTCATATTTTTGTTGTTTTCCATTATGCCTAACTAGTGTAAACAAGAAACCAAAAGATGCAATTGCAGAGTCTAAAGGAAATAGCTTCGAGTACTTACAACGGCGCAAAATAGCTTAGTAGCCGAGATCCAGTGTGAGTACCTTTTACCTTTCCTCCCCGCAACGGCGCCAGAAAATAGCTTGATGTCTACGGGTGCTTCTATTCCGTAGACAGTGTTGGGCCTCCAGAGCAGAGGTTTGTAGAACAGCAGCAAGTTTCCCTCAAGTGGATCACCCAAGGTTTATCGAACTCAGGGAGGAAGAGGTCAAAGATATCCCTCTCAAGCAACCCTGCAACCACAAAGCAAGAAGTCTCTTATGTCCCCAACACACCTAATAGGTGCACTAGTTCGGCGAAGAGATAGTGAAATACAGGTGGTATGAATAAGTATGAGCAGTAGTACGGCGCCAGAAAATAGCTTGCTGGCGTGCAGTTGATGGTAGTAATATTGCGGGAAGTAAACATGCAGTAGAACAGTAAACAAGCAGCGATAACAGTATTTGGGAACAAGGCCTAGGGATCATACTTTCACTAGTGGACACTCTCAACATTGATCACATAATAAATAAGTTTTCTTTCCTTTGTGCTACATATACTCTTGTTAGATGATGAACACCACTAATTGTGTAGGATTACACGAACCCTCAATGCCGGAGTTAACAAGCGCCACAACATTCGATATTCATGTTTAAGTAACCTTAGAGCATAATAGATCTTTGCAAAATAAACCAAGTACTAACATAGCATGCACACTGTCACCATCACACTACGAAGGAGGCATAGATCACATCAATACTATCATAATGACAATTAACTCCACAATCTACAAGAGATTATGATCATAATCTACGACAAGAACTACACGATGCACACACTGTCACCATTACACCATGCAGGAGGAATAGACTACTTTAATAACATCACATGAGTAGCACATAGATAAATAGTGATACAAAACACATTGTAATCATAAAGGGATATAAATAAGCACTTCACTACGCCATTCATAACAGTGAATAAGTATTCTGTGAAATATAGCCTAAGAGACCCACACGGTGCACACACTGTCACCTTTACACACGTGGGACAAGGAGTCTCCGGAGATCACATAAGTAAAACCCACTTGACTAGCATAATGACATCTAGATTACAAGCATCATCATATGAATCTCAATGATGTAAGGCAGCTCATGAGATTATTGTATTGAAGTACATAGGAGAGAGATGAACCACATAGCCGGTACAGCCCCGAGCCTCAATGGAGAACTACTCCTCCTCATGGGAGACAGGTGATGAAGATGGCGGTGGTGTCGATGGAGGAGCCAGGGGCACTTCCCCGTCCGGCGCATCCGGAAGAGACTCCTGTCCCCCGGATCTTGGCTTCGCGATGGCGGCGGCTCACGGAAGGTTTCGCGTACCGTGGCTTATTTTGTCCGGGGTTTTAGGTCGGGGACCTTATATAGGCGAAAGGGCAGCCTCGGAGGGGCTGGTGGGCCACACACTAAGGCGGCGCGGCCCCCTCGGCCGCGCCGGTGTTGTGTGGGGCCCAGGCTTCTCTCTGCGGCTCTCGGGTGTTCTGGAAGCTTCGTCCAAAAATAGGATCTGGGCATTGATTTCGTCCGATTGAGAATATTTCCTTACTAGGATTTCGGAACCAAAAACAGGGAACTCGCCCTTCGGCATCTCGTCAATAGGTTAGTTCCAGAAAACGCATAATAATGACATAAAAGTATGCATAAAACATGTAGGTATCATCAATAAAGTAGCATGGAACATAAGAAATTATAGATACGTTGGAGACGTATCAGGGATCGAGGCCAATCCAGAGAAAATCCAAGCCATCGTAACAATGAGGAAGCCAACAAAGTTCAAAGAAATACAACAGTTGACTGGGCGAGTTGCAGCTCTGAGCAGATTCGTCGCCGAGGCTAGGAGAAAAGGCATTACCGTTCTACGCGTTGATCAAGCAAGGCGATAAATTTCAATGGAGCGAGGGACAGAGCTTTCGAGGATCTCAAGCGCACAATCTCGACACCACCAAGACTGGTGGCGCCAAAGGAGAAGGAGCCTCTCCTGTTATATATCGCAGCCACACCTCAGGTAGTTAGCACAGTGCTAGTGGTTGAAAGAGAAGAAGAAGGAAAACTCCATGGAGTGCAACGGCCGGTATATTTCGTCAGTGAAGTTTTATCGCCTTCCAAACAACGGTACCCGGGGTGTTTACAACCGCAAGAAAACTGCGACACTATTTTTCGGCGCATCCGATAGTAGTGGTCAATGAGGCGCCCTTATCCAATATACTAAACAATCCAGAAGCTACGGGTCGTGTCTCCCTGTGGGGAATAGAGCTTTCCCCTCGGGACATCACGTACGAAAAAGGAAAAGCAATAAAGTCGCAAATTCTACCAGACTTCATCGCAGAGTGGATGGAGTTACAAAATACGGGACCCCCGGACTTATCGACGGATCCAAGAGATTAGAGGGAGCAGGAGCAGGCGTGATACTGATATCACCACAAGGCGATAAATTGAAGTATGTTTTGCGGATGACGTTTCCAAACGCGTCTAACAACGAGGCAGAATATGAAGCTCTTATACATGGGATGAAGATGGCGAAGGCTTGTGGCGCAACTCGATTAAAAATCTTTGGCGACTCGCAATTGGTGGCTCAACAAGTCATGAATCAATGCGACGCAGTCAATGATAGCATGATAGCATACAAGGAGGTGTATAATGAGCTCGAGAAGCTGTTTGATGGATGCGAGGTAAATCACATCAGCAGGCTAAGTAATGATGAAGCCGATGTTCTTGCAAACATCGGGTCACAATGTCTCGCAATACCACCCGGTGTGTTTTGGGAAGAGATATCTGAGAGATCCACCAAGCCGAAGAAACAGCAGAAGAAGGAGAAGGAAAAGAATCCCTCGGGGGCTAAAGAAATATCATCAGAAGAAGAGGATGAACCTGAAGTAGTAATGATGATACAGATTCCATGGATGCAGGCGTACATAGCATATATTCTGAGAAAGGAACTACCCGATGATCCAGTTGAAGCAAGGCGAGTTATCAGGCGATCCAAAGCCTTTACTATGGTAAAAGGAGAGCTGTATAAACGAAGTATCTCGGGAGTATTACAACGATGCGTCACACCTGAGCAAGGGAGGTTAATTTTGAAGGATGTACACGAAGGAGTGTGTGGACACCACGCAAGCAGTCGAGCTATAGCAGCCAAGGTTTTCAGAGCAGGGTTCTATTGGTTAACGACAATTGAGGATGCAAAGGACATAGTCCGCACTTGTGACGCGTGCCAAAGGTTTGCCGCAAAACCTCATTCTCCGGCAGCAGAGCTTATGCCAATACCGCTGTCATGGCCTTTTGCTCAATGGGGTCTTGATATGGTGGGAAAATTGCACAAAGCTTCGCCAGGAGGATACGAGTATATGCTCGTAGCTATCGACAAGTTCACGAAGTGGATAGAAGCAAAGCCGATAAATTCACCAGACGCGGCATCAGCAGTCAAGTTCGTGAAAAGTATCGTTTTTCGATTTGGCGTCCCTAACAGCATCGTCACGGACAATGGCAGTAATTTCACATCCAATGAATTCAAGGCATATTGTGCAGAGGTAGGCATAAAACTACACTTTGCCTCCGTTGCGCACCCGCAGACCAATGGTCAAGTCGAGAAAGCAAACGGTACCATATGCAATGGAATCAAGAAACGTCTGCTAGCACCATTGGAAAAAGCTCGACACACCTGGCCAGAGGAGTTGCTGATACGTCTCAAACGTTACTATAATTTCTTATGTTCCATGCTACTTTTATGACAATACTTGAATGTTTTATACATACTTTACAACATTATTATACATTTTCCGGAACTAACCTATTAACAAGATGCCGAAGTGCCAGTTGCTGTTTTGTGCTATTTTTGGTTTCAGAAATCCTAGTACGGAAATATTCTCGGAATTGGACGAAATCAACGCCCAGGGTCCTATTTTTCCACGAAGCTTCCAGAAGACCGGAGGGATAACGAAGTGGGGCCACGAGGTGGCAGGACCATAGGGCGCGCGGCCTAGGCCCGGCCGCGCGGCCCCGTGGTCGGGCCCTCGCGCCCCCGACCTTTCCGCCTACAAATAGCCTTCATCGCGAAACCCCCTTCCGAGAGCCACGATACGGAAAACCTTACTGAGACGCCGCCGCCGCCAATCCCATCTCGGGGGATTCAGGAGATCGCCTCCGGCACCCTGCCGGAGAGGGGAATCATCACCGGAGGGCTCTACATCATCATGCCCGCCTCCGGATTGATGCGTGAGTACTTCATCCTTGGACTATGGGTCCATAGCAGTAGCTAGATGGTTGTCTTCTCCGCATGTGCAATCATTGTTTAGATCTTGTGAGCTGCCTAACATGATCAAGATCATCTATTTGTAATGCTACATGTTGTGTTTGGTGGGATCCGATGAATCTAGAATATTATGTCAAGTTTATTATAAATCTATCATATATGTGTTGTTTATGTTCTTGCATGCTCTCCGTTGCTAGTAGAGGCTCTGGCCAAGTTGATACTTGTAACTCCAAGAGGGAGTATTTATGCTCGATAGTGGGTTCATGCCTCCATTTAATCTGGGACAGTGACAGAAAGTTCTAAGGTTGTGGATGTGTTGTTGCTACTAGGGATAAAACATTGATGCTTTGTCTAAGGATATTTGTGTTGATTACATTACGCACCATACTTAATGCAATTATCTGTTGTTTACAACTTAATACTGGAGGGGGTTCGGATGATAACCTGAAGGTGGATTATTTAGGCACAGATGCATGCTGGATAGCGGTCTATGTGCTTTGTCGTAATGCCATGATTAAATCACATAGTAATCATCATTGATATGTATTGAATCTTTATTTGTCAATTGCCCACCTGTAATTTGTTCACCCAGCATGTTAGTTATCTTATTGGAGAGACACCACTAGTGAACTGTGGACCCCGGTCCATTCTTTTACATCTGAATACATTCTACTGCAATTATTGTTCTTTATGTTCTTTGCAAACAAACACCATCTTCCACTCGATACGCTTAATCCTTTGTTTTCAGCAAGCCGGTGAGATTGACAACCTCACTGTTACGTTGGGGCAAAGTACTTTGATTATGTTGTGCAGGTTCCACGTTGGCGCCGGTCTCACTGGTGTTGCGCCGCACTACATTCCTCCACCAACAACCTTCACGTGCTTCTTGGCTCCTACTGGTTCGATAACCTTGTTTTCTTTCTGAGGGAAAACTTGCCGCTGTGTGCATCATACCTTCCTCTTGGGGCCCAACAACGTGGCTCGGTTGCCCAGTGTGTTATGGAGTATTCGAACAACACCAAATACAGCGACACAGGAAACTCCGTTCTTTCTGGTCCATGGAGCTGAGGCCGTGCTGCCGATAGAAATAGAGCATAACTCTCCAAGAGTAACGGAATATGAGGAAGAAGCTTCAAGAAAAGCTTTGGAGGACGATGTCGATGCACTCGATGAAGCTCGCGATGAAGTATTGTCCCGAATCACCAAGTACCAACAGGACTTGAAAAATTATCACAGTCGACGTTTGCGACCAAGATCCTTCCAGGTAGGTGACTTAGTTCTTCGGCTCACACAAAAAAGCCATGAGAAACTCGAGTCGCCGTGGCTCGCCCTTACATCGTCACAGAAGTAATCGAAGGAGGAGCATACAGAATCAAGGATAAGAAGACAGGAGTCGCCGAGCCAAATCCTTGGAACGTGGCGCAACTCAGGCGTTTCTATGCCTAGAGTCAAAATATAGTCCTCCTTGTAAGCATACAATGTACTGAAACGCCCGCGAGCTTCCAGACGCACTCTTTTCCTTTTCAGGGCACCGAGTGGGGCTGAAAAGGTTTTTAATGAGGCGGGCTCGCGGTGCTGCAATATAATAAAGATATTGATGACATATATTTTTATCGTCGACAGGCCCGGGGGCTCATAAACAAAGTATATAACTTCCTGCGCAATATAGTTATTTACCTCGGCAGAAAAATAGTTCGCCAAACAAGAGATAACTACAGGTTAACGATACAGCCGGGGGCTACCACCCGCAAAATACAGCATACATTCAGTAAAAATTTATTTGCTTTGGTTTAAAAACCTCGCAAGCACAAATAAAAGTATAGACATCAGCTACCGAAACGCGCGGGGGCTTGACGAGAAAAAATAAGAAAAATCTATCCAGTGGCTTTACAATATAGATTATATTCACAACATACAAGATGCAACTACTGAGAAAATTCGACAAAATAAAGGAAAAACTCTCAATTGCTGCCTAGTATATCATCTATGGTTATTCGCTCATTATTTGCAGCACGAGTACTATGTTCAGCATAGCTGCCTTTCACGAAGAACTCAGCGTCCATCCGAAGAAGTTCATCCATCATCTCTTCTGCTACAGGGGTCACAACATCATCAATTTTGCCAATGTCCCTTTTCCTTTTCGACATCTTGGCCAGGCACTTGGTGACAATTCGACTCATGTTTAACTTCGGATAGCAGATTTGTATCATCATCATAGCAAATCTCGCGCCAGCAGATAATTGGGCCCGCACAAAGCCATGGATTCGAGGGGCATCCCGAAACTTCTCCATCAGAGCAGGAAGGGTTTCCGGCATCTTGTTGCGCGGGAACATGGTGCTATAAACTAAGGACAAGGTCCTTGTGCAGAAGTCGAGAAAATCACGGACCTGACTCGCGCGATCTTGAAATCTTACGATTTGGCGGGTACGTTCAGGCGTAACCCAAAAATTAGAACCATGCTCAGCTGCAAGTTTGAGAAGCACGTTGGATCGAGCTTCAACACGTTGATCCTCGGCAGCGGTGTCTAAAAAAGAACCTGTTTCAGTGGAGGAGTTAGCAAAGAAGGAAAAATAGCAAGAATAAAATCAAGTACAATCAAGTGAATGAAGTGTACCTGTCATATCCAAACTGGAGTCATTCATCAGTTGAAGCATGTAATTCTCTCGAGCAGAAGCTTCGGCAGCCTCAGAAACCGCGGCTTCTTTAAGAGCTATAGCATCTTGAGCCTGTTGAAGCGCAACTTTTTCCCTTTCTGATGATTTTCGAGATTGCTCCATTATTACAAGTGCTTGCTTCCTCATAGACTAAAGTTGTCGGCGAAGTTCCTCCAACTCTTGTGCTGAACCATGACTCGAGGAATCTTCACTAAGTCCATCAGCGTCAGGAGTTTTCTTCAAATGGGATGAAGCAGGAAAAGCATCGGAAGGACGAGGAGTTGAAGTGTAGTTATCAAAAATCAACTGGAAACAAAAGTTTCGACATCAATCATCAAGTAAAAATAGATTTCCATTGATTTTCAAAGTGTTTACATGGATATTACAAAAGGAAGGTCCCTAATGAACTACTGGAGCTATGTTGTCGCCAAAACTACTATGGCGACAACATCAAAAGAGAGATAAAACAAAAGAGAAGACAAGGTGGTCTACTTGACCTCCGGCTTCGATGAACTGGGAGCGGGAGTTGGTTTGCATCCGAGGTAGGCGAGGATTTTCTTTGAGTTCGGCTTGGCAGCCTTAATCAACGACTGCCACCTCTTCGTTTCCATCTCCTTCGTGTCGCCAACTCTTGCCCAGTCGACATCTTGTTGGCTGTCAGCAACCAAGGCGATAGTACCTTCAACACCAACTTTCAAACCTTCTTGGCGAAGTTTAAGCCCAAGATCTTCTTGAGAATTGAAGCACTTAGCGAGAGCAGTAAAAGTCGCGGGTTCCTCCTTCTTCGGGAAGAAGTAGGGAAAAAGCCGCGACAGACCTGTCCTGGCTTCGGCAAGGCCTTCGCGCGCCTCATCTCCATGAATCTCAAGGAGGGAAAGCGCGTCAAGAAGGCGATCACCTTCAGGATTTTCCAGATCATAATCTTGTTGCGTTTTCCCTAAATGAGTAAAAAGAAGCTTGTCAAGAAAAAGCAAGCAAGGACAAACATAATGACCCGAAGAAACAGCAAGGATCTGAGCACTTACTAACAAAACGTCGACTCTGCGACTCCAAGCGAGTAAGGATTTCTTTCTCGCGAGCAGACTGGTGAGCTATGTTGTCGCTCAGAGAAGTTTCCGCGTCATGAAGTCTTTTTCGAAGTTCTTCGACGGCGGCAGCATCTGCTTCAGCTTTCTTGCGAGCTTTTTCGCTTTGCTCTAACTTGATAGCAAGAGCGTTAGCGCGTTTGTTGGATTCCGCAAGAGTTTCTGGCATAATAAACGACAGTAAAATATCATGACAACATAATGAAGGAGTATATTCAGCAGAAGAGGCAGATAAAAATAGTACCTTCAAGCTTGGCGGCATAATCACGATACCCGATAAATTGGGTACCGAGGCGGATAAATTCCTTCATTAAAGGCTGAAGAGAAGACCATAGAAAAGAAAAATCAATATAGGAAGCGAAAAGTTCGACATCACCAAGAAAAAACAGAGGGGAGTTCAAAGCATTGAAATCAGTACAGGAAAAAGAAACAACTTACTTCATCCATTAAAGGAGTCGTGGAACCACCAATTAACATGGCAGGCTCCTTGGTTGGCTCTATCCTAGCTCTCTTTGGTGAAGAGGCTCGGGGGCTCGCAACTGGAGTAGGATGCTCGTGTCTTGTTGAGGAGGCGAGGTTTCATCCCCATCAGGATGAGCTTCAGAGATAACTAAAGTACGAGACGTACTCGTTCGAGCAGTCGCGTCTATAGGTGGATTTTCATCCTCGTCACCACTGCAATAAGTAACGCGAAAATATAAGAAGCAACATATACAAAACATCGGGAGCAAGCAATAAAAAGCAACGAGAACTTACGAGCTGACAAGAGCATCTTCATAAGGATTGAAAGTTTTCTTTTCAGCATCAGGAACAATTTCTTCGGCAAGAGATGCGCCGGCTTTAGAAGTGCCGGAATCGGCAACTTCGTCTCTTTTTCTCTTGTTCCTTGGAGAAGCAGCTGAGGGAGGAGAGTGTGCCGATGCGGTAGGCTCGGACTTAACTTCTTTTTCAGAGGATGCCGCGGATTTATGCGAACCCGCGATTTCACTCTCATGGCGAGAAGTACCCTGGTTGTCGTCGGTGACAACAACCCGTTCTTCGACTTCTCCACCTTCGGGAAGGGGAGGAAGAGGCGACGCAGTTTTGTGGTTCTGGACAAGATAGAAAAAGTATCGACAGAAGTTTGTATCAATAATAGCAGTCGAAGAAATAGCAGTACAAAAAAGAGAAGAAAAGAGTGCATGAACAAGCAGATGATAAAAATATGTTACCTGCGGGAGTGCGTTGGTGGCGCTATATGGTGTCACACCGCAAGATGATGGAACGGTGTCTTTCTTGCTAAGCGACGAGATTTTTCGGACAAGTTTTTCCAAGTCCTTGACCGGTAAATCTATCGACAGGCGATCCACATCCTCGTCGCCAGCATACATCCAAAGGGAATTTTTGCGAGCTTGCAAAGGCTGCACCCTAATCCTAAGGAAGTATGCCGTGATTTGGATACCCGACAATTCTTGTCCACGGGTATTTTGAAGCTCATGGATACGTGACATCAGCGCATCTGTCGCCGCTTTTTCTTCGTCGCTAGCCTCTGCGTCCCAGGACCGGCGGCGACAGATTTTTTCGTTGCCATCGAAAGGGGGAATGTTGTGTTCCGTCGATTCATGGTTTTCTTCGTGGATATACAACCATTTTTTGCGCCACCCTTGAACTGAGTCAGACAATTGCACGTCGAAATATTCGACATCAGGGCGGACGCAGATAACAACGCCGCCTATATTATAGGCAACGTTGGAAGAGCCATTACGGCGAAGGAGAAAAATGCGCTTCCATAAAGCCCAGTTAGGCTGGACTCCAAGGAAAGATTCGCAAAGAGTGATAAAGATCGAGATGTGGAGGATGGAGTTGGGAGTAAGATGGTGAAGTTGCAATCCGTACACAAAAAGCAACCCACGCAGAAAATCGTGAATGGGGGAAGAAAGGCCGCGGATGAGGTGGTCAACGAAACTGACCCGATATTCCATAGGAGGGGATGGATAGCTTTCCTCCTTGGGGAAGCGCAGCGAGTCCTTCTGCTTGCTGATCCCAAGTTTCTTCAGCAAGTTGATATCTTGGGTGGAGATTTTGGATCTCTCCCACTCAGTGCTCCCCAGATCCGCGGTCGCCATCTTGGACTCAGGAGTGCTGTGCCTGGTGAGCCGTGTGCGTGGTGGCATCAACAATGGTGTAGGCGTGAAGTGCGAGTGTGGCTGAGCTCGGAAAGTGTTGGTCGCAATGGGGGATTTTTGCAGAGGAGAGCAGAGGTGCGGCGCAAGCGAAAGATTGACTGGAGGAAGAAGATGACCTTATATAGAGAATAGGTGGAACGGCGCACCGTTGGATGGAATAATTGTGGGATGGATGCTGTCCACGTGGCTAAGGGGTAAAAATGTATTTTGACTGTGAAGGAACAGAACAGGCGCTACAGTACGTGCGCCAGAAAAAGCGGAGGACGTGTGTCCCCCACTTGCACGACGTGTCAAATTGATGAGGGTTTTGGGCCCGCAAAACAGAGAGAAAGCGTTCCTCGCGTCTTCCCGATACAATGGTCGTGGCTATCGTCAGCAGTGACGTCACTTTATCAATGGAAAAAAATCGGCTTTGATCATATGAATATTGGCGACAAGAAAAGACTATTGGTTATCTCGAGAGCTTTTGATCAAATACAAAGTTTTTGATCAAATGCTCGGGGGCTACTTTTGAAAAAGGAAATTTCGGGTATGGCAAAATAGAAATGGCGAGAGCCTATGATCAAATACAAGCATTTGTTCATAGCCTCGGGGGCTACTCCCATCGGGAGTGCTTGTCGCGCACCCGATAGATATGCAAAGTTCGAGAAAGAATAACAATATAGCGACATGAGGTACTAGTTTGTTGAGCCTACAACCAAGTACACGTCCTTGGCTGTAGCCTCGGGGGCTACTCCCATCGGGAACGCTGTTCGCGTGTCCGATGAAATTATAAAAAAGAAGTGAGTATATTTTGAGTTATACAAATAACTCTACATATACTCCCATCGGGAGGTCAAGATAAGTCATCCGTTGACTCAATAAAATGTGCTATTCCAACAGCCAAAAAACACTCGACAATATATTCTCAGAGCGCTAAAGTCCCGAATAATCTCTGAATGCCGCAAAAATTTGCGAAGGTAAGACCCCAGATCCGTTCTGAGCGGGTGCACCGTCTCTGACGTCGGTTTGCTACTTTTTTCCGTATCAATAGATACGAAGAAAAATCTAACGGACGCGTCGGTACCGATAAAACATGACTGGGACTTGACAGAATGGTAAGACCTTAAGCGGCACCTGTCGAAGTTTACACCAGTATCCGAGATCATGTCCAGGGACGTGATCTTGAAGTAGGTTTTTGCGGATTGCCACCAGAGCAGTTAACTAGTACCTGATCCGTTAGATGAACTAGCCCCAATTACCATTATCCCTGTACAATATATAATTGCGTATCTAAGGATATGTGGTAAATTTGACAGAATTGTTGGATGATTATAAAGTTGGAGATTTTCCTTGATTCTTCGATTCAAGTAAAATCTCGGGGGCTACTGACATAGGCATTCCCAATGGGCCTGCCGAAGATGGTACCCGGGGTTTACTGAAGGCCCACAATTCGAAGAATATGAAGTTCGGAAGCCCAGTTAGTATTAAGGAAGGTTAGAGTTGTACTAGGAAATATAGAGACTTGTAATTTTACGGGACGGGTTAGAAACCCTCCCGGACTTTGTGATTTGTGTATTACGAATCCCTCGGCTCCGCCTCCTATATAAGGGGGAGTCGAGGGACAAAGAAAGGATCGAATCCATTGTCAACATAACCCTAGTTTTATAATCGTCGAGTACTTTTCGGCTGAAACCTTCGAGATCTACTTGCCCTCTACTTCCAACGAAACCCTAGTCTACAATACGTAGGCATTGTCAAGTTAATACCTTGTCACCCGTGCATCTCTGAAATAAGTCCAGAGCGCTAGTAACAACCCTGTCCTCCTCTATTGTGGCTTTGAAAAACAGGAGGCTGTCATCGGCGAAAAGCAGGTTTGAGATACCAGGTGCGCCTCTAACATCCTTGATTGGAGTGATCCTTCCTTCCATTGTTTCCTTCTTTATAATGCAAGATAGGGCTTCTCCAACAAAAAGGAATAGTTGCGGGCTAAGAGGATCGCCTTTTCCGAGACCTCGAGTGGAAGTGAAAGGGTCAAGAGTGTGGCCGTTGATCCTAACAGAGAAACGAACCGAGCGGACACAAGCCATAACCCAACCAATCCACTGCTCATAGAACCCCAGTTTCCAAAGTGTTTTTTTTTTCAGGAATGTCCAATCCGCACGGTCATATGTTGAAAAGGTACCCTGCTAGCTGCATGCCCACTTGAACTTGGGGTGAGTTTTACTGGACCCTTAAAAGACTCATTGTTTTTTTTGAACTGAAAAAGACTCATCGTTACCCCAACAAATTTGGTTCCACAACCTAAACATACCTTGCGGGATTTGACTACAAAACTGCATATGTTTTCTTATTTCAAACTGTGATTTTATATTTGGCTTGAAAATGTTTTTCTTTCTTATTTGTCGCTTTGCCTATTTTTTATGTATGGGCAAATAGGGAAAACAATTTCTTAGAGTGATGCATAACGCTCAAATCTTTTGTATACCGGTGAAAAGAATTGAACATAGCGTTAAATATAATGACAAACTTTTCCAGCACCAAGTACAAAATCAAATTATTAAGTAGTGTTAAATAAGAAATTCTCTCATCATGAAACCCTTGCCCGAGACTCTCAGTGGATGTCAACATGGGCTAGAGGCGACACAACGACAACTAGCGTTGGCAGACCGGCAACAACGCCATTGCAACCATGAACTATGTAGATCTGAGATCGGGCAGTGGGGCTCCTCCTTCGGCAGCGAAGGCGGAGACCGCAAGCGTCCAGATCTTTGAATCACAAAAGTCAGCAAGGTGAAAACTCTGGCTGCTCAGGCAAGGCGACGACTCCAATATGTGATGGCTGCTCAAGCAAGGAGGCGGCTCCAGCAAGTGGTGGCTTGACCTCAAAGATAGCGCGCATACAATTCAAGCTAAATTACATTTGTTCATACTTTGTAAAGTCTCAATCGTTGAATGTATTTAGGACATTTCAATTTTTGTGGCCCATCCCCGAAGTTTAATTTATCTTTGGGGAGCTCTTCCTAATTGCTACCATATCTAATATTAGTACCTATGAAAATTTTGTAGCCATACAAATAACTCGTAGAAAATAAGCAGATCCACTTTTGTTATTAATAACTAGGAAAAAACGCGTGGGTTCCAACGGTAATAAAGCTTAACTTCTGAACAAAGACATCAAGCCGGCAGAATTTTGCCCTAAAGTCAGTCAACCGGGTTGATCTTAGCCATAGTTTCTATCCATCAAATTAGGCCTGTTTGTGTCAAAAAAAAAAATCAAATTAGGCCTTCATGATTTTCCTCCCCCGTTTCTTTCAATTTTCGAAAGGATGTTCAATCACACATCAATCGAAAAAGATGTTTAATAAAAATATATGACAACTAAACAAGCATACCGAATTATAAGTGTTAGATGTATATATCTGTATATTGTAGTTTTCCCATATGTTAGGGGGCTTTCTGCATATTTGCACCTGTACATGCACTATATATTGTGGCATTTGGCCCTCTGGTAATACAACAAGTATATTGCCCTAACATGGTATCAGAACTTTAGGTTTGCTCCTCCTCCATTGGCAGCCGTCGCTGCGTTGCCGCCCCCCTATCTGTCGCCGACCTCGCCGCAGCCGCCGCCTCACGTCGCTATCGTCGTCCCGGCTCGTCGCCGCCGCGTCGAGCCGCCTCGTCTCTCCCGGCCGTCTCTCCCGCCGGCTTTCCACATCCCTCGGCCGCCTCCACACCCGCTGCCGCCTCCACCGGCTGCCTTCTCCACCCGCCGGCCGCCTCTCCCTCCGGCCGCCGCCCGATTCACCCCGCCACCACCCGATTCGCCCCCTGGCTGCCGCCCGATTCCCTTGCCTGCTCGCCGTCGCCCCGTCGCCTCTGCCGCCACCGTCTGCCCCGCCCGCCCGCTCGCTTAACCGGCGGCCCGCCCCGGCGGGATTTCGCCCCGCTGCCTCGCCTGGGGTCGCGTCACGTGCGTGGTCTGTTCTCCCGTGCGTGATCTGATCTGATAGAAAAGAAAAGAAGAAAAAAGAGAAAAAACAGAGAGAGATATGTCTTCCTCTTCGGGCTATGTTGCGATTCCTCGCTGCCCGGTGATCTTTGATGGCGCGAATTATCCTGATTTCGCTGCCTTCATGCGCGTCCACATGCGGTCTTCGTCTTTGGGGTGTGCTTTCTGCGAGGTCTCCTGTCCGCCGCGCCCGTTGCTCCTACGGCGCCTATTGCACCGACGCCCCTTGTCCCTAATGTTACTCAGGCGGATAAGGATGCAGCCACGAGTGCTGATGATACTGCTCTGGTTGATTATGACCGGAAGGTCCAGGACCACTGTATTGCCATTGCGACTTACCGGCTGGATCTGACTGACTACACTCAGTGGATAGATGAGGATGCTCGTGCTGCTGTTGTTCTCACCTCTAGTGTTCTGCCTCAGTATGCTGCTGAATTCATGGGTCTTCCCACTGTTGCTGTCTTTTCAGTCGTCACCGCTATCAGCCGTGCGGGGATGCTCTTTACAATCTCGTGGTCCGCAGGACATGCCTTTAGCAGGGTGATTCTACTATTGATGAGTTCTACACTCGAGTGCTGCTATTTGGCGTCAGCTTGATTCTCTTCGTACAGTGTGTGCCACCTGTCCCTGTCTGTCCGATCGCGCGGATCTGGAGTTTCAGCGCGTTTTTGAGTTCTTGTCGCGGCTCGTAAGGAGTTTGAGCCGCGCCGTGCAAACTGCTTGCCGTGGTGTGTTCCGCTCTGCGAGGTGCGGCTGAGCTTCGTGCTGAGGAGACTCGTCTTCGTGGTGCTGGTCTTCTTGAGGTTCCCTCTGTGCTTGCTGCTCGTGGCCCTCCTGTGTCGTCTCCTCGTGGACCTCCTATGCCGCCGGCTTCGTTGCGGTCTCCAGCACTGCCGATACTCTCTACTCCACCCAGGGCCGAGTCAGCTCGGCAGCCTCGTGGTGCGACGGCACCTCCCTGCACCTACTATGGCAGGTCAGGCCACACTTGTCTCTAGCGCGGAGGGATCCCAGCTTACGTCAGCGGCACTATACTCGTCGGCAGGCTGGTTCTTCAGGATCTTCTGCTGTTGCGCTATCTGATCAGGACATTATCCGTGGTCTTCGTGGTCTGCTCGCTGCTACAGGCTCTTCCTCGACGGGTACTGCTGGTTCTGTGCCTGGCTCTTCTGGCACCGCGCGACCACCACCTTCTACACAGTCAGGTACGTCATCCCGTGGTATCTGGATTCTAGAGCTTCTTTTCATATGACTTCTGCGTCTTCTATTCTTTCTGCTCTTCGCTCTCTTGTTTCTCCTGTCCGTGTTATCACGGCTGATGGTACCTCTCTCCTGTTTCCAGTCGAGGCACCCTTTCTACTTCCTCTTTCTCTGTTCCTGATGTTTCTCATGTCCTAGTCTTAAGATGAACTGTTTTCTCGCTAGTCAGCTTACTGATTCTGGTTGTCACGTCATTCTTGACGCTGATTCTTGTGCGGTTCAGGACCGTCGTACGCAGACCCTGGTTGGAGCTGGCCCTCGCAGCCATGAGTCCCCGGGGCTCTGGGAGTTAGACTGGCTTCGCGTTCCTCCTGCTGACACTTCATCTGCCAGTTCTCCTGCGATTGCTGCTTCTATCACTGGATCTTTTTAGCAGTGGCATCATTGGCTGGGTCACCTCTGTGGCTCCCGTTTATCGTCATTAGTTCGTAGTGGTCTTCTGGGGTCTGTCTCAGGAGATGTGTCTTTGCATTCGTGTCAGGGTTGTAGGTTAGGCAAACAGATTCAGCTTCCCTATCCTACTAGTGCGTCTGTATCTCAGCGACCTTTTGATTTAGTTCATTCTGATGTTTGGGGTCCGGCTCCCTTTCCTTCGAAAGGGGGTCGATACTATATTTTGTTTATTGATGATTTTTCGCGGTACACCTGGTTGTTTCTTATGCACTCTCGCATTGAGGTGCTCTCTATTTATCGCTTTGCAGCCATGGTTCGTACTCAGTATTCCACGCCTATTCGTGTGTTTCGTGCTGATTCTGCAGGAGAGTATATCTCCCAGCACCTGCGTGGTGTTCTTGCTGAGCAGGGCACCCTTGCTCGTTCTCGTGTCCCGCGCCCATGCTCAAAATGGTGTCGCCGAGCGTAAGCATTGTCATATTCTTGAGACTACCCGTGCTATGATGATTGCTTCCTCTCTTCCGCCGCATTTCTGGGCTGAGGCTGTCGCTACGACTTACCTCATTAACATTCAGCCTTCTGCTGCCCTTCAAGGTGGCATTCCTCTCGAGCGTCTTTCTGGTCGCTCTCCAGATTACTCGACTCTTCGTTTATTTGGTTGCGTTTGCTATTTTCTTCTCCCTCCCCGCGAACGCACCAAACTGACCGCTTAGTCTTGAGTGTGTTTTTCTCGGATACAGTGATGAGCATAAGGGCTATCGCTGTTGGGACCCTATTGGTCGTCGGACGCGCATCTCTCGTGACGTCACGTTTGATGAGACACGTCCCTTCTATCCTCGCCCCACCTCGGGTACTTACCCGGTGGATGATATCTCTTTTCTTCTTTTTCCGGATGCTCCTCCTATTGTCCCTTCTCCTCCCCCTCCTAGTTCTGATGCGCCCCCTTCGACTTCGGCGCCATCCTCTCCTCTGTCTAGTCCCCCTAGTACTCCTCGTTCTCCGGCTTCGGATCCTTCCGATGATGTCCCTTCTTCCTCTTCTTCTGATGAGTTGTCTTCCGCCGATGAGCTTCCCCCTTCACGGCATGTTCGTCAGCGTTGTGCTCCAGCCTCGTTACTCTCCTAGTCCGTATGGTCTCTCTGTCGTTTCGAGCCGACTTCTTATCGGGATGCCGAGCGTCATGGAATGGCAGCTTGCCATGGCTGAGAGATCGCTGCGCTTGAGCGTGGCACTTGGGATCTTGTTTCTCCCCCTTCTGGTGTTCGTCCTATCACGTGTAAGTGGGTCTATAAAATTAAGACTCGCTCGATGGATCTCTTGAGCGCTATAAACGCGTCCTGTGGCTCGTGGCTTTCGGCGGGAGCACGGTCGTGACTATGATGAGACTTTGCCCTTTTGTGGCTCATATGACCACTGCGTATCCTTCTTCTGTTGCTTTTCGACGCTGGTCTGTGTCCAGCTTGATGTTCGAACGCTTTTCTTAATGGCGAGTTGAGTGAGGAGGTTTACATGCAGCCTCCTCATGGGTATTCTGTTCCCGATGGAATGGTTTGTCGTCTTCGATGTTCTCTCTATGGTATGAAACAGGCCCCTCGTGCCTGGTTTGAGCGCTTCGCCTCTGTGGTGACTGCTGCTGGTTTCTTTCCTAGTTTTCATGATCCAACACTTTTCGTTCACTCTTCTCCTCGTGGACGCACTCTTCTTCTTCTCTATGTTGATGATATGATCATTACTGGGGATGATCCTGAGTATATTGCCTTTGTCAAGGCTCGTCTTCGAGATTAGTTTCTTATGACTGATCTTGGTCCTCTTCGCTATTTTCTTGGCATTGAGGTTTCCTCCACTTCTGATGGCTTTTCTATCTCTCAGAAAAGTACATTCAGGATCTTCTTCCTCGTGCTGCTCTTGGGGATGAGCGCACGGTTGATACTCCTATGCTTAATGTTAAGCTTCGTCATACTGATGGTGATCCTCTTGATCCCACCCGTTATCACCATCTTGTTGGGAGTCTTGTTTATCTGGCTGTCACTCGTCTGATATTTCTTATCCTGTTCATATTGTGAGTCAGTTTGTCTCAGCTCCTACCACTTCACTACAGTCATCTCCTTCGTGTTCTTCGTTATCTTCGTGGCACGATCACTCGTCGCCTTTTCTTCCTCCGTTCCAGCCTCTCAGCTCCACTGTTACTCGGATGCTACGTGGGCGAGTGATCCTACGGATCGTCGTTCACTTTCTGCTTACTGTGTGTTTCTTGGTGGTTCGCTTGTTGCTTGGAAGACGAAGAAACAGGTTGCTTCGACCCCGGTATGCCAAAGGCATGCCAAACCGGATGGTTTGGACTATCAGGATACGCGTTTAAAGCCGGGCTGTGAACTTAAGCATTTGGCTAAGGAAAACTATGCCGGTATGCCCAGGAGGGTATGCCGGAATGAGCTAAGACGATACCGGACACGGTGATAAACTACACTGAAGCACGTCGGCAAGACTGGTCAAAGATCCTCTCAAGAGCTAGAGGACAAGGGTGACCTAAGCAAAGTGGCTTTAAACGAAGCCCTGACGCCAAAGCAGAAGGTGACGCTGAAAGCATCCGGAGGACGTCAGCCTCCTTGATTAAAGAAGATACCGGCGTCACCATTGATTAAATTAGCTTTGTAAAGTAGTTTATCTGTTCAAAGATGCCATTAGGGTTTATTAGGGTTTCTTCCCTGTAAGCCACCCTCTCCCCTATATAAGGAGAGGGGGCATGCTCCTCCGCGGGCACGACGATCCTGGTGTAGAAAAACTTGTAACCGTGTTTGTTCATGGAATAGAGAGATCTAGAGCAGAGTTCTTCCTTGTGTCTTTCTTCTTCTACCTCTGGCCAAGGCCAAGTTTTTGAGGAAAGCATCTGGAAGTTCGTCCTATCTAATCAAAAACCCTCCCCCGAATCCTCTAGCGCCCATTTGGCCCCAATTTAAGCCATCCCATGGCATCTGCCCGTTCACCACGACGACGCTTGGCGCCCACCGTGGGGCATGAAGCGGCGCTTGCCGGAGTTCACATTCGGGCGGGCATCCCCGACTCCCGGCGGCTTGTCTCGTGTGATACGTCTCCAACGTATCAATAATTTCTTATGTTCCATGCTACTTTATTGATGATACCTACATGTTTTATGCACATTATATGTCGTATTTACGCATTTTCGGAACTAACTATTAACAAGATGCCAAGAGCCAGTTGCTTAAGTGCTCTGCTTGTTTTTGGTTTCGTAAATCAGTAACGAAATATTTCTAATTGGACGAAATCACCGCCCGGGGTCCTATTTTTGCACGAAGCTTCGAAGACCGAAGGGGAGTCGAAGTGGGCCACGGTGGACAGATGCGCACGGGCGCCCCAGCCCTGGCCGCGCGGCCCTGTCTCGGGCCCTCGTGCCACCTCTTGACCTGCCCTTTCGCCTACTTATAGCCTCCGTCGCGAAACCCCCAGTACTGAGAGCCACGATACGGAAACCTACAGACGCAGCCGCCGCGAATCCCATCTCGGGGGATTCAGAGATCGCCTCCGGCACGGAGAGGGATTCATCTCCCGGAGGGGACTCTTCATCGCCATGATCGCTCCGGAGTGATGAGTGAGTAGTTCACCCCTGGACTATGGGTCCATAGCAGTAGCTAGATGGTCGTCTTCTCCTAATTGTGCTTCATTGTTGGATCTTGTGAGCTGCCTAACATGATCAAGATCATCTATCTGTAATACTATATGTTGTGTTTGTCGGGATCCGATGGATAGAGAATACTATGTTGTGGTGATTATCAATCTATTGTTTATGTGTTGTTTATGATCTTGCATGCTCTCCGTTATTAGTAGAGGCTCTGGCCAAGTTTTTACTCTTAACTCCAAGAGGGAGTATTTATGCTCGATAGTGGGTTCATGCCTTCATTGACACCTGGGACAGTGACAGAAAGTTCTAAGGTTGTGATGTGCTGTTGCCACTAGGGATAAAACATTGATTCTATGTCTAAGGATGTAGTTGTCGATTACATTACGCACCATACTTAATGTAATTGTCTGTTGCTTTGCAACTTAATACCGAATGGGGTTCGGATGATAACCTGAAGGTGGACTTTTAGGCATAGATGCAGTTGGATGGCGGTCTATGTACTTTGTCGTAATGCTGGATTAAATCTCACTATATTTATCATATCATGTACATGCATTGTTATGCCCTTTTCTATTTGTCAATTGCCCGACTGTAATTTGTTCACCCAACATGCTTTATCTTATGGGAGAGACACCTTAGTGAACTCTGGACCCCGGTCCTATTCTTTACATCGCATACAATCTACTGCAATACTTGTTTTACTGTTTTCTTGCAAACAATCATCTTCCACACAATACTTAATCCTTTGTTACAGCAGCTCTGTGAGATTGACAACCTCTTACCTGCTTGGGGCAAAGTACTTGGGTTGTGTTGTGCAGGTTCCACGTTGGCGCCGAATCCCTGTTGTTGCGCCGCATCACATTTCGCCACCATCAACCTTCAACGTGCTTCTTGGATCCTACTGGTCCGATTAAACTTTGGTTTTTTCTGAGGGAAAACTTGCACGTGCGCATCATACCTTCCTCTTGGGGTTCCCAACTAGACGTGTACATTTACGCGCATCAAGCCTCTTTTTCTGGCGCCGTTTCTGGGGAGATCAAGACACGCTGCAAGGGGAGTCTCCACTTCTCAATCTCTTTACTTTGTTTTTGTCTTGCTTTATTTTATTTACTACTTTGTTTGCTGCACCTAAACAAAACACAAAAAATTAGTTGCTAGTTTTACTTTATTTACTGTCTTGCTCTCTATATCAAAAACACAAAAAAATTAGTTACTTGCATTTACTTTATCTAGTTTGTTTTATTTAACGTTGCTAAAATGAATACCCTGAAAATACTAAGTTGTGTGACTTCACAAACGCAAATAATAATGATTTCCTATGCACACCTATTGCTCCACCGCTACTACAGCAATTCTTTGAAATTAAACCTGCTTTACTGAACCTGGTTACGAGAGATCAATTTTCTGGTGTTAGTTCTGATGATGCTGCTGCCCATCTTAATAATTTTGTTGAACTTTGTGAAATGCAAAAGTATAAGGATGTAGATAGTGATATTATAAAATTGAAAGTGTTTCCTTTCTCATTAAGAGGAAGAGCTAAAGATTGGTTGCTATCTTTGCCTAAGAATAGTATTGATTCATGGACTAAATGTAAGGATGCTTTTATTGGTAGATATTATCCTCCCGCTAAAATTATATCTTTGAGAAGTAGCATAATGAATTTTAAGCAATTAGATACCGAACATGTTGCTCAAGCATGGGAGAGAATGAAAACTTTGGTAAAGAATTCCCCAACCCATGGACTGACCACTTGGATGATCATCCAAACCTTCTATGCAGGACTAAATTTTTCTTCGCGAAATTTATTGGATTCAGCCGATACCTTTATGTCCATCACTTTGGGGGGCGGCTACAAAACTTCTTGATGATATGATGATAAATTACTCAATGGCACAGAAAGAGCTCCACAAGGTAAGAAGGTAAATTCTGTTGAAGAAACCTCTCCCTTGAGTGATAAGATTGATGTGATTATGTCTATGCTTGTGAATGGTAGATCTAATGTTGATCCAAATAATGTTCCTTTAGCTTCATTGGTTGCTCAAGAAGAAAATGTTGATGTGAATTTCATTAAAAACAATAATTTCAACAACAATGCTTATAGGAACAACTCTGTAATAACTATAGGCCATATCCTTGCTAATGGTAATGGTTATGGTAATTTATGGGAATTCTTACAACAATAATAGGAGTACCTCTGGTCTTGAAGCTATGCTTAAAGAATTTATTAGTACACAAACTGCTTTTAACAAATCTGTTGAGGAAAAGCTTGATAAAATTGATATTCTTGCTTCTAGAGTTGATAGACTTGCCTCTGATGTTAATCTTTAAAATTGAAAGTTATGCCTAATAATGATATTGATAATAAGATTACTACAACAGCAAATGCCATCCAAGTTAGAATTAATGAGAATATAAGATTAATGGCTGAATTGCGTGCTAGGTGGATAGAGAAGAAAATGAAAAACTAGCTAAAGAGAATAATGTAGCTAAAGTTTGGACTATTACCACCACTAGTAATGCTAATTCTTCACATGTTGCACCTCCTACTATCAATGGTAAGATAATTGGTGTTGGTAATGTTTCTACTTCTAGTGCAAAGCGAACAAAACTGCTGAAATTGCTAAAACTGAAACCCTTGTGATAAAACTGCTGAAATTTTTTCCAACCTTGGGAACAATGATCCCATTGCTGTAGCTCATAATTATTTAGATTTTGATGATTGCCACATCTCTCAGGTTATAAAGTTCTTACAAAAACTTGCTAAAAGTCCTAATGCTGCTATAAATTTAGCCTTTACAAAACATATTACAAATGCTCATTAAAGCTAGAGAAGAGAAACTAAAACTTGAAACTTCTATTTCTAGAAAGTTAGAAGATGGTTGGGAGCCCATCATTAAAATGAAATTCAATGACTTTGAATGTAATGCTTTATGTGATCTTGGTGCAAGTATTTCTGTTATGCCTAAAAAGATTTATGATATGCTTGACTTGCCACCATTGAAGAATTGTTATTTGGATGTTAATCTTGCCGATAATGTTAAAAAGAAACCTGGGGAGGATTGCTAATGTGCGCATTACTGCTAACAATAACCTTGTCCCCGTTGATTTTGTTGTCTTGGATATCGAATGCAATGCATCTTGTCCTATTGTATTGGGAAGACCTTTTCTTCGAACTGTTGGTGCTGTTATTGATATGAGGGAAGGTAATATTAAATATCAATTTCCTCTCAAGAAGGTATGGAACACTTCCTAGAAAGAGAATGAAGTTGCCTTTTGATTCTATTATTAGAACAAGTTATGATGTTGATGCTTCTACTCTTGATAATACTTTGATTTGCACTTCTGCGCCTAATGAAAGGCGTTAAAGAAAAGCTATTAGACAACCCATGTTTTTACTACAGTACTCTTATATTTGAGTCTTGAAGTTGTTTACTACTGTAGCAACCTCCTTATCATGTTTTGTGCCAAGTAAAGTTTCTATGTCAAAGTTGATGTTATATTTGGGATCGCCGCGCAGAAACAGCATTGCTGCCTGTCATGAATCTGGGCACAAGTCTCTGTAGAAAATTAGAAAAAATCTGCCAATTTAGCGTGATCCTCAGATATGTACGCAACTTTCATTAGTTTTGAGTTTTTCCATTTGAGCAAGTCTGGTGCCATTTTAAATTCGTCTTTTACAAACTGTTCTGTTTTTGACAGATTCTGCCTTTTATTTCGCATTGCCTCTTTTGCTATGTTGATGAATTTCTTTGATCCATTAATGTCCAGTAGCTTTATGCAATGTCCAGAAGTGTAAAGAATGTTTGTGTCACCTCTGAATGTGTGAATTATTAATTGTGCACTAACCTCTAATGAGTTTGCTTGTTTGTGTGAAGGAAGTTTTCAAGGGTCAAGAGAGGAGTATGATATACTATGATCAAGAGGAGTGAAAGCTCTAAGCTTGGGGATGCCCCTGGTTCACCCCTGCATATTTTAAGAAGACTCGAGCTTAAGCTTGGGGATGCCCAAGGCATCCCCTTCTTCATCGACAACATCATCGTGTTCCTCCCCTGAAACTATATTTTGATTCAATCACATCTTGTGTTCTTTACTTGGAGCGCGGTTTGTTTTTGTTTTTGTTTTTGTTTGAATAAAATGGATCCTAGTATTCACTTTGTGGGAGAGAGACACGGTCCGTTGTTGCATATGGACAAATATGTCCTTAGGCTTTACTCATAATGTTCAAGGCGAAGTTTCTTCTTCAAATTGTTATATGGTTGGAATTGGAAAATGCTACATGTAGTAATTCTAAAATGTCTTGGATAATGGATACTTGGCAATTGTTGTGCTCATGTTTAAGCTCTTTCATCATATACTTTGCACCCATTAATGAAGAAATACATAGAGCTTGCTAAAATTTGATTTGCATATTTGGTCTCTAAGGTCTAGATAATATCTAGTATTGAGTTTTTGAAACAACAAGGAAGACGTGTAGAGTCTTATAATGTTTACAATATGTCTTTTATGTGAGTTTTTGCACCGTTCATCCTTGAGTTTGCTTCAAATAACCTTGCTAGCCTAAACCTTGTATCGAGAGGGAATACTTCTCATGCATCCAAAATCCTTGAGCCAACTACTATGCCATTTGTGTCCACCATACCTACCTACTACATGGTATTTCTCCGCCATTCCAAAGTAAATTGCTTGAGTGCTACCTTTAAAATTCCATCATTCACCTTTGCAATATATAGCTCATGGGACAAAATAGCTTTAAAAACTATCGTAGTATTGAATATGTACTTATGCACTTTATCTTTTATTAAGTTGCTTGTTGTGCGATAACCATGCTTCTGGGAACGCCATCAACTATTGTTGAATATCATGTGAGTTGCTATGCATGTCCGTCTTGTCCGAAGGATCTATCACCTTAATGATTGGAGCATGCAAATTGTTAGAGAAGAACATTGGGCCGCTAACTAAAGCCATGAATCATGGTTGAAGTTTCATGGACATATATCCTCAATCTCATATATGAGAATAATAATTGTTGCTACATGCTTATGCATTAAAGAGGAGTCCATTATCTGTTGTCCATGTTGTCCCGTATGGATGTCTAAGTTGAGAATAATCAAAAGCGAAATCCAAATGCGAGCTTTCTCCTTAGACCTTTGTACGGCATGGAGGTACATGTGACACTTGGTTGAAACATGGCATTGCAAAGATCCCGGTAGTCCAAGCTAAGTAGGACAAGGTGTGGGCACTATTAGTACACTATGCATGAGGCTTGCAACTTGTAAGATATAATTTACATAACTCATATGCTTTATTACTACCGTTGACAAAATTGTTTCATGTTTTCAAAATAAAAGCTCTAGCACAAATACAGTAATCGATGGTTTCTTTTGAAGGACCATTCTTTACTTTTATTGTTGAGTCACTTTACCTATCTTCCTCCACCTTAAGAAGCAAACACTTGTGTGAACTGCATTGATTCCTACATACTTGCATATTGCTCTTGTTATATTACTTTATGTTGACTATATCCATGAGATATACATGTTATAAGTTGAAAGCAACCGCAAAACTTAATCTTCCTTTGTGTTGCTTCAATACCTTTACTTTGATTTATTGCTTTATGAGTTAACTCTTATGCAAGACTTATTGATGCTTGTCTTGAAGTACTATTCATGAAAAGTCTTTGCTTTATGATTCATTGTTTACTCATGTCATTACCATTGTTTTGATCGCTGATTCATTACATATGTTTACAAATAGTATGATCAAGATTATGATGGCATGTCACTTCGTAAATTATCTTTGTTATCGTTTACCTGCTCGGGACGAGCAGAACTAAGCTTGGGGATGCTGATACGTCTCAACGTATCGATAATTTCTTATGTTCCATGCTACTTTATTGATGATACCTACATGTTTTATGCACATTATATGTCGTATTTACGCATTTTCTGGAACTAACCTATTAACAAGATGCCGAAGAGCCACTTCTGTCTGTTTTTTGGTTTCAGAAATCCTAGTAACGAAATATTCTCGTAATTGACGAAACCGCCCAGGGTCCTATTTTTGCACGAAGCTTCCGAAGACCGAAGAGGAGTCGAGGGGGCCACGAGGTAGCCAGGGGACAGGCGGCGCGGCAGGCCTGGCCGCGCGGCCCCGTCCCCTGGGCCCCTCGTGACGCCTTCTGACCTGCCCTTTCGCCTACTTATAGCCTCCGTCACGAAACCCCAGTACCGAGAACCGTCCAGAGACGCGCGCCGCGAATCCCATCTCGGGATCAGAGATCGCCTCCGCCCCCGCCGGGAGGGGACATCTCCCGGAGGACTCTTCATCGCCATGATCGCCTCCGTGATGATGAGTGAGTAGTTCAACCCTGACTATGGGTCCATAGCAGTAGCTAGATGGTCATCTTCTCCTAATTGTGCTTCATTGTTGATCTTGTGAGCTGCCTAACATGATCAAGATCATCTATCGTAATACCATATGTTGTGTTTGTCAGGATCGGCTGGATAGAGAATACTATGTTATGGTGATTATCAATCTATTGTTTATGTGTTGTTTATGATCTTGCATTCTCTCCCGTTATTAGTAGAGGCTCTGGCCAAGTTTCTTTACTCTAACTCCAAGAGGAGTATTTATGTCGAAGTGGGTTCATGCCTTCATTGACACCGGGACAGTGAAAGTTCTAAGGTTGTGATGTTGCCACTAGGGATAAAACATTGATTCTATGTCTAAGGATGTAGTTGTCTTTACATTACGCACCATACTTAATGCAATTGTCTGTTGTTTGCAACTTAATACTGAATGGGGTTCGGATGATAACTTGAAGGTGGACTTTTTAGGCATAGATGCAGTTGGATGGCGGTCATGTACTTTGTCGTAATGCCCTGATTAAATCTCACTATATTTATCATATCATGTACATGCATTGTTATGCCCTTTTCTATTTGTCAATTGCCCGACCTGTAATTTGTTCACCCAACATGCTTTTATCTTATGGGAGAGACACCTTCTAGTGAACTGTGGACCCCGGTCCTATTCTTTACATCGCATACAATCTCGTAATACTTGATTTACTGTTTCTTGCAAACAATCATCTTCCACACAATACGGTTAATCCTTTGTTGCTAGACCGGTGAGATTGACAACCCACTGCGTTGGGGCAAAGTACTTGTGTTGTGTGTTCCACGTTGGCGCTCGATCCCCGTTGTTGCGCTCTATCACATTTCGCCACCATCAACCTTCAACGTGCTTCTTGGCTCCTACTGGTTCATTAAACCTTGGTTCTTTCCGAGGGAAAACTTGCCACCTGCGCATCATACCTTCCTTTTGGGGTTCCCAACGGACGTGTACATTTACGCGATCGTTGTCTCACTGGGCCGCATCTACTCGATGGACTTCATGACGTAATGCGGGCCTTCGCCAACGGTGGCAAGTTCGCGAAGGTCGTTGGCCATCGAGTTCGGCAGCCACCGCGCCTACTTCGGCACCGCACGTGGCGCAGATTCTCGCCGGTGCTGGTGGCGCCGGATCCGCCAAGGTGGCTATGTGCTGGCTGCGCCGCCGGTAGTCGAGATGATGATGGCTGGCGTGGCTGGCGCCGGCAAAGAAGGGGAGGAGGGCCAGGGCGCGGCATCGCCGCGCCTCGGCCAAACCACCGCTGAGCGCGACGAGGGCGCTGGGGGAACATCTACCGCACCACCGGAACTCCACTCCAAGCGGCGATGAGCGTGGCCGGCGACCCCTATTGCACAAACATCGACCCGGGCTGCACAAGCGGAGCTGAGGCGACGCGCAGAAGCTGCTCTCCGGGGGCGGACATCATCCGTGCTCAGCCCGAGCTGAACCTAACCTTACGTGAGTACAACGCTGCCCATGGCTTTGCTTCAGCGCTCATGTTGCTAGGATACCGGAGAACCGGCTTAAGGCTCACAATCTAGATCAGGATTTGCGTAAGGAAGTTCTTACCGGCAAAAGTACCTCTGCATCTGTGAGCATCGTAGAGAAACCCAAGTACAGTAGTCCGGATAAAACTATAAAAGCTGCTAAAGCCGCTATGGAGATGTGCGAGTCGCTATCCGGCGACGCATTAGCAAAACAGCAGGATAGAGTTAGAGAGCTGCTTGATACGATACAAGCACAAAATGATGAGCTCGCTAGAATCAACAAAGCAGCACTCGAGTCAAAGTCAATCCGGTCGACAAAAGTTGCCGGGAGCAAGTCCCATGGGCAGGCATCGCCCCCCCATCCGGATAAAAGAAAGGAAAAAAGAAATGAATGCGCGGCAGATGATCGCGTATGATCCGGTTCTTGCCGGAAAACAAAAAGTCGGGGCAAATGATGCCGGAGGAAAAAGTTGTGGAGCAGGTCGTGGCTATGCCGGAAACAATTATATCGGTAGACATGAAACCGGGCAAAATTATCGAGCTGCAAGGGCAGCGTATGTTGAAGAGGAAATGCCACCACCAAGGTTCTGGCAGGCAAGAGCCACGGAACCGGTAAGATATGATGAAGCAGATTCCGGAGTGGAACGAACCGGAGCCTACCGGAACCCTTTGGGGAACGTGTGGGAGAAAGATGCTTGCCAGGCCAGGATGCGAGGCACAGGCTGGACAGAGTGTATCTTTCCGAGATGATCGAAGCCGAGGGTCCTCCTGGCCTAAGTGCTTTGGCTCGCTGATCATGAGAGAAGAGCCACCGGTGCAATTTCCAATTGCCCCGGGACACAAAAACATACGATGGTACGACTAAGCCGGAAGATTGGCTGGCGGACTATGTCACAACAGTTTATGTCGCTAGTGGCGGAGTAAACCGACGTTGGGCCGTGAGAATCATACCATCCTTCCTGGTGGGACCTACCCGTATTTGGCTTAACAACTTGCCGGCATGAAGCATAAATGGATGGTTGGACTTTGAGGAAGCCTTTGTGAGCAACTTCAGCTGTACCTACAAGAGGCCAAACAGGCCACATCAGCTCGCTTTGTGCCACAACAAGGAATGAAACAGACCGACTATCTCACCTGGAACTCAATGAGGAACACGTGTGAAGGAGTGATAGAAGCACTGCAATTGTCTGGTTCAGTCATGATGCCGGAGAGGATCACCCTATGGCAAAGGTTACAAAGGAATATGCCTACCATGCTGGCAGAAATGATCCGGGTGGCATAGCTACGCGTGGGAGACCCAATGCAACCGGTAGTTCAAGTTGAGCCAAACAAGCCAACCCCGGCAAGATCAGTACCGAGATAAATCGGCACAACAAAAGAAGAGAAGATTTTCCGGATCGAAGGTAGGTCCGCAGCAATACCGTGCAGGAAAATTCGGCTCCCACAGAGCCAAAGGCAAAAAACCTGGATCGCAGCCATGGGCGGGTCCTAAAAAACAATGGGTTGAAAAGAAGAAGTGGGGAGAGAAAAAGACTGGCAAGAGCATATGAGGTACACCATGGAAGGCAATGGAGCAACCATGCCGGTTTCACATCCGCGCAAGCCGGCGAATCAACTGACAAAAGATTGTTCCTGGATCAAGCACTTGATGCTGAGAGGTGCGGTAAAAGACGCGCAAGTGCAAGGCTGTTCTACAATACTTCCACCATCGCACGATATGTTGCGGCAACAACTACCACCTCCACCGCCGCTTACCGGTGCAAATGCCTTACCGGTACGAACTCAACAGAACCAGCAAGTTCATCAGGTGGAAGATGGCAATGGGCAGCCACCACCACCGGCACCTTTAGGCCGGAATGTTTACAAGGATCCGCACTTGTGCTGCGTTGTGTTCGTTACTGAGCCAACCGACAGGCAGAGCGTGCATTGCCGTTCCATGGAAGTGAACGCAGTGATGCCGGCAGTCCAAAGATACATGCTGTGGTCAGAGCAGGAAATCAGTTGGTCGTTCAAGGATAACCCTAAAATCATGCCTAACCCGGGTGGTTATGCTCTTGTCGTGGATCCAATCATGCATGGGCCAGAGACTCGAGTCAAGTTCAGCAAGGTGCTGATAGACAATGGAAGCAACATAAATATCATGTACAAGCATACAATGCTTACGCTGGGCAGAAAACATGCTACAGCCAACTACACAACATTCCACGGAATCGTTCCGGGCCTGTTGTCGGGAAAAGTCCGGGTGGATGTGTCATTTGGAGGACGTGACCATTGCCGGTTAAATGTTCTGTTTGAAGTGTGGTAGAGAGTCCCTACCATGCACTCTAGGGAGACCGGCATTGGCGGCGTTCATGGCCTCAACTCATACGGTTTATCTCAAGATGAAGATGCCGCCTCGTGGACCCTTAACTATGGTGGGCAACTACAAAGTCCACTGGAAATCGTTCCAGATAATCTGCTGAATCGCCGGTGATAGCGGAGGAAAAGAAAAGAATGCAAACCGTGTGGCGCCGGCTCAATCCTCGCAGCTGAGCTTAGCGGCCATGAGTGGAAACTTGGGCACACCAGCATTCAAGCCGACAAAAGAAACAAAGACATTGTGCCGACCCGCTTACCCCGAGCGCACCGTTCGTATCGGTGCCGACCTCAATGATAGGAAAGCGTGGTGGCCTTTCCTCCGTGAGAATCGAACATCTTTGCCTGGTCAACTGATGACTTGGTAGGTGTTCCGGGAGCTGGCTGAGCACTCTCTAAACGTCCGGAAGGATGCTAGGCCTGGCACATAACCCGCTGGTTCGCTGAAGACAGAAGAAAAATCATTGGGGAAGAAGTTACCAAGTTGTCAAGCTGCCGGTTTATCGTGGAGGTATCAGACCGAATGGCTAGCCAATCCAAGGGTTTAAAAGAAAAAGAAGAGAACATGGAGGCAAAAGCTCCAAAGGTGTGGCGCATGTGCATCTACACCAACCTGAACAAGGCGTGTCCTAAAGATCCTTTCCTCTACCTCGAATTGATCAAGTGATTGATTCTATGCGGTTGTGAACATTGTCTTTCCCGGATGCTTATTCCGGATTCCACCAAATGAAAAAGGAAGATATAAAGAGTAACTTATTGCTATGTCACTACAACGCTAGTGCAAAAAAATGCTTGTTTGATCGATCGGAAAGAATGTGTAGGTCTATGTAGACGATGTCGTGATAAAAACTAAGGTAAAAGAAACCTTGATATGATCTCAGGTAAACATTTGATAACTTAAGAAGGTTCCGGATGAAACTCAATCCGCAAAATGTACTTTCAGCCCCAAATTGCTGGCTTTCTTGTATCAAGTCTGCATTGAAGTTAATCCGTTAAACTGGCAATAGAAAGAATGGCTATACCGCAAGAACTTAAGGATGTGCAAAAGTTTACTCGAAGCTTGGCATCCCTAAGCCGGTTCATAAGGGTTAGGGGAAAGCTCGCCGCTATATGCATTGATGAAAAAATCGATACCTTCGTCTGGACCTCAGGCAAGACGCACATTTAAAGAGCTAAAAACATGTCGCAACAGCCCCAATTCTGGCTTCACCTTTGGAGAGAAAGCCCATGTTGCTTTACATAGCGGCAACAAACCGGGTAGTGTGTTGTGGTTGTGGTAGAACGAGATGAGGAAGGAAAAACCGGGCGGTATACTACCTGAGCGAGGTGCTCTCCTCTTCAAAGCAAAACTACCCGCACTTCCAAAATGACCTACGGCGTGTTCATGGCCGCCACCAAGCTCAAACATTACTTCGAAGAGCATCCGATGAAAGTGGTGAGTGAAGCACCAATCTCAGACATCATGTGCAACAAAGATGCTAGCGGTCGGATTGCAAAATGGGAAATTCAGCTGTCACCTTACGTGCCGGTATACGAAAGAAGAGATGCCATAAAATCACAAGCTTTGGCTGATTTCCGGTCGATTGGGCGGAAATGCAATATAAGCCACTGAACAGAAATTGAATACTGAAGATGCACTTTGATGGATCCAAACTCAAAGAGGGTCTGGGTGCCGGTGTGGTACTCACCTCACCTAAGGGAGACCATCTCCGGTATGTTTTGCAAGTGCACTTTAGGGCATCAAACAATGTCGCTGAATATGAGGCTCTGATCCATGGGCTCAAGGTCGCAAAAGAAATCGGGGCACACCGGATCATTTGCTACGGCGATTCAGATCTCGTGGTGCAACAATGTTCCGAGATTGGGACGCAAAAAGATGCCAACATGGCTTCATACCGGTTTCACGCAAAAGATTGCCGGCTTCTTTGAAGGGTGTGAATTTACCATGTGCCAAGGGCTGAAAATGAAGCCGCGGATGCTTTATCCAAGCTAGGCTCGTCAGGCAAGAAATTCCTCCCGGAATAGCCTTGGCCCATTTAAGAGCACCATCGATCAAGCCAAGTCTGGAATCGGAATCAATTTTTGTACGGAGTCGCATGTTGTGCCAATGGATATTGATGAAGGAAACTCAGACCGCCCGGCAAACTTGGGACAAGCCCGGCAGAAACCTGGCAAGGCCACCATACCGGAACCAGCAATGCTGGTGGACAAAGATGGAGATAGACGCTACGTGTTTCTTGGGTGTGAAACACCATCTTGGGTTAAACCTATTAAGGAATTCCTGATCAACGGCACCTGCCGGTTGACGAAAACGAATTAAGAAGGATTTAGCGAAGGTCCAAAGCATATACCTTCATTAACGGAGAAGTGTACAAGAGAAGTGTTACCGGTGTCCTTCAAAGATGTGTGAAACCGGAAGAGGGGAAAGAGATGCTTGTGGAAATTCACCAAGGAGAATGTGGGCATCATGCGTCATCAAGGGCGCTGGTTGCAAAAGTATTCCGGCACGGCTTCTACTGGCCAACTGCTTTGGAAAATGCTGAGGATTTGGTACGGAAATGTAACGGGTGCCAGAGGTACGCCAAGCAAAACCATACCCCAGCATCCGGCTTAAAAACTATACCGCTAACTTGGCCATTTGCTGTGTGGTGCCTTGACATGATTGGCCCGTTCAAAACTGCAAGAGGGAACATGACCCACATCTTGGTAATGGTGGATAAATTCACCAAGTGGCTGGAGGTAAAACCTATCGCAAAATGTGATGGGCATACCGCAGTGAAGTTCCTGAAAGATGTTATTCTGCGGTATGGATACCCGCACAGCATCATTACCGACAACGGCTCAAACTTTGCCCAAGGAGAATTCAAACGGTTTTGTGAGGATAATAACATCCGCTAGATTTTGCTCGGTGGCGCATCCGCAAGGAAATGGTCAAGTTGAAAGAATCAACTGCTTTCCGGCATAAAACCGAGGCTCATTGAACCACTTGAAAAGTCACCGGGATGTTGGCTCGATGAGCTACCATCAGTGTTGTGAAGCATAAGAACGACTCCAAATCGGTCTACCGGATACACTCCATTCTTCATGGTTTACGGAGTAGAAGCGGTCATACCAACCGACGTTCTCCATGACTCGCCAAGGGTGCAGCTCTATACCGAACAAGAGGTAAAAGAGGCCCGAGAAAACGATGTGGACTTGCTAGAAGAAGCAAGAGAGCTTGTGTTGGCAAGAACAGCCATTTACCATAACCTCGACGCTATCATAGCCGGAAGGTTAACCCGAGAGTTTCCGGAAGGAGATTTGTGTTACGCCTAGTGCAGCGCTGAAGGCCGGCATAAGCTTTCACCTCCATGGAAGGGCCATTCATTGTGAGCAAGGCTCTACACAATGATGCCTACTATTTGATCGATGCACAGGAATGGAAAGAAGGAAAGGCGGACAAATCCGAGATGAGACCAAGCGTCCATGGAACGTAGCATTGTTGCGTCCTTTCTACTCCTGAAGGTACTGTAAGAAGTTCCTTTTTGTACCTTATGTTATGAATAAAATATTCCGGCACTCTCGGGGACTGCCTCTATCAAAATTGCATGAAATATGTTTATTTTTTCAGTTCACCGGTTGCTTGTTGAACATTTTTTCTTTCCTGTTTAGTACGTGCTAAACCCCACTGAGTCTTCAACTTGCCGCTGTCCGCAACCCGGCTTCATGGCAAGCAAGATAAACCGGTAGGAACTAAGCACGTGAAACACGAAAAGAGAGAGTGGGAAACGAACAATCCGGAAAAACTTAACTAAACCCGGAGATGCCGGTTTTTTGTGAAAAATTTCGAATTATTCCTAAGTTCAAGAAAGTGTTCGCTTGGCAAAAGAACTTTGTAACTCGTACGCCAAAACACCCAGAGAGGTAGGCAGAGGCAAAGGGAAAGAACCAAGTGTGCATCAAATTGGATGCGGAAACGATTCCGGAATCTTCACAGTGCAAGATAAAAGCAAACAACAAAGGCAACATGCTAAGTTAAGAAACCAACTTAACTTAATAAGCTACCGGTATGCAAGACACCAGCATGAGACTGTAGCACAACCAAACGACATGATAAGTTTTATCTTACATCCAAGAACCCGGCATACCGGGGCAGAATTTAATGGACATTGTTTTGAGTCAACAGATGCAGCAGAGAACATTTAAACAGCAGGAGCTTCAGGAGGTGCGTCGCCGGCTCCAGGAGCTTCCGGAGGAGCATCACCTTCTCCGGCAGCCTCGATCTCCTCATCACCGATGTCTTCCTCTTCGTAGTCGCTGAGGTAGTCCTCGACATCGGGAGGCGGAGGGATGAAAGTGCGGATCGGGGCGTGCTCCGCTATGTGGTAGGCACGGTCCTTCCGCTTCGCGGTGAGGACTGGATCCTTGTCAGTGGGAGCGTCGCGGCGGAGGCTGTGGAAGGCGTCCAGATCCAGGTCTTCGTACCAGGAACAGGCGATGCGTAGCGCATGATCTGCTCCGGCACGGGCAGCTGAGCACTGCCACTCACGGCATCTTTCAGCCGTTCGGAGGTGAGCGTCAGGTTGGCCGGCACCGGTTCCTCGGGCCACAGCACCTTGAAGATCTTGATGGCCACATCGGGCAGATCAGCAAGATGCCGGTCCACGGCGCGCATGTGCTGGATCCGGGCAGAGAGCACGACCAAGTAGTCGTAAGCATCCCAGGGTGCGTCCAGGTTGCTCATGGACTGCTCGACTCTGCGCTCCCTCACCTTCTTCTGCGCATGAAACTAGGAGTCCGGGAAGATCTCTGTGGGAAGAAAAAGAAGAAAAGATAAGGAAATGCTGCCGGAAGGAGGAAGCTTACAAGCAAAAGATAGAAAGAGAAAAAGACTGACGGAGGGCGAGCGCGTCGGTTTGTAGAACCAGCCGGTCGTACTCCTTCTGCTTCGCGGTTAGGAGGGCGACCCGGTCCTCGGCCGCTTTCCGCGCCTTGCTCTGCTCCTCCAGCTCCGCTCGCAGCACCGCGCTAGAGTTGGTGGAGTCCTCCAGAAGCTCGTTGAGCTTAGCCTCGGCTGCTGCTTTGGCATCCTTCAGCTCCTTGTCATGCCGGAGCCCAGCCTGGATGACCTGGTCCTTGAGCCCCCTGGAGACAATCTCCTGGGTGTCCAGGGCCTTGCGGTGATCCCGGATGAGCTGCTCCTTTTCAGCTGGAATCCGGAAAAGAGACGTTAACAAGAATGTAACCGGAAGAATGCAGAAAGGCAAATCAACCGGAAGAGAAGTGGTACCTTGAAGGGTGCTGAGCTGGGTCTTGAAGGCCTCGATGGAGGCTTCCGGAACAGCTGCTATACAAAAAATTCATAAGTAACAAGAGGGAAAATCAACAAGTAAAAAGAAGCCGGGTGCAAGAACAAACCTTGGCAGTGGCTGTGGGCCTCAGCAAGATCCCGGTGCTCCCACAGAATCTCCTCGAAGAGGCGCTTCCGGGCGTCCGCCGTGCTCTGTTTAAGCAAAAATGAAAGTGTGAAGATGCCGGTTTTTTGGTGTTTCTAAGGAAGTTTCGCGCTCAGAGCTGCGCTCTCAACCCGAAACTCGGGGACTGGGAAGATATACATAATCTTGAAAGAGTAAAAACCGGCATGATTTGAAAAGAACTTGGAAGTTTGATAGAACTTACCACCACGTTCTTGGTAGCGTCGTGCCACGCGTTGTCAAATTCTTTGACCGCGCGCCGCAGCCGGCTAAAATGCTGCGCGGTATTCCGGGGGCCTGCGGGATCGATGGCCGGCATCTTGTCCTTCCCCAGGCCAAGCGTCACCGCGGACAGATCCGCCCGATTCCACTTTTCAGCGTAATCGAGGAGATGCCCCAGGTTGGCTCCTCCGCTGGCCGCCTGGTGATCCGGCCCAGCTGAGTCAGAGCTTCGCTTCCCCGGCGACACGAGTGGCATGGCCGGCGTGTACAATGGACTGCGCCGGAGGCGAGGGAGCCGCTGAGATGGGCACCGCGGCAGCTTGGTTTTGGCCGCCGGGCTCTTGGCTTGGCGGTGGAGTTGGCGGCTTGGCCTAGCAGCCCTGGATGAGCTTGCCTGAGGAGGCATTGACGTGGTTTTGGGCGGCGCGGAGTGCCAGGCTGGGTCCCGCGCTGGAGTAGAGCTTGCCACGCGGAAGACTCGGCACGGTCTTGGATGGGGAGGAAGCGGAAGCTTCTCTTCTTCTTCTTCTTCTTCTCTTGGGGACGGTGGTAACCAAAGGTTCCACCCTCCCGCATCTTCGGTGCCGGCGCCGGTGTTGCCTGGCGCCGATATCTGGGCTCGAGGGGAGATGATGTCCTCCTCCGCGCGGTGATCTGAAGGTTCGGGGGCCGCGCGCCCCGCACTTGCCGGTGCCCCCCGAGGGGAGGCGAAGAGTTGCCGGCACCAGATGGTACTGGACTTTGTTGAGGAGGAGGTGAAGGCCTTGCGGCTTCTTCAGAGCTCTCTGGGCGCATGCCGGAGGCGCTCTTAGAAATCTTGAGCGCAGGGCTGAAAAAGACAGAAAAAGATAATTGGAAAAACCAGCCGGAAAAAGAGGTTTGCGTAACAAAAGAAAAGGAGAAACGGAAACTTACCCGTCAGCGACCGACATCTCGCGCTTCTTGTAGTGCCTCAAGGAGGGCTTCTTGGGGCGTTTGGTGGGCGGTGCTTGGCTCGAGCCGGCCTCCGGCTCCGGTGCCTTGTGTTTTTGGCCGAGGGTGGTGAGTTTGTCAAGAAACTCTCGGCCGACCTCGGCCTGCAGCGGAGCCACATGCTCCAAGACCTGCGGGTTGGCGCTGGCTGAGGGAGCATCTACAAAAAGATAGAGTATAAGGGAGCAAAAAAGCTAAGTACCTCAAGTATAGTGACCTCGTCGTCCGAACCGGAATCATTGGTTGAGAAGTTACCGGGGCGTGGAGTATGGGTCCGGCCCATCTTGAGTTCTTTCGGTGGCACGTAGGGGTCCGGGTCGACCTCGTCAAGGGCGCGCTTCCGGCGAGGGCCTCGTACCTCTGTGGCGATGCGAGGAAAGCGGTCGAGAGCCTGAAAAAAGGGAAAAAGAATGGTTAGTTACACATCCAAAGCTTACAGGAAAAAAACAATCCGGATTGCACAAACGCTTACTGCCTGAGTCGGAGGGTTGGTGGAGCTGAGAGGAAGGAAACCCCACTCCCAGTCCATAGGCATGTCTGTCTGGCAGATCAGCTTAGCCTTGAGGACCACGTCCTCTTTGCTTAGTTGGAGGCCGGTGATCTTGGTGGGATCGCCGGGGCCGTACATCTCACTCATCTTGTGAGACCGGCGTTGAAGGGGAAGCACCCGGCGGGAAATGAATGTCCGGACGATGTCGTCCGAGCAGATGTTGGTCTCCTTCATGAGTTGTTCCATGAAGCGTATAATCCGGTTGGTCTATCTGGGTAGCCTTCGGATTATAGCTCCGCTGGCCCCGACGGCGGTCCCGGCTGAGCCTGCATTGATGAGATCAGCGGCATCCTTGTTCTTCACGTAGAAGAAGGTCTCTGCCACGCCCGGCATGACTCGAGACCGGAAAACTTAAAAAGGGGCCTGGCGGGAGCCGATGATGCAAGACCCGCATTGAATGGGGGGTTTGGATAGGGAATTCCTCTGCCCTGAACGGAATTGATCCGGAGAGAGAAGCGGCCAAGGTCTCGCGGGTGCGGAGACCCATGTAGGCCTCCATGAAAGTTGCGTAGCAGGAGAGGTAGAAGACGGCGTTGCCGGGAAGATGGTGAGGTTGAAGTTCGTAAAAATCGAGGAAAGAGCGAAAGAAGTCGGAGGCAGGAAGGCCGAAGCCGCGCTCAAAGTGAGCAAGAAAAACAACATGTTCTCCCGGTTCGGGGTTGGGTTCCACTTCGCCGCGCGAAAGCCGGCAGATCACCCCAGCCGGTACCCTCCGGGAGCGGTACAGCCAGTCGATTTCCGGCTGCGTCACGTCGGAGCCCTTCCAGGCTCCGCGGGTAATTGAGGACAGGTCCACTCTGGAACCTTGGCCCGAGCTGCTGGCTTCCTGGCCTTTTCCGGTATCAGCCTCCGGAATGTTTGAAGAAGATTCCATCCGGGCAAGCTCAGCTTCTAATCCGTCTGAGTGCTGGTTGGTTGAAGCTTGTTCCCCGAAAGATACCGACGGAGTCTTGCTGCCGGTTGGTTCAGACAAGTACTCCTCATTAGACATGCAAGTCGGAAGACACCGGAAATCTACCTAAAAACCGCTCTCCCAAGATCTAGCCGCGTGCGGAGATCTACGAGTAAGAGGAAAATCAAAGGAAAAGGCTAAGTAAATCTACTACCGGCCCAAGAACAAGAAGGCAAAGAGGGAGAGAGTAAAGAGGCTTTGGGGCTAACCTGGAGCGGCGGAGGAAGCTGACGACGGCGGTCGCCGGAGAGGAGGATGAACTGCGGCGAGAGGAAGAAGAGGTCGCCAACGTGCGCCCGACGCAGCGACGGCGGAGGCGCTGAAGAGGTTCACTGCGCGGCGGAGGTCGACGGAATCACTGCGGGAGTTCGCCGGAGGAAGGTGCTCAAGCGACGAACAGCAACGGCGAAGGCGCAAGGGGGCAGAGAGCTCTAAGTGCGCGAGGGAGTTGTGAATACGGAGAAAGGGAGAAGAAGGAACCACTCTCCCCTTAAATAGGAAGAAGGCGTAGTGGGCCGGCAACCGCCGGGCTGCGGCGGTTCACCTCGTGGGTCACCACGTGGCGCAGAGATACACGCGCGTAAATCGGAAAGCCACAGGGTCGCCGCATGGATCCGGAATGGCCGAAGGGATCCGGTGTGGCACATTTATTGCTGGCGTAGAAGTCGAAGGAAGTGACCCCGGACACCGCGTCAGAAACAGTGCGCATGTCTCTGACATGCACTATACCGAGAAATCCTCGACTTCACCGAGGAAGGTTTAAATTCGGAGATACCGGAACAATCCGGAGAAAGAGGAAGTTCGCAATGATGCCGGAAAGTTCTATCCGGTGCCGGAAACGTAACCGGTACCTTGTATGAGAATGGCATGGCCCGTTGGATAAGATCCACCGGACTATACCAGCTTCGGGACTAATGTTGGGGGGATGACCCGGCATGCAAAGGCATGCCAAACCGGATGGTTTGGACTATCAGGATACCGGTTTAAAGCTTAATCCGGGCTGTGAACTTAAGCATTTGGCTAAGGAAAACTATGCCGGTATGCCCATGAGGGGTATGCCGGAATGAGCTAAGACGATACCAGATTACCGGTATAAACTACACTGAAGCACGTCGGCAAGACTGGTCAAAGATCCTCTCAAGAGCTAGAGGACAAGGGTGACCTAAGCAAAGTGGCTTTAAACGAAGCCTGACGCCAGCAGGTGACGCTAAAGCATCCGGAGGACGTCAGCCTCCTTGATTAAAGAAGGATCCAGGCCACTAGTGATTAAAGTAGCTTTGTAAAGTAGTTTGTCTGTTCAAAGATGCCATTAGGTTTATTAGGGTTTCTTCCCTGTAAGCCACCCTCTCCTATATAAGGAGAGGGGCATGATCCTCCGCGGCACGACGATCCTGGTGTAGAAAAACCTGTAACCGTGTTTGTTCATGGAATAGAGAGATCTAGAGCAGAGTTCTTCCTTGTGTCTTTCTTCTTCTACCTCTGGCCAAGGCCAAGTTCTTGAGGAAAGCATCCAAGTTCGTCCTATCTAATCAAAACCCTCCCCGAATCCTCTAGCGCCCATTCGGCCCCAACTTAAGCCATCTCATGGCATCTGTATGTTCACCACGACGGCAGTAGCAGTTTCCCGTTCGAGTGTTGAAGTTGAGTTGCGGGCTATGGCTTTGTTGATTGCTGAGGTGACCTGGTTACGGTGGTTGCTGCATTTTGGGGTCTCGTTACAACACCCACTCCACTTTTGTCCGACAAGTGCTATCAGTATTGCACGTGATCCGGTCAAGCATTAGCTGACCAAGCATATTGGTGTTGATGCTTTTTATACACGTGCTCAGGTGCAAGATGAGGTTGTTGCGGTTCATTATGTGCCTTCAGATTTGCGGTTGGCGGATTTATTTACAAAGACACAGACTCGAGCGCAGCATGGCTTCTTACTCTCCAAACTCAGTGTTGTGGATCCACCATGAGTTTGAGGGGGGTGTTAGATGTATATACCTGTATATTATAGTTTCTCCATGTGTTAGGGGGCTTCCTGCATATTTGCACATGTACATGTACTATATATTGTGGCCTTTACCCCTCTGGTAATACAACAAGTATATTTCCCTAACAATAAGAACCTGTAAAGCGACACGCCTAGGCCCGCTAACTTGTCTGCCGCAAATGACACGGCCGCTGGACATCTCCGTTGTTTCAGGTAGTCGTCAAGTCATGTGTTGTTGGACACCACGGGCTGGCCCTGGCTGCCGCCGAATCGAAGCGCATAGGGACGGCTTTGGCGCCGCGCTTGGATGGTTTCGGCCGGCGGACAGAACCGAAATCGTAGCGTGACTGGCATGAGAAAAACAAAATCTGATGTATGCATTGGATTGGTGAGAATTTGTCAAGCTTCGGATCTTGGATTGGAGCAGCTCCATGCCGCATGGGCTTTAACTTGATATAGATGATGATATGCCTGACATAGATGCAAATTACTCATAGTAAACATTACTCATCTGGACAAAGTAGAATTTTTGAAAAAAAGGGGCCGTCTGCATGCATCTCATCCGACGGAAAGGCACCGAGCTCCATGACGCTCCCTCCCAGGACCATGGCGTTGTCATAGAGCACGGCGCCCGTCACCCCCATCATGAAGGACGACGGTGTCAGATCCCACTGGGGATTCAGACAAGAACTCACTCCCGATGTGGAGACCTCGCTATGAACAGAGAGATTTGGATACAGCTACTCCTAAGATAAGTAAAAAGGAGACGAATTTAGGGTTGATAGTTTCTTCGATAGCACTGTCGTGCCCATACACCCGGGACTAATAGTTCCTTACAGCTGTTTGTTACAGACAGGTAGCAGAAGAAAGAGAGGACGGTAAACAGTAAAAAAAAGAGGGAAACGGTAATTGGTAGCTTCCAGTAGCCGTTGATCCATCAGTTGCATTGTGAGCCGTCCGATTGGTTCCATTGGATGAACAACAAACGGAAGAGTTCTGACATTGCCTCCTCGTAGAGAATCAACTTGCCCTCAAGTTGTATTGCTGTTTGGGAACCATGATCTGATAGTGGAAGAGTAGAATCCTGGAAATGCCTTCTTGATGAAATTGGCATCTTCCCAAGATGCTTCTTCAGGTGCTAGGTTCTGCAATTCCACCAACCATTGGGTAACAAGAATTCTGTTCCGGTGCAAGGATCTTGTTTCCAGCACCTGTAATGGTTCTGTGCGAATCTTGCCATCATCACCCACAAGCGGGAGCCCTTTTTCTGGCACAGCACGAGGACCTAAGTGTTTTTTCAACTGACTGACATGAAAAACCGGGTGAATGATCAAGGAGCAAGAGTTTGTATGCCAGCGAGCCCATCTTTTCAAGGATGAGGAATGGCCCATAATACTTACTTGTGAGCTTGATGGACTGGCGAATGCCGAAGGAAGACATCCTGTAAGGTTGCAGTCGAAGATACACCATATCCCCAGTTTCGAAGGAGCGTTCCGTCCTCTTCGCATCCGCGTACCTATTCATGCGTTCTTGGGCTTGATGTAGATTTTCTTTCAATCTGGTGAGCATTTCTTGTTTCTCCTGGAGGAAGTCCTTTGTTGCAGTGTCGACTGGACCTGGAATTGCTACTTCACCAATTAGAGGTGGAGCATATCCATACAATGCCTGGAAAGGAGAGACTTTGAGTGCTGTGTGATAAGTGGTGTTATACCACCACTCTGCCAGTGGAATCCATGCTGCCCATTTGGTTGGTGCTTGAAAGACCATGCAGCGTAAGTAAGCCTCCAAACATTGGTTGACACGTTCAGATTGTCCATCTGTCTGCGGGTGGTAGGCCGTGCTCAGCTTCAGTTTAATATTGAGTGACTTAAAAACTTGCTGCCACATATCACTGGTAAAGATGCGGTCCCTGTCTGTGACAATGCTGATGGGGGGGGGGGGGCATGTAGCCTGAACACGTTGGCAACAAATGCTTGTGCCACTGAATTTGCTGAGTAAGGGTGTGGAAGTGGTATGAAATGAGCATATTTTGTCATTATGTCAACTACCACCAGTATTACCTCATTGCCTTGTGATTTTGGTAGACCCTCGATGAAATCCATTGTGATATGTTGCCAGGCCATGTCCGGAGGATCTAAGGGTTTAAGCAAACCAGGGTACTGGCAGTGTTCTGTCTTTGCACGCTGGCATATTGGGCATTCGGATATGAATTTCTCAACATCCTTTTTGAGTCCTGGCCAGTAGAATACCCGCTTGATTCTGTGATAGGTAGCCACCATGCCAGAATGGCCACCAATGGCAGATGCATGCATGGATTCAAGCAGTTGCTGCTTCAGGTCATTATCTTGACCAATATAGATACTAACCTTGTATCTGAGTACACCAGCTTTCAGTGAGAAGTGGGGAGCCGCTGTTGCGTTGATTGCTAGAGTTTGTAGCAATTCCTGGCAGTGGCTATCACCCAAGTAGCTCTTCTCCACTGAGTCGACCCAAGATGGTACTATGACTATTGTTGCATACAAGCTAGGAGGTTTTCTGCTAAGTGCATCTGCAGCCTTGTTCTCTTTCCCTTTTTGTAATCAATTGTGTAGTTGAATTCAAGAAATTTCAAGAGGAGCTTGTGCTGTATGCCTTCAGCAACTTTCTGATCAGTCAAGAATTTAAGACTCTGCTGGTCTGTCTTGATCTGCAGTTCAGTTCCCAGAAAATAGTGCCTCCATCTTTTAAGAGATTCTAGGATGGCCAGAGCTTCCTTATCGTAAGCAGATAAGGTTGAAGCTTTACTGCCCAATGTCTTGCTGTAATAAGCAATTGGCCTGCCTCTTTGCATCAGTACCGCACCAAGACCAAATCCGCTGGCATCCGTCTCTAATATGAATGGCTGGGTGCTGTAATGAGGCTTGTCTTTAGTTGCTCAAAGGCCACAGTTTGGCTATCTGTCCATTTGAATGAATCCTTCTTCAGGAGATCATGGAGAGGACGGCATATAAGTCCAAAGTTCTTGACAAAGCGGCGATAATAGCCAGCTAGGCCTAGAAATCCACAGAGTTGGGTTGTATTTTGTGGCAAGGGCCATGCCTTGACTGCTTCAATCTTTTTTGGATCTGTTGCCACTCCTTTAGCAGATATCACATGACCCAAGTACTCAACTTGTGGTGTGGCAAAGACACATTTGCTTAATTTTGCATATAGCTGATGGGTTCTCATTTTCTGCATCACTAGCTGCAAATGTTGTATGTGTTCAGTCTTGGTTTTGCTATAGATGAGGATGTCGTCGAAGAAGACTAAGAGAAATTTCCTCAAATAGTCAGCAAAGACATTGTTCATTAGGGACTGAAATGTAACTGGGGCGTTTGTAAGGCCGAAAGGCATCACCAGATATTCAAAGTGGCCGAAATATGTTCGGAAGGCTGTCTTGTGAATATCAGAAGGCTTCATTTGTATCTGATGATAACCAGATCTGAGATCCAATTTGGTGAAGTATGTGGCTCCATTAAGTTCATCCAGGAGATCCTCTATGACAGGAATGGGAAACTTGTCTTTGATCGTTTGAGCGTTTAACTTTCTGTAGTCAATGCATAGTCGCCAAGAACCATCTTTTTTCCTCACCAATATTGCTGGTGAATTATGGGCTATTGCTATGGTGGATGACTGAGTTGTTGAGAAGTTCTTTGATTTGAGCTTCCATCTCATCCTTTTGTTTATGGGGAACACGGTAAGGCCTGATTCTGGGCGGTTCTGAATTTGTTTTGAGTGGTATCGCATGATCACTACTTCTCACAGGTGGCAGTCCCTGTGGTTCCTGGAATAAATCAGCAAATTCAGCTAAGATTGCCTTTATCGCAGGGTCTTGATTAGATATTTCTTCAGGTTCTGCTGCAGATAAAGGGTAAAGGTAATAGCCAGTGGCTCCTTTCTTGAGTTCCTTTTGCAATTTGGTGATAGACATCAGCTGAACACCTTTTTTGAGTGATGAATCCCGAAGGATAATTCTCTTTTTGCCCTTGTGTTTTATCTTGACTTGCCTGGTGTGGTAGTCAAATGTTACTGGGCTGTGTTGAAGCATCCAATCACTGCCCAAAACGATATCATACCCTTTCAATGGGAGAATCTTGAAGGAATTTGAGAAGGAGTGTCCTTGTATATTGTATTCCATTTCTTCGACATGGGAACCAGAATGCAAGGCTCCACCACCTGCCACTTGTATTGTCTCCATGTTGTGAAGTGCAATGTTGCATTTGATTTTGGTGGAGAATGCCATGTCTATGAAGGTGTGAGTACTGCCTGTGTCCAAAAGTGCAAGCCCTTGTTTTCCTCCTATAGAAACTTTGACAGTGAATGTTGTAGTGGAACTGGTGCCCTTAGCTGCTTGAAGAGATATTTTCATGATGTTTTTGCCTGGTGTTTCTGTTGTGTCCGGCTCCTCTGTATCAGAAGTTTGTTCCTGTTCCTGTGGCTGTTCCTCATTGCTTTTTTTTTTGAAGATGAAATAGTGGGGAAAATCCCCACTGCAATTTTTATTAATATATAAGAGATGTTACAAGTGTACAAGTTGTACAAAGAAGCAAAAGGAAAAAGAAAAAGAAAAAGAAACCTAATCTAAGCTATCTAAGCCATTCTCATCATCTGAAAAGTTGAACCCAGACTTTGAATTGATCAGCCCATTTCTTTTTCATTCTGAAGGAGAGCAAATGTAGCTCTTGTTTGAATACTGTTTTCCAAGCAACAATCGAAGGAACTTGTCCTTCAAAGATCTTTCTGTTTCTGACAATCCATATGGACCAGGATGCCAAAATGATAACCTCAACAGCGAAAGGTACTTGCAGCTTTTCTTAATATCATAAAATGCTTCAAACACTGATTGTTGGATAGATATTTGAGGACATAAGATAAGCCAACATTCTTGAGCAAAAGGGCAGCTCCAAAAGAGATGTGCCAGTGTTTCCTCTTGATTACACTGAAGTGTGGCACATGTATATGACTGTAGGACGCAATTTTTCCTCCTCAAAAGATTTCTTGTATTCAGACGATCATGCAAAAGCAGCCAAAAAAAGAATTGGTGCTTAGGTTGGCAAGAAGATTCCCATATCCAAGTGAAGAATTTAGGCGCACTCTGGACTCCAATCAAGAATTTGTATGCATTTATTGTTGAAAATTTATCAGAGCCCCAAATGTAACACCACGAATCAGAGACATGTTCATTATTCTCAAACTGAACAGAATCACATAAAATCTCAAGTTGTTCAAACTCAGCAAAAGCTTGTTGGGAAAGAGGAAGATGAAACATGTCTTGAAGATATTCCATGTGCATCACCTTGCTGACAGATAAATCTGTTTTTTTAGCAAAGGTTAAGAGATGAGGGAACTTGTGATGAAGACAACTATCTCCCCACATATCAGTCCAAAACAAGGCAGTCTTTCCATTTCCCAGTTTGCATATAGCCATAGCTTTATAAGAATCAATGAGTTTCAGGTGAGATTTCCACCAGAAGGAACCTTCTAGTTTAATACCTGGTGGTCTGTCTTCATTATAATAAGTGTCCCTTATGAGATTCACCCAAGGAATGTCTACATTGTTGTATAATTTATCCAGATTCTTCAGAAGTAAAGCTTTATTTTGTACTTCCAAGTTGAGAACTCCCAGACCTCCTTGATCTTTGGGCCTGCAAATCTTTTTCCATGAGACTAAAGCATTCCCTTTTGCTTGCACATCTGTAGTTTTTTTCCTCCAAAGGCAGTGCCTCATATACTTGATGACCTGATCCTTGACTGTAACAGGTACATCCAAGCAACACATAAAAAATATGGGGAGTGAAGCTAACACAGATTTGACAAGCTGCAATTTGCCACCATAATTCAGGAAGTCTGCAATACCACCTAGCCTTGTTTGAACTCTTTGTATCATTGGTAAGAAGCATTCCAGAGATGGTTTTGTGATGCTAAGTGGCAGGCCCAAATAAGTGAAAGGAAGGGTTCCAACTTTACAATTAAAAGTAGCAGCAAAGTGTGCCAATCTCTCTGCTGATAAATTAATGGGCATCATGCTTGACTTTTGGTAATTTACTTTAAGCCCCGTGGATATAGCAAAAGAATGAAGGACAGCTTTGAGGCAGATAAGCTGTTGAGCATTTGCTTTCATAACAAGAAGAGTGTCATCAGCATATTGGATCACAGGGAAGTCTGGGCAAGGTGTGCAGGGTATGGGCTTTGTGATAAGGTTTTGCACCATGGCTTGATTCAAAATAGATTGAAGAAAATCAGCAGCCAAGACAAAAAGTAGAGGGGACAAAGGATCTCCCTGTCTAACCCCCCTTTTGCAATAGAACTTCTTACCAGGTACTCCATTTAACATGACAGCAGAAGTACCAGTAGATAGGATCATTGAAATCCACTTTATCCACTTATCACCAAAACCTTTAGCCTTAAGAATTTGGAGAATCGTTGAATGTTCAATCTTATCAAATGCTTTCTCAAAGTCCAGCTTCAAAATAAGAATCTCTTCCTTTGACTGATGACATTGATAAAGATATTCAAAAGCCCAACCAAGACAGTCTTGAATGGATCTTTTATTTAGGAACCCATATTGATTTTTGGGTACTAGGGAGAGTATGATGTCTTGAAGTCTATTTGCAAGCAGTTTTGTAATGATCTTTAACACTGAGTTTAGCAAAGATATGGGTCTGAAATCTCCTGGAGTACTTGGATTGTCTGTCTTTGGTATCAGGGTGATGAAAGAGGAATTTATACTCTCAAGTGAGATATTCCCAGCATGAAAGTCACAAAGCAATTTCTTAACATCTGGAGCAATTATGGACCAGCAATTCTTTATAAATTCATTGTTAAAACCATCAGGCCCAGGGGACTTATCATTTGGTAAATGCTTGATAACATCTTCTACTTCCTTGTCAGAAAAGGGTGCTTGCAGCATGTTGTTCATATCCTCAGAGACAGTTGACCCAATAAAATCTTGGAGATTGAACTGCATGGCAGGGTTATCTGACTGACCCATTCTATCTTTAAAAGCCTGCCACAGAATAGCTGCTTTTCCTTCATGATCAGTAATTTCCACTTGGTCTGAATTCTGTAACACTGAAATGTAATTATGCCTGTAATTAATAGTGGCCTTTGAGTGGAATAATTTTGTGTTTGCATCCCCAAGCTCGACCCATTTAATCTTGCCCCTCTGCTGCCAATATGATTTTTGATTCTGCAATAAAGTGATGAGATGTGTCTTTAGAGTATCTCTCAAATTCCATTCAGTAACAGAGAGGGTTCTGATCTCCTCTATAATATCGATGAGAGTAATCACTTCATTCACCATGCTGATAAGGTTTTTTAAGCATGGGAGATTCTTTGCCCATAGCTTGAGACTTATTCTAAGGTTTTTAAATTTTGCATTGATATTTTTAGCACTATCATCATGACCCACTGGAATACTCCAAGCAGCCTGAACAATTTGTTTGAATTCACTGTGCTGTAACCAGTGATTCTCTATTCTGAACACATTTGCTTTTGGAATCTTTGTGTTAAACACAACCACACAAGGAACATGGTCTGAAGTGGGTTTCACCAGAGGGTAGGCAAAGGTAGCTGGATAAGAAATAGTCCAGGAAGAAGAGGTAAAGAACCAATCCAACTTTTCCAACAAAGGATCTTTCTGCATGTTGCTCCAGGTAAATTTTCTTCCTTTTAGAGGTAGTTCCACAATGCCAAGATTGCTAATTGCCTCATTGAACAATAACATATCATTCAGATCACCACCAGGTTTGTTTCTATCAGAAGGGCTTCGAATGAAGTTAAAATCTCCCATGATTAGCCAATCATAATCAGGGGGCATGTCTATGTTGGCAAACCAGTCAATGAACTGAGATTTTTTATCAGCTTGGCATGGCCCATAAATATTAGTGAGAATCCATGTATCATTAGAGAGATTACATTTGAAATTCACTGATATGGAAAAATCATTGTGAAAAGCTAGTTCACCATTGAATAAGGAACCATTCCAAATAATAATAAGGCCACCAGAAGCTCCCACTGAAGGCACATATTCAAATTTATTGAATTTTTTGGGCAGAATTTCCTTATGTAAGCCAAGTCAAAAGATTCTCTCTTTGTTTCTTGTAAACAAATAATATCACAACCAGATTCTTCAATTTTATTAGCAAGAGCCACCCATTTCTTATCAGAATTAATACCTCTCAGGTTCCAATTCATCACTTTCCAAGATTTGCAATTATCCATGGAAAACAAAGTAGTTTATCCTTATCAGACCCAAAGTAAAGCATACTTTAGGCACCAAGTACACAAACAAGGGAGACTTAACACAATCATTTGTGTCATACATGTTTTCTTGAATACACAAAAGCATACTTAACAAGTTCTGATAGGTCACTGGGAGCAAACATGTACCCATAAAAGCAAAATTACATATTGTAATATGCATTGATAACTACTTGGATGCCTTCTTCTTGGCCTGTTGTGCAAGGACAACAGCCTTGTCTTGCCCCTTCTCACTTGGCTTGTTTTGAGCACTGGCTGATGGGATCTTGTTCTTTCTGTGACCTATAGTTTCTCATTGCTATCATCATCTTCAGCTGTCATCAAATTTATACGTTTGTATTGCTGGCATCTGTGTCCAAAGAACCATCGCTGCCCACAATATTGTTGACGTCAGAAACCCACTGGCGGGCAGTGACTGGCCAACACCGTAGAGCCGGGAACGACTAGGGCTGCGGCTGGCCCTGTCCCTCGACGGCCCGCAAAGCCTCCTGGTCGCGCGCCGATGCGGGTCGCAAGGGCGTGCCACCTGACCTATACCTGGTCGGGAAGGTGTGGATGATGCCTCGCTTAGTTTCGTGGCACACACGTACACGTTAAATACGAGCCTCGATCGCTCTCAGTTGTCCCGTGAATCGGCTCATGGAGCCGATCCACCCATGATTCGTCCAAGGTGGCCGAATATATGGTGGTCCTGCTTGATCAAGATAAAGCATATGAGATCCACGACGATCTAGGGTTTTCACCGCATAATCGGATCATCCTACTCACGATTGGGCCTCGCGCTCACGCACGGTAAACGTAAGCCAGCCCTAGACAAGGCCTAAAAACCAACACTAGGTTGATCCTCGGAACGTCCTGTCTAGGGCAGCAAACTACACCCTGCATGCCGCTGGATCCTCCAACCCTTTGTAAGGCCTAACTATTGCAGATATTAAACTAATCCTTGATGAATCAAGGAGCGACCGTAACGGATCAGATCTACTAAATAACGATCAGCGGGGTGCCGCCCCTGCACCCATGATGAGGTACAGGGACGGCTAGATGCGCAAGGGTCGCACTACGTAAGCATATGATGCTAAGAACAATGCTAACCCTAACACATCTATGATAACTACGTTGCTCGCCATCAAAAGGCTTCGTACGAGCAACGCATGAACAACTAGGCAGGCTCGTGCTGCCTAGATCGCGAGATGCGATCTAGGCAGCATGTTGCTTACCGGAGGAACCCTCGAGACGAAGGAGTTGGCGATGCGCCGAGATTGGTTTGTGTTGAACGTTGGTTGTTGTTTATTCCATAAACCCTAGGTACATATTTATAGTCCAGCGGACTTTCTAACGCGGGCGTGCACCAAACCGTGCACGAGATAAACTCTAACTCCTACGTAACCTACTAAATAAAGATACACGGCTAACTAGCCCAAACTTGATACACAAGGCCGATTTACATATCTCTCCACGCATATATCTTCAAATTCACTTGATCGCGGCCCACCTCTGCTTGGTCAAATTCTGGTGATAACACCCCTGGTTTTGGAAATGACATTTCCAAAATCATTATGCTCTCCTTTCGTCGGGTCATGTCGCGGCAGAGCAGAAACGTCGCAGAGTCCCTCATCATGATAACTTGCCTTCTCAACTTCTCTGCGTGATTAGACGGTTCTGGCACCTCCTCGGGAACGTGGCATTGAATTTTTACTATGCTCCCTTTTATTTAACCGCAGACAGTCATCTTCCTCATCCCCTTCGCACTAGCCTCCAAAACACCCTCCTCTGCCACCATGTCTTCGTCCTCCTCTTCTTCCTTCTCATCGGATCTTTCCCACGTGTCCTCTCCTATCCGAGAGTCGACGCCCTCGCACGCAGGCGCGTACGATATCCTCGCCCCAACGAAGTGGGACAAGGACCATGACTCCTTCGTCTGGTCCGAAGATGACAAATCCTTGACCGATGGGAGAGTGACCTCCGCTCGCCGTTGGGGAACCGGAGGAGAGAGAGACGACGACAACTTCTCCCGTGACTTCACCTCTTCCGGGGAGGAAGGGGAGCAGGAGAGGAGGAGGAGGGACGACGTCGACCCCGACGCCGCCGCCGGCGGTTCTGCCCTTGGCCGGCGACCTTAGCGACCGACGACGAGGACGACGCTGACGAGAAGATGAAGACGACGAGGGCCCAGCCGGCGGCCATTGGAGCGATGACGAGCCCGCCGGGAGCAGCGCCGACGCAGCACGAAGGCGACGATGAGGCAGCGACGGCCCGTAGATTAGGACCTCTAGAATAGGACAGCAGTAGTAGGGGCAATGTATCCCCTCCTATTTCCTTTTGAGAGCAATTAGCTCTTTATGTAAGAAATCTCGCCTATCAATGAAGAACTTTTCCTTTTTCCCCAATTTGATTAGACCGATTTCTTCCGAGCTTAATTAAGCCGATTCTTTTGCCAATGCGTGATGAGCCGATAGCACCGCATCGGTCCCTCGAAATTCGCTCTTCCCTTCTTCAACTGATGATTTTCTAAATCTGGCAGAAAATGCAGGATCTTCAGGAAAACCTTTGAACTTTTCCAACCAAACCCAATAATCCTTTTCAGCACTCATCATTTGTGACGAAGGTTTGCTATGAAGGATCAGCCGATTGTATCCACCAAGCCTGCTGCCCCCCGAGTCTTGGTCAAGGCAAAAACTTAGCCGAATTAGCCTGGGCTTGATCATGCAGAGCCAGCCGATTTGCACGTAAATCGGCTTGCAGAGAGCCTTCAAGGTGGGCTGCCCCCTTTGTCCTTGCAAGTCAGATCGGCTCCCTTCCTTTGGTGGATCTAATGCGACCCACCCTTAACCTGATCTGGACACCCAAGCTGCCCTTAGCATTGTTCTTGAAGAGAAGATGAGCTGTTAAACCTCTTTCTTGAGGAGTTCTTTCATTGGGGCTTCTCTTCGTAATTTACTAGGGCTGACCTTCTGGTTAACAATTGTACCTCTTGAGTCGATGGCCATGCATCGGCTGCTTCTCAATTCTGGAGTCGATGCCCTTGCACCGGCTATAAATTTTAAAATTTTTAGGCCGATTTGTGTATCGGCCCCCACTCTTGATAGTATTATCTTATATCCTCGTGTTTTATCCATCTAGGTGCCCCCCCGAGCCGATTCTGTCAAGACAATTGATGGCATCGGCTCTTCGTAGTCCCGTTGGGTCAAACGTTGATCCGTGCAAAGCAGATGGTGATAATTTTGGCCGATTGCTGGAATCGGCCTCCACGTTGCTTATTGACGTAGTCTTGCTACTCGCTCAGGCCGGCAGACAAAACCAGCCCAATCTCTCGACCTTAGCACGTTGGTGCGCTTGCTGTTGTCCATGTCGGGTGCATTGTGTAATCGTGGAGTACTACTCCGCCGGACTAACGAACACCATGTTTGTGCCAGCCGATGTTTCATCATCGGCTCTCTTTTGCTTGGGGCGCCACTCTTTTCTTTGCGGCAGTCCCTCCTCATCCAGGGTCCTCCTCAGAGCGGTGTCCAAGCTCTACCATGCTGATGTTAGCTGAGAAATCAGGCTGGCACCCTCCAAGGTGGGTAAACTCCACCATGTTGACGGCGGGGAAGGGGTGTGTGTCGACCTTCATGGCATACTGGTTAAAAATTAGTCGCCCATTTTCTATCGCCACTTGGATCTGCTGACGCCACACCCTGCAGTGGTGTGGGTGAACGTGTTATGCCACGTATGGCTTTCCGTTCAGCTCTTGCACCGTAGGAAACTTGTGGCCTTCGGGTACCTTTATGTGCCCGCGAGTAAGAGGTCGAAAATCTGCTCGGTTTTCGTCACGTCGAAGTCGAACCCTCTTGGAGGCCCGGTGGCTTCACCCATTTGCAGGTTACCGGGCCTCAGCTCGAGTCCACTCAGCCACCGCGACCTCTCGCTCTCCCGTAGGACCTTCATCTTCGCCTGCGTCAACCATGGTAACCACGCGCTTGAATTTATCTTGGTAGATATCCGGGTGGCGTTGTTCATATGACAACTTCTGCACCATGTGTGCTAATGAAGGATAGTCCGCCTGGGAGGCCACTTCTTTGATCGATGATGATAGACCCACCACCGCCAATTCGATCTTCTTTTTCGCTTACGTGAACCGAATAGCATCGGTTCCTAACGGTCCCAAGCGCTGGATGTATTCTGACACCGTTTCTCCGCGCTTCGTACTTGAGCTAGATCGGCAATGCCGCCTCGGAAGCCTCGAGTGATATTGCTCACGGAACCGTTCTTCCACCGTCTGTCTGGATTGAGTTCGGTGGCAGCGACGTGTACCATCCAGCCGATCCTGTGAGGGGTGAGAAGTACCTCACGCGCAGCTCGTCCGACGCTGAGATCATGCCCACTGTGCCAAATATCGGCTCACATGCTCGATGGAGCTGGAGCCATCTGATCCGCCGAACTTTGTGAAGTCCGGGAGCCGATATTTGGGTGGTAGAGGGATCAATTCGTACTCGTTGGGGTACGGCTTGGTATAGCCGATCGCTTTCTTTTCGGCATCATGCCGAACTGATCTTTCAGGATCGTACAAATTTGATCCGCGGTGATGGTGCAGGTGCCGAACCCCGAAGATTCGTCGGAGTGGCGTACTTAACCAGCCATGCTTGTTTTCCGGTTCTGAGCCAACTGCAGGTGGGCTCGGGAGCTTTGTCTGGTGGCGACTTAGCTAGCCACGTTTGCTTCTCGGTCCTCCGACGTTCCTCCCTGCCCTGTCCTCGCTATAGCAACCTGGTTCGAGGGTGCCCAGGTGCTGCAGTGGCACGTATGCACATGCGTATCCGTGCGGGATCTCCTTGGCGCGTCTGTAGGAACTGGTAGTCACCGGGGTCACCACCAATCTTATAGACGACAAAAGCCGATGAGTTCGGCGCTTCGGCGCTGCCAACGCGAATGGCAGCGGTGGACGGGAATGGAAGCTTTCCTTGGTGAGTCCCTAGGGCTGGTCCTGATGGAGAGTACGATGGCTCATGATCTCCTGGATCACGCGCAGCGCGACACGCTCCAACGTGTCCAGGCTCTCGAATGGCGGTGCAGCGAATGAGCCACCATGAAGTTTATCTCCTGACGCAGCGACCTGGTGCGTTCCTCTCGACGGGGTGGATAGGTCCACTCCATCAAGCGCGCCTTCTGTGAACCCCTTCCATCCGATGCCGTGGGAGCGGGTCCCGTGGAAAGAGCCGATGGCTTCGAGGGCAGACTTGATCTCGTCGTACTTCTTCTTGAGCTCGCCAGTGAGCCTCGTAGGTGACCGGAGTTTCTTCCGCCATCTCGATGTGGATGGCGAGGTGGTTGTCGTTGAAGATTGTCCCACCGGGCGTGCTGAATGTGTTGACGTCGAAACCCACCGGGCGCTGGACTGCCAACACCATAGAGCGGGAACGACTAGGGCTGCGGCTGGCCCAGTCCCTCGGAGCGACGGCCCGCAAAGCCTCCCGGTCGCGCGCCGATGCGGGTCGCAAGGGCGTGCCACCTGACCTATACCGGTCGGAAGGTGTGGATGATGCCTCGCTTAGTTTCTGCAGGGCACACACGACACGTTAAATACGAGCCTCGATCGGCTCTCAGTTGTCCTGTGAATCGGCTCATGGAGCCGATCCACCCATGATTCGTCCAAGGTGGCCGAATATATGGTGGTCCTGCTTGATCAAGATAAAGCATATGAGATCCACGACGATCTAGGGTTTTCACCGCATAATCGGATCATCCTACTCACGATTGGGCCTCGCGCTCACGCACGGTAAACGTAAGCCAGCCCTAGACAAGGCCTAAAAACCAACACTAGGTTGATCCTCGGAACGTCCTGTCTAGGGGCAGCAAACTACACCGCATGCCGCTGGATCCTCCAACCCTTTGTAAGGCCTAACTATTGCAGATATTAAACTAATCCTTGATGAATCAAGGAGCGACCGTAACGGATCAGATCTACTAAATAACGATCAAGCGGGTGCCGCCCCTGATGAGGTACAGGACGGCTAGATGCGCAAGGGTCGCACTACGTAAGCATATGATGCTAAGAACAATGCTAAACCTAACACATCTATGATAACTACGTTGCTCGCCATCAAAAGGCTTCAGTACGAGCAACGCATGAACAACTAGGCAGGCTCGTGCTGCCTAGATCGCGAGATGCGATCTAGGCAGCATGTTGCTTACCGGAGGAACCCTCGAGACGAAGGAGTTGGCGATGCACCGAGATTGGTTTGTGTTGAACGTTGGTTGTTGTTTATTCCATAAACCCTAGGTACATATTTATAGTCCAGCGGACTTTCTAACGCGGGCGTGCACCAAACCGTGCACGAGATAAACTCTAACTCCTACGTAACCTACTAAATAAAGATACACGGGCTAACTAGCCCAAACTTGATACACAAGGCCGATTTACATATCTCTCCACGCATATATCTTCAAATTCGACTTGATCGCGGTCCACCTCTGGCTTGGTCAAATTCTGGTGATAACAAATATCTGCATGAGTTTGGTTCCTTTGGCTTAGTGTCAGACTTCACAGTATTCTTGTCCTGGTCTTTTCGAGGAGGCCCCATTTCAGCTGGTTGCTTGGTTCTGATGACTGAAGAATTGTTGTAGTGTTGCTTCTGGTATTGGCTGGCAGAGAGGAGTCTTTTGTGAATCTGGGTGGCCGCATTAACGCTTTGTTTCATGTTTCTAGCGTGTTCCATAGCCTGGTACAAGGTCTTGGGCTCAAATGATTTTAAATGGTGTCTGATCTCTGCTCTTAGCCCATTGATATAACATTTGATGTAGTATGGTTCTTTTACATCAGGATTGACCTTCTGTAATCAGCCATCTTTTCTTCACAACTGTCTGTATATTCTGAGACAGTGTTGGAGCCTTGCTTGATGGTATTGAAGTCATCCACGACATCATAGGAGCTGGTGACTGCAAAGCGAGCAATGAGAGCATCACAAAACTGATTCCAGTTCAAGTTTTCCTCGAGCACCCCAGAATTGCGTAACCAGGTATCAGCTCTTCCTGTGATATACATCTGAGCATAGTCGAATTTGGCATCCTCTGGGACATAGACCATATCAAAATATTTCTTTGTCATGCGAAGCCATTCTTGAGGATTAGTGCCATCAAATCTAGGAAAATCCATTTTTGGAGCTTTTGCAATGGATTTGTAGAATTGTGTATCTCTATCAAATCCTTGATTGTTATGCTCTCTGTTGTTGGGTCCCCTATCATGATGCCACTGCTCTCGGTTTGGGTTCCCTTGATTCCTATTTGTGGCGTGGTTGGGATTGTAGTGGTTGGAGTGGTAAGTGTTTGGGTTGTAGATGGGTGGGTTTTGTTGGTAGTATGGGTTTGGGTTGTATGGAATAGGGTTGGGTTGGTTGTATGGTGGGAGGTGGGAGTAAAGAGGCATATTTGGCTGTGGGTTGTAGTGTGGTTGTGATTGGTATGTGGAGGAAGGATATGGTTGTGGTTCTTGGTAGGGGAATTGGGTGTGACAGTATTGGGTTTCGTAGTATGGCTGCCGATACTCATGTGGTGCATATGCACGCTCCTGGTACCCTTGAGACTGTGGATCATACCTTGATTGGTCGTGAGGATCAGCATCAGGCTCTGGCTGCTCATGGTATGTTGCAGATGTGTCATTCTTCCTGCGCCAATGAGGAGGGCCTTCATGCCAGATGTATTCATCTTTTTCACCAGAAGAGGAAGGCTGTTGTTTTGGTGGTTCTGTTTCCTTCTCAGCTTCTTTCCCCGCAGGTTGCTTTTCCAGACCAGCAGTGAGAAGAGCTTCTAGCCGAGAGAATTTAGTTGAGAGTTCTTCCATCTGGTTCTGCACCCCATCGACCTTTCCACCGATTTCTTCTGCGTGATTATTGACGCTCTCCAGGTCCAACTTGAGCACCTCAATTTCCTGCGCAGTTGCTTCCGACACCCTGGACTTAGTCATTTTGTCGAACGCCTTGCGCTCACTCCACCGCCGCCGTTTACCGCCGCCAGTACCCTCCTCCAAGGCGCACGAATCAAGAGCAGCACCGGGATTTGACCGCCGGGGGAGATGATCCCCAGCAACCGCGCTGCTTCGCTCGATTTGCGCCCGAACTATGCTGCCTCCCAGCCGCCACCGTCGACCACGTCGTAGAGGACGTCACCGCACCAGCGCCACCGTCGACTACACCCCGCCGCCGCGAAAAGGGAGAGGAGGGAGGGTCCTTTTACGAGAGATCCCAACCACCCTCGTCGCCCAGTCCGATTCGCCGCCGCAGATCCCGCGCCACCGCGCTATGCTCGATTGGAAAAAAAATTCGGCCAAGGAAGGCCTCGCTCTGATACCAGTTTGTCAGATCCCACTGGGGATTCAGACAAGAACTCACTCCCGATGTGGAGACCTCGCTATGAACAGAGGGATTTGGATACAACTCCTCCTAAGATAAGTAAAAAGGAGACGAATTTAGGGTTGATAGTTTCTTCGATAGCACTGTCGTGCCCATAGTCTTATAGTTCCTTACAGCTGTTTGTTACAGACAGGTAGCAGAAGAAAGAGAGGACGGTAAACAGTAAAAAAAAGAGGGAAACGATAATTGGTAGCTTCCAGTAGCCGTTGATCCATCAGTTGCATTGTGAGCCGTCCGATTGGTTCCATTGGATGAACAACAAACTGAAGAGTTCTGACAGACGGGAAGGCGGCGGAGGTCGATGTCCGCGGCTTAGCAGAAGAATATGGTCCTCGGTAGCGTGCTTGCAGGGACATAATTTTTTTTGACCGGGTGCAGGGACATAAATCATCTGTCTTTGAAAGTAATCAAACGCATTGGACTGAACACCAATAGGAAAGGTTACTGAAACACGTACTTTTTATTTTTGCGGAAAGGAACACGTACTTCAATTGGAATTAAACTAAATCATATGTTATGTTGCCGTGTTTCCAATCGTGGGATCCATCTTGTTGGTACGTACTCTATATTAAGTCTTCCAATTGGAGTAGGAGAATGTCGCGTGAGATTGATCATGACATCACGCAGGATACGGCGCTTAGACGACCCGGTCCGCACACCCGATCGGCCGGAAGTAAAATCTATTATATACTAAAAGCAAAATACAGATATTTAATAAAGCCACCACGTTAAACCACATAAGCCAAAATTATATGCACCGTTCACTTTTATTACATGTACAACAATAGGTGTTGCGTAACGTGACAAAAATTTGCGTAACATTTTCTGTTTTAAATCTCGGCCATTGTAATAAAAGTGAACGGTGCATATAATTTTGGCTTATGTGGTTTAACGTGGTGGCTTTATTAAACATCTGTATTTTGCTTTTAGTATATAATAGATGCTATTGTACTTCAAGAGACACGTTAAGATAGGTTTGTTTATGAGATATAGACCCGTTAGATTAAATAAAGGAAGTATATGAGTTTTTTTTTTTGAGGCCAGATATCTGATTATATTAAGTAAGGAAACAAGACAATACAAGAACCAACCAGACACCGGGACAGCTGTCCCCAAATTACAAAAAGAACCCTGATAGAAACTGAAAAGCAATCAAGCCCTCGGGCTCCTCTGAGACGATGAAGATCGGCCGCCGCCATCTCCGATAGCTCCACCTCGCCGGACGGAGAGACGAAACCACCACAGGCCGCAGCTAGGTCGCCGGATCGAACCTTTAGAGGACCACGCCTCGTAGAAGTCGCCGCAGCAGCCACCCGTCGCGGACGCCGGGATCTGAAGGAGGATGAAAGCACGTCGGCGGGGGACACGCCCCGGTCCACTCCGGCGGTCAGGACAGAGACGCTGGCCAGAGCCAACACCCCGACCTGCATCTGCACACACAGCAACTTGGGGACGAACTGCAGAACAACCGGACTCCTGTACAAGCACCAGCAAAACCCGTCGGCAAGCTCCGGGCCCACACCGACGCACCCCCAGCACCTCCGCCGTCGAGCCAGGAGGAGCTCAACGTCGACGAAGAAGAGAGCAGGGGACAAAAGCTCCAACCGACGGCCGCCGCCTTCGCACCAGCGACCACACCAGGAGCACCACCCGCCACCGGCTCGCCGGAACTGATCGGAAGACCAATCACGGCGTGGGGAGAACCGGGGCGGACTTATTCGCGCCACCGTCGCCGCCATCACCCACCATAGCAGCAACAGAACGCACCAAACTATCCTACTATACACACGCCGGCGGCAAAGAGCCGCGGTCTCCCCACCCTCCCGCCGCCGAAGCAGCCGGAGAGGGGAGAGACCAGCGGTCTGGCCGGCGACGGAGCGAGGAACCACCAACCGCCTCCCTTTTCGCCTCACAGAACTGTAGCGGAGAGGATAAGGGAGTATATCTCTAGAAGTATATGAGTTTTGAACCACGTAGATGGATATAATAGGAATGAGATTCGTCAACCGGCCAGCTGCGTCGACTTCAAACGTATGCCGTGCTCACATACGTTTTCTCGATCAACAAGGTCCGGTAACTTCTATATCGGGCTGCTCCTTTTACTTCATAGAGCCTGCGCACCTTGGTCGATTTTTTTTTTAATCTAAACTTGCCCAACCTAATCACATGCAAGTATGAAACTAGCTTCCTGAGGCCCAAGCAGCTGGAAGATGCGTGGCTGCATAGCATGCATGCATCACATGCACGCTAATTAATCTCAATCTGTCCGCGTAAGATTTATTTGTTAGCTACTAGAATATTAATTAAGGACGAGCTGCTTCATATGCGATCCATTTGATGTCCACCCCAAGCGTTTTGTATCCACAAAAATACAATTACTCTCATCAGTTATAACTTTGCACAAAATTCTTATTATAAATAAAATATACTTTCTCTAGCCATAAAAAAAGTCTTAGATTCATCTAAATTTAAAATATCTACATATTATATATTTAAATTTAGACAAAATTAATACATCCTTCGATAAACGGAGGAAGTATGTATTCGGATTTAGACAAACAATGCACGAGCATCGATTTTTCTCAACTCCCATGAAAAACATCCGTCTCCTTTTTTCATAAGTAGAAAACGATCCACACTTCAGTCAAGCGAACTAAAAATTACCGTAGTTCGAGACAGGAGCACTACATAGACACAAGCAATCACGGCCTGGTACTACTTTAACATGGCACCATAAGTCAGGTGTGATTTTTTAACAAGGTGCTTTGAGATAACGATGATCAGATCAATCTTACTCTGGTCGTGGCTACAGTAGATTTTTTCCATACGAAGCTAGCCAACTACTTCATAGTTTCAAGCAACAAGAAACAAGTAGTATGTCGACACTCGACACTACTTCTTTTATCCTCAATCACATCTCAAATTTCTGGCTTTTAAATATTATCTATTGATATACAATTTCATCATTGAAAGTTGCCAGACCAAATGTAAATAATTGGATTCAAGTTATTTTCAATACGTGATTATTTTTTTATTTAAAGAAACTTATTCATATACAAACTGATGCACCAATATGAAGTTGCAGTACGTCTCCATATTTGGAATGGAACATATTATAGAGTAAGGCCATGTATTTTAAATGAACTAAGCAAACTAGAGGAAGAAATTCTACACAAATTTTGCGTAAAAAATTATCATTGTTTAGTTGGTCTAATGTTATGATGATGCCATGAACAATTAATATATTTCTAATAGAAATTCTAGACTTAAGATGATGCCCTCGCATTTGCGAGCGCCACTGTGCTAGTTGAAAACAAAAGAAAATTCGACGTACAAACCGTTTTGTGACTTGTAGGTGGCACGGTGGGTATTTTGTATCAACTTTGAGGGCAGTTTTAAGTTGGACAAAAAACTCGCAAGAAACCTTATTTTCTTTATTATTAGGTATAAATAGCATTTCTGCAATTCCATAAGGACAAGTCCCCACTCAATTGTTTTTGCTTTGGTTCTTTTATATGTCCCATTAAACGAATTAACAAACATATTCGTATAATTTATTGGTAGGGCAATGTTGAAAGGGAAAATAACTGTTCTCTAAACAATTCAAACAAAGGGACACTCAAGCAAAAGATTAATAGACTCCTCGAAGTCAGAGAAAGTACATTTCTTACAACCATTCAACTAGTTTTGACAATTATCTTTTGTTAATATAAGTTTTTAATGTAGAAACTACATAAATATCTTAATATTTAGTAGTGCCTTCAGCTTTCAAATGTATTTATTTTGTTGCCTTGTCGGCGCGCCTAGGAAATTCATGGGTCTGCCTAGGTGCGAGCACTTTGACCCACGGTTTTTTCCGAGATGTGCAACCTTTATTTATTAATAAACATGGTGTCAATATAAATTATTTCCTGAATGTAATCCAGGAGCGCACCAGGCCACATAGACTTACTTTTTTTCACGTTGGCTAAAGTTTATTTTTTGTTGATATTTATGTATCCATTTTATTTCCTCTTATTCGGTCCATAAGTTCTTGTAATTATTTATTCTATATCCTAGCAGTATATAAGTTGTTCTTCAAATTATTTCTTCTCATTATTTTGTCAAATAACGAATCCATGTAAGTCCAATGTATGTAAATTTATTTATTTTTTAGTCAAGAATTAGTTTCTTGAGGTGCATATACAATTTTTTTGATCACGGTGTTTCTATGTATACCAGGGCCCTAACGGCAATGGATTGGGATCCAAAAGTTCCTCCTTTGGATGGGAAAATTTATGTCCTCTGCAAGGCTCACGAATTCATGCCTATCCAACCTTCCATTGCATGCTATGGGTGAACACATGCTGCGAGATGGGGCGTACCCAGTCATGCACAAGAACTGTGATATGTTCTTTTAGGGAGCACATGGGACCTAAACGCAAGTCCAACTTAGTGTGACGGGCTTCAGTCTGCAAACATAAAGTGCTGGTGGCGGGTGGCCTAGGCATCGCAGATACAAAATGGAAGAATATATGTATCATGGTTAAATGTATAAAGAAACTGATAATGCCATGATAATCATGTTAATCAACATTGAAGGCGAAGATTATATAGCAATATGATTTCTGGAAGCCTATTAACACGAGGAATAGGCTTTAGAGAAGCTGGATAAGCTGAAGGACTTCATTGCAAGTATCTAGCACGAATCTTGAAGAGTACACAAACATCTGATATGAGAGTTCCTTAAACCAGATGTATGTACCTATAAACAGGGGAAACCTATTATTTAAGAATCAACCTAATCACCTAACCTGACGATTCTTGGCACCAAACTTATAACAAGTTCAAAGAAAAACTAGACACGCGCATCGACGACTACTACACGAGGATCACTTGGCGGCGCCGTCCTTGGGCAGAGCGCCCATCCACGCCGGCGGCAGCATCCCAGTTTGCTCGTGCACCGTCGAAAGAAGAGGCGGGAGCATCTTGTACACCCCAGCAACCTGCTGCAGCGCGCTGCCGGCGGCGGCCTCTGCGCCGGCATTTGCGGCGCCGTCCGCGCCGCCGCCGTTGGTCCAGATGCTGATCTTGGGCTGCATGCCGTTGACCGCGCCAGCGTTGATGCGCGCCATCTCCGGGTACATGCCGCCGTCGATCATGAGGTAGTCCCTGAGAGCGTAGTAGTTGCCGCCGAGCGCCTGTAGCATGGACGCCACGTACTCCGTCTTGGCCCTGCCAAGCAGAGCCACGGACTCCGCCTCCTTCTGCTTCGCGTAGAGCTTCGCGTCCTCGGACATCTTCTGCTCGAAGAAGTGCGCGTCAGCCTGCGCCTTGCGCGCCTCCGCCGTCCGCATCTGCTCGAAGAGCGCCGCCTCTGCCGCCTTCTGCCTGCTGTAGAGCTGCGCATTTGAGTCTTGAACCTACAATCACACATATATATACATGAGATCGATCGATGGAACGTTTCAATCATCACATGACAAGCGTGGATGTACGTGCAAGTACCTGTGTCTCGTACTGCACTGTGGCCTTGCTGAGTTGCTCGGCCTTGAGCTTCTCGGTCAGGCGCAGCGCATTCTTACGCTCGACCTCCATCTGGAGCTCGGCATCACGGATGGCAACGGCCTTGGACGCCTCGACCTCCGCCACCTTCGCCTGCTTGTCCCACCCAGCCTTCTTCATGGCAAGCTCGGCCTTGGCCGCGGCGATGTCCGCCTCTCTAGCATTCTCGAACACCTGCACCTCGGCCTTCACCTTGGCCTCCTCCTTGAGCCCCTGACCCACCTGCCGCACGGAGAGCACCTTGGTCTCGGCATCCACCTTGGCGGCGTTCTGCCGCGTCAGCCCCTCCCTCTCCTTGGCTCCAACCTCTCCCTTCATCCGAGCTTCCGCCACGTCCACCTTGGCCTGGTTCGCCGCATCCTGCTGCGTCTTCTGGCCGAGGTAGGAGAAGTACTCGTGCCCCGGCACGTCCACCAGCTGCTTCACGTTGGCGTTGTAGATGATGAGGCCGAACTGGTTGAGCTCCAGCTGCACCTGGGTGAAGACTTTCTCCTTGAACGACTTGGTGCCCTTGAAGATCTCCTCCATGGTCAGCTCCGCGGCCAGCACGCGGGTCTCGCCCTCGATGATGCCCTTGACGAGCTCGTGGACGTGGCTCCTCGAGCTGTGCAGCGGGGCGATGAGCTTGGCGTAGAGGAGGAGCTGCGCCTCCAGGTCCTTCCTGTCCGACTCCTCAGCGCCGGTGGCCGTGATCCTGGGGCCGATCGTGAAGACGGCGGGGAGGATGAAGGGCAGCTTCTCGGCGCTCATGGCGTGCACCTCGAACTCGTAGTTCACCGGCGAGATGCTGAACCTCTTGCATTGCTGCCCCGCGAAGACCCACGCCTTCTTGGCGAGCTTGACGTCGTGGATGCCCCAGCCGGTGATGGCCAGGTACTCCGAAGCATCGGCGACACGGAATGTCGCCATCTCCCACGATCTGATCTGGCTAGTTTCGTTGGAGGCTAACTAGAAGGGTGTAGAAACGGTGAATTAGATCTCGCGTGAACGAATGGTGGCCAGCCCTTCCGCCTTTTATACAGCAGGTTGTTGGTAGGATAGTGTCCAGTCTGCTAAACGAACGCAATCTCAGTCTAACTAGTCTATCCATTCAGTCCAGGGAGCTAGTCACCGTACGAGCGAGGAGTACGCACGTCAGGCAAAGTCTATGGTTGATCCGCAAATTATTGGTAACGGAAAACTAACGAGCCAGTAGTCTTAGGGGAGATAAATAAAGAAAAAAGATACTCCCTCCGTTTTTTAATATAAGACGTTTTGGATTCCACGGCCAAACTTTTCCACGCTACAAGTTTTATGGAGTTTCCGATTTTGCCCCTCCCTGACGTCGCGCACGGACACGTCGCACCGCGCGTGTTCCGCTCTCGCTCTCCTTGCTCGTTCCCCATCTCCTCCCCACGCTCTCCCTTTCTCTCCCGTCGACGTGCCCCACCGCTGCCGTCGTCCTCCTCTCGCGCCCAACTGCGGCCAACGTCTCTTCCTCACCGTTCCCCACCGCTAGCTTGCTCCCCATCACTCCGATTCCTCTCGCACCCCGCCCGCGCTAGAAAATCGGAGGTCAAAGTTCGAATTTTTGTGCCGCCGCGATGTGGTGCTGGGCGAAGAAGCGCTAAACCTGCGTGCACAGGCGACATGCTGCTGGGCCAGGAGGCTCTGGATCTGCGTGCGCCGGCAGCGATGTGGCTGGGGTGCGAACGCGGAGCACGGTGAGGAACAAGAGGATGTGCGCACCGACAGTGCCCATCTCCAAGCAGGACAGGCCAGGGCTGCGGCTCCTGGGCGGGCAGTCGGACCTGAGCAGCTACCGCGGATGGCCTCGTGGAGACCAAGAAGAGGGCAGTCGAGCGAGGACGACGCAGGCGTTGGAGGTGAGCTCCACAGACAGCTATTTCTCTGAATATTATGATGCGATGCATGCGACTCTGCTTTCGCGCTATACAGGGGCTAGTTATGTCTTGGTCTAGTTTACGTCCTATGATGATGCTATGCTAGCTAGATGCAACCTCTTATTGCTTATTGGTAGGAATTTCTTATCGCTGTACATCCTATTCAAATCAGACAATATATTGGCTTATTGGAGTAGAAATGATAATACTCTTCATAATCATAATTATACTGACTGGTTAGTACTTCTAATCTGTTGATTTTCAGTTGCTGCTGGGGAAGCTATGTTCTGCTACTACTGTTGGAGATCAGCGGTCGCCGTGGTGGTACTTGCCGGAGATCACGGCAAGATGCGCCAGCTGCTGGGAGCCGCGAGAAGGTGATGTGCTGATGGGAGCCGGTGATAAGGTGATGCGCTGCGGAGAGGTTGGGGACGAGCTGTTGGGGCTCTCCTCGTTGATCTGTGCAGCCGAGATGTTTGGGACGAGCTGCCGGAGTTACCGGTAGTGTATTCCTGCTAATCCTAGATTCATATGCATCTGCATCACAGTACTTGCCAGTCGAAATGAACAATGTTCACATTTGCAAATGAGACACCAATTTATGATCTCCAAGTAAACATTGAGTAACGGCAATCCATTTTGATTTATTCACTTGATGCAGCAAATTAACTTTTATTGCAAATGAACTGGTTCTCTTTTATTGCTATGTTAGTGCAGATGATTGACATCCTCTTCTTGTTTAGGTCGGCGAAAATTAAGATCTGGAAGCACCATTATCTTCAAGCGCGACAGCTTTGGGTGGCTCGACGACTTGGACGTGGCGACGATCTGGAGGTGCTTGCCGGCGCGCACGGATTGTTGAGTTTGATCGATGGATCAGGAGGACGATCACACATTGACCTCATCGTGGAGTTCATCCAGGTCATGGCCTGATCCTCCCTTGTGGACGCCGCCCAACACCTCGACTCCTGCGGCTGGTGGCTCTGCCACCGTCCCTAGATCGTCGGTGGAGGAGGCAGTGCGCGATCCAATCCCTGGCGACCTCCTCGCCATGGCGCCTCCCGGCGAATCCCTGGACGAGGGCGACGAGCTTCTGGCGAAGGGGACGGCGGGCGGCTTCCAGGATCGATCGGAGCTAGACGAGGGAGCGGATCGTGTGGTGATGGGGAGGACCGATTCTTCCTGGGGAGGAGGGAGCTGGCTGGGGGAGGAGGAGCTGGCCGGTGGAGGATTGATTCCGGCGGACGACGGGGTTGGGTGACGACGGGGAATCGAGATCGGGATTCAAGTTTTGAACAGGGGTATAGATGCGACCCGGACGTTTGGAACCTGGGTGCGCGCGCACCCGTTTACGAAAAGTTCAAAAAATGTTATTTAAAAATTTTCAAAAAAATGTGAAGTAAATTTTTGCATGTACATATTATGTTGATACTTACTCGTGTAAGTTTTCACAAAAAATACCATTGTGTGTGGCCTGCATAAAAATAACAAAATGTCCAAATGAGAATAGTGAACAGGAATTTGTACTATTCACATGAATAGGAATTTGCATTTTGTCATTTTTGTGTAGGTCACATACAATGGTATTTTTCCGTGAAAACACACACGAGTAAGTATCAACATAGTATATACATGCAAAATTTTACTTCATATTTTTTTAAAACTTTTAAATAGCATTATTTTGAACTTTACGTAAACGGGTGCGCGCGTACCCAGGTTCCATTCACCATTTCCGGGTATAGATGTCTTTTCATTGCATTTGCACCTGGTCGGAAAGTACTCCCAACGTCTTATATTTCTGCAGAGAGGGAGTAGTATCTAAAGGCACACACGATGGCTGAGAAGACTGTCTTTTCTTATGCTATGCATGACGTCATGTAGATACGGCAAAACAACATGTTATACAATAGATTATGTGTTAGTGTTATACTTGGCAATTAATGTTTGAATGCTCCTAAAATTATGGCGTGATTAAAATTAAACTCGAAACTATGTAACTAAGAGATGACATGTCGTAACCCTATTGCTTGCTTAAAAAAAAGCAACCTAATTGCAACTCATAGCTAAGAGAAGACAACTTTTTTCCCTGTGGTTTTGCTAATTCCTAGTTGAAAGAGAATCAAGTTAGGGCTTATTCAACTCTACTACCGTTGGATTTGCATCATGATTTGTGCGTCTTGCGGGCTGCAGTTGGGTTGCAACCGAGATATTTTCAGTTACATGTGAGGTGCGAGTAAGTTGCAATTGAGATTTTTAAATTGCAAATAATTGCAACTAAGATTCTAAGTTGCGAGCAGGTTGCAACTAAAAAAAGATGGTTCAGACAGTAAAAAAATATTTGCACGATTAAACAAATGTTCATGTAGTATAAAATCATGAGAATGACATCACTCGGATGAGAAGTTAGCTATTTCATAGTCGAATGAGAATTAGCCACACACTTTTTTGCCTGTTTCTCTCTCCTCCAACTCAACAATTATTCTATCCTATGTGGCACTGTTACGGTTGTAAGAAATGTGTTTTCTGTCATCAAGATGAGACAAAAAATATCTTTTTTTCAACTGTAGGTTTGCTAGATCTATATGGTCAATCATTCAGATGTGTTCTACCTTATACCCGCCTCGTAGCGTTGCAAATATATTTGGCAATTGGCTAAATGTGGTAGATACTAGGTATAAAACGCTTATCAGAGTGGGCTCCATTGCAGTCTTATGGACGCTATGGCTATGTAGAAATGACAAGGTTTTCAATGACAATAATTTTTCTCTCATGCAGGTCATTTACCGATGTATGGCTTTGCTTCGTTCATGATCGCCACTTCAGCGCTTGGAGGACTGAGACCTCTTTATGGAGGTGTCTACACGGTTGAAGAACACGGCCAAGGAGTTTATTTTCCGACATGGGTGGCTACATACTAGGCGGATTGAAGCCAACGTAGCATAGTCTAGTTTGGCTCTTTCAATCGATCTTTTACATTTGTGTTCAGACTTGATACTTGAACGGCTGTGTGCATCATAGTTATGCAGAGGCTGGGTGTAATGCTTGAATTTTTTGAGTAATGAAGCCCCCTTTATCGAGAAAAATGTGGCACTATTAATATAAGACTGTTATACATTGCCTGAGTCATTTCTTGGATACCGAGATTTTGAAAAACTAGCTTCACCTAAACATGGCTGAGGCTGCAAGAGCAACTCAATGGTCAGAGGACAACTATACATTTATCCTCAGAGTGGATATTTCTCCTAGACAAGATTACCCATGATACCCAAAGGGTATTCCTTACATTGTACACTTATTTTTTGGTTATTTTTGTTCTATTACACACCATATAAGATAGTAAAGCATATAAATTAAAAGATAAATATTAGAACACATACAAATTCAATAAAAACCCAAGAGTCGTTAAATTAGGAAAGATACATCTTGTGAATTGTGTTTCAATGTCCACTTGCATGTAGGATTAGTGAAGAACAATGAGAGAACATACTTATGAATGAGTGTGGTGTAATCCCTCCTTTATAGAATGTTGAATACCATGATTGGTTGAGTATGAAGGATTGCCCAAGAACATTGGTCCCATAAAACAATTATTACACCATTTGGATTCAAAGTCTTTCAAAATTATGAGGAGGCTATTGAGTCTTGAGTACATAGTCGAGGTGATTCTTCATGGTGAAAGACTTAATCTCATTTTTCACTATCTCACATTTTGATATGTGAATGCTACTTGAGTTGCGTTGATGCATGGTTTGGAGATCATCCCAAATTTCCAGGGGTCTTAAGGAGGATGATTGGGTTTAAATCTTGGTAGAAACTTCCCTCTGGAAGCATGTTGATTACTTCAATATTAAGTTGGGAACCTCTCTGTCTGGCGGGAACTTAGGTTTTCTCATTTTGAGCTTTGTAGTCACTAACAAAAAAAAATTCAGAAGATGAAGGTGACCACTTTTAAGATGAGACTATGTAGAGACTTTCCAACACATACAACTACTTCTATATAAGACACTCGAGGGACGATAAACTAAATGTGCAAGTATGGATATAGAGGTTGTGGGTACTTGGAAGGAACCTTCAATATATCTACCGTGGTCTTCTCCATGGATTCTTTTCCAAGTCTTTCAGGTTCATATACACCTAGATCTTGTAAGAACTGATTCTCGATTTGAACATTAAGTGGCACATGGATTTTAGTCAGCATCCCTGAAAGTACACTAAGATCCCAAGGGGTTATGGATGATTCGTGACATGGAAATAGGTAACCAATCGTTTCGTAAGTGTTTTGTAGATTCAAGTTTAAAAATGACCATGCCACGATAATTTAACCATGTTAAAATTTTATATATCACGTACATTACAAAAAGGTATCAACGCTTGGTGACCCTTAAAAAGAGAGAGAACAATGTATAAGCTTACGCGCAATGTAATTTTAATTTCTTGAGTCGTAGGTACGTATGTCGTACAATAAACAACGCACTTGGCGAAGCATAAGGAAATACCCTCAAATTGTTTTCCTTCAAATTCACTCAAAATCTCCAAACTCGATTTTGCACATACCGTGTACATATGGATGCTTTCATCTCGGTAACCTTCGGCAATGCATGTGAGTTAGAGAAACTAGGATATGCCTATTTTTGATGTGTCTTTGTTTGTGCTGGCTCTATGCATGGTGGATGTTCATAACCTTCAACCAATAATAAAATCCACTCAGAACAATCTTATGTATAGGTCGTTACTCATGAGTCAATTTCTGTGAGTTTGTTCGAGTAGAGGCTTTGAAGTTTTATGTCTGAACTCAAATATGAGGGTGTTATGTTTGACCAGGTACCTCCGAGGTGATTCTTGATTGGAACTACCGGGAATTCAAAACTTTGAGACAAAATAATTGTTATCCAAATAAGTGCCTCCGGGCTTTTGTGTATTCACTTACATGCGAAAACCATTTTTTTGTTGGTTTGTTTCATTCACACCGAGATTTTGATGTGGGACCTCCAAGATCTAGTTTCCTCACTCATGAGCTAAATGCATGGTACCATTTAACCATCCGGTACTAGCGTGCTATTTTTTTTTGCTTTAATGGTCATATTTATACCTTAGCTTATAAATAGCCACCGCACCCAAGTCATAAGTAGGATTTTTTGAGAGGTTCTATGCGAGACGAGAGAGGTTATGTTGACCATACCTTTTGCTCTACCTGCAATACACCTTAGACTACACTCCCACTCCATTCCGAGAGATATAAGGTTCTTTAGAAGCCAACTTGTTTGTGATATATTTGCTAGGGTTTTAAGATACAAGTAAATAGCCTTGTGGTGTTATTTGATGGAGGGTGTGTGTGTGCCTCCTAGCCATCTAGAGGGTCACTTGGAAACCTTTGAAGTACTTTACTAAGGCGCCAAGAGATTTTGAATGCCAGCGATAGCCTAGTTTGTCTCAAGATCCCTTATTACATGTTGAACATGGACTAAGTGTCCTAGCTAAAGGAGAAATAGTTTGGTATCCTAAAAATTCAAAAAAAAGCACCAAAATTACAGTACTAATTTTTATAGTACTTTATACTATTCTCAGCTCTTTTTCAATACACTCCGTTGCTTTACACCCACTCCACTTAAGTTGGGGGCGCAAGTAAACTTCTTCGTGTTTTGCAAGCATTACTTGAAGAGGGTGAATGATTCTTTATGAGATCATTGTATTTGATAAACAACCCCAAGTTATATTTGTGGGGAAAGAGCTGCTTACTACATCACTCTACGCTTAGAGTCCAACGAGTTGGTATACAAATAGTTTGTTTCCATCACTAGCTATGAAAATAAAATGAGTCACATCTTTGCTCCCTACATTAAAACATTGTTAATTGAGCCATAGAGGCGATCAAGGACCAAAAGTACTTGCTTTCCAATAACCATATTTAATACAAGCCTCAAAAGGAGAGTGATATTAAGGAGAAATCCCAAGAAAAACAAACTCAAGGACAATGTCCAAAGATCAAGTTAACTAATTATGCAAGGAATGATAATTTGTTCCACCTCCTTCCACGCTAATACAAAAATGCATGCATTGAGAGAAGCATGGTCTCATCATCTGAAATCAAGTGAGAATGACTAAGGTAATGTATTCCTTCCAACAATTTATTATAATAAATGCAAATTTGTTACATATCTATGTAAGATAACATCTCAAAGCACAACTTTCTCAAAGAAGAAGAGCTAGTTCTCAAGGAAGAAGAGCTTAAGATTTCAAGCAAGGCGAATGAGCTAGCCAAACAAGATAGTGGTGATGAAGGTTATGCTCGTGTGCAAAGCTCACATGAGAACTCTAGTGTTTTCCAAGGACGATGTTGATGTTGAAGCTATCATTGATGATGTACTTTCAACTCACTAAAATTATTTAATAGCTTTAGGGGATAACATGAAAGAGATATAAACTTTGGGGCATAAACTTCCCTATATAGCTACTTTTTCAGGTGTTCTATTTCAGTCGATGCCATCAAGATATTGACATGGTACCTTCGAGATCACATTTTCCCTCTTAGGAATTCAAATAACGTACATGTCTGGTATCTCTAAATTTAACCATTCAGTAATACACCGGGCTAGTTCATTTTATCTATAACAATCCTATTTCTACCTTTTCTTATATATAAGAAAAGTACTTATTGGAGTGGTTTTCTGAGAGAAGAGAGATTTCCTTAACCATAGACTTTGCTCTACCTCTAATACACCTAGATCTAAAACTCCACTCTAATATTGAGAGATCTAAGGTGGTGCTCTAGAAGCCAACTTTTATGCGAGATCTTTGTGAGGGATTCAAGATTCAAGTGACTAGCCTTGTGTTCTTACTTCGTGTAGGGTATGCTCTTCCTAATCGGCTAGTGAGACACTTGGAAATATTCTTTGTACGTTTTGAAGGAGCGAAGAGTTTTTAAAGTCTGGTGATCACCTACATCATGTGACTATCCCTTCGTGGTAATTGGGCATGGACGAAGTATCCTAGATCATGCTAAAGTAGGTTAGTGTTTGTGATAAAGGACATAGTGTCCTAGCCTTCTCCAACGAGGAAACATGATGGGATTAACTATATATCTGAACCTCGGGATACATCCTCGTGTTTGCAATACCTTTACCTTCTTGCAACATACTTTTCTACAAGGCTTAATTACTATAGAGTTACATGCATAGGGTGTTTTTGGCTACCATAGAAAAAGGTATAAAATTTCTAGCTTCCACTAAGATGTTCAATCATAATATATTTAGCCTCCCTATAGTTGACATGCACGATCTTTCAGTCCTTACTAGTATTTTTTTGAACTCAAAGCATTCGCTGCCTCTAGCAAACTATACCAACACATCCTTGTTCCATACTATTTTTAGGTGGCAAGGACTCGAACAAAGATTCATACGTTTTGATACAAACTGAATAATCAAGGATATCAAGCATACGTGGAGGATTTGAATAGAATAGTTTTTCCCCTGATTCCAGGGAAGTGTAGCATCGTTAATTTCTCCAAATGCAACACTATCAAGCAAAATTAACATTTTTTTTGGAGTTACACTAAGCAAACATACTAGAGGTGGAACAAATAAATAAAGGGGACCACTCAAAGATGTCTATATTTTCCCAAAGTACAAGTCCTTTGTGGGATAATAGCTTCATTGGAGACGCTTCAATATGAGGTCAAAATGATCACAAAGACCTTTCCTTATTATCTTTGTTCTTTGGAAACAAAGTCCAAGGACAACAACTAATGCTAGACTTGGAGATGATCTCAGAATTTAAATACTTCATAGAGAAGATCCACAATCTTTGTTGTTCCCAGGAAACTTTAATCTTTTAGGACTTCCCAAAACTTCAAGGATAACAATCTTGGTGAAGAACTTAGAGAAGGGGGCTCAAGATTGGCAACCTATAGATTTGTGAATTCTATTTATTTTCACTCACTTGGATGCAATATTGGTCCTTTGGTGGAGAAGTGTTCGAGATATAAAAGGTAAACAATGGTGTGGAACTTATACATAAAAGTTATGATCATTTAGGAAAGAGATAGAGGGGTATATATATATGCCCTATAAATTTGATTTTATCCTTCTTGTGAGTAGAATGAGCCTCTGGAGCTCCACAAACTCCGATCCAGATCTAGAATTCCATAGACTTGGAGCATTGATGCATTTTCATATGAGTTCAAAGGGTGTCTATTTGAAGTTTTGGATGTCGAGAAGCACAACCCGAAACCTCTAGGGAATTACACACATCAAAATTTTGGAACAATTTTTGGTGTTCGATCGGGCGTACCTAAGAGTTCTGGACAACTTAGATCCTATCCGGTAAATCCAGGGCAATTCTTAAATACACAAAGAGTGTAACACAAGGATTGCGAGCCTAACTTTTACATTGGAAATTCATAAGTAACATGGTGTCTTTGGTTGTGTTTTAATCATTAACCCACACTCCTTAAGTTTCACTCGTTCATGTTAATGGTACTTGAACACAAGAAACTAGTGCATAAATTTAAGAATCCGTCTTATTTCCCCTTTTTTGTATGGGTTGTCTCCAACCACCTTCCTTAGACCTCCAGGGGGACTAAATTGTTGTTTTTATACATTACAATAAAATAGTATCTGCTGCGGGCGTGGGAGGCAGCTCCTTGTGACGGTAAAGCACACGTCCGTTGGGAACCCCAAGAGGAAGGTATGATGAGTACAGCAGCGAGTTTTCCCTCAGTAAGAAACCAAGGTTTATCGAACCAGTAGGAGATGAATGCCACGTGAAGGTTGTTGGTGAAGGAGTGTAGTGCGGCGCAACACCAGTGATTCCGGCGCCAACGTGAAACCTGCACAACACAATCAAACTACTTTGCCCAAATTAACAGTGAGGTTGTCAATCTCACCAGCTTGCTGAAAACAAAGGATTAAACGTATGGTGTGGAGAATCATGTTTGCTTGCAGAAAACAACAGAGAACAATGATTGCAGTAGGTTGTATTTCAGATGTAAAAGAATGGACGGGGTCCACAGTTCACTAATGGTGTCTCTCCAATAAGATAAATAGCATGTTGGGTGAACAAATTACAGTTGGGCAATTGACAAATAGAGATGCATATACATATCATGATGACTACTATGAGATTTACTTAGGGCATTACGACAAAGAACATAGACCGCCATCCAGCATGCATCTATGCCTAAAAAGTCCACCTTCGGGTTAGCATCCGCACCCCTTCCGTATTAAGTTGCAAACAACATTGCATTAAGTATTGTGCGTAATGTAAACAATACAAATATTCTTAGACAAAGCATTGATGTTTTATCCCTAGTGGCAACAACACATCCACAACCTTAGGGGTTGCACCCCCAGATTCAATGGAGACATGAACCCACTATCTAGCATAAATACTCCCTCTTGGAGTCACAAGTATCAACTTGGCCAGAGCCTCTACTAGCAACGGAGAGCATGCAAGAATACAAATAACACATACATGATAGATCAATAATCAACTTGACATAGTATTCAATATTCATCGGATCCCAACAAACACAACATGTAGCATTACAAATAGATGATCTTGATCATGATAGGCAGCTCACAAGATCTAAACATGATAGCACAAGAGGAGAATACAACCATCTAGCTATCGCTATGGACCCGTAGTCCAAGGATGAACTACTCACGCATCAGTACGGAGGCGGGCATGGTGATGTAGAGCCCTCCGGTGATGATTCCCCTCTCCGGCAGGGTGCCAGAGGCGATCTTCTGACCCCCCGAGAGAAGGGTTGCGCGCGTCCGGAACTTTTCCGTATCGTGGCTCTCGGTACTAGGGTTTCGCGACGGAAGGAATAAATAGGCAAAGGGGCAGCGTCGGGCGCCCGAGGGCCCACCCCAGGCCGGCCGGCAGAGGTGGGGCCGCCTATGGCGTGGCCGCCTCGCGTCCCCTCTTCGTCTCCTCTTCGGTGTTCTGGAAGGCTCCGTGGAAAATAAGACCATGGGCTTTTGTTTCGTCCAATTTTGAGAATATTCGTAAACTAACTTTTCTGAAATCAAAAACAACAGAAAACAGGAACTGGCACTGCGGCATCTTGTTAATAGGTTAGTCCCGGAAAATGCATAAAAACATTATAAAGTATGACTAAAACATGTTGGTATTGTCATAAAACTAGCATGGAACATTAGAAATTATAGATACGTTGGAGACGTATCAGTATCCCATGCCCACTTAGGGCACTCCCAATGCATTGTATCTTAGCATTCTTTTACTAGGGTAGAATTATTATAGAGACACTCCTCTAACACTTCATATCTTAGATGTGTTGATGTTTTAAATAGTATATCATACTTTTATTAAGATTGCTACAATTGAATTGGATGATATACAAGATTTAACGATCCATGTGTATGATGATTAGGAGGTTGGTTGTACCCCAACCCACGGGAGCTCAAACCCCTGGTTTGACACCCGTGTGTCTCAAAAGGCAGAATATTCTTTCAGTGGGAGGCGATGTCCCGTTGATAGTGTAGTGACTATGACAACTTTGTCAATCTCGATCAACATCCAATCCACCGGCTCAGTATTTCAGAGGTGCTCATAGGGGTAGGGTGTGTGTATTTGCGTTCATAGGGGTGAGTGTATACACGTGCATGTGCACGTCTAGTTTGTACTGTGTTTCTAAAAAAAATGTGCCACATAGACATATATCATATATGGCGTGCTAAAGAGAAGGTTTCATGTTCAAACAAATATTCGTTTAGGTGAAAACTACGGAAGATCGAGGAGGGAGGGGACCCGCCAGTGTCGTCTTTTGGTGTCTCTTTTTAGAGCATGTACAGTGGTTTCATCCTAGCATTACCATGTAGGATAATTGCTAGTTGGAAAAGAAAAAAACAGAAATATATTCTTTTAACTGAAAAAACATCTCTTAGCAATAAAAATATATACGGTAATGTTTCTCCATTGTACGAGAGGCCTTTTCTTCTTTACCAATATTATAGTTTAAGTTTATTTATGTCACAATGAGTGTACAAACATATATTTTGGTTGGAGGTAACACTATTGCACATCATATTTTTATTCTTCTATAAGAATTATGCAACACATAAGGCAAGACGATCTTATCTAGCATTGTACATGCTTTTATATTTCTGATGCTGCCTATCTCTTAGTTGAGTATGAAAGAGATAACGATTTCCCCGTTTTAAAATAAGTGACTCAACTCTATCTAAATATTAAAATATGTCTAAATACGGACGTACCTGGATCAAGCTGAGTCACTTATTTTGAGATAAAGATATTACTCCCCCTGTTCCAATTTTGGGCTTAGGGAGTACCAGAAATCATAGACAATCGACAACGAATAAGATTCAAATACGCCGCCAGCATGTTTTTTTTCGATATGGGAGCATTGCTCCGGCCTCTGCATCAATAGATGCACACAGCCATGTTTTTATTAAAACGAAGGTTCAAACAAATATCCTTATTACAACCAAGAGACATCTAAAACTGTAACAGTAACCAGCCCACCAAAGATGAAAAGAAAACAAAATCTATCCATCTTGAAACTTCGATTCTTTTAATGTGCCGCCATCCAGTAGCCTGGAAATAGCAGTCCCGTGTGAGTTTGTCAGTCAAAGAAAGTAAAGTTGGACAAATTTTGTAGTAAAAAATAACTGTCAACATCTATATTTTCAACGTATGTAAATTTAGTGGGTGTGACTATTTTTCAGTCGGTTGGGAACTAATTTTGTTCTCAGTCAGGTAATGTCATCAATTTTTTATTGCAACTTATGATTAGCATGAATCACGATACAAATCAGTTAGCTGAGAACTAGCAACCCTAAATTCAGGCATGCATATCGTACATACTGCTACGGTGCTACCCTCGTCACGCGCATAGCAGATTTTGTTTGCGTTCTTGTCCTGCAGAGAACTCTGGTAAGGAGTACAGAATATCGTAGCTGGTAAGTTGTTGAATTCTGATATTGCCTGTCTAAATCTCGGATCAGGTGTGTAAGAGCATCTCTAGTCGTGTCCCTGAACCGTTTATTAAAAGGATTTGAGGCGGAAATGGTGAATGGAACCTGGGTACGCGCGCACCCGTTTACGAAAAGTTCAAAATAATGCTATTTAAAAGTTTCAAAAAAATGTGAAGTAAAATTTTGCATGTATATACTATGTTGATACTCGTGTGTGTTTTCACGGAAAAATACCATTGTATGTGATCTACACAAAAATGACAAAATGCAAATTCCTATTCTGTGAATAGTACAAAGTCCTGTTCACTATTCTCATTTGGACATTTTGTCATTTTTATGCAGGCACACACAATGGTATTTTTTCGTGAAAACTTACGAGTAAGTATCAACATAATATGTACATGCAAAATTTTACTTCACATTTTTTTGAAAATTTTTAAATAACATTTTTTGAACTTTTCGTAAACGGGTGCGCGCGCACCCAGGTTCCATTCGTCCGGGTCGGGATTTGAGGCCCATATGTTTGACTTCCTCTACTCGCACGCCCCAAAACCCTTTTCTCTGACGCGGTTTAACATGGTGTCCGGCGTCCCGAGCATGTCCCCGCTACACATGGGATGCTGCGGGGATGCCGAATAAAACGTAAATTCGCGTGGATTCCTACCTGCCAGCGACCATAGCCGATACAGTTGTTACACGCCTTTCTTTCGCGCCGCATGCCCTGTCTTTCACCTCCCACCCCTCCACCACCGCCAAAGGGCCGACCACCGCCGACACAATACTTCGACTGTGTTGGACTCCGCCGGGACGGCTGACTCCGTCGCATCCCTTTTCGCCGCCGGTGGTTCACGTACTCTGGCCCGGAAGTGGCGGCCACTCCCCCCATTCGCCGCACGCATAAGGTGTTCGACCGTTTGCCTAGTAGGCACCGCCCGTCGCTGTTCGTTGCCCCCATTGCCGGCGTGGATTTCTAACTATTTGATTTGCCTCATAGACATGTATAGCAATGACGAGATGATCCAACAAATGCTTGCTGACAACGCAACCTACGCCAACGACGTTCGCGAGCACTTGGCGATCATCGCTTGCCTTCAAAAAATGGCTGATGAAGCCAAGGGAAGAAGAAGAGGCCGCACCGTGAGGTTCAAGGCCAGGAAGAAAAAAAATTTGAAGCCCCATCAGAGGTTGGATGGGCATACTATATTGTACATCGGTATTTCTTCGACAATGCAACGCAGGCCGACAATTTTTGGCAGCAATATAGGATGAGCAAGGACCTGTTCATGGATACCTTCATGGCGTGAGAGAGTTCGACCCTACTTCAGGATGAAGCACGACGCTGTTGGCACGACTGGCTTCTCTTCGATCCAGAAATGCACCGCCACCATGAGGATGCTTGCATATGGAGCACCTACCGATGCACGGGACAACTACCTTCGCATGAGTGAGTCCACTGCTATTGAGTGCATGTAGAGATTCTGCCGAGCGGTGGAGAGAAAGTTTGGCACGTTCTATTTGAGAGGGCCGTAGCGACTGTTAGGATCATGGCACAAAATGCATCGAGAGGATTCTCTGAAATGCTTGGAAGCATCGATTGTATGCATTCATCATGGAAGAATTGCCGTTTCGCGTGGCAAGGTTTGTACAAAGGACATCATGGATATTGCCGTGTGGTGCTTGACGCTGTGGCGGATACTGACCTATGGATTTGGCATGCTTTCTTTGGCATGGTGGCATCACACAATGACATCAACGTGCTGCAGCGCTCTCTGGTGTTTTCGAAACTTGTAGATGGTCATGCTCCATCATGCAACTATGAGGTCAATGGCAACCAATACACATAAGCCGATGGTACCTATCCAACATGGGCTACATTTGTCGAGACAATCCCCGCACCAACGGGTCAGAAGAATGGCCACTTTGCTCAGCGCCAGGAGAGTTGCCGGAAGGATGTTGAGCGGGCATTTGGTGTGCTTCAAGCTCAATTTGCTATTGTTCGGTATCCTGCTCTTTCCTGGTCTTATGACCAACTGTGGGAGGTGATGCAAACTTGTGTGATCATGTCGAGAATGACTGCAAGACTCGAGTCAGACATGTTGGTCCCTATGAGTGTCGGGGACCTCTTGTGGAGGTTAATTACCAGGTGCCGTCAGAGTTTACTGATTTCCTCGCCGTGCATACGGAATTCTGTGAAAGCAATGTTCACGCTCAGCTGCTATATGATCTCGTAGAGCATCTATGGAGGCTCAAAGGAGAAGCATCAACTGCACGAACACCTTGACTTAGCCCAACTTCTTCCTTTGTTTGATGTTTGAATGAAATTCAACGCTTAATTTATTTGATGTTTGAATAAAATCCTAGATCAAGGTCAGTCACTTATTTTGGGATAGAGGTATTATTACTCCCTATGTTCCAATTTTGGGCGGAGGGAGAAATTTCGGACAATTGACAATGACTGAGATTCAAATACGCCCCCAGCATATGAGTTTGTCAGTCCAATAAAGTAAAGTTGGACAAATTTTGTAGTAGTAAAAAAAAACTGTCAAACACCTATATTTCACCACGTATATAAATTCCGTAGTGCATGCATGTCGTACATACTGCTACGGTGCTACCTCGTCACGCGCATAGCAGATTTATTTTGCGTTCTTGTCCTGTAGAACGAACTCTGATACGGAGTATATCGTAGCTGGTAAGTTGTTGAGTTCTGATCCGTATCCATCAACCAGACGTTGCCTGTCTAAATTCCGGATCATGCGTGTAAGTTGTATGTAGAACGGACTCTATATCGTAAGGCTGTTGATTTCTTATCTGCACGTGTCCATCAATAATACGCAACAACCTTCCCGTTATATATATAGGCCACAGATCGGCTAGCTCTACGCATCGCAGATTCGCAGTATTCATCGCATTGTTGCTGTTTATCGTAAAGTTTGTTTCCGCCGTAGATCGATAACTAGTCGAAGGAGCAGCTAGAGATCATCTTCGGAGAAGATGGCGAGTTTCCATGTCGCCGACGCGTCGGAGTACCTGGCCATCACCGGCTGGGGCATCGACGACGTCAAGCTGGCCAAGAAGGCGTGGGTGTTTGCCGGGCAGCAGTGCAAGAAGTTCTGCATCTCGCCGGTGAACTACGAGATTGACGTGCACGCCATGAGCGCCGAGAAGCTGCCCTTCATCCTCCCCGCGGTCTTCACCATCGGCCCAAAGATCACCGCCAGCGGCGGTGCGGAGGCGGACAAGAAGGAGCTCGAGAAGCAGCTCCTGCTCTACGCGAAGCTCATCGCCCCGCTGGACACGTCCACCAGCCACGTCCAGGAGCTGGTCAAGGGGATCATCGAGGGCGAGACACGCGTGCTGGCCGCGGAGCTGACCATGGAGGAGATCTTCAAGGGCACCAAGTCTTTCAAGGAGCAAGTCTTCGGCAAGGTGCAGCTGGAGCTGGACCAGTTCGGGCTCATCATCTACAACGCCAACGTGAAGCAGCTGGTGGACGTGCCGGGGCACGAGTACTTCTCCTACCTCGGCCAGAGGACGCAGCAGGATGCGGTGAACCAGGCCAAGGTGGACGTGGCGGAAGCCCGGATGAAGGGAGAGGTGGGCGCCAAGGAGAGAGACGGACTGACCCGGCAGAACGCCGCCAAGGTGGATGCCGAGACCAAGGTGTTGTCCGTGCGGCAGATGGGTCAGGGGCTCAAGGAGGAGGCCAAGGTGAAGGCCGAGGTGCAGGTGTTCGAGAATGCTAGGGAGGCGGACATCGCTGCGGCCAAGGCCGAGCTTGCCATGAAGAAGGCAGGGTGGGACAAGCAGGCCAAGGTGGCCGAGGTCGAGGCAACCAAGGCCGTCGCCATCCGGGAGGCTGAGCTGCAGATGGAGGTGGAGCGCAAGAACGCGATGCGCCAGACCGAGAAGCTCAAGGCCGAGCAACTCAGCAAGGCCACCGTAAAGTACGAGACACAGGTATGTCATATGTTAACACGCGCTCGATAAAATCTCCTACTCGTAATATAATTTCCTCCATCTCACGCGTTAACATTTTCTCGTAGGTTCAAGAATCAAATGCACAATACTACAGCAGGCAGAAGGCGGCGGAGGCTGCCCTGTTCGAGCAGATGAGGGCGGCCGACGCGCGCAAGGCGCAGGCCGACGCCAAGTTCTTCGAGCAGAAGATGGGTGAGGACGCGAGGCTCTATGCGAAGCAGAAGGAGGCGGAGTCGCTGGCTCTAGTAGGCAAGGCTAAGACGGAGTACGTGGCGTCCATGCTCCAGGCTCTGGGCGGCAATTACCACGCTCTCAGGGACTACCTCATGATCGACGCCGGCATGTACACGGAGATGGCTCGCATCAACGCGGGCGCAGTCAATGGCATGCAGCCCAAGATCAGCATCTGGAGCAACGGTGGTGGTGCGGACGGCACCCTGAACGGCGCCGGTGGAGAGGCTGCTGCCGGTAACGCGCTGCAGCAGATGTCCGGGGTGTTCAAGATGCTGCCGCCGCTACTGTCGACGGTGCACGAGCAGACGGGGATGGGGCCGCCGGCCTGGTTGGGTACGCTGCAAAAGGACGATGCTGCGGCCAACGAACTAATCGAGTAATTGTCGCGTACTGCGTTCTCGTAGTGTAGTACTTATTCATTTGCAAGTTTTTGGTTATTCGAGTCGTCGGATTAGTTAGGTGTTTATTTTGCTAGCGTTTTTTTTTGTAAGGTTTGCTTCAATTACAATCGTCTAATGGGTTCGTAAATTCTCAGTTGTACAAGATTGTTATTTTTTCTAAAGCGGTGTGACTTATAAAAGTCACTTAAGTTCTTATTTCTAACTCTATGATTCTGACAGTGATTTCCTAATCCAATGGAGATTGAATAGCTACAAATCTTAGATGTTGCTCGCTTGATTATATTGGAATTGTGCCGAGTTATTATGCTCTAATTAGGCATATAATTAGTGAATGGTTAGACGCTTGAAACTAGGCCTACTATATAAATCTATTTTAGTAACTCTCTGCTAATGGAGAACTTAGTTAGCGCTCGATCAATCGGTATTATCGTTTGATCGATTCATTGGGCTGCCCACGGTTAAAACCTGACGCGCGTCTCCCTTATGTGGGCCCAACTTAATTAGTGATCTCCTTTTTTTTTCTTTTGACCCTCGATTCTCTCTACTCCTTATTATCTATTCACGGAAGAAATTGGTCGTCTTCTTCCTTTCTCCTTCCACCGAGAGCGACGACGGTTGAAAGCGGAGGCCGGCAACCATCCACCGCGGTGGAGACAGAGACCGCGAGGATGGACCGAGTTGAAGGCAGCGCACGACGAGGAGACGGCAGCGCACGAGCGGAGGCGGAAGCACCGACTGAGACGAGGAAGAAAACTTAGGGATGAGGGTGTTGGGGTCTGGGGGAGGTCACCGGCGCCCAAGAAGAACAATACTACTGGGCCTAGAGAAATGGCCGTGGCTGCGGCAGACCGGCGAAGGTGGCGGTTCGAGGAGGGAGGTGCGGCGAGGCGGCGCTCCCGCGGCCGCCGGCAGTGAGGGCAGGCAGCCCGGCCAGCGGTGGCTGTAGGGGCAGACAGGGTCTGAATTTCGGCAGCAGCAGCGGTGCTCTCTGCCCTCCTCTCCAGCGACGCGGGCAGCGGCGTTCTCTTTTCTCTTTACTTCATTCCGACAAGAAATTGCACCCATATGCTGTCGGAATTTCGACCGTGCCTACAGGTGCCCGTAAGCTAGCATCCCCCATGTTTATCTACCCAAAAAAGTGAAGAGCAAAAGTGAAATATTCGAGTCACGACGAAGTTTCAAGTGCAAAGTTTTTGTGCGGTGAGCATAACTTTATGTCACATAGAAATATTCAATTTCAAGCAACCCGTTGCAAATGGGCAATGGCACCATAACAAGGGAATCACAACTTCTGGCTAACATAGATTCACTCCTTCAAACAAACTGTAAGGGACACCCGGCATTGACGATGTGTCACATAGTTAGACCCATGACTTTTTCCGCAGGACATGCTATTGTTTGCTACATCTGGGCGATAGCTAAAGAATTGTTGACACATTCCAGTTTTTGAGCAAATACATAATACACGTCCTAGATTTCAGCTACTGAGTTGTAGCAACTTTTTATAACTTTAAAACTGACGGTGCACAACATTTAGATATAAACCATGGCACGGGCACTCAACTACTACAACAATAGAGAGTTCAGCTTCGGTGGAAACAGTGTCAAGTATTGTAGAGCAGAAGAGTAGTGCCCATGCTGACTTAACCGCGCATAAATCACCATCGCTACATGATCAGCATTTTGTAGCTCCACTCATCACTGCACGAGTATGATCTCAATTAAGAAAAGTCAAAGAAACATGTACTATTACTATAAGAAATACAAACTGCATACTAGTCTAATTGATAAACAGAAGAGCAGAGAATCATCTACAGAATCAAGTGCCTAGTTTCTCTATCTCTACTACTTAAAAAGACTAACCAAATTAAGCCATCGGGATGCTCCACCCGATCGATCTGCACAAGCACAACCACCCCCTCCTTTTCCTCTCCCGGAAACCTCCTCTCCCCACACCTCCGCCGCCGTGGCATTCAACTTCCGCTCCTCGGTCCCCTCCCTCACGTACCTCCTCGCTGCCGACATGGAGCCGCTGGGCGGCATCACGGAGCCCTGGCCCGCCTCCACGACCTAGACGTCGCCTACATCTCTGTCCTTCTCCACGCCTCGGAGGCCTGCTCTGTCTAGGCGCAGAAGGCGCTCGACCTCCACCCTTGTCGTCGACATGGAGCACGGGCAGCCTATGAGGCGGCGCCCGAACCCGCCCCAGCCTCAGATCGACCAACAGACCGAGGCCTGAACATCCACCTCGACACTGCGCCAAGGGAACATGATGGGAGGGTGTTGTCTTATGAGGTATGTAGCATCCCTCTCCCTGTGATCGATTCTATGAAGCTACAAGTCTTAGAAAAATAGTTGGATTGGAGAGCAATTGTGGTTTGTTCGGAGAAATCTGAATCTGAATAACTGAAAGCAAACGTCCAGTCTGTTCTTGTCGTTTAACTGTACCTCTTTGCTTTTGATACGAGCCTCACTGTGTCCCAGAGGTATGAGCTGCTCTCCTTTGTCACCCACAAATCTTGGGTAATCAAGATCTGACTCATCCAATGTAAAGTTGTAAACAAAATCTTGATTGGTTCGTGGCCGTTGGTTCTTATTTGGACGACGGCTGCGTCGTCTCTAGATTTGAAATATGGTTGCTGCTGATTGATTGCCTGAAAATTGGATGCCTGAGACTGACTGAGCTCTATTTAGCTTACTACCGGTCCTATATAAGTCGTCTACCTTATTTTTTTTTTCACTTTCTGCAGTTGTAGGAATCCGTGCTCCAGTCATTGTTGTATAAGAAGAGGATGATTTCCTCTGACCTCAAGGGCGTGGACCTGGAATCAATTTGCTTGAACGGGTAGATCCTTGCACATATGGTTAGTGAAGTTAGATGTTATGTGCGGTCTAGCGAGTTTAATGGTTCACTGTTTTTTGCACAGATGGATATTTTTTTTAGTTCAAGCATGGGGTAGTTACTACATGATGGTTACTGAATTTTATGATGGTTTAGCCTACAGTCTTTGAGCACTGGTGGCTAACCAAAATTCTTCTTAGTTTAAGCTGCTTTTTGTGTGCAGGTTTACATCCTTGGTCATCCTATCTGAAGCTAATGTTGTTGTTTTGCGTAATCTGCTCATGCAAGAATCAAGCACTTCTACAAAAAGGAGGCACATCAGGTATTTAAACTTAGAACGAGTATTTCTTTTCAATCTTATTAATAAAAATAGCTTGTGTTCTGAAACATTTTGTTAGCTACTGCCTGTGGAGGTCATGGCACCTATTCGATAAAATGTCATTGACAAGGACATAAGTTCACTCCAGCGCGCCCGATAAAATCATTTTGTATGTTAGACGGTTCACTTATACGTTGGATTTTAGTTTTTTTTAATCTTTGTGATGGTACACCGTGGGTCGGTGGTATAGTGGGTGCATTTGTTCTTCGTCCTCCTGCTATTTTGTTCTGTGCACCGGGAATAAAAAATATGTGCATTTATTTGACTATTTTGTGATAATGCTAGGTGGTGGGATAATTTTTTTAAATAACTTTTTTGTGATTTGAAGTTCAGAGTGAGATATATGTAAAGTTTAAAGAGGTAGAGTTGTGAAGTTCTGACATAAACTATCCTCTGTTCATAAACATATGTCTCGGCAAAAAAGTATAAGTTCTTATTCATCCACTGCTCTGATCCTGCCTCCCCAACAACTCACATGGTCCCTTTTTCATTCTATATGTCAGATGTAAATCCTCTTTTCAGGCATGTAAATCCTCTCTTTCATTCTATATGTTTCCCTAATTTATCTTGACTCTCAACCTACCCAGCATATTGTGACGCCCCGGAACCGGTACCATGAGGATTCCAGCGATCCCGCCGAAATCCGCACGATATCGATCCAGAGACGCCCTCCGACACGACGTGCGCGACGAATCACACACGTGATGCCGGAGGAATTAACACGAGCGGTAACATTACAACAGGATTACAATAGAGCCCACAAGATACATATATTACAACAACGACTCCAATGAGTCAAGATACAAATATACAATACAAAGATCCAAATCATACAGAAGATCGAATACGTCCGAGTACGGACAAGATACAAATTGGACTAGGAGTCCTGAAGATAACCAGTGGCGTCCATAACCCTGCCCAGGCCAAGCCGGAAGGGTAACCTTGCTAACGTCATCATCTCACTGTCAAAGTCGGGCCATCGGTTGCCGACAAAGGGGAGGAGACAAAAAGAAAAGAAGGCGAGGGTAAGTACCACGTACTTGCGAGACAAGACCAGCTATGCTCGCTGGTGGGCGGTATAAACTTCACCCGGCTATATGTGGAGTTTAGCGGCAGCAAAGCTACTATCCAATAGAGACACGCTACAACATCCGTCTACTCAGAAGATAAGAGAGCGCACAAGGTAACAGTTCTATACTCTGCAAACATAACACAGCCGATGCGACCCCCCTTCGCCAAGAGGTATTGCAAAGGCACACACACTTTTGAAAGGGTTTTATTAGCAAATTATTAACAACAGGAAAATAAGGTGTAAGTTGTTCTATGATCAAGCTATACAATTCCAAGTCGTCCATAACCGCGGACACGGCTTATCGATAAGATGTACACCCTGCAGGGGTTGCCCAAATGTAACCATACGCATGCTCGACCCGCTTCTTACAGGCGATGTCTCACAACAAGACCGCCAGTTCAACAAGAAAGTCTAGGGGGGCCACCCGACTAAGCTACCCGTAACGAAGTCCGGCCGTACTCGAAGCGGACTCGGGTTTGCGTTAACGGCTAGGCGTGCAAACCACACGCTTCGCTAAACGTTCCGCGGGGTACAGTACAGAATATAAACAAAGGCAAAGAAGTAAACACCTGAAGGCAACAGTAAGTAAAGCATGGCATACATGGCATAGGCAAATAAACCAAGGTTGTGGCCCCCTTTTCAACTGACTTGAGAAAAGGTAATGGGTGAGGGGGTCCCAATAAACGTCCCCACGTACGGGTAGAGCGCTCAATCTCGGAACAGATAACAAGAACTCGGGTCCTAGGGGACATTAGCGAGTCAAAGTTCCGATGCTTTCGCAAAGGGGCTCACAGATGCCTCTGCTTACAATTTTAGTTGTTAACAATAAAGTAAAGTGTGATTATCTCCAACAAAAGATATAGCATGTGTTAACCTCCCAACAAGATATCCCGAACATTTCGAGATATCAACAAAAACCCTAAACTCGCCTACGACTCGCAAAGCTGGCAAACAACAAACAATAGGTAGGGCGAGGAGGTGTATCTCGGACATATAGGTAACAGGTGGATAGGACACGTGACACAACAGAATCGCAACATAAGGATAGCAATAGATCAAAAGAGTATGTAAAAGTAAAATAGGTGAAGAGGTGGGCTCGCCTGTGAAAGCTGCAGAAGAACTTGTCGTATCTCACATCACCACTTCGTGATCCTATCCGTGAAGAAGCAAAAACTGGACAACAACGCATGCAAGTCTTACTACTACGGGTAAAGAAGATCCAGCATGATCAAGATGATATGCATGACATGGCAGACATGGTGCAATGCATCTTAACCAAATTAAGCGGGTTCGGAACCCCAAATTAGGTTGGAGTTGCATTTCTACCGGCAAAGTTAAGTGTTGATTTGCATGGCATAACATGGCAAGGATGAGCTACTTCAATATTAAACGGAGCGGGGAAACCTTAGGTGGATATCCAAAATACTCCGCATATATGTGAGGTGAGATGCACGAACTATCAACGTGCGACATGATGCGAGATGCAAACAGGCATATGGATGGCATATTCATGATCCTTGCATTTTTCTGATCAACTTTCATATACAACACTTTTAATTTTGAGTTACGGTTTAAAAGATATGATTTATGCAACATATAGACATTTTCTGGAATTTCTGCAAAACAGAGAAAAAGGGTAAACGTTTCTCACCCAGGCACAGGCTAGCCTGAGCGAATGACGCGCGGGGCCAGGGAGTGCTGACGCGGCGCTGACTGGACTGCGGGTGGATCAGAACCTGCAGGGGGAACGGCGATGATGGCGACAGTTGGGGAGGTTCCCCCGCTCGATTCGAGGTACTGGGAGGTCGAGGACGACGAGGCGGTGCCGCTGGTGGCCTCAGATCGACGAGGGGGAGACCAGAGCGACGGCGCCAAGGAGGAGCTCACGGGGCCGGGGATGGGGTTTCTCCTCTCTTGGTTTTGGCTTGCAGATGAAGAAAGAAAAGGGGAGAGAGAGGCGTGGAGAGGAAAGTGAGGACAAGGGAGAGGTTGGCTGGCACCAGAGATAAAGCGAGAGAGAGGGGAGGCTCACATGGGGGAGGGTGGTGCGGTGGCTGGCTCGGTGGAGGACCACTGCCCTCACGCCCTTTTCGTGAGGAGGAGGAAGACGACAGAGACCAGAGCGTCTCCACCGAAGGGGTACGGGCCAGGTGGGCTGGGCTGCAGCAAGGTCGCCGGGTTGGGGCTAACTCGGGCCAGGAAGGGAAGAGGGAACCTGGGCCAGGGAGAGGAAGAGCAGCCCAGGGAGAAGAGAGGGTTGCTGTTTTTGTTTAAAACCTTTTGAAATCAAATTTCTTTTCAGTTTAAAATTCGAAACAGGGAGGAAAGCAAGAATAAAAACTAGTTTTAAAATATTTACTTTATTTGTAATCAAAACAAAACACATTTATATGCAAGAATTTATTTGTTGGAAGAACTTAATTATAAGATAAGAATATGAGAGGGAAGAGTAAGGTTTTATTTGAAAGGAAGGACAAGAGAGGTTAATAAAATAATTTTATTTAATAAAATCATGGATGATATGATGCATATGCCATGATGATGCACAAAAAGAAAAGAACAAACAAAATCTAATAGGGGTGCTACCCGGGGCCGTTACAATCGACACCACTAACAAGGGATCGCGCCCCGAGATCCCAGGTACGGGGAGAGAGGTGGGCTATCGGATCTTCAGGCGACGTGTCGATCTCCTCGACACCACTAACAAGATTTCTTGCTCCATGCTGATCGGGCGACACCACTAACAAGAAGTCGTTGTTCCGCTGTTGATGATGTGCTTCTGTCGAGAATCTCAGGTTGCAGAAGAATAGGCTCCGTACAACAAGGAGGGAAGGAGTAACAATCACATTGGTCCACCAATTCAATGTAACAAAAGCAAATGATAAGAGTAGTCGGTATGGTAGCTACTCCATCCCGCACCCAAAGCATTACTCGATACACGAATAGGAGGATCATGCAATCCACTCTCGGAATCAGATTGGCGATCTTGACAAGCATCGTCAGCGAAGGTTCGATGGTTCCAAAGGCACAAATGATTGAAGAATGATCACAAAACAAAGATGATGTCAACGGAGAAGACAAAGATTAGCCGGCGGTGATGTTCTTATGTCGGAAAGTCTTCAGAGATCGGTCCTATTAGGTTAAGGCAAAGACCGTCCAACCCGCGTCGAAACCTAAGACTCAGAGAACTTGGATAAGAGAGAAGACCAAAACTCGCATAGGTAAGATGAGAAAGAATAGAGGTAAGGAGAAAAATCAGAGCTAATCAGAACTATCCAACGAATTTTCAAAAATAGGTTTTGACACTCTAACTCAACGACCGTTGGCAAGGTTATCCTACAGGCTGGACTAGTGGGGTACCGTCAACCTGAGCTCTGATACCAACTTGTGACGCCCCGGAACCGGTACCATGAGGATTCAGCGATCCCGCCGAAATCCGCACGATATCGATCCAGAGACGCCCTCCGACACGACGTGCGCGACGAATCACACACGTGATGCCGGAGGAATTAACACGAACATTACAACAGGATTACAATAGAGCCCACAAGATACATATATTACAACAACGACTCCAATGAGTCAAGATACAAATATACAATACAAAGATCCAAATCATACAGAAGATCGAATACGTCCGAGTAGGACAAGATACAAATTGGACTAGGAGTCCTGAAGATAACAGTGGCGTCCATAACCCTGCCCAGCCAAGCCGGAAGGGTAACCTTGCTAACGTCATCATCTCGTACCTGTCAAAGTCGGGCCATCGGTTGCCGACAAAGGGGGAGGAGACAAAAAGAAAAGAAGGCGAGGGTAAGTACCATTGGCACGTACTTGCGAGACAAGACCAGCTATGCTCGCTGGTGGGCGGTATAAACTTCACCCGGCTATATGTGGAGTTTAGCGGCAGCAAAGCTACTATCCAATAGAGACACGCTACAACATCCGTCTACTCGGAGAAGATAAGAGAGCGCACAAGGTAACAGTTCTATACTCTGCAAACATAACACAGCCGATGCGACCCCTTCGCCAAGAGGTATTGCAAAGGCACACACACTTTTGAAAAGGGTTTTATTAGCAAATTATTAACAACAGGAAAATAAGGTGTAAGTTGTTCTATGATCAAGCTATACAATTCCAAGTCGTCCATAACCGCGGACACGGCTTATCGATAAGATGTACACCCTGCAGGGGTTGCCCAAATGTAACCATACGCATGCTCGACCCGCTTCTTACAGGCGATGTCTCACAACAAGACCGTTCCAGTTCAACAAGAAAGTCTAGGGGGCCACCCGACTAAGCTACCCGTAACGAAGTCCGGCCACTCCGAAGCGGACTCGGGGTTTGCGTTAACGGCTAGGCGTGCAAACCACACGCTTCGCTAAACGTTCCGCGGGTACACAGAATATAAACACCCGAAGGCAACAGAAGTAAACACCCGAAGGCAGTAAGTAAAGCATGGCATACATGGCATAGGCAAATAAAACCAAGGTTGTGGCCCCCTTTTCAACTGACTTGAGAAAAGGTAATGGGTGAGGGGGTCCCAATAAACGTCCCCACGTACGGGTAGAGCGCTCAATCTCGGAACAGATAACAAGAACTCGGGTCCTAGGGGACATTAGCGAGTCAAAGTTCCGATGCTTTCGCAAAGGGGCTCACAGATGCCTCTGCTTACAATTTTAGTTGTTAACAATAAAGTAAAGTGTGATTATCTCCAACAAAAGATATAGCATGTGTTAACCTCCCAACAAGATATCCCGAACATTTCGAGATATCAACAAAAACCCTAAACTCGCCTACGACTCGCAAAGCTGGCAAACAACAAACAATAGGTAGGGCGAGGAGGTGTATCTCGGACATATAGGTAACAGGTGGATAGGACACGTGACACAACAGAATCGCAACATAAGGATAGCAATAGATCAAAAGAGTATGTAAAAGTAAAATAGGTGAAGAGGTGGGCTCGCCTGTGAAAGCAGAAGAACTTGTCGTATCTCACATCACCACTTCGTGATCCTATCCGTGAAGAAGCAAAAGCTGGACAACAACGCATGCAAGTCTTACTACTACGGGTAAAGAAGATCCAGCATGATCAAGATGATATGCATGACATGGCAGACATGGTGCAATGCATCTTAACCAAATTAAGCGGGTTCGGAACCCCGGACAAACAAATTAGGTTGGAGTTGCATTTCTACCGGCAAAGTTAAGTGTTGATTTGCATGGCATAACATGGCAAGGATGAGCTACTTCAATATTAAACGGAGCGGGGAAACCTTAGGTGGATATCCAAAATACTCCGCATATATGTGAGGTGAGATGCACGAACTATCAACGTGCGACATGATGCGAGATGCAAACAGGCATATGGATGGCATATTCATGATCCTTGCATTTTTCTGATCAACTTTCATATACAACACTTTTAATTTTGAGTTACGGTTTAAAAGATATGATTTATGCAACATATAGACATTTTCTGGAATTTCTGCAAAACAGAGAAAAAGGGTAAACGTTTCTCACCCAGGCACAGGCTAGCCTGAGCGAATGACGCGCGGGGCCAGGGAGTGCTGACGCGGCGCTGACTGGACTGCGGGTGGATCAGAACCTGCAGGGGGAACGGCGATGATGGCGACAGTTGGGGAGGTTCCCCCGCTCGATTCGAGGTACTGGGAGGTCGAGGACGACGAGGCGGTGCCGCTGGTGGCCTCAGATCGACGAGGGGGAGACCAGAGCGACGGCGCCAAGGAGGAGCTCACGGGGCCGGGGATGGGGTTTCTCCTCTCTTGGTTTTGGCTTGCAGATGAAGAAAGAAAAGGGGAGAGAGAGGCGTGGAGAGGAAAGTGAGGACAAGGGAGAGGTTGGCTGGCACCAGAGATAAAGCGAGAGAGAGGGGAGGCTCACATGGGGGAGGGTGGTGCGGTGGCTGGCTCGGTGGAGGACCACTGCCCTCACGCCCTTTTCGTGAGGAGGAGGAAGACGACAGAGACCAGAGCGTCTCCACCGAAGGGGTACGGGCCAGGTGGGCTGGGCTGCAGCAAGGTCGCCGGGTTGGGGCTAACTCGGGCCAGGAAGGGAAGAGGGAACCTGGGCCAGGGAGAGGAAGAGCAGCCCAGGGAGAAGAGAGGGTTGCTGTTTTTGTTTAAAACCTTTTGAAATCAAATTTCTTTTCAGTTTAAAATTCGAAACAGGGAGGAAAGCAAGAATAAAAACTAGTTTTAAAATATTTACTTTATTTGTAATCAAAACAAAACACATTTATATGCAAGAATTTATTTGTTGGAAGAACTTAATTATAAGATAAGAATATGAGAGGGAAGAGTAAGGTTTTATTTGAAAGGAAGGACAAGAGAGGTTAATAAAATAATTTTATTTAATAAAATCATGGATGATATGATGCATATGCCATGATGATGCACAAAAAGAAAAGAACAAACAAAATCTAATAGGGGTGCTACCCGGGGCCGTTACACATATGCATTCATACAAAGTCACCACCAATTACATTAGATGGGATATTAATTATACTACTCTTCTCAAAACTCTGATCTTATAGAAAGTCCCCAGAAAATCTACATATACTAAATAATTATTTAGACACCACAAAGAGTTCTGGCGAATTCGGCGGAACGAGATTCCAGCGAAGTAGTCATAACAACAAAACAGCGGCGAACACATGGCGAGACGGTGGGGTTCCGGCGAGGTCGGTGGAACAGCGACAGAGTTTTGGCGATAAGGCGTTGGTCGTATTGCGTGATTTCCCTGCGATTTTGATCCATATTTGCATGTTAGTTCTATTGGAGACAGTTGAGCCCTATGGATTTGCGAACTGTCATGAATCTGAGTTAGGCTGGGGTGTTGCTGGCGTGTGGGCATTTTCCTTGCGCATATTATGTGGGATTTAGCTGTACATAATGGCCAAGATGGTCTCATGACCTGCAGCTCAATTCTGATGTTGTTCCACGTCAACAAGGTATAGGAAATATGGAGGAACATGCCCAATATGTCTTTGATATTTTCAATATGCATATTGCATTACAAAGCTACAACCCTTAGAAAAATAATTGGGCCAGAAAGCAACTGTGTTTTTTTTTGGATAAATATGAATAAGTGAAAGCAAAAGTCTAATCTTTTCTTCCATTTACATAATTGTTTTTGATACAGCTAATTTTACTCGAGTTTCTTGAAATATATATATACGTATAGGTGAAATTAACTAATAGCATCTTTGTATCGTATCATGCACTAATTTATCATTTCATTCTTCGGAAGGTGTTTTCCCGATGTGCAGAACCTCTTGCTTCCAAGTTAACTTATCAGCTTCCCAGAGACAAGCACTAAAAGGATCGTCTAGCTGGAGATACTATAAATCCTGCTGCTACATAATTACAAATTATATCGGTGCATGACTTGTATCCATGGAAATTTCTGGAGGGAATCTCTTACACGATACATATACTTCACGACACAGTTGCTTATGGTGCAACACGCATGAAAACAGATGAAATGGATTACGCCTTTGATAACTATCATTCCAGACGTATGATTAGGTATGGCATTTGCTCGTGGATATATGTACCTTGAATTTACTCATGGATATGTCAGTTCTTTAATGTCTGTATAATTTGTGAACCATGCGCTGAATAATTTTTTAACCATAGTGCACTTTGTAGGTGTGGTACGTTAGGAAAAATTATGTTCATATTCTTTCAACTTGGTTACTGAGTTCCAAGGTAGAAACAACATTTCTGAGATCTCTAGATCCCAAGGTGGAGGATCTTAGAAAACCCAAATTATAGGTGCTTAACTGATGGTGGCATAATGAAAACCCTGGACCATAAAGCAACGAAGAAGTGATGGCCTTTCTAGGCCTAGAGTGCAGAAAATCATGGCATGTTTGGATATCTAGGCCTAGAGTGCAGAAAAGCATGGTATGTATTTTGTTAAATCTGCCTATCACCTATTAGATTGCAGGCGAGAATGATGAGCTTTGTAGAAACAACATTGCAACGCACGAACATGGTGCTATATATTCATTAATGTCCCAGATAAATTTTATGTGCCAGCAATGTGGAAGTTCACTTCATTATCCTTTTTACACATGCAGGAGCTTCTAAGGAAAATATCACTCTTATTTAAGAAGGCATAAAAAACTGCCCCCTCAATTGTATTTATAGATGAGATAGGCGCATGTGCATCCAAGAGGCAGGCTTTGCAGTGAGAAATGAATTCCACCAGAATATCTGACTGGATGGTGCTGACTTGGACTTATATTTTTGAAGGAAGAAGCATGGCTATCTTGTTGCTCGTGATACCTGTCATTTCTATAATGCCTATGACATTCTGTGGTAACGTCACTGTGTTACTTTTGTTATTGATTAATTAGTATAATGTACCTATAAATCTCTATCAAAATGCAAGGACTTGTTTCTGACTAATTTACATTGCAGGTACAGGAGTTCACGGAAGCATAATTCCAATGAGGAGGGAGCTGAAGAAGATGAAGATCCAATCCATGATGTGAGCATAGGAAATTTAGCAGCCCTTTGTTAGCACAAATATCAAAGCTAGAGAGTATAAGTGGTGTTTGAAGTGGTTATGTTGTCGTAACCAAGATCATCGTGTATTTGAGTATTCTAAGATACCCTTTAGAAGTTTACATGTCTTTCTTATAATATTACAAATATTAACATCAGTCGGATTGACGCATGAAAGGTAAATTTAATTCTTTCTCGCATTCTCATAATAAATACTCCAGCTCTTATGAGGATACATTCACTGCCTAAAAAAATTAGCATCCGCACCACCGGCTTGCCGACGGAGTTTTTTACCCTAACCATTATTGAAGATTTGCTAAGCCCATTTTGTATGCTTGACATAGAAGTCTACGATCTAGGGTTGTCTCCGGATATTCATGAATATCATCATGAATATCAAAGTGTTCTTCGGACTAACTAGAAATGAAGTATTCATTTAGTTATACCTATGTTTGCTGCACCTGGTTTTGTGAGACAATAATACATCTAAAAGGAGAGTTTGTTGAGTTAACAGTTATGTCGGCCCAGAACACAGGTGTGGGACTTACCGCAAAAGAGTAACAAGAATACCTATAACTTAGAACCACGCAGATGCACAACTATGATACATTGTTATTGCGTTCGGTATTATCATGATGTAGTACATTATGATATTCTTGATTTTGTTTTGAATTTTCATAGTGGGTTATGAATTATATATGTGGATTTTCATATATGGACCTCAGTTTGTAGATTTGAGATTGGATTTCTTTTACATTGCCTACTCCAGAAAGTAGTAGGTGTTTGAAGTGTAGTTGAGCTTGTGACAAAAAGTGTTTTGTACACAGATTTTGGACTAAGAAAATACACAATTTTGTCAATCACATAAGTGTAAAACCCTCAATTGCGTGACACAGATTTTTGCCTTTTGATCTTGCTCAATTGTATATAGTTAGAGATATCAATTTGCAAAAAGAAATAAGCAAATGTGTCTTGTTCCGATTTGCCTACGAGGTTATAAAAAAATATGCGAACAAGATTTGGTGTTTTGTTGCACAAATATTTAACTTCTTGCATGTGATCTGATAGGTATTTTTCTGTTCTCAAATGTACTACGTGATTTTATTTATAGAAATCAAACTAGCATATTCTTGTGTAATTGTTTTAGAGGGGAGAAAATGAAACTTGATCCACATAAGAATATCGACATCAAGAGAAACAATGCAGAAAGAGAGAAGGATGATAGTGATCGTAGCCAGGAAGAAAAGCAAATGTTCAGTATGATATACTTGAAAATCAAGTTCCATTGAGATCACTCTTAATGTGTGTGTTTGCCATATATAGCAATAATTTTATTGTTTTTCTAGATAATTTTTGATGACCCATGACAATGCATGCACATTTAACTATTTGAATAAAACCACCGCTTTTCCAACTCCATGCCAAACCATATAGCACAACCTGAAGAAACACTTTTCAGAATCCATGATTAAGTTTTGTAACTTTTTTAGAATTTTTTACCCGTGGGTTGGCATTTATATAAAATATAAAGGTCGTGAAAACATTTTATTGTTGATTATTATATAGTGCATATCTACATAACATGTTGGGGTATTGTCTTTTTTTTCACTTTGCGAAGTGGTGCTGATGTTGAAATGATGTTTCATAAGATATCTTTTGGTGTTGAAATGATGATTAATAAGATATCTTTTACTTCACATACCATGGGAAAATTTATGTACATTATGATGTAACTGATTTGTTTTAAATTTCTTAGTGAGTTGTAAATTATATATGTTCACTGAGAAATAAAATTTGAGTACCCGTGGCAACGCACGGGCATTCGTACTAGTGCAAAGAGAAAACTGAAAGAGCATTTATGTTTTATCTGAGTGCCAACTAGCACCAGCAAAATTATAGCATGACCAATATTTTGGTATATCGTTGTTTGGATGGTATCAATATATCATCCAAAATTTTGGCAAAATAGACATTTGTCTATACAGCGAACAACTCGTTCAAGATGATTAGTCTAGTGAATAATTAGACACATCTGAATACAGAAGATCAACACTAACATGCAATTTCCTAATGAAAACTATAAGATGAACTCATCTAGCTCAAGCACATGTCAAAGTAGAGGAACACAAAAAAAAGAATGACAAGCAATTGGTAACAATGGTAGCATGGAGCTGCATGCACATGCTAATCATGTAATTAGAAGCCAAAAGAATAAAAACTATCTAACAAGAAAAGAAGAAAATTAGACAGGGGACCCGCAACTCCACTGCCTGAAGCAGCAATTTGACTAACCTTCTCATAATCTGCATTCTCCGAACTGGAGACTCCACTGCCTGAAGCAACTAACAATACTTAGTAGTCAGGACCACAAGTAGCATAAAGAGTTGTACACATGTAGGAGCCAGTGCATTCTTATTCATGTTCCTACCTTGAATATCACATGTTCTTTTACTTTTCTTGGTCAAGTCCTCATCAGATCCATCACCAAATAAATCTACAGAGTGCGTTCTTTCCAACAGGAAGCAAAAATAAATTATACTTGACAAACAGTACAAAAGAAGGAAAAAAACAATACTACACTAATTATTGCCATCATACATTGATATTGAGGGAAACGATCCAGAAAACGTGTCTGTTGTGGGGTTAAAAGGAGCTGCAACACAATCACTGGTAATTTGCCAACCTAACTGATCCAACATTCCAACATCTTTCCATGGCTCAGATGACTGAGTACAGGTCACTTCACTCTCTGGAAGAACGAATGATGATTGTTAGTGTGAATTTGTGCTCACAAATGAGCTGGAACTAGTGCACTTTTTTAAGTTTGTACCTTTGGTCCCTCCCATGCTCCTCTTTTTGCTGGTGTTGATGTCCTTGCCATATTCTTCAGTACTTGCAAAGCTAGCAGAACTTTTTTTCAGATCAATCGCCAGTAAATTGCATTTCACACCGCCAAAATAAAAGTAACAATGAAACAAAATATTTAGAGTTGACATCACACCCTGACAATGGAGTTGAAGTAGCATTGGTTGGATAACCCCCATCTGCACTTCTCATTTCATACCTTGAGTCACCGTCACTTGTAATTTGCGAACACAACAGATCTTCAATTACAACATCCTTCCTTGGCTCAGATGACTGCCTCCTGGGTGTTCCACTGACTGAAACAACAATGATTATTGTCAGCGTGAGTTTGTGCAAGAGACAAATAATTAACCCATTAATGAGCTGGAGTCTGTGCGTTCTATGAGTTTCTACCTTGGGTTCCTACAATGTTCTTCCTTTTTCTGTTGGTCTTGGTATCCTTTACAGAATCCTCATCACTTAAAAAGCTAGCAGAGCTTTTTTTAGGGCAATTACCAGTAAATTGCATTACACACCAACAGAATAAAGCAACAAGTAAAACAAGATAATGATTACAACTGACATCATACCATGACAATGGAGTAGCAGGAGCATAACTGTTTGGTGTTACGGGAATTTTCACAATCTTATCATTGTTAGCAGGAGAAGAACCATCCACACTTCTAATTTGCTTACTTGGTTCAAGCAGGTGCAAACTGCTGACAACACACCACGAAATTACAACTCAGACTCATCAAACAAATGCAATAAGAAACACAAAACAATGCTATTATCCAGATCATACCCTGTAAGCTCGCTTGTCAGCACAGGATAATCACGATTAATTGGATAATACTTGACAGAAGATTCAGGAGGAAAGTAGTCTAGAATAATGTCAAAAAGTTCCAGCAAAGAGGTCCGTATTAATTCAGAAATGTGCATCTTTTCCTCGAGGTTCACATCAGCTATATTCAGCAACTCACGTGCAGTAATGGCCTCCTTTTGCATGCCCTTCAAAACACCATTTTAAGAACTGGTGATAAGCTCATGAGCATCAAGTATGAGTACTTCAAATTTGGTAAACCAGACTTTTTTGGCAGAGGCATCAATATACCAACAAGGAAGTGGAGACTTGCCGAGAGTAAGGCCCTTTGTAGGTGGTCAGAATATCTAAGGCAGCCTTCCGGACATCCTCGCTAAACTGAAATTTCCATTGCCAGAGTCCAGCCATAGACTCATCAGCCATGGAGATGCAATCTGCCAGCCTAGACATCAACTTGGCCTCCTCCACAATACACTTGAAAACAAGTATAGGTTTCAATTGGGGCAAAAGAAGTAGGAAATAACACGCCAAGTAATACTATATATAAACTGACAAGGAAATGACACAGTTTCAAGAGATTTGTATTTTGCAGAATGTACCAGAAAGCAAGCAGCTGGAACAGAGGACTGGACTGGAACCAAATGAGTGATTTGACGGGCTTGCTCTACGATCTTAGGGCCTGTTTGGTTCCCAGCCACACTTTGCCAAGCCAAAGTTTGGCAATTTGGCATGTGTTTGGTTCTTGCCACACTTTAGAGCTGCCACACTTCACTATCCATATGGCCCATTTGTCATAGAGTGAATTTTTTGCCAACTTTTGCCACACTTTGTGGCTTTCAAAATTCTAGCCACACTTTTGTGGCTGCCACACTTGCCAAAATTAGGCTTGGCAAAGTGTGGCTGGGAACCAAACAGGCCCTTAGTGCTGAGACCCCCACTAAACAGTTCAGCATGCCTATCCATGGTAGTAGTCAGCTCATCCTCTGCCACAATACACTTTATACCAGTATTTTACGAAGGTGTGAAGAAGTTAGCAAAGCAATCAATCAAAGAACAAAGTTAAGTTTACCAGAGGCAAAGAAAGTTACCGCAGCGGCTGCAGCTTGCAGGTTGAGGGAAGGGGGGTCATTGGCAAAATTTTGGCGAAAATACTCCTCAAGGTAATTGAAATAGTCTTCGAAAAGAACAGTAGCACTCATCCACGGCAAAAGCCTGTCCCATGACCATGCGAGCGGCACAAGATCTAAATAATAGAGTAGAAAAAAAACGTGAGATGGTCAAATCAAACAGTAATTTAAGCATAGGGCAGACACCAAAGCATCAAATGGATACATGAATCCGGTATAAAATTTCTAAAGTACTGTAGATCGCAAGCCTCAATCTTAACCTGGAGAATAAAGCATAAATTGCGCGTACCTTTGTAGATAATAACATCCAACGGAGGCAGTTTCTTGTCTTCGTCGGGTTCCCTTGCGTTTAACAGACAATTAATCAACATCGCCATAGATTCTTCGCTTTCAGCAGGGTTCATGAGCTGGGAGCGGACGCGTTTAAATAACGCGAAATCCAACGTCTTCTGCGGATCTAGGTCAACATTGAACTGCTCCTTGTGGTCTAGTTCAGGATCCATTGTCTTATCGGGAAATAAGGTTACCGGACGGGCGAACCCTAGCTCCCTCTTCCCGAGGCCTCCTCTTCCCTCTTCCCCCGGCCGTCGCCGCCGGTGCCGGCGGCGGTGGGGTTGACTCTTCCCGCGGCGCGGTGGGGGCGCGGGGGCTCCTTGGCGGCGCGGTGCGGCTCGGCTGGCGGCGGTCCGGCGCGGCGGCGTGAGACCCGCGCGTCGGGTGGGAGTAGGGACGGCGGCGCAGCCGTTGGCGGCGGAGCGGTGAAGGCGGGCGGCGCGGGCGGGGCTGCTCGGCCCAGATGTGGCCCAGTTTGGGGCTCAGTTGGGCTGGGCGGGCTGCCTGCGTTCGGCTCGCCGGCGGTGCTCCCTGGAGGCGGGGATGTTGCGGCGGCGGTGGATGGGTGGCGGCGGCGTTGCGGCCGGCCTGCTGCAGCTTGGCAGAGTAGGGCTTTGCGGGCCAGTTTGGGCCCGACCGGGCCAGTTCGGGCCTGGTTTGCCCTCTTTGCCATGTCCAGTCGGTGACCGCGAAGGCGGTGGAGGTAGTTCCCTCCCGCCCGGTTGTGGTGGTGCTGCCCCTCGTCCATGCTGCTTGTCGTCTCGTCCTCTAGGCCCTATTCCGGTGACCACAGTGTGACGGCGAGGGTGACTACAAGATCATGGTGGCGTGTGCTGGTGGGTGGCATGTTTGGAGGCGCACGTCGGAGCGTTCAGGGTGGTGGGTTTGGTGGTCGGGAGAAATCCTTGTCGGCATGTCCGACTCCGACGCGGCGACGCCTGCGGGTGCCGTCTTCCTTCCTGAAGGGCGTCGGATGTATCCCTCCCCAATCCCTTCCGCATACCGGGGAAACCCTAGGATTAGTCCGGGCAGCAGCGGCGTCGTCGTCGTTTCCTTGTTGAAGGTGCTGCTTGGTATTCGGCGTCTCGGCGTGCTAGGAGAGTGGTGGTACTTCTCCGGAGGGTGCAGCGGTTGCGGGGTGTTCCTCGTTTTCGTCAATCTGCCGGTGTCGGCATTAGTTTTTTTTTCTTTTCTTTGTCTTTTCATTTGGGCTTGGTTGTGCTGCAGCTCCAGCTGTTTCGTTGTATCGGGTAGTTGCTATATTAATATAGCGGGACGAAAGCCTATTTCGAGGATGTGGTGTTGGTAACAGGATCCGACGAGGTTTGCGCTGAAATGATGCCGGAGACGGCGACGAGGAGATGCAAATAAGATGCCACTTTTGTCTATGACTTCCTATTTTGGGACGGCCTGTTTTTGTATCCATTTTTAAAAAAAAGTTAAGGCCTGGTTGTATTGGTAGCCGGTAGGCCTTGTTTCTTATTAGGCTTTTGATCTTTTTTTGCCAAACTTTTGTGTTGGTCTGTGCAAGTGCAAACTAAATAATATGTCAATTCACAGAAACACACTTATCTTGAATTACAATAGTTATCCATGAGAAGAGATCTTTAAATGTAGAAGCTCATAATTTAGCTAAGAGTGATGTCTGCTTACAGTCCGGCCGGCATATCTGGCTTGGAAAGTCTCCTGATCCTATTCTTATACCTCCAAATATCTTTGATTAATAAAGAAAGATCTTAAGCTCAAAAAAGAATAGTATGTCAATTGCAGTCAACATAACCTTCGTGTAGTTGTTCCTAAATATTAACCTGTGTAATTGCGCATATGTTTGTAATTGTGTATATGTGTGCAATTGCACATATATAGATGTGGAATGTGCACATATGGATACTGCATGTATTGCACAATTTTAGACTTTAATGTAATCTTTATTTTTCATGGTGACCTGTAACTAGACTTGTAATTATTTGTTTTTGAGTTTTTGAGATTTTGTTGGGCTTGTAATTATGCAGTAGATAAAAACCAGAAGAGGAAAACGCTTGAGGGATGATGTCGATCGAATGGCCAAGAATTAGCGGTCGATCGAGCGTTAGGCGCCTCTTGATTATAGTCAAATTGTGCCAAATATGTACAATTAGACTTGTAACTGGTGGAAGGTTAGATGTTTGAGTTGAATATGTGAAACCAGACCTAGTATATATAAAAGGACATTGGGATAGCTAAAATAAATTAGACGTGTCTCTTAGGTAGACATAATAACACGACGTGAACGGCGGCAGTGACACGAGATGTTATTTGACGGCCTCATCATATATCATGTTGATTTAGGGCTACTTTGATACATAGAATAGAAAAATTATATGAATAGGAAAATCATAGGATTGAGATGTCATTGCTACTTGAATCCTATGGAGAGATGAAGTGTGTTTGATTGTAGCAAAGAAATATTCCATAAGTTATGAACTAATGTTTTTCCTATAATATTTGCACTACAAGACTTATATAGAATCATTTCCTATAAGACATGTTCCTATGAATCAACAACTTATTTAATTTTTTTTCTATAGGTTTAAATCCTACACTATTTCAATACAAATCATATGAATCAAAGAAGCCCTTAGTACTTATTTGGTAGGGCTAATAGTCATTGGCCCATAGATATACTAGGAAGTTTGCGGCCCGGCGCATGCCGCGCCCGTGTTGTCTACGGTGCGGCATAATTTTTAAAAAACGGCATTTTTAGGTTTAAGAGTGCATGATTCTTTTTTTAAACTCGACCGAACCCTTGGTTTCAAGATCGTTGGTTACAATTTTGTAGAAATAATACAATATTTGGGTTGCTGAAGTACCGCGGAAGTGCCAGTGAAATAGGCGGCGGATGGTGGAGTGCTTTTGTTTCTAGATCGTCGGTTAAAATATTGTAGAAATTAAAGAATATCTGGGTTGCTGAAGTACCGCGGAATTGCCGGTGAAATAGGCGGCAGATGGTGAAGTTCTTTTATTTTCGGTGTTGCTATGAAAGGAAACGGTATTATTTTTCCGGTCGAAAGAGGCAATGGGTGATGGAGTAGATCTGTATTTCTGAAGTTACTGTAGAAGAAGGTCATCCCATGTGAAAATGTGACGGATGATGGAGTAAGTATATTTTTTCGATGTTACCGTAGAACAACACAATATTATTTTTCCCAAATAAAAGAGGAAACAGATGTTGGATTTTATTTGAATCACCGTTGAAAAATTATGCACTACTAAACCTACGCCACATTGCGCCGGCGTACTCCAGACGGTCGCCGTGGTGACCCTCGGCCACCTTCGAAGCCTGCAAACTCGCCGTCAGCTCTGTCGTAAAATACATCTTCGAGTCAAGGCTCTCTAACTGGTAAGCCTCAACTGCCTATACATAGACAAGAAATGATGTAAATGATGTATATAGTACGTAAATCAGTACATGACTATGTGTGGTTCTTGATCTGCTCTTACCAGATGGCACAACAATCAAATAATTCATCCTTTCACCCAGCAAGAAAACACAGTCCATTTCAAGATATAACGAACACATCGTCCACAGGTGAAATTATGAGTTACTTACACCTACAACCAGGGGCATCTTGATTTCAACTGATTGTTAATATGCTGAAACAGACCAGGACACCAATTTAGTTCCCGCGCCCATAAATGTTGAAGATACTTCGCAGGTTGATCAACCTACCCAAAAAAGCAGAGAGGTCAAGGATGGTATGGCCGAATGACTGAACAACGAAGAGCTGAGTACCTACTCAAACAACGCGAAGCCCGACAACGAAAACGAGTTGCTGCTGACTCCATAAAGAATGCTCAGACATACCCAACACTTGAGCCACCTGGTATTAAGAATGTCTTTACTATACCAATGTAAACTTCACTTCATATGTCATGATTTTTATAATATTGTCTATAGTTATTCCCCACCCTAGAATCTATAGTGGTACAAGTCAACATGATAGTACATATTCTAACTTGCAGCAATCTAATCTAACACAAGGTACATACATCATATTTATAATCTTCTAATAAAAACATATTTATGGACTTATGCGTTACGAACAGAAACCTGAGTTTGACTGGCTGTTAAAATAAACAGGCCACCCTAACGAAGAAGTTGCAACGCCTACATGTGCCGGACATGCTTCAGAGGTTAAACAGTCTGCCGCAACAAAGAAGAGTGGCAAGGGATGGTATGGCCGAATGACTGAACAACAGAGAGCTCAGTACCTACTCAAACAACGCGAAGCCCGACAACGAAAATGAGTTGTTGCTGACTCCACAAATAATGCTTAGGCATACCCAACACTTGAGCCACCTGGTATTAAGACTGTTTTTACTATACCAATGTAAACTTCACTTCATATGTCATAATTTTTATAATGTTGTCTATAGTTATTCCCCACACTGGAATCTATAGTAGTACAAGTGAACAGGATATTACATATTCTACCTTGCAGCAATCTAATCTAACGCAAGGTACATACATCATATTTATAATCTTCTAATAAAAACATATTTATGGACTTATGTGTTACGAACAGAAACCTGAGTTTGACTGACTGTTAAAATAAACAGGCCACCCTAACGATGAAGTTGCAACGCCTACATGTGTCGGACATGCTTCGCAGGTTAAACAGTCTGCCGCAACAAAGAAGAGTGGTAAAGGGTGGTATGGCCGAATGACTGAGCAACAAAGAGCAGAGTACCTACTCAAACAACGTGAAGCCAGACAACAAAAACGATTTGCTACTGACTCAATAAAGAATGCTCAAGCATCCTCGACTGGTATTGCAAATGACCTTACTAGCAAAATAAATGGTAGACTTCATATGTGTTATTATTCTGCAACTCCATAATCGATACATGCACTTTACCAATGATATGAAAAAGGGATTTCTATTTTCGTGCCCTTGGGTCCTTCGTTGTGCTCAGTTTTCCCGAGCCCCTTAGTTTTTTCTTAGTTTTCCCCAAGACCTTGTCTGAAACCCGCAGAAGGAGCTCGGACGGAGGATTCCCGTTTAGTTGACGTTGGTTGGTGCTGGCAAGTGGGGCCGCTGTTGGTGCCCCGCAGTGGACACGTCTTCACTTATCCAGATCATCGTGGGACCCACAACTTGTCCACATTAGCGCGCCGGACCCACAGCTTACTCAGGTGACCGTTGCAAAATGGGAGCCCGAGCCAGCCCGTGCCCGTGCCATTGCTTCCCCTTTCTTTCCCCGCGCCCGTGCTCGTGCCATTGCTTCCCCTTTCTTTCCCCGCGCCCCATTGTTCTTCTTCTCCGCCAGCGGCAGCCCTTCTCCAGCTGGCGGGTGATGTCTAGTTTCTCTTCGACCTCCCGTTCTTCATGGCCGCAGTATGGACCCGTGCCTTTGACAAGATGCCCTGACTGCCCACGTGACTGCCCACGTCAGGAGCCTCTGAAGCGGTCGATCCAAGACGGACGAGAACGGCAACCGTGGACGTGTTCCTTGCATGCGAGAGCTTGCCATATAGAGAGGGGGATAAGGTTAGATCTCGCTCCAATTTCTCTCGATTTTCTTGTTATTCCCTCGAATTTGGGATTTAGGGTTCACGTTGTTGTTTTCAGATCCTGAAGAAATGCAGGCATTTCGAGTGGATCGATGTGTACGTTCAGAGGCTTCAATTGCAGGAATCAATTGGCGCTATTGGGGGCGCAATTTGGGAGGGGGACTTGCTATAGAGAATGCGGCGGAGAGAGGAGCCGTTCGATTATGCCTAATGCTCCCAATGCAGGACTGGTGGAAGTGAAGGGAGAACTGAAGAAAATGAACAAGCAGTTAAGGCAGCTGATTGAGTTGAAGAAGCAAGCTAATCTGATGGCTGGTTGTTTTTCTGTTGTATAATTGCGATCGGATTCTTATCATTGCTCACCAGGCGCTAGAAGTTGTTACAAGGGATACCTTGTTACAAATCTATTATTCAGTTACATGTACTTGTAGTTGTTTTCATAGTTAGTGTGTGCATTCACCGAAATTACCAACTATATTGGAATGCTAAAGAAAGTTGATAATTGTTAGAGGGGTGACAAATAATCTATTCACCGAAATCCCCCAAATATGCCAAAACTATATCCCATAAAAGAATAGGAAAGCGAAAGATAGTTGATAATTGTTAGAGGGGTGACAATAATGCATTCACCGAAATCCGCAAATATGTATGCCTCATGTTTATACCAAAATTATACCACTTTTGGGCCGTTTCAAATTACCAAAACTATATGCCAAAACTATATCCCCTAAAAGAGAAGGAAAGCGAAAGATAGTTGATAATTGTTAGAGGGGTGATAATAATGCATTCACCGAAATCCGCAAATATGTATGCCTCATGTTTATACCAAAATTATACCACTTTTGGGACGTTTCAAATTACCAAAACTATATGCCAAAACTATATCCCCTAAAAGAAAAGGAAAGCGAAAGATAGTTGATAATTGTTAGAGGGGTGACAATAATGCATTCACCGAAATCCGCAAATATGTATGTCTCGTGTTTATACCAAAATTATACCACTTTTGGGCCGTTCAAAATTACCAAAACTATATCCCAAACTATATCCCCTAAAAGAAAAGGAAAGCGAAAGATAGTTGATAATTGTTAGAGGGGTGACAATAATGCATCCACCGACAGAGAGAGAGAGGGTACGAGAGAGAGAGGGGTGGCCACGAAGAGACGGGGAGGGGTATATTGCCCGTTAGATCAGTTGATCAACGGTTCGTGGAGTCGATCTGTGTGACAACGACTCAACCAATCAGGATAAGTTTGGGCTTCTGAGAGCATTTGTGACAGAACTTGAGGGCAAAACTGAGTAGTACTAACAATCCAAGGGCACATAAATAGTAAATAGACTAAGGGATTCAAACAAAAAGAATTACAAAATGAAAAATGCGTGTTTTGTACAATATAATTCATATTGGGCTACATCAAATTATTTGCAATTCAAATATACATGAGTGTGACAATTATGGCATCATTTAGACAAACTATGTTTTTGGGGAAGATGTTTTGCAAAGGGGTTTGAGTGGAAAACCATGCATCTTCATAGCTACACTAGTGATCTGAGAAGTGGCAATTTGTGGTAAAACTTGATTTATATGTGTTTGTTAAGGTTTTCTAGGTGGCAGGTTGCGTAGGAAGACTCCATGAGTAGGTGCCACTATGTTTTTATTTTTTTGGATTTTTTTGCACATGAAATGACTCAATTAGATATGTTAATCTCATTTGTTGACTCTCTGTTGACCAGCTACTTGAGGGTAAAACTGAGTATATTGCACTTGCCAGTCTAAGTACTCGAGGAGAAAAATGAGTACAGATAAAATTTCTGTATAAGGTCCGAGGTTATAACTGAGTACACCAAACGTCTCAGGGTTAGACTCGTGTCGCGGTGCACGCTGCAGCCGTGCATAGCGGACGCGTGTTGCGGTACACGCCACCTTCGTCTTTATAGAGCCCTTTTTCTCTCCCTTGACGCACGTTCTCACAACCGCCTCTCTGTCCCATCATCTTCTCCAACCGAAGAAAAACCCCAAAGAAAACCGCCGGCGATAGACAAGAATGAGATGCCCATTGTCAGCGCATCAGCCGCCAGCGCATCGGCCGCTGCCCCCGTCCAGGCCCCTGTCGCTGCTTCCAACGTAGCAGCCGACGCATCAACCGCCGGCGCATCAACCGCCGCCACCGTCCAGGCCCCCGTCGCTTGGGACCCGTACGAACCAGTGTCGTACGTCGCGCCGGAGAACCCCTACGACACCAGCGTCGTCGACGACCGGAGGTAACCCTTTGCTCCCTTGTTCTTATCCCATTTCAATCCTTTTGTGTTAGATCTAGCGTTATTAGGGTTCGTCTGTTCCTAGTTCAATCCATTTGTGTTAGATCTTGCGTTATTAGGGTGCGTCTGTTCCTAGTTTAATCCTTTTGTGTTAGATCTTGCGTTATTAGTGCTTGTGATTTGCTTTTGTTTAAGATTTGTGTCGATGATGATGAATATTTGGGCACAAATTGATTCAGGGTTTGGTCAGTAAACAATTGGTGTGTACAAATTTGTTGTGCATGATCTTTGGTTTACTGACTCAAATCCTGGATATAAGTGTGTCCAATGTAACTGAGGCTACCTCTTTTTTCGAGCCCATATTATCATGCATGATCTTTGTTCACTCTCCGTTCCATCATCGTTGCAATTGACTCCGTGTTTTTTGCACGATCTTTGGTGCTACGTGACAGGTGCAGAGCAGCGACAACGAGTCCTTCCACACCAAGACTCGTCACGTCCTCAGGAGGCTGCAGTCCGGCCATTACGATGGCCCCTTTGCTCGAGGCATTTACAAGTGCCCCTTCTGCACAGGAAGCTCCGCGCCACCGACTTCAACTGCCTCGTGAACCATACTGAATCCATTGGCAGATGCGGCGCTAGAGTTGGAACGACGGTGAACGTGCATGCGTTCATGGCCAAACACAAAGCACTTGGGATTCACCTGCGCAACCTCCAAGCGAGTCAGCGCAACCTGGAGGCGTTGAACATGCCTGCACTCTCTGTATGTGACTGCTCTATCTGTAGAGCAGCTTAAATTCATGTAAAATGTAGCTTATGTTGTAGGGTTCTATCGGTACTACTCTTGGATCTGTCGTGAATATATCTATGCTATGTTGGCTGCTGTATGCAGCTTATCCTATATTTTCTCTGGATTTGTGCCCTAGATTTCCTACCTGATTGGGTAAAACGAAGGCATAAAGAAATGAATGGCGTTAAAAAACAGAAGGAGAAGCTGCTCTAGATTTGCTACCAATTTGGGCTATCAAATATGAATGAGATCGAGCGAGAGAGAGTAAAAAGGTACATTGAAAACTGCTAATCTGGGCGAAAGAGACAGAAACCACTCATGCCCACGTCCCGGACCCACACGGCTCCACACGCTACGGCCACACAAACATGGTCTCGTCATGTCCCACGCGGTTCCTTCCTACCAGCCCCACACGACGCGGCCCCACAAACGACACGACCCCACTCGTCAGCACGGAACGGTCAACTTAACGGATTCCTTCCGTCCGAGCTCCTTCTGCGGGTTTCAGACAAGGTCTTGGGGAAAACTGAGAAAAAACTAAGGAGCTGGGGAAAACTGAGCGCAACTAAGGACTCGAGGGCACGAAAATAAAAATCCCTTTGAAAAATGGATTCGCTTTACCAATGTTTCTCTTATATATACTATTATCTGGTTTTCTGTTCTTACTATTAGGTACTGTAACAACCTTGATTGGAACTCCCCAGCCAAATGTGGGTCCAACTTACCAGGGAAAACCATCCATGACTCGCACCAGTGAGCGGTCCTATTTGAGTGGTTTAACACATCACTCATCGGTCACACCAGACACCGTAAACTCCAACACCCAGTTGTACCAGTCCACTGCCAGTTCAATTCATAGTGATAATTATATCCGGAACTTGCTACCAAGCTTCCAAAGTGTATGCGCCAGCCAAGGTAAACATTTCAAAAACCTTTATACTATCCTTATGTTAATTCATCTAGAAGTTTCGTATTTTAACCTGCTCATCAGATCAAGAATCAACTGGGATCTCCGCACTTCAAGAATCTGTTACACACAATGTAGCAGACAAATAAAGGATGCGTGAGAGGGAGCGATACACTTCAATGAGCCCTGATCACATGGATGCTCTCCTTGTGAAAAAACGTGAATACAATAAAAGGAAGCGAAACATTGTACCATCAAACTGCAATGATGAGAGGTCTCCAGGTATAGTGCATACAACATAATTGCATTGCACATTGCGCTGTTTGTACACTATATTGATCAGATATTCACTCAAGTTTAATGTTTCCTGTGAATTTATTTTACCTAGAGGAAAACGACGAACCAATAGATGCATACGGAATATTTGAGCCCGTTGACCAAGCATCGCATCCCGGCGGTACAGAAATTGACATCTATTGTACTTAGCAGAGTACCTCCATTTTGCTTTTCTTAATGTCTCGACCAATATTTTTCAACCTACTAGGATACCATAACACAATACACAATGATGATGACGATGAGCTTGATGAAGAAGCAAGGATATTCAGTGGACAGCGTATGCAAATTTACACATTCATATAATTTTTATGGAGAAATTATAAGATATTCATTGGTACCTTTGTTTATTTGTTAAATAATTGTGGATTAACTGTTTACATTTTATTTTAGGTGTTCATTATGAAACATACCATGAAGAGCGACACAGTACTGAAGGGATATCAGTGAATAATAATATTGCTGATAGCATCTACCGAAACCTTCCAAAAAAACACCATGTCCTATAAAAGGTTCCAGACTGCGAGCACTGTAGAGCAATGCGGTTTCAGTTCGAGGGGCCTGCATTTTGTTGTAGAAAAGGAAGAGTCAGTGTGTTCATTCCGGATGTTCCTAAGGAGTTGAAACGTTTGTGGACAAGTCAGGAAGATGAGGATGCTAAATATTTTAGAAAGCATATCCGATATTTCAACTCCCACTTCTCCCACGAGTCTTGGAGTTACACTTGACCGCCAGGTTAGCACCGCGGCAGGAACCGGCAACTATACAGCACATGGCATAATGTACTACAAAATGGATTATCTTGTACCTGGTGATAATCTGCCATGGCATTTGTGTTACCTTCCAAAACCCACCGGCGGGCAATGGTTAAGCAACACGAAGAGCCGGGAGGCTCCCAAGGCCGCTTAGTGGACCCTGGCACCTCGCGTCGTCCCGCAAGTCTTCCAGCCACGTCTGGCGGTTGCTAGGGCGTGCCACCTGACCTAGACCCGATCAGGAAGGTGTTAGATTGCTTCGATTGTTCCTGCATGGTAGACACGTAAACATCAAATACGAGCCCTATCGGCTCTCAGGTTGCCCTGTGGATCGGCTCAAAGAGCCGATCGCCCCATGGTTCACGTTGGATTTGCAATGACATGGGGATCCTGCTTGATCAAAACAAAGCTAAACCGATCTACGACAGTTTAGGGTTTTCACCGCATAACCGGAACGTCCTACGCGTAGTCGGGCCTAGCAGATACGGAAGATGATGCAAACTACCCCTACAAGAGGCCTAAAAACCAACATAACGTTAATTCCCGGAACATCCCTTGTAGGAACGGTAAACAACACCTAACGCACTACCGGATCGTCCACCCCGCATAAGGCCTAACTATGCAGATATTAAACTAATCCTTGGAGCAAGGAGCAACTATAACATATCGGATCTACTAAGTAACGAACAAGCAAGATGCTGCCCTTACACCCAGATAGGTGCAAGGGCAGCTAGGTGTCGAGGGACGGCATTGCCACGCAGATCTGCAAGAGAAAGCATCAATGCAAGCCCCTAAACACCTAATGATAAGTAGTGTTGCTCGCCATCAACAACGCTTCAGCACGAGCAGCACAAGGTAGACGAATAAACGTGTACTGCCTAGATCGCGAGATGCGATCTAGGCAGCATGATACCCAGAAGAAACCCTCGAAGGAAGGGGTGGCAATGCGCCTGATTTGTGTTTGTTGTGAACGTGATTGTCCTCCTTTCTCGATAACCCTAGATACATATTTATAGTCCAAGTGACTTTCTAATTGAGGCGTTGACATAGGCATCCCAAATGGGCTTGCCGAAGATGGTACCCAGAGTTTACTGAAGGCCCACTATCCGAAGAATAAGAAGATTCGAGAGTCCAAGATATATTAAGGAAAGCTAGAGTTGTAATAGGAGGAGTTATTTGTAATTTGGCGGGATGAGTTAGAAACCGTCCCGGACTCTGTAACTTGTACAAAACGAAACCCTCGGCTCCACCTCCTATATAAGGGGAGTCGAGGGACAAAGAAAGGATCGAATCTACTGTCAACATAACCCTAGTTTTCTTAATCGCCGAGTACTTTTCGCCTAAACCTTCGAGATCTACTTGCCCTCTACTTCTAGCAAAACCCTAGTCTACAATCTGTAGGCATTGACAAGTTAATCCTTTGTCAATTGGCGCCGTCTGTGGGAATTAGAGGCTGCAAGGATCTGATCTCGATGGCACGTTCAAGATCTTCGACATCGTCAACAGCAAGCAACGCGATGGATCGAGGTAACAAGGGAAAAACTGATCTATTCAATTTTATTCCTCACCCGCCCTCCCGTATGGATGCATGTGCCTATCTGGAGGAGCCCATCGTCATGACGTTCGGAGAATTCCGATTTGGCGTCAACAAGGAAGGATCCTACCGTCTCGAAGTTCCGATCTCGCGGAATTTTCAGCGGTCGACTCCAACTTTTCGTCGAGTGACGAGGAGTTTTCGTCGACACACTTCGTCGACAACAAGGCAAGCGAAAAGCTCGCCAAGATCTTCAGCAACACATCCTTCGAGTCGTCTGCGGACTCCTTTATAAGCAGCGACTCCGACAGCCGACACTTCAACTTCATCGACAAGTCTTGCCATCGGAAAGGTCTTCACCACTCTATATGATGGTGTCACCAATCCCGACAAAAATCAATGCGCAAAATATCATCAGATCTATGTGGTAGAAGGGGCAGGCACATCAGACCCGCAAACATCGGAGGCTTTCGACAATTGGGAAATCCATACGTCGATCCCTGATCTCGGACATGGTTTAGGCACCAAATATCCTGGATCTACAACTCGCAAGAGTACAGCTCCCGCAAGAAGCGTGGGATAGGGCTGCGAGAGCCATGGATGGTTCAGAACCTATGACCACCACTCTATTGCACAAGAACTTCAAGCATATCAATATAGACTTGCTCGAGTTAGCAGAGAATTAGAAAAACAAACAGCATCCCTGAATAGAAGGAGGAAGCAGCTTCGCATCAGCGAAGCAGATTTAAGTCGCCTTTCGGAAATACAGGAGATAGTCACAGAGAAGCTCGGAGGAGAGCAATGTCTCGACCGCAAAACATACCTGAAGCAGAAAGAGGAAACATAATCCAAAATCTCGACATGTCCTTTATGTCGATCGACGAAAGAGGAAATATCATCCCAAAACGCCAGAAGCAGGATACATGGCAACACAAGCATACATCTTGGCGTCCAGACCACCTCCTGGAGACCCGAGAGAACCATTGTTCAATATGGCAATGGCCGGAGTAGGGGTTATGGGAACAGCGTTTGCAACAACGCCTCCCGAAAATCCCAGACAAAATAGTCCTCGACCCACTGCAGCAGTTCAAGATCCACCAAGAGCAAGTGGAGCAAGAGATACAGCGGTCAAGTAAGGGTGGACAGAGCGCGACAAGAAAGGAGGGAGCGTCAGCACTCGCCAGAGCTTGCCGATGAAGATATGTGTGGACTCCCGTGCTTTACGAGAAGAGTGCGAAAAACTCGAGTCCCTAAAGGGTTCAAGTTACCCGAGAATTTCAAGAAGTTCGACGGCCTGCAAGATCCCGAGGATTGGCTCGTGGATTATCTCGAGATGGTAAAACTGGTAGGAGGAACCAGAGCAACGGCTATGCAAAGTATCCAAGTTCACCTGAGTGGTGCCGCAAGATCTTGGATAAAGAAACTCCCCTTGAATTCCATCGACAGCTGGGAAACCTTTGAGGACATCTTCGTGAAAAACTTCCGATCCACCTGCAAGAAACCTGCGTCGTTGGAAGAATTACGGGCGTGTCGACAAAAACATGACGAGTCGATGAGAAAATATATACAGCGGTGGAACATTATCAAGAACTCGGCGGAAGACATATCTGACGAGAGGGCAATAGATGCGTTCGTGGCGGGAATCCGACGAGCAGACTTCGTCGAGGATTTGGGGAGAACTAATCCCAAGACAATCTCAGCGTTGATGGAAATCGCTAATAAGTGGGCAGATGGAGAAGACGCAATATACAACAAGCGACACAGGTCGCCAGAGGAGAATCGTGGTCGAAATTATCAAAATAGAAGGCGATTTTCTCGCCAGTTCTACAACAACGATGCTCCCGGCCATATATCGGCTGGTTTTCGGGGAAATCCTGGAGGAAATAGTCGAGATGATTATCAAAGGAGCAACGAGCAACAAGGCGACAATAGAGGTGATTTTAGCGGCAACAGACAAAATAGCGGACCAAGGATTCAAAGACCTTATGTGTCTCCCGAGGAAATGATGAACGGTCCGTGTCAAATGCACTTTTACCTCGACAACAATGGAAAAGGCGTCAGGACACTACGGAAAGACTGCCGCAATTTTCAGGCAATGCTGCGAGCCGCGGGAATCGCAAACGCTCAAGCAAATAAGAAATCCTCGGGAACCAAGGAGCGAGATTCACCTCCCACCTCCTCCCGCAATTACAAGAAAATCGACACCAGCTTAGAATTGCGGCAGCACCACATCCACCTCCATATGTTGACCCCAACTCTAACGGTGTGGTCTCGATGATTCAGCTAGGCCGTCCAACGGGCGCGAGAAGGTAATATCTCGACAAGTGTTCATGGCGAGAAGATGCCTCCACCATGATCGAGTACTTAAATTGGTCGGGGCAAGATATTGGCTTCACAATGCACCATCCGCAAGTCCTCGACCAGGACAATCGGCGCTCATCTTACCCGTTGTTGGTTTCGACGTGTCGAGAGTTTTCATAGATGGCGGCAGCAGCTTAAACCTCATGTATGCAGATACATTGAAAAAGATGAACATATCCCTAGCAAATCTGAAACCAACGACACACGTTTCCACGGGATTACACCAGAGAAGCCAAGTTACCCATTGGGCAAGATCAACCTCGACGTTCGTTTGGAACCGAAAATTACGGATAGAGAACACGGGTTCAAGTGGTGGATTTCCGTCGCAATATCACGCTTTGTTGGGACGACCAGCGTACGCTAGGTTCATGGCAGTGCCGCATTATACATATCTGTTGTGGAGGTTGCCCGGGCCTAAGGGACCTATCACAATCAAAGAAGCTTTGCACTATCCGATAAATGCGACAAAGATTTTCATCGGCTGTCGAAACTTTCGGATGCAAGCAGAATATGCGGCACCTAGGTTCACTGATTATGATGTGCTGCGGAGGTAGGAAGACCTTCTAAGGAGCCAACTTTCAATATAAATAAGGATTCAAAAGAGGTACAGATCCACCCGACAGATCCAAAGAAAACGACGTCCATTGCCGCAAACATGGATGTCGCATAGAAAGCGCGCTCGTCGAGTTCCTCCGTGAAACCGGAGAATCTTCGCATGGTGTCCAGCTGACATGCCAGGAGTACCCAGGGAACTTGCCGAGCACCACCTCAATTTGGATCCTCTCGCCAGACCAATTAAAGCAACCTTTGCGGCGTTTTTCAGAACCTAGCCGCAAAGCCATGTTATCGAGAAATAGATCGACTTAAAGATGCGGGGTTTATAGAAATATCTACGAAGCCACATGGGTAGCTAACCCAGTGATGGTGCCGAAGAAACACACAATAGTCCTTCGCATGTGCGTCGACTTCACGTGTCTCAATAAACATTGTCCCAAGGATCACTTTCCCCTCCCAAGGATCGATCAAATTATCGCTCCACGGCGGGATGCGAACGTCTTTCCTTCCTGGACGCATATTCTGTTATAACCAGATTAGACTAAAAGAAGAAGATGAAGCCAAGACAGCGTTCATCACACCTTATGGCGTGTTTTGTTACAAAACAATGCCCTTTGGTTTGAAAACGCGGGAGCAACATATCAGCGGATGATGCGAAGTGCCTAGCAACACAGATCGGGAAAAATGTACAAGTTTACATCGATGATGTCGTAATAACATCCAAGAAAGGGTCGACTTTGATCGAAGACTTGAAGGAAACCTTTGACAACCTCGACAAGTTTGCCTCAAGCTGAACCCGACAAAGTGCTCTTTTGGAGTTCCTAGGAGAACTTCTCGGGTTCTTAGTATCAGCAAGGGGGATTGAAGCTAATCCGAAAAAATACAGGCCATCGTTACTATGAGAAAGCCAACAAAGTTGAAAGAAATACAACAGCTAACGGGGCGAGTCGCAGCTTTAAGCATTCGTCGCCAGGCTAGGAGAAAAGGCGCTACCATTCTATGCATTAATCAAGCAAGGGGAAAAATTTCAATGGAACGAGGAAGCAGACAGAGCTTTCGAGAATCTCAAGCGAGCAATTTCGACACCGCCGATATTGGTGGCGCCAAAGAGAAGAACCTCTCCTCTTGTACATCGCAGCTACACCTCGGTGGTCAGCACGGCTCTCGTAGTCGAAAGGGAAGAAGAAGGCAAGCTTCATGGAGTTCAAAGGCCAGTATATTTCATCAGCGAAGTACTATCGCCATCAAAACAGCGGTACCCGCAATATCAAAAGCTAGCATATGGAGTATTCACGACAGCAAGAAAATTGCGGCACTATTTTTCGGCTCACCCGATAATAGTGGTCAATGAAGCTCCCTTATCAAATATACTGAACAATCCAGAAGCTACGGGTCGTGTCTCCTTTGGGGAATAGAACTTTCCCCTCGGGACATCACGTATGAAAAAAGAAAAGCAATAAAGTCGCAGTCTTACCAGATTTCATTGCAGAGTGGATGGAGCTACAAAACACGGGACCCCAGATTTATCGAGGACTTGGACCATGAACTTCGACGGATCCAAGAGATTGGAAGGTGCTGGAGCAGGGGTGATATTAGTCTCACCTGAAGGCGACAAGTTGAAGTATGTTCTGCGGATGACGTTCCCAAACACATCTAACAATGAAGCAGAATATGAAGCTCTCATACACGGGATGAAGATGCAAAGCTTGCGGTGCAACCCGATTGAAAATTTTCGGCGACTCACGGTTGGTAGCACAGCAAGTCATGAACCAATGCGATGCAGTCAATGAAAGTATGATAGCATACAAGGAGGTGTACAATGAGCTGGAGAAGCTATTCGATGGTTGTGAGGTAAACCACATCAGCAGGATGAGCAACGATGAAGCCGATGTTCTCGCAAACATCGGGTCACAATCCCGCGATTCCTCCGGGCGTGTTGGGAAGAGATTAGCGAGAGATCAACAAAACCAGCAAAAACAAAGGAGAAAAAGAGAAACCTTCGAGTATCGCCAAAGACAGAAGAAGAAGAAGAGCAAGATCTAGTCATGATGGTGCAAATTCCATGGATGCAGGCGTACATATCATATATCCTAAGGAAAACCGTACCCGACGATCCAGTCGAAGCAAGGCGAATAATTAGGAGATCCAAAGCCTTTACGGTGGTAAAAGGGGAGCTGTACAAACGCAGTATCTCGGGTGTGCTACAGCGGTGCGTTACACCCGAAGAAGGAAGGATCATCTTAAAAGATGTGCATGAAGGAATATGTGGGCATCACGCAAGTAGCCGAGCTATTGCGGCCAAAGTCTTCAGGGCAGGATTTTATTGGCTCACAGCAATCGAGGATGCGAAGGAAATAGTGCGAACCTGCGATGCGTGCCAAAGATTTGCGGCAAGACCTCACTCACCAGCAGCGGAACTTATGCCAATCCCACTGTCTTGGCCCTTTGCTCAATGGGGTCTCGACATGGTGGGTAAACTGCACAAAGCTTCGCCAGGAGGATACGAGTACTTGCTGGTGGCTGTCGATAAATTTACCAAGTGGATAGAGGCGAAGCCAATAAATTCACCAGATGCAGCATCCGCAATAAAGTTTGTGAAGAGCATTGTCTTTCGCTTTGGAGTACCTCACATCATCGTCACAGATAACGGCAGTAACTTTACTTCCAAGGAGTTCAAAGCATATTGCGCAGAAGTGGGTATAAAACTAAGTTTTGCGTCTGTCGCACATCCACAAACCAATGGTCAAGTCGAAAAGGCCAATGGCATCATCTGCAATGGCATCAAGAAGCGCCTGCTAGGACCTTTAGAAAAAGCTAGGCATACTTGGCAGAGGAGTTACCAAGTGTTTTGTGGAGTATCCGAACAACGCCAAATACAGCGACGCAGGAAACGCCGTTCTTTTTGGTCCACGGAGCTGAAGCAGTCTTGCCGATAGAAATAGAACACGATTCTCCACGAGTCGTAGAATATGACTTCGAGGAAAGCTTTGGAGGATGATGTCGATGCACTCGATGAAGCTCGAGACGAGGTCTGTCACGAGTCGCCAAATATCACAGGACCTGAAAAACTATCACAGTCGACGATTACGGCCAAGATCTTTTCAAGTGGGTGACCTAGTTTTACGACTAAATCAAAAAAGCCATGAAAAACTCGAGTCACCCTGGCTAGGACCATACATCGTCACGAAGTAATAGAAGGAGGAGCATACAGAATTAAAGACAAGAAGACAGGGATTGACGAGCCAAATCCCTGGAACGTGGCACAACTCAGGCGTTTCTACGCCTAGATGTCAAAAATATAGTCTCCCTTTGAAAAGCTACAATGTACTGAAACGCCGCGAGTTTTCAGACGCACTCTTTTCCTTTTTCGGGGCACCGAGTGGGGCCGGAGAAGGTTTTTAATGAGGCGGACTCGCGGTGCTGCAATATAATAAAGATAGTGGAATTATATATCTTCTTCTCGACAAAATCAGGGGTTCCTCCCCTACATGATACTGCGTAAACACAGTGTCGACAAATGCAAAAGAAGCATCTTGCCTTGGTAAAAATACCTCGCCAAAATAAAAAGAGATATCGACAAAATAGTGATCAACAAAAAGCTCGGGGGCTTACACCCGCACAAAAACAGTACACAATATATATTATCTTGCCTTGGGACAACCTCGCATTATAATAAACAAAAGATATTGCAATCAAAACGCCCGGGGGCTTGGCGACAAAAATAGAATACAATGACTTTACAATATAGCTCGTCTATACATGATACAAATTTCGGAATAAGTTTCGTCTTCAAGGATTTCCCAATATATTATCTATGGTTAAGCGCTCGTTATTTACAGCGCGAGTACTATGCTCAGCATAGCTACCCTTCACGAAGAATTCGGAATCCATCCGGAGAAGTTCATCCATCATATTTTCGGCAACAGGAGTAACAATGTCATCATATTTGCCGAAGTTTCTTTTCCTCTTCGACATCTTCTCCAAGCACTTTGGGACAACTTGCCCCACGTCTAATTTTGGGTAGCAAATTTTTATCATGATCATCGCAAACCTTGCACCAGCAGCTAGTTGAGCTCGTACAAAGCCGTGGATGCGAGGAGCATCTCGAAATTTGTCCATCAATGCGCAGGAAGGGTCTCTGGCATCTTATTGCGAGGAAACATGGTACCATAACCAGAGACAAAGTCCTTGTACAGAAGTCAAGATATTCGCGAACTTGAAGTGCACGATCTTGAAATCTCACGATTTGGCGGGTCCGCTCAGGTGTACCCCAAAAAGTCGACCCATGTTCACGGGCAAGACGAAGAAGAACATTGGAACGAGCCTCGACACGTTCATCTTCAGTTATAGTATCCAAAAAAGCACCTATTGTTTCATAAAACAATTCGGTGGGCAATAAGGAGGCAAGCAGCAAAGGAAACGAAGAAGCAAGATAAAGACAATGAAACTTACCCGCCATATCCAAACTAGCATCGTTAGCAGTTGGAGCATAGAATCCTCTCGAGATGCAGCTGCGTCGCCTCGGCAACAGCAGTATCCCTCTCAGATATGGCATCCTGAGCTCGTTGAAGTGCAATTTTCTCCTTTCAGAAGATTCTCGAGACTGCTCCATAAGTATAAGCGACTGCTTCTTCACGGATTGAAGTTGCACTCGAAGTTCTTTCAATTCTTCTGTCAGATCCATACTCGAAGAATCATCAAGGTTAATGGGGACAGAAGACTTCTTCGAAAGGGACGAAGGAAAAACTTCGGGAGGATCAGGAATTGACGAATAATTGTCAAAAATCAACTGAAAAATAGAAAAACGTCGACATCAATCATTGAGACAAAAGTTCGACTTCCATTCATTCTTGAAGTATATACATATCTATTACAAAAGAAGGACCTCTACAAGACCTAATCATCGCTAGGAGCGTTACAGTGACAGTACCAAAAAGGAGGTAAACTAAAACAAAGCAAAAGAATATAAAACTAGACCTCCGGCTTTGATGAGTTAGGAGTCGAGGGTGGCTTGATCCCGAGATATGCCAAGATTTTCTTTGTGTTGGGTTTGGCTGCCTTAATCAACGACCTCCACCTGACTGTTCTATTTGATTGGTGTGCCAACCTTCATCCAATCAATAGTTTGTCGGCTGTCGACAACTGAGGACAACAGTACTTTTCAACAACCTTCATGTTTTCCCCATTTTCAGTCAAGGTCTTCCATTGAAGCTCTTGGCTGAGATCAAGGAAAGTTGCGGTTCCTCTTTCTTTGGGAAAAATAAGGAAAAAGCCGCGACAACCCAGCTTTGGCCTGATCAATGCCTTCGCGTGCCTCTGATCCATGAACCTCGAGAAATGACAGGGCGTCAAGAAGAGGATCATTGACGGGTTCTTCAAGTTGAAACTCTTGAGCTGTTCTAGCTGTCAAAAAAGAAACTTATTGAGCAACAAACAAACACAGAAAAGGAAATACAAAAAATGATAAGTGATACTTACCGACGAAGCGGCGACTTTGTGTCTTCAAGCGTTTAAGGATCGCCTCTTCGCGAGCAGATTGAGCGGTTATATGTTCACTCAGTGAAGTTCGGCATCATGAAGTCTCTTCCGGAGATCTTCGACACCAGCGGCATCATGGCCTTATCAGCCTCGCACGAGCACCAACAGATCTGACTCAGCATTTTTGCGAGCCTGTTCACTTTGCTCTAACTGTTGAGCAAGTGTGTTGGCACGCTCATTGGCTTCGCCAGGTTTTCTGGCAAGGAAGAAAATATAGTTAAAAACTTCGACAGAGGAGCAAAAAGGCAAGCAAAAGGAGCAAAGCATTACCTTCAGTTTTATTAGCATATTCACGGTACCCAACAAATTGGGATCCGGAGAAGATCCTTGATCATAGGCTGTTCAAAAAAAAAAAGAGGACAAAGAGAAAATGGGGGTATGAGAAAAATATAATGATACACAGTAAGCAGAGAAAACATAAACAATGACAAAAGTGGAGAGCTTACATCTTCCATGAGAAGGTTCGAGGAGCTACTCAATTGGAGAGTAGGTTCCGCGATAATCTCCGTCCTTGCCCTTTTCGTGAAGAGGCTCGGGGGCTTGTCGGAGGAGTCGCGGTGTCGACATTTTGTCGAGGAGGCGACGTTTCTTCCCCTTCGACTGGCGTTTCCGAGGCGACTAATGTATGTGACGTACTCGTTCGAGTAGCCACATCAATAGTTGGTAACACTTCATCATCACTACGAGTACAAGTTGACAGTATAAAGGCAAGATAGACAAAAAATCTTCATAGCAAAACAAAACAGGAAGATGGTACTTACGAACTGATAAGAGTTTCGAGGTATGGATCATAAACCGGCCCCAGTGAAAAGGAACCAGTTTTTCGGGTTTGGAGGTGCCGGCAGCGTCATCCCTTTTCCTTTTGTTCTTCGGGAAACAGCGGGAGGGATTACGTCGACTCGGCAGCATTCAATTTCCTTTTCTGGGAAGCAGATTTGTGAGAACTGCGACTTCACTTTCATGAAGAGAAGAACCTTGATTGTCTTCGGCAACGATAGTTGTTCTTCGTTCTCCATCCTCGGAAGGGGAGGAGAAGACGTAGTAGGATGGTTCTGAAAAATAGCGACAAAGGAAAAATAGCGAGATATCAATACAGTGAGATGCAGGAAACATTTGGAAACAAGATAAAAATCGACAAGACAAAAATACCTCGGGGAGAGGATTGGTGGAGCTGTATGGTACCACGCGGCAGGGAGGAAGAGAGGGATCTTTCTTGTTTAAACGAGAAATTCTTCGAATTAGCTCTCCAAGTCCTTTGAAAGATCACGGAGAGCCTATTGTCGTTTACACCAGTATATGTCCAAAGGGGATTTTGCGAGCCTGAAGAGGCTACCCTAATTCTAAGAAAGTAGGCAGTGATTTGAACACCAGATAGCTCTTCGCCTCGAGTATTTTGAAGGTGGCATCTGAAGTTTGCTTGTCGCCTTTTCTCTTCTTCGGAAGCTTCAGCATCCCGGGAGCGGCGTGAATTTTGGCATTTCGTCGAAGGGGACTATGTTGTGCTCCACAGAGTTGGCACTTTCTTCGTGAATGTAGAGCCAGCGCCACCCTTGGGAATCGGGAAATTTGACGTCAAGTATTCAACATCGTTCGGACACAAATAACAACGCCGCCTATATATAAGTGGCGTTGCGAGAGGCATTGCGGCGAAGAAGGAAAATGCGTTTCCAAAGAGCCCAATTGGGAGGGACTCCAAGGAAACATTCGCACAGCGTGATGAAAATGGAAATATGGAGGATGGAATTGGGGGTCAACTGGTGTAGTTGAATCCCATAAACAGAGAAGGCCGCGGAGGAAATCGTGAATTGGGGCAGAAAGGCCGCGGATGAGGTGATCAACGAAACTAACCCGGTACTCCATTGGAGGGTTGGGATGCTTTCTTCGCTGGGAAAGCGGATGGCGTCATCTTTCTTCATCAGGCCAAGCTTCTTCATCAGGTTGAGGTCTTGATTGGTGATCTTGGACCTCCCCCCGCCGCTCGGATCCGCGGCAGCCATCGATGATCGAGAGTGCGTCGATCGACTGGCGGTGGCATCAACAATGGCGACGAGAAGCAGCTATGAAGCGAAGAGCTTGGGGAGATGAGGAGCGCGAAGAAATTTTGCGAGGGGAACAGTGTGCGACGGATCTGGACCGAGGTTGAAGAAAGTTTATATAGGGTTCGAACGAAGCAGTGCACCGTTGGATGAAGAAATAGTGTGGTGAAAAAGGATCTCGCAGATACAAGGGTAAAAAGGTATTTTCGGAAGGAATGGAGCAGGCGTTACCGTCCGTGCGCCAGGAAGCGAGAACGTGTGTCACACTTGCACGACGTGTCAATGTGGTGGGAACAATGGACCCACAAGACAGAAAAAATCCCAATTGACAGAGATGAAGAGGATTTGACAAAGGAAAATATGGAAACAAAAATAAAAAAAGGAAATGGCGACAGGGTAAAACATTCGAATGTCTTGGAGCCTTTGATCAAATAAAGTTTTGCCCCAAATGCTCGGGGCTACTTTGGAAAAATAGAAAATTTCGTGTATGACAATATAGAAATAGCCTATGACCAAATCCCAGAATTTGTTCATAGCCTCGGGAGCTACTCCCATCGGGAGCGCTGAGACGCGGTCGCACACCCGATAAATATGAAAAATTCGAGACAGAATGGCAAAGGAGACTAATCTGTGGAGCCTACACTAACACAAGTTCTTGGCTGTAGCCTCAGGGGGCTACTCCATCGGGAGCATGTGTGCCCGATGAATTTTATCAAAAAAAGCAGTGAGTATATTTCGAGTTACAAAAATAACTCTACATATACTCCCATCGAGAGGAATAAAATAAGTCATCAAATATGACTCGATAAAATGTGCTATTCCAAGGGCGAAAAGCACTCCAATATATTCTCAGAACGCGAAAGTTGCGATCAATTTAAGATACATAAATTTAGAAGGTAAAATTCCCAGATCCAGTTACGCTTGATGGCATCGCCAAAAGGCTAACGCTCTGCTACTTTTATCGTATCAACGAGATACGAAGAAAAATCCTAACGGACGCGTTAGTGCAAATAAATTGGTGGGTTCAAACGAGAATGGTAAGACCTTGACGCTTTTACATCGAAGTTTACACAGTATCCGAGATCATGTCCAGGGACGTGATCTTGAAGTAAGTTTTTGCGGATGCCACTAGAGGAGTTAACTAGTACCTGATCCGTGCGGATGAACTAGCCCCAACTACCATTATCCTGTACAATATAGAATTTTATGTGAAGCATAAATAAGAGTTCTGAAAAATATAAACAGATGAGATTTCCCTTGACTCTACGATTCAAACAAAATAGTAGAGGCTCTTGACATAGGCATCCCAAATGAACTACATGAAGATAGTACCAGTTCACCAGAAGGAGCCCACTATCAGAAAGAATAAGAAGATTCGAGAGTCCAAGATATATTAAGGAAAGCTAGAGTTGTAATAGGAGGAGTTGTTGTAATTTGGCGGGATGAGTTAGAAACCGTCCCGGACTATGTAGCTTGTACAAAACGAAACCCTCGGCTCCACCTCCTATAAGGGGGAGTCGAGGGACAAGGATCGAATCTCACGCCAACATAACCCTAGTTTTCTTAATCGCCGAGTACTTTTAGCCTAAACCTTGAGATCTACTTGCCCTCTACTTCTAGCAAAACCTAGTCTACAATCGTGGGGCATTGACAGTTAATCCTTACATCGGCGTGCACCCTAACCGTGCACGGGCGAACTCTATCTGTTAATTCTAAACCCGTGCGATCTACTATATTAGGATACACGGGCAATTTAGCCCAAACTCTTAGCATAAGGCCGCTTCGAAGATGCTCATGTGTATGTCCTTCAAGCACATCTTCACTTACGGCCCATCTCTGATTTGGCCAAAATCTGGTGATAACACATGCCCCCTGGTTTTGGTAATGATAATTTTCAAAACCACCATTTTTCCTTCGAGGGGTCATGTCGTGGCGGAAAGCGGAACCGTCGCAGCATTCTTCATCATGACGTCTTGCCTCCTCAACTTCCCATGATTTGATGGTTTTGGCACCACATCCTCGGCTGATGGACTCGCTATATCTCCTTTTTATTTAGCCACTTCTTGCAGTTCCCTTCTTCCTCCTTCGCACTAGCACTCCCCAAAAGCCCTCCTCAGCCCTGTCTTCTTCCTCCTCCTCCTCATCGGTCTTTCCACCCAGTCCTCCCCCTTAGCGAGCCAACACCGGGTGGGATCCGCGGGGAGGCCCACGGCGGCCAACATCGCCCGCAATGATCGACGGGGACGAGTCGAGCCACAATTTCTCTGTCTGCAGAGGACGACAAGTCCTCGACCGGCGGGGAGAGCGACCTCTGTTTCCTCGCGGATGGGGAATCGGAGGAGGGAGAGCGGCAGACGATCGCTTCTCACGGGATGATTTCCTCCTCCCAGGAGGTGAAGGAAGACAAAGAGGAGGAGGACGACACTTCCTCCCGTGAGCGGCCCGCCGACAGCGCCTACGCCCTTGGCCGGGCAAGCTGCGACATCGACGGCGGCGGCAGCGACGGCGACGATGAAGGCGAGGACAATGAGGTCCTCCCGGTGGTCGCTGACGACAGCAGCAGTCCGCCGATAGCGGCGGCGATGGCGATGGCTTGAGGAGCAGCACTGGTACGTAGATAGGCTTTAGATTAGGACCAGTAGCAGTGACGGGGCCATGTATCCCCTAGTTCCTTCTCTTGAGAGCAATCAGCTCTTTGTGTAAGAAATCTTGCCATCAATGAAAATTTTTCTTCAACTTGATCTTGTCGATTCCTTTTATGCTATTTTAGCCGATGTCCCCTCAAACTGATTTTGCCGATTGTTAGCCTGATCAACGCTCAATAAGCCGATGGCCCCGCACCGGTCCGTTATGATAAATTTCCAGATAGCTCAGTCCAGATCCCCATATTTCAGTCGAACAGGACCAAATCGCGATCGTGCAATCTTTAGATCTTGGAAGTCCAAATCCCCTGAGCTTAATGTTAGCTTTAATCGGCAAGACTCCGAGAATTGATGACTTCAGGAGAACTCTAGGACCATTGCTAAAAAATCTGGATCGCCTACAACTTTCCTCGCGATGCTGTGTCTCTTTGCAACAACAAGCTGGCCCAAAGCCTATCAATTATGATGGCTCCTCTTCAAATTAGTGGCTCTAGCTCCTGGAGCAAAGGAGCAACGAGGCGAGCTGCCCCCGAGGCCTCGATCCAAGGCGGGATAAAAGTGTACCAAACGGGCTAGGCCCATCATCGGCTTCCCAACTGTAGTCCAGCGTCCGATTCTAAACAAATCGGCTTTCAATAGCAGAGAACCTTCGAGGTGAGCGAAGCATCAGCCTCCAGCTCTTCATCAAAACAGAGCAGGAAAGCTTACGCCCCAGGAGACAATGCACTAGGACGGCTCCTGGAAGGACCAGCAGCTCCCTTGAACTAAGAAGCCTCAAGCGTAGTGGCCCTTGAACTCTCTAGCTCCATTCTTGCGTCTTGCTGCTCAGATTGGTTCATCACCTCGGGCAGGCTGATGCAGCTTCTGGTGAAGATGTTTTGAATTAGCCGATTGCTTCACCATCGAGCCCCGGAGAAACATCACAACAATTGGATGGTCATCGGCTGTTCTCATGATCCTAACATGATCTGCATGTAAGCGAGCGCTGCTGATCTTGAAGATTTGCTAACGGAGCCACCAACCATTCCCCTGGGGCTCCTTCGGTAGAGCCTCGCTACGTAACTCGATGACTGCTCCATTGGGCTTCCGCAACGGTTGTATCCCTTGAGTCGATGGCCGTGCATGGGCTTTGAATTCTTAAGTGATCTCCTACGCATGGCTGTGCCCAAAAAATTTTGGATTTTCAATTTTTCATATGGCCGATTTATTTATGCATCGGCCCCCATACTTGAGCTGTTCTGTTGGGCATTTGACATCCACTCCAAGCTTGTATCCTCGTGTCTCATCCATCTATATGGCCGATTTTGTCAAGTATTTGATGGTATCGGCTCTTCGAGGCATCTGTCGGATCAATGCTGAACACGGACAAAAAGCATGTCGAGGATAATTTTGGCCAATCGCTGGAACGCCTCCCTTTTCATTGCAATGCTTCGTGAAGGTTTGCTTGTCTTGGTTTCCCACTATGAGCTACGTGACATGTTTGAGATGAGATCCTTGCTTTCCATTTTTTGAGGGGCGATGCGCGAGGGGATCGGGCCTTCCTTGCACCCACCCAATACGTCAATGTCTTGGACCTGCTGCCTGTCCCGGATCACGGATACCATGTTTGTATCCAGCCGATGCCTCTGCATCGGCATCCTTGACTGCTGTGCATCGGCTTTGGAAATCTGTTTGAGACGTCGCATACTTTCTTTAGCGGAAACCTCTCAATGTTTGTGGACCTTACGCCCAGATGGGGCGCTTGCACACAATGTACGGGTACTGTGCCTCGGCTTCTTCTAGGATTTCATGACACATGCCTGCCTCGCTTCTGAGAATGGGTGGTGTGAGGCACCACCTTGGTCGGTGATACTTATCTTCTCTCCATCTGACACCTCAAAGTCTTCTTCTTGAGATGACTCAGCTTGTTTATTATGAGGTGGGAGAGGCCCTAGACGCTCGAACACTGAAACTTCATTCGCCCTCCTCCTTTGATGTTTGCACTCTGGGTTCTCGATTGTTGCTTGTCGGCTCATTCTGAGAGTCCAGCCAATGTTTGAAGAAAGAATTTGTTCCGGTGCTTATCCATGTTGTCTTGCTCCCTTGACCTCCCTCTAGCGTGATGCTCGTACCCGTCGTTGTTTATGTCGTATCGACGATACCTCCTGTCAGCTGCATCAGCCGATGATATCTTTCATCGTCTTCGTCGTGGCACCCGACGTCGGTCGTCTTGCTGCTCATATTTGTTGAGGAGATGCACGGAGAGTGGGCGTTGATACCGTCTGCTTTCCCACCTCCTCCTCGGTTAGGTATCGTCTATCATCATCCTGGGGCCGGTCGCGTGGAACGGCCTCTCTTTATCTTTGCCACGAGGGTGGCTGCTCTCTGTTTTATCTTTGCCATGGCGGCCCAGACCCTGCCATATTGACATCAAAGGAACCCTGGTTCCCTTATGGAGTGTAGGTCCACCATGTTGACGTCAGGAAACGGACGCATGTCCACCTTCATGACTGTCCGAAAGTCAATCGGCCTGATTCTATCGCCATGTGAATTTGTGCGCCGCAATACTTTGCAGTCGTTGGTGGCGTGCGTGAACGTATGATGCCATTTGCAATATGGCCTTTTGTTCATCTCTTGTGCCGTAGGGATCTTGTGGCCTTCAGGTAGCTTCAACTGTTTCTCTTTCAGTAGCAGATCGAAGATCTGTTCAGCTTTTCTCACATCAAAGTCAAACCCTCTTGGAGGCCCTGGTGGGTTCACCCATTTGCAGGACACGGGAGCCCATTCGGCTGCTGCGACTTCCTGATCTTCCTGGAGAATCTTCATCCTCATCAGCCTTGACCAGGCTTATCGCGCGCTTGAACTTGTTTGGTACAGTTCTAGATGGCGCTGTTCATATAAGGTCGGTCTCTGGACCATGTGCGCGAGCGAGTTGTACTCCACTTGGAGCGTCAGATCCTTGAATGACGCTTTACAAGGCACCACGACTCGAGCTGCTTCTTTCTCGGATAAATGAACCGAATAACATCGGTTCTTGACGGTCCCCAAACGCTGAATGTATTCAGACACTGTCTCTCCTCGCCTTTACCGAACACTGTACTGGTTCGGCAATGCCAGCTCGGTAGCCACGAATGATATTGTGTGTGGCCATTCCTCATTGCTTCCGCTGATACCATGCTTGAATTTGGTACCAACGAGGTGTACCATCCAAGCGCTGGACCGGTGAGGGACTGCGAGAAGAACCTCACCCGTATCTGATCCGATGCTGAAACCATGCCCAAGCTGGGCCAAATATCGGCTCACGTGCTCGATTGAGCTAGATCCTTGTCTAGATTTGGTGAAGTCAGGGAGCCGTACTTAGGTGGTAGTGGGATCAGGTCAAACTCATTGAGATCAGGCTTAGAATAGCCGATTATCTTCTTCTTCGGCAGGGATGCCGAACTGGTCTCTCAGGACTGCGCGATCTGATCCGCGGTGGAGAGTAGCAGGCGAGCACATGGTGGTGCGGTGGCATACTTGGCTAGCCACGCCTTGTTTCTCAACGTCTGCCCCAAACTCCCCGTTGCTGCAGCCGTTCCTCTTGCCGGAATAATTGCTCTGCTCCGGCAGCCACTCCACAGCCGGAGCCTGGATCCCCTGCGTCCAGTTGTTGCAGTCCGGCACAAACGTGCACACGTGTCCAGAGTGCGGGATCTCCTTGGCGCTCATGGAAGCGTGGTCGCCGGGATCCTCCAACCTTGTAGACAACGTATCACTACCTTATTGCTGTGGAGCTGCCATCGCGTGCGGCAATGGTGGCTGGTGTGGAGTTGCACCTCTCCCTGGTGAGTCCTAGACGGAGTCTGGAGAATACCGATGCTTCATGATCTCTTGCACCACAGGGAGCGCAACGCGCTCCAAAGTATTTACCAGGCTCTCGGAATGTCGGTGTAGCGGAAGGGGCCACCACGTAGTTGATTTCTGTCGCGAGGGCCTGAGTACGTTCCTGCGAGAGGAGACGGTCAACCCTTCGGACGCAGCAGCCAGCGTGAATCCTTTGAACACGATGCGAGTGCGAACGGGTCTTCTCAAAGGAGGCGATGTGAGTTCGGCTTCAGCGATGGCCTTCGGCTCATCGTACTTCTTCTTGTGTTCTGCAGGAAGATCCTCGTGATGTGTTCTTCTGCCATCTCGGATGTCGGTGTTGACGTGGATGTTGCGAAGGTGTCCCAGCGAGCGTGCCGCGAGTGTGTTACCTGCAGGGGAAACCCACCGGCGGAGCGTGGTTAAGCAACACGAAGAGCAGGGAGGCTCCCAAGGCTTTGTGGACCCTGGCACCTCGCGTCGTCACGCAAGTCTTCCGGCCACGTCCTGGCGGTTGCTAGGGCGTGCCACGACCTAGACCCGATCGGGAAGGTGTTAGATTGCTTCGATTGTTCCTGCATGGTAGACACGTAAACATCAAATCGAGCCCTATCGGCTCTCAGGTTCCCCGTGGATCGGCTCAAAGAGGCGGTCGCCACATGGTTCACGTTGGATTTGCATTGACATGGGGATTCTGCTTGATCAAAACAAAGCTAAACCGATCTCTGACAGTTTAGGGTTTTCACCGCATAACCGGAACGTCTTACGTGTGATCGGGCTAGCAGCTAAGGAAGATGATGCAAACTACCCCTACAAGAGCCTAAAAACCAACATAACGTTAATTCCGGAACATCCCTTGTAGGAACGGTAAACAACACCTAACGCGCACTACGGATCGTCCGACTGACATAAGGCCTAACTATGCGAGATATTAAACTAATCTTGCAGACGAAGACGCTATAACAGATCGGATCTACTAAGTAACGAACAAGCAAGATCCTGCCACACCTGAGATAGGTGCAAGGGCAGCTAGGTGTCGAGGGCGGCATTGCCAAGCAGAATATACACGAGAAAGCATCAATGCAAGCCCTAAACACCTAATGATAAGTAGAGTGCTGCACGCCATCAACAACGCTTCAGCACGAGCAGCACAAGGTAGAACGAATAAACGTGTACTGCCTAGATCGCGAGATGCGATCTAGGCAGCATGATGGTGCCGGAAGAAACCCTCGAAGGAAGGGGTGGCGTGACCGATTTGTGTTTGTTGTGAACGTGATTGTCCTCCTTTCTCGATAATCCTAGATACATATTTATAGTCCAAGGGACTTTCTAATTGAGGCGTGCACTAACCGTGCACGGGCCAGACTCTATCTGTTAATTCTAAACACGAGATGATCTACTATATTACAGATACACGGGCAATTTAGCCCAAACTCTTAGCGCAGGCGCTTCAAAGATGTTCCATGTGTATGTCCTTCAAAGCCACATCTTCACTTACGGCCCATCTCCTGATTTGGCCAAAATCTGGTGATAACAATTTGCAGCTTTATATTTATGATAGCGATGAAACATTGTCTCATAGGGTCCAGTCTCCTGATCTTAATGTGGACCTCATTCGGAAAATTCTAAAAATACTTGAGGACAACCCTTATGTGCAGACTTTCAAGAGTGTTGGGTCATTTGCGAACCTAGATGAATACAAGATTGAGCTCAAGACAGATATAACCCTGGACCAGCGCCGGTACAATGCCCCGACAACATCTGAAGTGGCTGCGATATGGATTGAAGGGAATGACCCGATGAACTGCTTTGATAGGAGCGTTGTTGTGCATGGAAAAGGAGGTCGTCCGTTGTATATTAGAGCTTACTATGGGTGCTATGATCCCTTGGCATACCCATTATTTTTCCCAAGAGGGGAGACCAGTTGGAATCGTAAGATGTCATATCTTGAGCCCCCTGAGGATTTAGTCGACAATTCTGATTTAGCTGGACGAGATGAAGACCATGATAATTATTTAGCAGGACAAGATGAAGACCATGGTAATAATTTACCGGGACAAGATGAAGAGCATGGTAATGATTTTCCATGTCAAGATGACGACCATGGTAATGATTTACCGAGACAAGATGAAGACCATGGTAATGATTTACCGGAACAAGAAGAAGACCATGTTAATGATTTACCGGGACAAGATGAAGATCGTGGTAATTTTTTACCAAGACGAGATGAACACCATGCTACTGATTTACCAGCAGGCAAGATCATCACTGATAATTATTTATAAATTAACAAACAACGTCCCAAATTCCTATGTTTCTAAACCATTTTAATTTTGTAGATGAGATCGATGGCAACCAGGGTGAGGATCTTATCGATCTAGGACAGTCCACTAGATTTGTTAGTGCGAGAGAGTACTACTGCTTCAAGTTGCAGGTCCGCAAGAAGCTCTTTAACATCATCTTGTTTGGGGGGCGCCTCTTCCAACAATGGGTTGTTGATATGTACATTAAGATAGAAACTATGAGGCTTGACTGGTACTCGAAGCCGAGCAATCAGAAGATTATACGAGCTGACCTCTACCAAGTAATACTATATGTATTAATATGAATGGAATTATTAATGTTTTTAACCATATAGAAAATGTCCTTATTTCAAATTTTGTTTATTGTATAGGGTCTGGTCGACACCATTGAAGCTGGTGAGGCACATGGTGATCGGATTGGCAAAAGAATAGTGCTCCCACGAACTTTTCCAGGCGGTGACAGAGACACGCAGAGGAGGTTTCTTGATGCTATGGCTATAGTCCAACGCTGGGGTAAACCAGATTATTTTATCACAATGACTTGCAACCCGTATTGGGAGGAGATAACAGAGAAACTATTGCCCGGTCAGCTGCCACAAGATCGTCCAGACCTGGTGGCAAGAGTTTACAAGGCTAAGCAGCGAGATATGATGGACTTACTGACAAAGGGTAAGCATTTTGGAGCAGTCGCGACTTATGTACATCTCACCGAGTTTCAGAAAAGAGGTCTCCCGCATGAGCATATCCTTCTAATTATGAAATCAGATAGCAAGCTAAAGACCCCAGATGACTATGATCGGGTGATATCTGCAGAGATACCTGACAAAGCAAACGAAGTACCCTGTTCTACATGATCTGGTCGTCAAACACATGTTGCACGGACCATGTGGTGTGTTGAAGAAAAATTGTCCTTGCATGATTGATGGACAATGTCGTTTTCATTATCCTCGAGAGTTTTGCAGCCACACGCAACAGGGAAAGGATTCATATCCCATCTATAGAAGGAGGAATGACGGGTGTGTAGTTAAAATCAGAGGAGCAGAATTGGACAATAGATGGGTGGTACCTTATAACCCGTTTCTTCTTATGCGATACAACTGCCACATTAATGTCGAAGCTTGCTCGAGCATCAAGGCGGTCAAATATTTATTCAAGTACATCTATAAAGGGCATGATAAAACATCCTTTGCATTCGAGAAGGATGTCATCAATGATGGGGGAATCATCAATGAAATTCGTCAGTACAGGGATGCACGCTACATATCTCCTCTAGAGGCTATTTATAGGATTTTTGGTTTTCACATGTTTGGTGTCAGTCCGTCTGTTCTGCAGCTCCAGCTTCATCTGCCCAACATGAATACAGTTTCCTTTAAAGCGTGTGATAATCTTGAAGATGTTGTTGCTCGACCATCTTCTTCTAAATTCATGTTGACTGAGTACTTCAAGATGAACCGTAAGTATGCAGAAGCACGGAAATGGTTGTATAGAGAGTTTCCAGAACACTATAGGTGGATTGCTGGGGATAAAAAGTGGCACGAGAGGAAAAATAAAAGATCTCAGATTGGACGATTGGTGTATGCACACCCGGCTGAAGGAGAGAGGTACTACTTGCGGGTGCTCTTAAGTCATGTCCGAGGTGCCACTTCGTTCGATGACTTAAAAACAGTAAATGGACGACTATGTGGTTCCTTCCGAGAGGCGTGTGAGCATTTAGGCCTCATTGAGCATGACAAGACCATTGATGATTGCATGACAGAAGCAGCCACATTTCAAATGCCTTATGCTCTTCGACGGTTGTTTGCAACTATACTTGTATTTTGTGAGGCAACAGAAATCCAAAAATTGTGGGACAAACATCTAGCATCGATGTCTGAGGATTACCGCCGCAGCCAACCCAATGAGGCGGCACTTGAGCAGATGGTCCTGAGAGTTATCAGGGATCTGGTGCAATCTATGGGAAAGGATATTAAAAGTTATGGACTTCCAGATCTGGTTGAGACAGATGATTCTTCAAATGATGATTACAAAGAGGTATATGAGGAGAGACAAGTCACCGCGGACCAAGAACATCTCAATTTAATTGACTTTTTGAACAATGAACAGCTAGCTGGTTTCAATGACATAATGGATCACGTGAGAAATAAAAAAAGCCAGATATTCTTTGTTGATGGTCCAGGAGGCACTGGGAAGACTTACCTGTATAAGGAATTGCTTGCCAAGGTGTGTGACATGGGCCTAATAGCAATCGCAACTGCTACATCAGGTATAGCGGCATCGATAATGCCTGGAGGCCGAACTGCACACTCCAGGTTTAAAATTCCAATCAAGCTCACTGACTACAACATGTGTGGTTTCACAAAACAGAGTGGTACAGCGGAGTTGCTTAAACAAGCGGCTTTGATAATTTGGGACGAAGTCGCTATGACAAAACGTCAAGCAGTTGAGACGCTTGATAGATCACTTCAGGATATAATGGGATGTCCTTTGCCGTTTGGGGGAAAGGTTGTCGTCTTTGGTGGGGATTTCAGGCAAGTTCTTCCCGTTGTGACACGAGGGACAAGAGCACAGATCATGGATGCTACATTATTGAGATCCTATCTGTGGGAGAAGATCCGCAAGATTCACCTCACGTGCAATATGCGTGCACAGGATGACCCTTGGTTCTCCGACTACCTCCTAAGGATTGGCAATGGAACAGAAGAAACAATTGGCAATGACTATGTGCGTCTCCTAGACGACATTGTGATAGGCTATACCGATGATGGCAAATCTATTAACAAACTCATTGAAGATGTCTTCCCATCGCTGCACGCCAATGCTACGTCAAGAGAGTACATGAGCACACGTGCAATTCTTTCGACCAAGAACGAGCATGTGGATGACCTCAATGACAAAATGATCTCCAGGTTTCCAGGCGAGGAAAAGGTACACCATAGCTTCGACTCAATCGAGGATGACTTGCAGAATAATTACACAATTGACTTTCTGAACTCGATCACACCAAATGGATTGCCCCCGCATATCTTGAGGGTAAAGGTCAACTGCCCTGTCATTCTCCTGCGAAACCTAGACCCTCATAATGGCTTATGCAATGGAACACGGCTCATGATCAGAGCCTTCCAGGATAATGCAATCGACGCGGAGATTGTTGGTGGTCAACATGCTGGAAAGAGGGTGTTCATACCTAGGATCCCTATGTCGCCCTCAGAGGACAACTCACTACCCTTCAAACTTAAGAGAAAACAGTTTCCCATCCGACTGAGTTTTGCGATGACTATTAACAAAGCACAGGGTCAGACCATACCAAACGTCGGTATTTACCTTCCCGAGCCTGTATTCTCACATGGCCAGCTATATGTTGCATTGTCAAGGGGAGTGTCAAGAAAGACGACACGGGTTTTAGCCAAGCCAAACAAGGACATTGATAAATCTGCGAAAAGCACCAAAAACATTGTATATAGAGATGTTTTGGATGGGTGAGGCAGGTGTGTTCTTCTTTCCTTTTTTTTTTACTCCACCTAATTTGAAGTCAGGAACACTTTTTTGCTTTTATTATATATTTACTGATTTCTTGTGCAGATTTGGCAGAAGTGGATTGCTACTGAAATTATCAGTTTCTATTTAATTAAATAGTTGAATTTCCTTTGGTGAAGCTAAAATGATTTATGCGGCCAGGTATGCATTTCATATACCCACGAATCATGCCACACGCAGTTATTCTTGTCCAGTATTAGCAAATCTAGAGGCAAGTCTGTACTAAGTAAAACCAAAGATAGTGATATACTGTTACTATTCTAAATTCTAATTGCAGCTTTTGGTAAAATAAAAAGTACAGATGCTTCGACTTGGTAAACTCTTAAGTGTCCATTTATTTTATGACCGTTAGCTTTCCTTCTCATGGTCTACCTCGCAGATATACATAAGATAAGAACAGAGCATTACTTCATGTTATGTTTTCATACTGGTCGGTCTTTGCTACTGACATGAAAATTTAACGCACACAATTTACCATCTAAATGCATAAACAAATGAACTTTCAGTAATTAATTGATACACCGTCTTCAATTTGATTTTGATGATGCCTTTGCTACTGACAGGGATGTGAAATTGACATACTAGACTCTCAAGGAAAATATCAACAAGATAACCAAGAGGGATGCGAAATTCTACTGAATGGCTAAGATGACCCAGCGTCAACCACAGAAAAATTGAACGGGGAAAAATTACATTCAAGAATCATAATTAGATAAGCAAGGAAGATGTACATGTACTGTAGCACCACAAGATCCAACTTCATGTTGTACAAGTCCTGTAGTTTTATATCTGCGTCAGCGCTAAACCTGCATGCATGTTGACAATTGTTAGAAGAATTTGGCATCTCTTTTCAAGGCTACGTAGTCTCAATAAATAAACTTCATATGCATATCTTCGACAACAATTATGAATAAAGCATCCTCCATGGGGCATATTAGATCAAAGTTAACTGGGAGCTTCCAGTATTTTTATAGACTACAGAGTTGTGCCATAAATAGGGATAAACAACTATTGATATGCATTTTTACGATTCAGTGTAGTTGAAATATGTAACCTTTATTACCGCAAGCACACAATCAGTGCATGACAAGCATATTGTCAGGTGTGTTCTATTAGGAGATGCGTTCAAATGTGCTGCCCCAGAACAGAGATGGTCATATGTACCAAGAGTAGTAAATCTGGAGGTAATACACACTCCCAAGCAACACTAAAATGGATGGTTCTAATTTTGATCTGAACATGCTGAAATAATATAACCCATATTTGAAGTTACCTAGAATCCTGAAGAAACTACTCTGTGTGTGTGTGTGAACATGTGTGCATAACCAAACAGAATCACACTAACAAACATTCTGGAACCTAAAATGAGAAATAGAATAGCTTCCTTTACTCACTGCCAATGAACTCTTAAAATTTCTGTACACACATGAAGACTAAACCAATCTCTATTCGCATCTCAATGAAATACATGAACAGGAGGTTAATCGGGAATTTATCTGTGCGTGAA